>CANIUD010000583.1:2297500-2897500 GCA_947470075.1 Closterium sp. Yama58-4 | reverse complement strand
ACGCGCCTACTCTTAGTACCATCCACATGGGTAAGTAACGCACTTACTCTTAGTACCGTCTACATGGGTAAATTACGTGATTAATGTTAGTACCATCCACATGGGTAAGTAGCGCCCCTATTGTTAGTACCATCCTGGTGGATAAGTAACGCGCGTACTATTAGTACTATCCACATGGGTAAGTAACGCACTTATTCTTAGTACCATCCACATGGATAAGTAACGCGCCTACTCTTAGTACCATCCACATGGGTAACTAACGCACTTACTTTTAATACCATTTACATGGGTAAGTAACATACTCACTCTTAGTACTATTCACATGGGTAAGTAGTGCGCCTACTGTTAGTAATGCGCGTACTTTTTGTATCATACAGATAGGTAAGTAACGCACATATACTTAGTATCATCCACATGGATAAGTAACGCGCCCACTCTTAGTACCATCCCCATGGGTAAGTAATGGGCGTACTTTTAGTGCCATCGACATATGAATGTAACGCAGTTACTATTAGTACCTTCCAAATAGGTATATTACGCGCTTACTGTTAGTACCATCCACATGGGTAAGTAACGTTCTTACTTTTAGTACCATCCACATGGGTAAGTAACACACTTACTCATAGTACCATCCACATGGGTAAGTAACGCAATTACTCTTAGTACCATCCACATGGGTAAGTAACTCGCATACTTTTAGTACTATCCACATAGGTAAGTAACACACTTACTCTTGGTACTATCTACATGGGTAACTAACGCCTTTATCCATCGTACTATCCACACGAGTATATTATGCACTTATTAGTAGTACCATTGATATGGGTAAGTATCGCACTTACTCTTATTGCCTTCCACATGGGTATATTACGCGCTGACTCTTAATACCATCCACATGGGTGATTTACGCGCTTACCGTTAGTACCATCTACATGGGTAAGTAACGCGCTAACTTTTAGCACTATCCACATGGGTAAGAAACGCAATTAATCTTATTACCATCCACATAAGTATTTTACGCGCGTACTTTTAGTATCATCCACATGGGTAACGCGCATACTCTTAGTACCATACATATGGGTAAGTAACGCGCTTACTGGTGACACCATGCGCTTACTTTTAGTACCATCCACATGAGTAAGTAATGCACATACTCTCAGTACCATCCACATGTGTCAATCATGCGCCTACGTGTAGTACTATTCACATGGGCAACTAATGCGCATACTTTTAGTACCATCACATAGGTAAGTAACACCTTCACCTATACTACTATGTATATGAGTATATTACTCACTGACCATAAGTACCATCCACATCGGTAAGTAACGCACTTACTCTTAGTACCATCCACATTGTTGGTGTAAGGGCCTAATAAAATCAAGCTATTAAGACTTACTCAAACTCAATGCCGCCCCTCGAGGTCACCTCCAAGGGTCCTTGGTTGCCTGGTACAAGACTAGGCCATACCCTCAGGTCTGACTTCGTAGCGAGAGTATCTCGTACGTCGCGCAGCGTATCGTGCAGACCGTCGTATATCGAAGCTCGCTCCGAGGGCTTTATTAAAAATGAGCCAAGTTGCCTCGCAAAAAGTTCTGCCATTACGAAGTTATGGCTCGGACAGCGTTTGCCTAGCGTTGGAGTGCTAGCATACTAGCGTTGACTCGGGTAGCATTCCGCCATCGAACCGCGTAGAAACAAAATTTCAACAAGGAAGGAATCCTCTCAAATAAATTGACTATATTCAGGTGCAAATAGAGAAACAACATCCAACCTTCACCTAAATTGTACCCCTATAGTGCCTGGGTTTTATCTTGGGTTCCTTTGTGAGCTCGTCCTTTCTGCTTGCACTGTTCATAGCGCGTACAATGTTGTGCCGAAGCGCACATTGCGTGGTACTCTTAGTACCATCTATATGGGTAGATTACGTGCTTATACAAGAGTAAATTACTCGCTTGCTCCTAGTACCATGGGTAAGTAACGTACGTACTCTTAGTACCATCCACATGGGTAAGAAACCGACATGTGAATTAACCGAACCGCAAAGCTTTTATCTTGGGTTCCTTTGTGAGCTCGTCCTTTCTGCTTGCACTGTTCATAGCGCGTACAATGTTGTGCCGAAGCGCACATTGCGTGGTACTCTTAGTACCATCTATATGGGTAGATTACGTGCTTATACAAGAGTAAATTACTCGCTTGCTCCTAGTACCATGGGTAAGTAACGTACGTACTCTTAGTACCATCCACATGGGTAAGAAACCGACATGTGAATTAACCGAACCGCAAAGCTTTTATCTTGGGTTCCTTTGTGAGCTCGTCCTTTCTGCTTGCACTGTTCATAGCGCGTACAATGTTGTGCCGAAGCGCACATTGCGTGGTACTCTTAGTACCATCTATATGGGTAGATTACGTGCTTATACAAGAGTAAATTACTCGCTTGCTCCTAGTACCATGGGTAAGTAACGTACGTACTCTTAGTACCATCCACATGGGTAAGAAACCGACTTACTCTTAGTACCATCCACATAGGTAAGTAACGCGCTTACTGTTAGTACCATCAACAAGGTAAATAACATGCTTACTTTTAGTATCATCTCATGGGTAAGCAACGCCCTTACTGGTAGTACCATCCACATCGGTAAGTAACGCGATTTCTCTATTTACCATCTTTGTGGGTAAGTAACGCGCATACTCTTAGTAACATCCACATGAGTAAGTAACGCACTTACTCTTAGTACTATCCACATGGGTAAGTAATGCGCATACTCTTAAGACCTTCCACATGGGTAAGTAATATGCTTACTCTTAGTACCATCCATATGGGTTAGTAACGCACTTACTCTTAGTACCATCCACATGGGTAACTAACGCCTTTATCTATTATACCATCCACATCAGTATGTTACACACTTAGTAGTAGTACCATTGACATGGGTAAGTAACGCACTTACTCATACTACCATCCACATGGGTATATTACGCGCTGACTCAATACCATCCACATAGGTAAATTACGCGCTTACCGTTAGTACCATCCACATGGGTAATAAACGCACTTATTCTTATTACCATCCACATGAGTGTATTACGTGCTTACACTTAGTACCATCCACATGTGTATATTTTGTGTTTATCCTAGTACCATTCGCATGGGTAAGTAACACGCTTACTCTTAGTACCATCCACATGGGTAAGTAGCGCCCCTACTGTTAGTACCATCCTGATAGGTAAGTAACGCTTGTACTTTTAGTACCTTTTACATGGGTAAGTATCGCACTTAGTTTTAGTACCATCCACATGGATAAGTAACGCGCCTACTCTTAGTACCATCCACATGGGTAAGTAACGTACTTACTCTTAGTACCATCCACACATGTGAATGTCGCGCTTCTGTCAGTACCATCCACGTGGGTAAGTAACTCGCTTACTCTTTGTACCATCTACATGTGTATATTTTGTGTTTACTCTTAGTACCATCCACATGGGTAAGTAACGCGCTTACTCTTAGTACCATCCACATGGGCAAGTAGCGCCCCTACTCTTAGTACCATCCTGATGGGTAAGTAACGCACGTACTTTTAGTACCTTTCACATAGGTAAGTAACGCACTTGGTTTTAGTACCATCTACATGGATAAGTAACGCGCCTACTCTTAGTACCATCCACATGGGTAAGTAACGTACTTACTCATAGTACCATCTACACATGTAAATTACGCGCTTACTGTTAGTACCATCCACATGGGTAACTAACGTAGTTACTCTTAATACTGTTCACATGGGTATGTAACGCGCTTAATGCTAGTAAAATCCACTTGGGTAAGTAACGCGCGCTTATTGTAAGTACCATCCAGATGGGTAAATATCGTGCATATTCTTACTACCATCCATATGGTTAAGTAACTCGCGTACTCTTAGTACCATCCAGATCTGTATATTATGCGCTTACTCTTAGTACCATCCATATGGGTATATTGCATAGAGTTAGCACCATCCACATGGGTAAGTAACGCACTTACTGTTAGTACCATCCATATGGGTAAGTAACCCACATACTCGTAGTACCAACAACATGTGTAAATTATGCGCCTACTCGTAGTACCAACCATATGGGTAAGTAACGCGCATACTCTTAGTACCATCCACATGGGTAAGAAACGCACTTACCGGTAACTAACGCCTTCACCTATAAGTACCATCCACATCGGTAAGTAATGCGCCTACTCTTAGTACCATCCGCATGGGTAAGAAAGTAACGCGCTTACTCTTAGTACCATCCACATGGGTAACTAACGCCCTTCCCTATATTACCATCCACATGGGTAAGTAACGCGCTTACTCTTAGTACCATCCACATGGATAAGTAACGCGCTTACTCTTAGTACCATCCACATAGGTAAGTAACGCGCTTACTCTTAGTACCATCCATATGGGTAAGTAACGCGCCTACTCTTAGTACCATCCACATGGGTAAGTAACGCACTTACTCTTAGTACCGTCTACATGGGTAAATTACGTGATTAATGTTAGTACCATCCACATGGGTAAGTAGCGCCCCTATTGTTAGTACCATCCTGGTGGATAAGTAACGCGCGTACTATTAGTACTATCCACATGGGTAAGTAACGCACTTATTCTTAGTACCATCCACATGGATAAGTAACGCGCCTACTCTTAGTACCATCCACATGGGTAACTAACGCACTTACTTTTAATACCATTTACATGGGTAAGTAACATACTCACTCTTAGTACTATTCACATGGGTAAGTAGTGCGCCTACTGTTAGTAATGCGCGTACTTTTTGTATCATACAGATAGGTAAGTAACGCACATATACTTAGTATCATCCACATGGATAAGTAACGTGCCCACTCTTAGTACCATCCCCATGGGTAAGTAATGGGCGTACTTTTAGTGCCATCGACATATGAATGTAACGCAGTTACTATTAGTACAATCCAAATAGGTATATTACGCGCTTACTGTTAGTACCATCCACATGGGTAAGTAACGTTCTTACTTTTAGTACCATCCACATGGGTAAGTAACACACTTACTCATAGTACCATCCACATGGGTAAGTAACGCAATTACTCTTAGTACCATCCACATGGGTAAGTAACTCGCATACTTTTAGTACTATCCACATAGGTAAGTAACACACTTACTCTTGGTACTATCTACACGGGTAACTAACGCCTTTATCCATCGTACTATCCACACGAGTATATTATGCACTTATTAGTAGTACCATTGATATGGGTAAGTATCGCACTTACTCTTATTGCCTTCCACATGGGTATATTACGCGCTGACTCTTAATACCATCCACATGGGTGATTTACGCGCTTACCGTTAGTACCATCTACATGGGTAAGTAACGCGCTAACTTTTAGCACTATCCACATGGGTAAGAAACGCAATTACTCTTATTACCATCCACATAAGTATTTTACGCGCGTACTTTTAGTATCATCCACATGGGTAACGCGCATACTCTTAGTACCATACATATGGGTAAGTAACGCGCTTACTGGTGACACCATGCGCATACTTTTAGTACCATCCACATGAGTAAGTAATGCACATACTCTCAGTACCATTCACATGTGTCAATCATGCGCCTACGTGTAGTACTATTCACATGGGCAACTAATGCGCATACTTTTAGTACCATCACATAGGTAAGTAACACCTTCACCTATACTACTATGTATATGAGTATATTACTCACTGACCATAAGTACCATCCACATCGGTAAGTAACGCACTTACTCTTAGTACCATCCACATTGTTGGCGTAAGGGCTTAATAAAATCAAGCTATTAAGACTTACTCAAACTCAATGCCGCCCCTCGAGGTCACCTCCAAGGGTCCTTGGTTGCCTGGTACAAGACTAGGCCATACCCTCAGGTCTGACTTCGTAGCGAGAGTATCTCGTACGTCGCGCAGCGTATCGTGCAGACCGTCGTATATCGAAGCTCGCTCCAAGGGATTTATTAAAAATGAGCCAAGTTGCCTCGCAAAAAGTTCTGCCATTACGAAGTTATGGCTCGGACAGCGTTTGCCTAGCGTTGGAGTGCTAGCATACTAGCGTTGACTCGGGTAGCATTCCGCCATCGAACCGCGTAGAAACAAAATTTCAACAAGGAAGGAATCCTCTCAAATAAATTGACTATATTCAGGTGCAAATAGAGAAACAACATCCAACCTTCACCTAAATTGTACCCCTATAGTGCCTGGGTTTTATCTTGGGTTCCTTTGTGAGCTCGTCCTTTCTGCTTGCACTGTTCATAGCGCGTACAATGTTGTGCCGAAGCGCACATTGCGTGGTACTCTTAGTACCATCTATATGGGTAGATTACGTGCTTATACAAGAGTAAATTACTCGCTTGCTCCTAGTACCATGGGTAAGTAACGTACGTACTCTTAGTACCATCCACATGGGTAAGAAACCGACATGTGAATTAACCGAACCGCAAAGCTTTTATCTTGGGTTCCTTTGTGAGCTCGTCCTTTCTGCTTGCACTGTTCATAGCGCGTACAATGTTGTGCCGAAGCGCACATTGCGTGGTACTCTTAGTACCATCTATATGGGTAGATTACGTGCTTATACAAGAGTAAATTACTCGCTTGCTCCTAGTACCATGGGTAAGTAACGTACGTACTCTTAGTACCATCCACATGGGTAAGAAACCGACATGTGAATTAACCGAACCGCAAAGCTTTTATCTTGGGTTCCTTTGTGAGCTCGTCCTTTCTGCTTGCACTGTTCATAGCGCGTACAATGTTGTGCCGAAGCGCACATTGCGTGGTACTCTTAGTACCATCTATATGGGTAGATTACGTGCTTATACAAGAGTAAATTACTCGCTTGCTCCTAGTACCATGGGTAAGTAACGTACGTACTCTTAGTACCATCCACATGGGTAAGAAACCGACTTACTCTTAGTACCATCCACATAGGTAAGTAACGCGCTTACTGTTAGTACCATCAACAAGGTAAATAACATGCTTACTTTTAGTATCATCTCATGGGTAAGCAACGCCCTTACTGGTAGTACCATCCACATCGGTAAGTAACGCGATTTCTCTATTTACCATCTTTGTGGGTAAGTAACGCGCATACTCTTAGTAACATCCACATGAGTAAGTAACGCACTTACTCTTAGTACTATCCACATGGGTAAGTAATGCGCATACTCTTAAGACCTTCCACATGGGTAAGTAATATGCTTACTCTTAGTACCATCCATATGGGTTAGTAACGCACTTACTCTTAGTACCATCCACATGGGTAACTAACGCCTTTATCTATTATACCATCCACATCAGTATGTTACACACTTAGTAGTAGTACCATTGACATGGGTAAGTAACGCACTTACTCATACTACCATCCACATGGGTATATTACGCGCTGACTCAATACCATCCACATAGGTAAATTACGCGCTTACCGTTAGTACCATCCACATGGGTAATAAACGCACTTATTCTTATTACCATCCACATGAGTGTATTACGTGCTTACACTTAGTACCATCCACATGTGTATATTTTGTGTTTATCCTAGTACCATTCGCATGGGTAAGTAACACGCTTACTCTTAGTACCATCCACATGGGTAAGTAGCGCCCCTACTGTTAGTACCATCCTGATAGGTAAGTAACGCTTGTACTTTTAGTACCTTTTACATGGGTAAGTATCGCACTTAGTTTTAGTACCATCCACATGGATAAGTAACGCGCCTACTCTTAGTACCATCCACATGGGTAAGTAACGTACTTACTCTTAGTACCATCCACACATGTGAATGTCGCGCTTCTGTCAGTACCATCCACGTGGGTAAGTAACTCGCTTACTCTTTGTACCATCTACATGTGTATATTTTGTGTTTACTCTTAGTACCATCCACATGGGTAAGTAACGCGCTTACTCTTAGTACCATCCACATGGGCAAGTAGCGCCCCTACTCTTAGTACCATCCTGATGGGTAAGTAACGCACGTACTTTTAGTACCTTTCACATGGGTAAGTAACGCACTTGGTTTTAGTACCATCTACATGGATAAGTAACGCGCCTACTCTTAGTACCATCCACATGGGTAAGTAACGTACTTACTCATAGTACCATCTACACATGTAAATTACGCACTTACTGTTAGTACCATCCACATGGGTAACTAACGTAGTTACTCTTAATACTGTTCACATGGGTATGTAACGCGCTTAATGCTAGTAAAATCCACTTGGGTAAGTAACGCGCGCTTATTGTAAGTACCATCCAGATGGGTAAATATCGTGCATATTCTTACTACCATCCATATGGTTAAGTAACTCGCGTACTCTTAGTACCATCCAGATCTGTATATTATGCGCTTACTCTTAGTACCATCCATATGGGTATATTGCATACAGTTAGCACCATCCACATGGGTAAGTAACGCACTTACTGTTAGTACCATCCATATGGGTAAGAAACCCACATACTCGTAGTACCAACAACATGTGTAAATTATGCGCCTACTCGTAGTACCACCATATGGTCAAGTAACGCGCATACTCTTAGTACCATCCACATGGGTAAGAAACGCACTTACCGGTAACTAACGCCTTCACCTATAAGTACCATCCACATCGGTAAGTAATGCGCCTACTCTTAGTACCATCCGCATGGGTAAGAAAGTAACGCGCTTACTCTTAGTACCATCCACATGGGTAAATAACGCCCTTCCCTATATTACCATCCACATGGGTAAGTAACGCGCTTACTCTTAGTACCATCCACATGGATAAGTAACGCGCTTACTCTTAGTACCATCCACATAGGTAAGTAACGCGCTTACTCTTAGTACCATCCATATGGGTAAGTAACGCGCCTACTCTTAGTACCATCCACATGGGTAAGTAACGCACTTACTCTTAGTACCGTCTACATGGGTAAATTATGTGATTAATGTTAGTACCATCCACATGGGTAAGTAGCGCCCCTATTGTTAGTACCATCCTGGTGGATAAGTAACGCGCGTACTATTAGTACTATTCACATGGGTAAGTAACGCACTTAGTTTTAGTACCATCCACATGGATAAGTAACGCACTTACTCTTAGTACTATCCACATGGGTATGTGACGCGCCTATTTTTAGTACCAACCACATGGGTTAGTAACGCACTTACTCTTAGTACCATCCACACGGGTAAATTACACGCATACTCCTAGTAGTATTCACATGGGTAAGTAACGCGCTTACTTTTGGTACCATCGATATGGGTAACGCGCATACTTTAAGTACCATCTATATGGGTAAGTACCGCGCTTAATGTTAGTACCATCCACATGGGTAAATAATGCGGAGATAATTTTATCAACGGGAGCTGGACTACGGGCTAGGCACGGGGTATGAGGGATCTCTACGTTTGTTCCTTAGTCGTATCACTTGTGCATTCACAAGGCAAAACCACGAGAGTTTCACTAGCAAAAGTTGTGAACAATGATACAATAAATTTGGCATGGCAAGACTATATCAGAGCTAGGATGCAAGCTGGTCGACTGCCAGCGCAGCATGGCTGACTACGTGCCAGCAAGCCTGTTGGGTGCAAATGCACATTGCACGACATCCTGCCGTCTGTTTGTACGAGTATGCGTGTGCGAATGCATTTGCGTGTGAATGGTGTGTTCGTGTGTTTGTTTGCTTTCGCATTTTTCGCTTGATGCATTTGCAGGTACTCGCGCAATGTGCGCTTTGGCACAACATTGTATGCGCTATGAACAGTGCAAGCAGGAAGGACGAGCTCGCAAAGGAACCCAAGATGGAAGCTTTGCAGTTCGGTTGAGTTGATTGCGCAGATTCAGTTCTATCCAACTCGAAATTGTACTGTTTTGTTTGGTTAACTATAGTGTAGCAGGGAAGGCACTATAGGAGTACAATTTAGGTGAAGGTTGGATGTTGTTTGTCTGTATCTGCATGCTACAAGGCCAGGGGAAACCAGCGGAACCAGCATTTGGCTGGTTGGGCAAAGACAAAACAGGTTCTGTTTTTAGAACCTGAACCTGGTTGTTGTTTTCCCAGGTTGGAAAAACAGAACCAGAGGTTGTTTACTAACCTACCACCTGCTATTTTGTCCAGCCAGGTTGGTTCTGTTGCTTGGAATTATTTGGGATCATCCCTGGTTGTTCCCAGGTTGATTCCCAAGGTCCTTGCTAGCTAGAACTATTTAATCCTTCTCTGTTTGTACCTGAATATAGTCAAATTGATTCAAGCGAATTCCTTCCTCGCTGGAATTTCGTTTCTGCGCTATTCGACGGCGGAATGCTACCCGAGTCAACGCTAGTATGCTAGCACTCCAACGCTAGGCAAACGCTGTCCGAGCCATAACTTAGTAATGGCAGAACTTTTCGCGAGGCAACTTGGCTCATTTTAAAGCTCTTGGAGCGAGCTTCGATATAGCGAATTCTCAGCTTAATCCGACCGACGGTCTGCACGGCACGCTGCGCGACGTTCAAGGTACTCTTGCTGTTTTGACTAAGTCCTTCTTGATCCCTCTCTCTACAAACTCGGACCCGAGGATAGGGGCTGGTCTTGTACCAGGCACCCAGGGACCCTTGGAGGTGACCCCGAGGAGAGGTTTTAAGTTTGATTAAGTCCTAATAGCTTGAGTTTATTAGGCCCTTACACCAACAAGCTGGTATCAGAGCTGCGTTATAGTGATCCTCGTTATAGGTAGCTATGGCGGGCAACACCTCGGCGGGAGCTGGTGAATCTTCAGCCCAAGATCGTAGCGGCAGCCAAGATTCTGGTCTTTCAGCGCCAAGGGGAGCGCGAACAAACCAGGGCTCGCTTGTCAAGGAGGTGCTGAAGAATTTCACCGTCGAGAAGTTCAATGGTGAGGGCTATGATGATTGGGCCTGGAAAATGCAATTATATTTCCGTCAGATCGGTTTGCTGAAACTAATGATTGGGGAGGAGCCTAGACCGAGTGACCCCACGCTGCAGGAAGATTGGGACGAGCGCTCCTCGGCTGGCTACTATTTGATGTCGCAGAGTTTGGAGCTGAACCAGCGTCACCACGTCATGCACCTGCTGCCGGAGGTTGAATGCGGTCCGAAGGCGTGGACCGTGTTGAAGGAGCTGCACGCCCCGACCTCCGTTGTCGCAACGTTGATGCTGGAGAATAGGACATGGGATCTGGTGGTGCTGCCTGATGGGAAGAAAGCGATACAATGCAAGTGGGTGCTAAGGATCAAGACCGATGACAAGGGGCAGGTCACCATCTACAAGAGTAGGCTGGTGGCGAAGGGGTTTATGCAGAAGGAGAAGCAGGACTTCAACGAAATCTTTGCTCCCACTGCCAAACCCCCTACCCTCCGTGTCTTGTTGGCAGATGCAGCTGTTAGTGGGAAATTCATCATTCATATGGATATTTCAATGGCATTCCTGAATGGGATTTTAGAGGAGGATGTGTACATGACGCAGCCGCCTGGGTATGAGGATGGTACGGGCAGGGTGTGCAAGCTCAACAAGTCCATCTACGGCTTGAAGCAGGCGCCACGCTGCTGGTACCAGAAGTTGGCAGCTGTTTTAGAGGAGATGGGATTCAGGACCAGCAGCTGTGATGAGAGCCTCTTTCTCAAGGGCGAGGGGGAGAAGCTGGTGCTGTTTCTGGTCTATGTGGACGACATTCTTCTCTTCAGCAGCAGCATGAAGGAGATCCAGAAAGTGCAGCAGCAACTGATGGAAAACTTCAAGTGCAAGAACCTTGGGGAGGTAAAGTACTACCTCGGGATGCACGTGGAGAGGGATCCAGATCACAGGTGGTTGAAGCTGCACCAGGAGAAGTTCATCAAGGAGCTGGGGGAGAAGTATGGGATTGAGAATGAGCGCAAGGTTGCAACTCCCCTGCCAGCAGAATTCAAGCTTGTGAAGGCTGCAGAGGATGAAGGGGTTGAAGCTGAAGAGCAGCAGCAATTTCAGTCCTTGGTGGGCAGCCTCTTGTACGCAGCAGTTCACACGAGGCCCGACATCTCTTTCTCGGTTGGGCAGCTGGCTAGGGTGGTGCAGAATCCATCAGAGGAGCAGGTGGATGCAGCTGAGCGTGTGGTGAAGTACCTGAACTCTCACCCAAGCATTGGAGTTCAATACTCCGCATCTGCACAGGTGAAGCAGAAAGGGGTGGAGGTGCTGAAAGAGAAGGGGGAGAGGCTTGGAGAAGGCAAGCTATTTCTCACTTGCTTTACCGATGCTACGTGGGCTTCTGAGAAGGAGGATTCCTCATCTGTGGGAGGATACATCTGCGTAGTTGGGGGAGGACCTGTTAGTTGGAGGTCCAAGAAGCAGACGGGGACGGCACTCTCTTCCGTAGAATCAGAGTACATGGCGATGTTCCATGGGGTGAAGGAGGTGATTTGGCTGAGGAGGCTGTTAGAGGAGATTGGCCAGGAGCAGAAAGTTGCTACGCCGCTGTTTTGTGATAGCAAGGGGGCTCTTGGGATGGCCAGAAACGCTGTGCTTCATGGGCTGAACAAGCACATGCGTATCAAGTGGCACAGGCTGCGTAAGGAGGTGAAGAGGGGGACGGTGCATCCGATCTACATCAAGACTCACCAGCAGCCAGCAGACTTTCTCACCAAGAGGCTTGCGGATGAGCCTCATTGGCGTTGTGTGCGCATGAGTGGAATGAGCATGAACTAGGGGATGCAGCCGGCAGGCTGAGGGGGAGTGTGTTGGGTGCAAATTTACATTGCACGACATCCTGCCGTCTGTTTGTACGAGTATGCGTGTGCGAATGCATTTGCGTGTGAATGGTGTGTTCGTGTGTTTGTTTGCTTTCGCATTTTTCGCTTGATGCATTTGCAGGTACTCGCGCAATGTGCGCTTCGGCACAACATTGTATGCGCTATGAACAGTGCAAGCAGAAAGGACGAGCTCGCAAAGGAACCCAAGATGGAAGCTTTGCAGTTCGGTTGAGTTGATTGCGCAGATTCAGTTCTATCCAACTCGGAATTGTACTGTTTTGTTTGGTTAACTATAGTGTAGCAGGGAAGGCACTATAGGAGTACAATTTAGGTGAAGGTTGGATGTTGTTTGTCTGTATCTGCATGCTACAAGGCCAGGGGAAACCAGCAGAACCAGCATTTGGCTGGTTGGGCAAAGACAAAACAGGTTCTGTTTTTAGAACCTGAACCTGGTTGTTGTTTTCCCAGGTTGGAAAAACAGAACCAGAGGTTGTTTACCAACCTACCACCTGCTATTTTGTCCAGCCAGGTTGGTTCTGTTGCTTGGAATTATTTGGGATCATCCCTGGTTGTTCCCAGGTTGATTCCCAAGGTCCTTGCTAGCTAGAACTATTTAATTGTTCTCTGTTTGTACCTGAATATAGTCAAATTGATTCAAACGAATTCCTTCCTCGCTGGAATTTCGTTTCTGCGCTATTCGACGGCGGAATGCTACCCGAGTCAACGCTAGTATGCTAGCACTCCAACGCTAGGCAAACGCTGTCCGAGCCATAACTTAGTAATGGCAGAACTTTTCGCGAGGCAACTTGGCTCATTTTAAAGCTCTTGGAGCGAGCTTCGATATAGCGAATTCTCAGCTTAATCCGACCGACGGTCTGCACGGCACGCTGCGCGACGTTCAAGGTACTCTTGCTGTTTTGACTAAGTCCTTCTTGATCCCTCTCTCTACAAACTCGGACCCGAGGATAGGGGCTGGTCTTGTACCAGGCACCCAGGGACCCTTGGAGGTGACCCCGAGGAGAGGTTTTAAGTTTGATTAAGTCCTAATAGCTTGAGTTTATTAGGCCCTTACACCAACAAGCTGGTATCAGAGCTGCGTTATAGTGATCCTCGTTATAGGTAGCTATGGCGGGCAACACCTCGGCGGGAGCTGGTGAATCTTCAGCCCAAGATCGTAGCGGCAGCCAAGATTCTGGTCTTTCAGCGCCAAGGGGAGCGCGAACAAACCAGGGCTCGCTTGTCAAGGAGGTGCTGAAGAATTTCACCGTCGAGAAGTTCAATGGTGAGGGCTATGATGATTGGGCCTGGAAAATGCAATTATATTTCCGTCAGATCGGTTTGCTGAAACTAATGATTGGGGAGGAGCCTAGACCGAGTGACCCCACGCTGCAGGAAGATTGGGACGAGCGCTCCTCGGCTGGCTACTATTTGATGTCGCAGAGTTTGGAGCTGAACCAGCGTCACCACGTCATGCACCTGCTGCCGGAGGTTGAATGCGGTCCGAAGGCGTGGACCGTGTTGAAGGAGCTGCACGCCCCGACCTCCGTTGTCGCAACGTTGATGCTGGAGAATAGGACATGGGATCTGGTGGTGCTGCCTGATGGGAAGAAAGCGATACAATGCAAGTGGGTGCTGAGGATCAAGACCGATGACAAGGGGCAGGTCACCATCTACAAGAGTAGGCTGGTGGCGAAGGGGTTTATGCAGAAGGAGAAGCAGGACTTCAACGAAATCTTTGCTCCCACTGCCAAACCCCCTACCCTCCGTGTCTTGTTGGCAGATGCAGCTGTTAGTGGGAAATTCATCATTCATATGGATATTTCAACGGCATTCCTGAATGGGATTTTAGAGGAGGATGTGTACATGACGCAGCCGCCTGGGTATGAGGATGGTACGGGCAGGGTGTGCAAGCTCAACAAGTCCATCTACGGCTTGAAGCAGGCGCCACGCTGCTGGTACCAGAAGTTGGCAGCTGTTTTAGAGGAGATGGGATTCAGGACCAGCAGCTGTGATGAGAGCCTCTTTCTCAAGGGCGAGGGGGAGAAGCTGGTGCTGTTTCTGGTCTATGTGGACGACATTCTTCTCTTCAGCAGCAGCATGAAGGAGATCCAGAAAGTGCAGCAGCAACTGATGGAAAACTTCAAGTGCAAGAACCTTGGGGAGGTAAAGTACTACCTCGGGATGCACGTGGAGAGGGATCCAGATCACAGGTGGTTGAAGCTGCACCAGGAGAAGTTCATCAAGGAGCTGGGGGAGAAGTATGGGATTGAGAATGAGCGCAAGGTTGCAACTCCCCTGCCAGCAGAATTCAAGCTTGTGAAGGCTGCAGAGGATGAAGGGGTTGAAGCTGAAGAGCAGCAGCAATTTCAGTCCTTGGTGGGCAGCCTCTTGTACGCAGCAGTTCACACGAGGCCCGACATCTCTTTCTCGGTTGGGCAGCTGGCTAGGGTGGTGCAGAATCCATCAGAGGAGCAGGTGGATGCAGCTGAGCGTGTGGTGAAGTACCTGAACTCTCACCCAAGCATTGGAGTTCAATACTCCGCATCTGCACAGGTGAAGCAGAAAGGGGTGGAGGTGCTGAAAGAGAAGGGGGAGAGGCTTGGAGAAGGCAAGCTATTTCTCACTTGCTTTACCGATGCTACGTGGGCTTCTGAGAAGGAGGATTCCTCATCTGTGGGAGGATACATCTGCGTAGTTGGGGGAGGACCTGTTAGTTGGAGGTCCAAGAAGCAGACGGAGACGGCACTCTCTTCCGTAGAATCAGAGTACATGGCGATGTTCCATGGGGTGAAAGAGGTGATTTGGCTGAGGAGGCTGTTAGAGGAGATTGGCCAGGAGCAGAAAGTTGCTACGCCGCTGTTTTGTGATAGCAAGGGGGCTCTTGGGATGGCCAGAAACGCTGTGCTTCATGGGCTGAACAAGCACATGCGTATCAAGTGGCACAGGCTGCGTAAGGAGGTGAAGAGGGGGACGGTGCATCCGATCTACATCAAGACTCACCAGCAGCCAGCAGACTTTCTCACCAAGAGGCTTGCGGATGAGCCTCATTGGCGTTGTGTGCGCATGAGTGGAATGAGCATGAACTAGGGGATGCAGCCGGCAGGCTGAGGGGGAGTGTGTTGGGTGCAAATTTACATTGCACGACATCCTGCCGTCTGTTTGTACGAGTATGCGTGTGCGAATGCATTTGCGTGTGAATGGTGTGTTCGTGTGTTTGTTTGCTTTCGCATTTTTCGCTTGATGCATTTGCAGGTACTCGCGCAATGTGCGCTTCGGCACAACATTGTATGCGCTATGAACAGTGCAAGCAGAAAGGACGAGCTCGCAAAGGAACCCAAGATGGAAGCTTTGCAGTTCGGTTGAGTTGATTGCGCAGATTCAGTTCTATCCAACTCGGAATTGTACTGTTTTGTTTGGTTAACTATAGTGTAGCAGGGAAGGCACTATAGGAGTACAATTTAGGTGAAGGTTGGATGTTGTTTGTCTGTATCTGCATGCTACAAGGCCAGGGGAAACCAGCAGAACCAGCATTTGGCTGGTTGGGCAAAGACAAAACAGGTTCTGTTTTTAGAACCTGAACCTGGTTGTTGTTTTCCCAGGTTGGAAAAACAGAACCAGAGGTTGTTTACCAACCTACCACCTGCTATTTTGTCCAGCCAGGTTGGTTCTGTTGCTTGGAATTATTTGGGATCATCCCTGGTTGTTCCCAGGTTGATTCCCAAGGTCCTTGCTAGCTAGAACTATTTAATCCTTCTCTGTTTGTACCTGAATATAGTCAAATTGATTCAAGCGAATTCCTTCCTCGCTGGAATTTCGTTTCTGCGCTATTCGACGGCGGAATGCTACCCGAGTCAACGCTAGTATGCTAGCACTCCAACGCTAGGCAAACGCTGTCCGAGCCATAACTTAGTAATGGCAGAACTTTTCGTGAGGCAACTTGGCTCATTTTAAAGCTCTTGGAGCGAGCTTCGATATAGCGAATTCTCAGCTTAATCCGATCGACGGTCTGCACGGCACGCTGCGCGACGTTCAAGGTACTCTTGCTGTTTTGACTAAGTCCTTCTTGATCCCTCTCTCTACAAACTCGGACCCGAGGATAGGGGCTGGTCTTGTACCAGGCACCCAGGGACCCTTGGAAGTGACCCCGAGGAGAGGTTTTAAGTTTGATTAAGTCCTAATAGCTTGAGTTTATTAGGCCCTTACACCAACAACTTGGTCGACCGTGCTCCAGCAGTGCAAAGTCGTGGCTCGGCAACGCTGCAGGTCGACGGCGTGACAACAGCGCAAGTCGACGGCATGCCAGCGTTGCTCCCACAATACAGCATCGCACCCGCTTCGCAGGTGCTCGTAGATGATTGGCGTGCAGTGCCTTGTCACCTGCACAGCGCACACACCAAATCATCCTCGTGCTGACGACGGCATCTGATCCGCCACGTCAACCTCGGGATGCCACCACCGAGATCGGTCTCGCCAAAACCACCTGGGCAACTGTCGCATGCCTCCGCATAACCTCATCACCCAGGTAACTTGGTCGACCAGGCTACCACACTCTTGGTCGACCAGATCCAGGTCGACTTCTCTCCTGGTCGACCAACTCCAGGTCGACCAGCACACTTGTCAGCCGACCACCCCGGTCGGCTGCCCCTAGTCAGCGTCACAAAGTCGATGATCTCCGCAGGTCGACTTCCCAAGTCGACCACCCGAAGTTGGCGCCCTCCCGAAGTCGGCGCCCTTGCAGTGGCCCCTGTGCAGGTCGATCGGTCCCGACGACTAGCTCGCCCACTGCTGCAGGTCGGCTGCTCCCCTCACACCCGACCACGAAGTCGGCTCCACCCAACTCCCGTTGACACTCCCCTGCCGTGTTCACGCTTGGACCCCCAGCGCATACAGCAAAACCCCTCGGAGAATAACTCGTCGGCGTGCACCCAACACACAGCACGCCGGTCACCGCACCAGCCATGCAAGAGGACATGGCACCTACTGCTGCACGTCGTCGTCGCCGTCGCAAACGTCGGCCAAACGCACTTGGCCGACTGCGACTGAGCACTGGTTGAAGGCCGGGTAGTGCAGCGCCTTTGTCAGGAAGTCGGCCGGCTGCTCAGCGGTCGGGATGTACTTCAGCATAAATTTCCCACGATTCACCATGTGCTGCAGCTAGGCTTGTCGCCGCTCCATGTACTTGAGGTTGCCCGTCAACCCCGCACTCGGCGACAGTGATTGCCGACTTGTTGTCCACTTGAAGGACAGTCGGCTTCCCGGCGTCCAGCTGCCGGAACTCTGCAAGGAGGAAGCGAAGGCGGTGTCCCTCCTTGCTGGCTTCGGTGGCCGCCACGTACTCCAAGTCAGTCAACGACAGCGTCGCGCACTTGATGCGCTAGCTCAACCAGGAGAACGCGGCTTCTCCGTAGACGAACATGTAGCCGGCCGTGCACATCCGGTTCTGCTTGTCACCAGCGTCGTCGGCGTCCACGTAGCCGACCAGCTCCAGCGCCTCTGGACCACCGCCGAACTCCAATGCGGTGTCACACGCGTGTTGGCCAAGTAGACCAGGCAGTGGTCGACCTCATGCCAGTGCTGGTCGCTCCTCACGTAAGGCTGATCCCCAGCTTGCTGCAGGTGAAGGCGATGTCCGGCCTCGTCGTCGTCGCCGCGAACTGCAGCGAGCCGACCTTCTGTCGGTACTTCTCCTCCTAGCGCTCCTGCGCCTCCTCGTCGCCGAAGTTGAGCTCGGCGTAGGCGTCGACGGAGACCGGCGTCTTCGGGGTCCGACCGCCCTGCTCCTCGTCGATGAACCGCCTACGCAGCTTGTCAGCGTAGCCCTGCTGGTGCAGCCACAGCTTCCTCGCCGGCCTGTCGCGCACGATCTCCAGGCCGAGGTACTTCTGCACCGGCGAAATCTCGTGCAGCTCGAAGGCGGCTTCCAGTAGCTCTTCAGCTCCTTCATCATCGTGGTGCTGCTGCTTGAGGCGAGCAAATCGTTGACGTTGACGAGCACCCAGCAGGCCACGCCATCCCTGCCGACCTTGAAGTACAGAGCCTCGTCGACCTGGCTCTTTTTCCATCCGGCACGCCGTACCTCGTTGAGCGCCTTGTACCACAACAGCGGCGACTGCTTCAGCCCGTAGAGGCTCTTTAGCAGCTTGCACATCCAGCCAGACCCGTCGTTGAAGTAGTCCGGCTGGTACATGTACAGCACCCGGTCGAGCTTGCTCTGCAGGAATGCGTTGTTCATGTCGAGCTGCATCAGGTTGAGGTCGAGGACGGCGACGATGCTGAGGAAAATCCTTAGCATAACGTAGCTGCTCACCGGCGCGTACGTCTCGTCGTAGTCGGCGCCGTACACCTGCGTGAAGCCCTTCACGACCAGCCTCGCCTTCTCGCGCTCAACGGTGTCGTCGAAGCGGTACTTCATCGTCAGCACTCACCGTTTCTTCATAATGTTCACCCCTGGCAGGCGTTCGACCAACTCCCAGGTTCCCATGCTGAAGAGGCTGCGGACCTCCTCCGGCATGGCGGCCTTCACCGCCCCGCCAACGCCTCCTTCACCGACATGTTGGAGATGTCCCAACAGTGCTTGGGGTCGGCATTCATGTCGGAGTCATGCTCTGGCAGTTTTTCATCCTCGACGGCATCTTGGTACAGCAGGTCGTCCAGTGGTGCTGCACGCCCATGTGCAGCAGCATCGTCCGCACCGACTCCACCACCGTCCTCATCTCCCGCTCCGCCATGCCGTTCTGCTGCGGGGTGTAAGGGCAGGTCAGGTCGTGGACGATCCCCTTGTTAGAGGTCCACCGGTGAACCTCGATTGATCCTAGGGAAGGGTTACAGGCACGTTGGCCTGGGGGGTTATGGGCGCACTTACCCGCTACACAAACAAGCCCTTTTATCCCAGTGGTTAGTGGCTGGGATTCTGACATGGTATCAGAGCGAAGGTCTCGGGTTCGAATCTCGGTGTGTGCACTTCGGGCATCCCAGTGCGGGGGGGTGTCAGAGGTCCACTGGAGATCCCCGATGATCCTAGGGAAGGGTTACAGGCACGTCGGCCTGGGGGGTTATGGGCGCACTCACCCGCTACTTAAACAAGCCCTTTTATTCCAGTGGTTAGTGGCTGGGATTCTGACATGGTATCAGAGCGAAGGTCTCGGGTTCGAATCCCGGTGTGTGCACTTCGGGCATCCCAGTGCGGGGGGGGTGTCAGAGGTCCACTGGTGATCCTCGATTGATCCTAGGGAAGGGTTACAGGCACGTTGGCCTGGGGGGTTATGGGCGCACTTACCCGCTACACAAACAAGCCCTTTTATCCCAGTGGTTAGTGACTGGGATTCTGACACCCCTTGCCGTCCACGAAGGCGGTGAACTCCTTGCCGAGGAACTCTCCGCCTCGGTCAGAGCGCAGCTGCAACACAGACTTCCTCACCTGCCGCTCCACCAGCACCAGTTACTTCTGGAACGTCAGCAGCACGTCCGACTTCTTGGCGACCGGCCGCACCCACACGTAGCGGGTCTTGCGGTCCTTCAGCAGCAAGAAGCATAGGCTGTCGTCCTTAACAGCCACCCGGAATGGCCCGCACAAATGATGTGCACGACAGCCAGGATGAAACGTTGCTGGCAGGGAAGTAGCAGCCTTCGTAGGCTAGGAAAACGGATATTTCTCTGGAATTCTCTGGAAATTGCACTATAACTTCACAAACTTGACAGTACAATTTTATAGAGCATACTCATACATGGAGTCGCACTCCCAAGTCGCGACGCTCTCTGAATTTCTCAATGGTAACCCAACCCTTTGAAATGAACCTGCCGTGAAATTCAGAGAATTATTGCGGTACGGGATTGGACGGCGAGCTTGGTTACGGGGCTGTAATTTCGTCGGTGTTGTTGGCGAAGTCGGCGAGCGGTCGGAACTTCGGTGTCCTGCATTTTGTAATTTTCGTGCGTGGGATTGACTTGGGCTGCGTGTCGGAATCTGGTCGCCCAGCTGCAGGTTGAGGCGTTTGACCAATCCGAACTGTAGGTGAGGTGGCGCTTGACTTCCGCCCACCTGCACTGTTCTTGGAGCTGAGTTGCTGCACTGTTACGATTGACTTCCGCCCACCTGCATTGCAGTTGGCAGCATTCGGCTGCTGCACTGTTACATTACTTCCCCCTTCAAGTGGCATCGTCCACGGAGCCAAACCGTGGCTGTTCAAGTATCGATTCACAGCAGTTGCAGCACGGTCAAGGTGGCTCTCAGGTTCCCATGAGTCCTCACTAGCAGGCTGATCCATCGAATGAACAAGAAACTCACGACCATGAGGTGTGTCGCGGTGAGCAGTAATCGATGCAACCTCAAACAGGCCGGGGCTGCCTTCGAACATCGGTGGCAGTTGGCGTGTGGTGCACGGAAAGGGCGGAGGCGCTGGACATGGAAGACAGGGTGAATCTTCATATAGTTGGGCAGTTGGAGGCGGTAGTTGACTGGTAAAAAGACTCGGGTGACTGTGAACGGGCCAATGAAGCGTGGGGCTAGTTTTCTGGTTGTGCCTTTGCGTAGGAGGGGTAGGCGGTCAGTGGAGAGTAACACTTGATCGCCAACCTTGAAGCGGATATCTTTGCGGTGGGAGTTGGCATAGTGGGTCTGTTTGGCTTGTGCTTTAAGGATGGAGGTGCGAGCGGCATCAGTGGCGGATTCGAGTGAGGTGAGGAACTCAAAGGCTGCTTTTGCGTGGGAGACGTGCGAGGGCGGGGTCGTTGGGAGGCGTGGGTGCTGTCCGGTTGCAAGGTAGAAGGGTGGCTGGTCGGTGGATAGGTGTGGTGTGCTGTTATATGCAGGTTCGATGGCGGTGAGGTGGAGGTCCCAATCGGTTTGGCGAGCGTTAACTTGTGCACGAAGGGCGTCTTCCAGCGTGCGGTTCATCCGTTTGGTTTGTTCGTCCGTTTCAGGGTGATATGCGGTAGAAAATTTCAGCCGGGTGCCATGAAGCTTGAAGAGGCTTTGCCAAAAGTTGCTCAAGAAGCGAGGGTCACAGTCTGAAATTATGGCGGATGGAATGCCGTGTAAACAAACTATGTGATCGAAGAAAAGCCGGGCTGTTTCAGGTGCGGTGATGGTTGTGTGCATGGATATGAAATGGCTCATTCTAGAGAGTCGGTCAACAACGACTAGAATGGCGTTGTAGCTGTTGGGTGCAAATTCACATTGCACGACATCCTGCCGTCTGTTTGTACGAGTATGCGTGTGCGAATGCATTTGCGTGAATGGGGTGTTCGTGTGTTTGTTTGCTTTCGCAATTTTCGCTTGAAGCATTTGCAGGTATTCGCGCAATGTGCACTTCGGCACAACATTGTACGCGCTATGAACAGTGCAAGCAGAAAGGACGAGCTCGCAGAGGAACCCAAGATGGAAGCTTTGCAGTTCGGTTGAATATTACGTAGATTCAGTTCTATCCAACTTGAAATTGTACTGTTTTGTTTGGTTAACTATAGTGTAGCAGGGCAGGCACTATAGGGGTACAATTTAGGTGAAGGTTGGATGTTGTTTGTCTGTATCTGCATGCTACAAGGCCAAGGGAAACCAGCAGAACCAGCATTTGGCTGGTTGGGCAAAGACGAAACAGGTTCTGTTTTTAGAACCTGAACCTGGTTGTTTTCCCAGGTTGGAAAAACAGAACCAAAGGTTGTTTACCAACCTACCACCTGCTATTTTGTCCAGCCAGGTTGGTTCTGTTGCTTGGAATTATTTGGGATCATCCCTGGTTTTTCCCAGGTTGATTCCCAAGGTCCTTGCTAGCTATAACTATTTATTCCTTCTCTGTTTGTACCTGGATGTAGTCAATTGAATCATGCGGATTCCTTCCTTGCTGGAATTTCGTTTCTACGCGGTCTTTAGGCCATTACACCAACAAGCTTACCAAGTCTTACTAGCTTCAGTTTTTTAGGCCATTACACCAACAAGCTGGTATCAGAGCTGCGTTATAGTGATCCTCGTTATAGGTAGCTATGGCGGGCAACACCTCGGCTGTAGCTGCTGAGTCTTCAGCCCAAGATTGTAGCGGCAGCCAAGATTCTGGTGTTTCGGCGCCAAGGGGAGCGCGAACCAACCAGGGCTCGCTGATCAAGGAGGTGCTGAAGAACTTCACCGTCGAGAAGTTCAATGGTGAGGGCTATGATGATTGGGCCTGGAAAATGCAACTATATTTCCGTCAGATCGGTTTGCTGAAACTAATGATTGGGGAGGAGCCTAGACCGAGTGACCCCGCCCTTCAGGAAGATTGGAACAAGCGCGCCTCGGCTGGCTACTATTTGATGTCGCAGAGTTTGGAGCTGAACCAGCGTCACCATGTCATGCACCTGCTGCCGGAGGTTGAGTGCGGTCCGAAGGCGTGGACCGTGTTGAAGGAGTTGCACGCCCGCGACACTCATGATGGAGAGGGAGCTGTCCGCGTTGCGCCTGAGCGAGGGAGAGCCGGTGCAACTTGTCTTGGACAAGATGCGCGATGTCTACGCGAAGTTGGCGACCGCGGAAATCACCTACCCGGAGCAGACCAAGGGCCTGAAGATGCTTCCACTGCTGCCAGAATCGTGGCTTCAATTCACGAGCGGATTGAGCCTGCCACAGAACCAGAGCTCGTGGACGCTCGAGTGGGTGCGGACAAAGATTCTGGAGAAGGACTTACGACGCCATCAACTGAGGGGTGGAGACGACGGCAGCAGCGGCTACGGGATGCAAGGGAGCCGACGTGGCAGAGGACGTGGCTTCGGTGGTGCTGGACGCGGTGCAAAGAAGGACGATGACTCCAACGACCAACAAGGAGGTACTGGTTGGGGTCGCGGTGCGAAATCTGGACGTGGGGGCAAGTCGGGTGCTGGTGGCAAAATGAAAGGGAATTACTGGTATTGTGAGAAGAAGGGACATCCCTGGTTTTTGTGCTATAAGAAACCCGATGGATGGACCCCCCAGAATCGTCACCAGGATGGCAGCGCGCGAAAAACGGCGCCAATATGGTCGCTGATTCGTCCGACAACAACCCGAAGAGCAACGGCGGTGCGGAGAAGAAGAAGGAGCACACCGCGGGCCAGTTCTTCCATGTTGGAGAGCAGGGGGAGCAAGCGGACGCCTCTGCCAAGGTTGGAGCAGAGCTGCACCCCCTGGACTATTGGGTGTTGGACACGGGCGCTGCTTGGACGATGACGCCGCGCAAGGACCTGCTGGACAACGTACGCGCTGCACCGATCAATGAGGTGTGCTCCGCCTCTGGACACATGTTGAAGGTGGCTGGTGCAGGACGAGCTGCGTTTAAGGTAGCGGATGGAAAGCCGGTGGTACAGCACGACGTTCTTGTTGGGTGCAAATGCACATTGCACGACATCCTGCCGTCTGTTTGTACGAGTATGCGTGTGCGAATGCATTTGCGTGTGAATGGTGTGTTCGTGTGTTTGTTTGCTTTCGCATTTTTCGCTTGATGCATTTGCAGGTACTCGCGCAATGTGCGCTTCGGCACAACATTGTATGTGCTATGAACAGTGCAAGCAGAAAGGACGAGCTCGCAAAGGAACCCAAGATGGAAGCTTTGCAGTTCGGTTGAGTTGATTGCGCAGATTCAGTTCTATCCAACTCGAAATTGTACTGTTTTGTTTGGTTAACTATAGTGTAGCAGGGAAGGCACTATAGGGGTACAATTTAGGTGAAGGTTGGATGTTGTTTGTCTGTATCTGCATGCTACAAGGCCAGGGGAAACCAGCGGAACCAGCATTTGGCTGGTTGGGCAAAGACAAAACAGGTTCTGTTTTTAGAACCTGAACCTGGTTGTTGTTTTCCCAGGTTGGAAAAACAGAACCAGAGGTTGTTTACCAACCTACCACCTGCTATTTTGTCCAGCCAGGTTGGTTCTGTTGCTTGGAATTATTTGGGATCATCCCTGGTTGTTCCCAGGTTGATTCCCAAGGTCCTTGCTAGCTAGAACTATTTAATCCTTCTCTGTTTGTACCTGAATATAGTCAAATTGATTCAAGCGAATTCCTTCCTCGCTGGAATTTCGTTTCTGCGCTATTCGACGGCGGAATGCTACCCGAGTCAACGCTAGTATGCTAGCACTCCAACGCTAGGCAAACGCTGTCCGAGCCATAACTTAGTAATGGCAGAACTTTTCGCGAGGCAACTTGGCTCATTTTTAAGGCTCTTGGAGCGAGCTTCGATATAGCGAATTCTCAGCTTAATCCGATCGACGGTCTGCACGGCACGCTGCGCGACGTTCAAGGTACTCTTGCTGTTTTGACTAAGTCCTTCTTGATCCCTCTCTCTACAAACTCGGACCCGAGGATAGGGGCTGGTCTTGTACCAGGCACCCAGGGACCCTTGGAGGTGACCCCGAGGAGAGGTTTTAAGTTTGATTAAGTCCTAATAGCTTGAGTTTATTAGGCCCTTACACCAACAAGCTGGTATCAGAGCTGCGTTATAGTGATCCTCGTTATAGGTAGCTATGGCGGGCAACACCTCGGCGGGAGCTGGTGAATCTTCAGCCCAAGATCGTAGCGGCAGCCAAGATTCTGGTCTTTCAGCGCCAAGGGGAGCGCGAACAAACCAGGGCTCGCTTGTCAAGGAGGTGCTGAAGAATTTCACCGTCGAGAAGTTCAATGGTGAGGGCTATGATGATTGGGCCTGGAAAATGCAATTATATTTCCGTCAGATCGGTTTGCTGAAACTAATGATTGGGGAGGAGCCTAGACCGAGTGACCCCACGCTGCAGGAAGATTGGGACGAGCGCTCCTCGGCTGGCTACTATTTGATGTCGCAGAGTTTGGAGCTGAACCAGCGTCACCACGTCATGCACCTGCTGCCGGAGGTTGAATGCGGTCCGAAGGCGTGGACCGTGTTGAAGGAGCTGCACGCCCCGACCTCCGTTGTCGCAACGTTGATGCTGGAGAGGGAGCTGTCCGCGTTGCGCCTGAGCGAGGGAGAGCCAGTGCAACCAGTCCTGGACAAGATGCGCGACCTCTACGCGAAGTTGGCGACCGCGGGAATCACCTACCCGGAGCAGACCAAGTGCTTGAAGATGCTCTCACTGCTGCCAGAATCGTGGCTTCAATTTACGAGCGGATTGAGCCTGCCGCAGAACCAGAGCTTGTGGACGCTCGAGTGGGTGCGGACGAAGATTCTGGAGGAGGACTTCCGTCGCCGCCAACTGAGGGGTGGAGACGACGGCAGCAGCGGCTACGGGATGCAAGGGAGCCGACGTGGCAGAGGACGTGGCTTCGGTGGTGCTGGACGCGGTGCAAAGAAAGACGACGACTCCAACGACCAACAAGGAGGTACCGGTTGGGGTCGCGGTGCGAAATCTGGACGTGGGGGCAAGTCGGGTGCTGGTGGCAAAATGAAAGGGAGTTGCTGGTATTGTGAGAAGGAAGGGCACCCCTGGTTTTTGTGCTATAAGAAACCCGATGGATGGACCCCCCAGAATCGTCACCAGGATGGCGGCGCGCGGAGGAACCAGAAAAACGGCGCCAACATGGTCGCTGATTCGTCCGACAACAACCCGAAGGGCAACGGCGGTGCGGAGAAGAAGAAGGAGCGCACCGCGGGCCAATTCTTCCATGTGGGAGACAAGGGGGAGCAAGGAGACGCCTCTGCCAAAGTTGGAGCAGAGCTGCACCCCCTAGACTATTGGGTGTTGGACACAGGCGCTGCTTGGACGATGACGCCGCGCAAGGACCTGCTGGACGAAGTACGAGCTGCACCGATCAATGAAGTGTGCTCCGCCTCTGGACACATGTTGAAGGTGGCTGGTGCGGGACGAGCTGCGTTTAAGGGAGCGGATGGCAAGCCGGTGGTGCTGCACGACGTTCTCTTCGTCCCCGACCTGAAGGCCAACCTTATCTCCCTCCGTAAGCTTGGCAAGGCTGGGGTGAACACCAACACGGATGGGGCACGCACTTATAAGGGGAAGCTGGGCAATCGGGTGCTTTGGGATCTGCACGAGAGCAAGGACGTGTACAGATCTATGTGGCAGCTGCCGGCCCTGGCGTGGCATGGTGGGGGGCAGGCTGGAGAGGGGTCTGCATCCCAGGGGGAGTGCAATGCCGTTGGAGGGGTTGGTGTGAAAGTGTCGGCCAGATCTGGGGAGACAGATTGGGCAACGGCACACCGGCGCTTAGGGCATGTGGCAATGCCTTTGCTGAAGCAGCTGGAGAAGGATGGAGCCGTTAAGGGTCTGAAGCTGAACGGACAGCCACCCGATGACAACTGTGAAATCTGTTTGCTTTCAAAGTTCACCCGTTTCCCTTTCCATAGTGTGGCTGGCAGGAGCAAGAAGCCTTTGGAGCTGGTCCACATGGACTTGGTGGGGCCGCTGCCGGTGCAAGGGCACAAGGGGGAGCGGTATTTTCTTACAATTGTGGATGACTGGAGCAGGCTGATGTGGGCGTATCCGCTGAAGCAGAAGGACCACGCCGCCTCCACGATACGGGACGATTGGCTGCCATTCGTGGAGAAGCAGGCGGAGTGTGTAGTGAAGCGGATTAGGACAGACCGGGGTGGTGAGTTCCTTGGAGCTGAAATGACGGCCTGGCTCAAGAAGCAGGGCATCCAGAGAGAGCTGACCACGGCTTATACCCCACAGTCCAATGGTGTAGCAGAACGGGCAAACCGGACCATTCTGGAGACAGCTAGGGCGCTGCTCATAGAATCTGGGCTGAGCAATTCTATGTGGCCTCATGCTGTCCGGCACGCCACTGTCGCTAGGAACAGGGTGCTCACCAAGGTTGGGGATGACTCGTGGGTGCCGTTGGAGAGGTGGCTTGGGAGGAAGCCGCCGGTGGACATGCTGAGGGTGTTTGGCTGCATGGCAGTCGCCCACGTCCCCAAGACCTACCGCAGTAAGTTGGGGGCGAGTGCAATCTGGTGTGTGCATTTGGGGCTGGCTGCTGAGAGCAAGGGATGGCTGCTGTGGGAACCATCCAAGGGTGTGTTGTTTGACAGCAGGGATGTGAAATTCATTGAGGGCATGATGTATGGGAGCTGGGAGAAACAGCCGGAGGCAAGGGTGTCCCAGCAGATGGAGCAGATCACCATGCAGCTGGACCTGACTCCTAGTGTGTGGGAGGAGGGAGAGGAGGCAGCTGCTGGAAATGGTGATGGAGAGAAGGTACAGGAGGCATCTGCTGGTGGAGAAAATGGTGTGGAAACTGGCGGCAGCACTAGTGGAGCTGCTGGACCCGAGGGAGGAGAGAAGCAGCAGGGAAAAACTAAGAAGCCAAAGGGTGTCGTTATGAAGGGATGGGAGACACCCGTCTCCAGGCCAGGACGTACCCGTATGGCTACTAAGAAGCTGACTGCAGGAACTGATGCAGCAGAGCAGCAGCTAGGGACCGAAGAGGCATTGCTGATTCTACCTCATGGCTATGACCCGGATGAGGAGGATGAGCCTGCGTACTGTTTTCTTGCCCCTGCACCAGAGGAACCAGCTAGCATGGAGGAGGCATTAGCTGGACCAGATAGGGACAAGTGGCTGGCTTCTAGGGATGCTGAGTACCAGAGTCTGCTGGAGAATAGGACATGGGATCTGGTGGTGCTGCCTGATGGGAAGAAAGCGATACAATGCAAGTGGGTGCTGAGGATCAAGACCGATGACAAGGGGCAGGTCACCATCTACAAGAGTAGGCTGGTGGCGAAGGGGTTTATGCAGAAGGAGAAGCAGGACTTCAACGAGATCTTTGCTCCCACTGCCAAACCCCCTACCCTCCGTGTCTTGTTGGCAGATGCAGCTGTTAGTGGAAAATTCATCATTCAGATGGATATTTCAACGGCATTCCTGAATGGGATTTTAGAGGAGGATGTGTACATGACGCAGCCGCCTGGGTATGAGGATGGTACGGGCAGGGTGTGCAAGCTCAACAAGTCCATCTACGGCTTGAAGCAGGCGCCACGCTGCTGGTACCAGAAGTTGGCAGCTGTTTTAGAGGAGATGGGATTCAGGACCAGCAGCTGTGATGAGAGCCTCTTTCTCAAGGGCGAGGGGGAGAAGCTGGTGCTGTTTCTGGTCTATGTGGACGACATTCTTCTCTTCAGCAGCAGCATGAAGGAGATCCAGAAAGTGCAGCAGCAACTGATGGAAAACTTCAAGTGCAAGAACCTTGGGGAGGTAAAGTACTACCTCGGGATGCACGTGGAGAGGGATCCAGATCACAGGTGGTTGAAGCTGCACCAGGAGAAGTTCATCAAGGAGCTGGGGGAGAAGTATGGGATTGAGAATGAGCGCAAGGTTGCAACTCCCCTGCCAGCAGAATTCAAGCTTGTGAAGGCTGCAGAGGATGAAGGGGTTGAAGCTGAAGAGCAGCAGCAATTTCAGTCCTTGGTGGGCAGCCTCTTGTACGCAGCAGTTCACACGAGGCCCGACATCTCTTTCTCGGTTGGGCAGCTGGCTAGGGTGGTGCAGAATCCATCAGAGGAGCAGGTGGATGCAGCTGAGCGTGTGGTGAAGTACCTGAACTCTCACCCAAGCATTGGAGTTCAATACTCCGCATCTGCACAGGTGAAGCAGAAAGGGGTGGAGGTGCTGAAAGAGAAGGGGGAGAGGCTTGGAGAAGGCAAGCTATTTCTCACTTGCTTTACCGATGCTACGTGGGCTTCTGAGAAGGAGGATTCCTCATCTGTGGGAGGATACATCTGCGTAGTTGGGGGAGGACCTGTTAGTTGGAGGTCCAAGAAGCAGACGGAGACGGCACTCTCTTCCGTAGAATCAGAGTACATGGCGATGTTCCATGGGGTGAAGGAGGTGATTTGGCTGAGGAGGCTGTTAGAGGAGATTGGCCAGGAGCAGAAAGTTGCTACGCCGCTGTTTTGTGATAGCAAGGGGGCTCTTGGGATGGCCAGAAACGCTGTGCTTCATGGGCTGAACAAGCACATGCGTATCAAGTGGCACTGGCTGCGTAAGGAGGTGAAGAGGGGGACGGTGCATCCGATCTACATCAAGACTCACCAGCAGCCAGCAGACTTTCTCACCAAGAGGCTTGCGGATGAGCCTCATTGGCGTTGTGTGCGCATGAGTGGAATGAGCATGAACTAGCATGGAATGACGGGGATGCAGCCGGCAGGCTGAGGGGGAGTGTGTTGGGTGCAAATGCACATTGCACGACATCCTGCCGTCTGTTTGTACGAGTATGCGTGTGCGAATGCATTTGTGTGTGAATGGTGTGTTCGTGTGTTTGTTTGCTTTCGCATTTTTTCGCTTGATGCATTTGCAGGTACTCGCGCAATGTGCGCTTCGGCACAACATTGTATGCGCTATGAACAGTGCAAGCAGAAAGGACGAGCTCGCAAAGGAACCCAAGATGGAAGCTTTGCAGTTCGGTTGAGTTGATTGCGCAGATTCAGTTCTATCCAACTCGAAATTGTACTGTTTTGTTTGGTTAACTATAGTGTAGCAGGGAAGGCACTATAGGGGTACAATTTAGGTGAAGGTTGGATGTTGTTTGTCTGTATCTGCATGCTACAAGGCCAGGGGAAACCAGCGGAACCAGCATTTGGCTGGTTGGGCAAAGACAAAACAGGTTCTGTTTTTAGAACCTGAACCTGGTTGTTGTTTTCCCAGGTTGGAAAAACAGAACCAGAGGTTGTTTACCAACCTACCACCTGCTATTTTGTCCAGCCAGGTTGGTTCTGTTGCTTGGAATTATTTGGGATCATCCCTGGTTGTTCCCAGGTTGATTCCCAAGGTCCTTGCTAGCTAGAACTATTTAATCCTTCTCTGTTTGTACCTGAATATAGTCAAATTGATTCAAGCGAATTCCTTCCTCGCTGGAATTTCGTTTCTGCGCTATTCGACGGCGGAATGCTACCCGAGTCAACGCTAGTATGCTAGCACTCCAACGCTAGGCAAACGCTGTCCGAGCCATAACTTAGTAATGGCAGAACTTTTCGCGAGGCAACTTGGCTCATTTTTAAGGCTCTTGGAGCGAGCTTCGATATAGCGAATTCTCAGCTTAATCCGATCGACGGTCTGCACGGCACGCTGCGCGACGTTCAAGGTACTCTTGCTGTTTTGACTAAGTCCTTCTTGATCCCTCTCTCTACAAACTCGGACCCGAGGATAGGGGCTGGTCTTGTACCAGGCACCCAGGGACCCTTGGAGGTGACCCCGAGGAGAGGTTTTAAGTTTGATTAAGTCCTAATAGCTTGAGTTTATTAGGCCCTTACAGCAACAAGATGCACGACCTCTACGCGAAGTTGGCGACCGCGGGAATCACCTACCCGGAGCAGACCAAGTGCTTGAAGATGCTCTCGCTGCTGCCAGAATCGTGGCTTCAATTTACGAGCGGATTGAGCCTGCCGCAGAACCAGAGCTTGTGGACGCTCGAGTGGGTGCGGACGAAGATTCTGGAGGAGGACTTCCGTCGCCGCCAACTGAGGGGTGGAGACGACGGCAGCAGCGGCTACGGGATGCAAGGGAGCCGACGTGGCAGAGGACGTGGCTTCGGTGGTGCTGGACGCGGTGCAAAGAAAGACGACGACTCCAACGACCAACAAGGAGGTACCGGTTGGGGTCGCGGTGCGAAATCTGGACGTGGGGGCAAGTCGGGTGCTGGTGGCAAAATGAAAGGGAGTTGCTGGTATTGTGAGAAGGAAGGGCACCCCTGGTTTTTGTGCTATAAGAAACCCGATGGATGGACCCCCCAGAATCGTCACCAGGATGGCGGCGCGCGGAGGAACCAGAAAAACGGCGCCAACATGGTCGCTGATTCGTCCGACAATAACCCGAAGGGCAACGGCGGTGCGGAGAAGAAGAAGGAGCGCACCACGGGCCAATTCTTCCATGTGGGAAACAAGGGGGAGCAAGGAGACGCCTCTGCCAAAGTTGGAGCAGAGCTGCACCCCCTAGACTATTGGGTGTTGGACACAGGCGCTGCTTGGACGATGACGCTGCGCAAGGACCTGCTGGACGAAGTACGAGCTGCACCGATCAATGAAGTGTGCTCCGCCTCTGGACACATGTTGAAGGTGGCTGGTGCGGGACGAGCTGCGTTTAAGGGAGCGGATGGCAAGCCGGTGGTGCTGCACGACGTTCTCTTCGTCCCCGACCTGAAGGCCAACCTTATCTCCCTCCGTAAGCTTGGCAAGGCTGGGGTGAACACCAACACGGATGGGGCACGCACTTATAAGGGGAAGCTGGGCAATCGGGTGCTTTGGGATCTGCACGAGAGCAAGGACGTGTACAGATCTATGTGGCAGCTGCCGGCCCTGGCGTGGCATGGTGGGGGGCAGGCTGGAGAGGGGTCTGCATCCCAGGGGGAGTGCAATGCCGTTGGAGGGGTTGGTGTGAAAGTGTCGGCCAGATCTGGGGAGACAGATTGGGCAACGGCACACCGGCGCTTAGGGCATGTGGCAATGCCTTTGCTGAAGCAGCTGGAGAAGGATGGAGCCGTTAAGGGTCTGAAGCTGAACGGACAGCCACCCGATGACAACTGTGAAATCTGTTTGCTTTCAAAGTTCACCCGTTTCCCTTTCCATAGTGTGGCTGGCAGGAGCAAGAAGCCTTTGGAGCTGGTCCACATGGACTTGGTGGGGCCGCTGCCGGTGCAAGGGCACAAGGGGGAGCGGTATTTTCTTACAATTGTGGATGACTGGAGCAGGCTGATGTGGGCGTATCCGCTGAAGCAGAAGGACCACGCCGCCTCCACGATACGGGACGATTGGCTGCCATTCGTGGAGAAGCAGGCGGAGTGTGTAGTGAAGCGGATTAGGACAGACCGGGGTGGTGAGTTCCTTGGAGCTGAAATGACGGCCTGGCTCAAGAAGCAGGGCATCCAGAGAGAGCTGACCACGGCTTATACCCCACAGTCCAATGGTGTAGCAGAACGGGCAAACCGGACCATTCTGGAGACAGCTAGGGCGCTGCTCATAGAATCTGGGCTGAGCAATTCTATGTGGCCTCATGCTGTCCGGCACGCCACTGTCGCTAGGAACAGGGTGCTCACCAAGGTTGGGGATGACTCGTGGGTGCCGTTGGAGAGGTGGCTTGGGAGGAAGCCGCCGGTGGACATGCTGAGGGTGTTCGGTTGCATGGCAGTCGCCCACGTCCCCAAGCCCTACCGCAGTAAGTTGGGGGCGAGTGCAATCTGGTGTGTGCATTTGGGGCTGGCTGCTGAGAGCAAGGGATGGCTGCTGTGGGAACCATCCAAGGGTGTGTTGTTTGACAGCAGGGATGTGAAATTCATTGAGGGCATGATGTATGGGAGCTGGGAGAAACAGCCGGAGGCAAGGGTGTCCCAGCAGATGGAGCAGATCACCATGCAGCTGGACCTGACTCCTAGTGTGTGGGAGGAGGGAGAGGAGGCAGCTGCTGGAAATGGTGATGGAGAGAAGGTACAGGAGGCATCTGCTGGTGGAGAAAATGGTGTGGAAACTGGCGGCAGCACTAGTGGAGCTGCTGGACCCGAGGGAGGAGAGAAGCAGCAGGGAAAAACTAAGAAGCCGAAGGGTGTCGTTATGAAGGGATGGGAGACACCCGTCTCCAGGCCAGGACGTACCCGTATGGCTACTAAGAAGCTGACTGCAGGAACTGATGCAGCAGAGCAGCAGCTAGGGACCGAAGAGGCATTGCTGATTCTACCTCATGGCTATGACCCGGATGAGGAGGATGAGCCTGCGTACTGTTTTCTTGCCCCTGCACCAGAGGAACCAGCTAGCATGGAGGAGGCATTAGCTGGACCAGATAGGGACAAGTGGCTGGCTTCTAGGGATGCAGAGTACCAGAGTCTGCTGGAGAATAGGACATGGGATCTGGTGGTGCTGCCTGATGGGAAGAAAGCGATACAATGCAAGTGGGTGCTGAGGATCAAGACCGATGACAAGGGGCAGGTCACCATCTACAAGAGTAGGCTGGTGGCGAAGGGGTTTATGCAGAAGGAGAAGCAGGACTTCAACGAGATCTTTGCTTCCACTGCCAAACCCCCTACCCTCCGTATCTTGTTGGCAGATGCAGCTGTTAGTGGGAAATTCATCATTCAGATGGATATTTCAACGGCATTCCTGAATGGGATTTTAGAGGAGGATGTGTACATGACGCAGCCGCCTGGGTATGAGGATGGTACGGGCAGGGTGTGCAAGCTCAACAAGTCCATCTACGGCTTGAAGCAGGCGCCACGCTGCTGGTACCAGAAGTTGGCAGCTGTTTTAGAGGAGATGGGATTCAGGACCAGCAGCTGTGATGAGAGCCTCTTTCTCAAGGGCGAGGGGGAGAAGCTGGTGCTGTTTCTGGTCTATGTGGACGACATTCTTCTCTTCAGCAGCAGCATGAAGGAGATCCAGAAAGTGCAGCAGCAACTGATGGAAAACTTCAAGTGCAAGAACCTTGGGGAGGTAAAGTACTACCTCGGGATGCACGTGGAGAGGGATCCAGATCACAGGTGGTTGAAGCTGCACCAGGAGAAGTTCATCAAGGAGCTGGGGGAGAAGTATGGGATTGAGAATGAGCGCAAGGTTGCAACTCCCCTGCCAGCAGAATTCAAGCTTGTGAAGGCTGCAGAGGATGAAGGGGTTGAAGCTGAAGAGCAGCAGCAATTTCAGTCCTTGGTGGGCAGCCTCTTGTACGCAGCAGTTCACACGAGGCCCGACATCTCTTTCTCGGTTGGGCAGCTGGCTAGGGTGGTGCAGAATCCATCAGAGGAGCAGGTGGATGCAGCTGAGCGTGTGGTGAAGTACCTGAACTCTCACCCAAGCATTGGAGTTCAATACTCCGCATCTGCACAGGTGAAGCAGAAAGGGGTGGAGGTGCTGAAAGAGAAGGGGGAGAGGCTTGGAGAAGGCAAGCTATTTCTCACTTGCTTTACCGATGCTACGTGGGCTTCTGAGAAGGAGGATTCCTCATCTGTGGGAGGATACATCTGCGTAGTTGGGGGAGGACCTGTTAGTTGGAGGTCCAAGAAGCAGACGGAGACGGCACTCTCTTCCGTAGAATCAGAGTACATGGCGATGTTCCATGGGGTGAAGGAGGTGATTTGGCTGAGGAGGCTGTTAGAGGAGATTGGCCAGGAGCAGAAAGTTGCTACGCCGCTGTTTTGTGATAGCAAGGGGGCTCTTGGGATGGCCAGAAACGCTGTGCTTCATGGGCTGAACAAGCACATGCGTATCAAGTGGCACTGGCTGCGTAAAGAGGTGAAGAGGGGGACGGTGCATCCGATCTACATCAAGACTCACCAGCAGCCAGCAGACTTTCTCACCAAGAGGCTTGCGGATGAGCCTCATTGGCGTTGTGTGCGCATGAGTGGAATGAGCATGAACTAGCATGGAATGACGGGGATGCAGCCGGCAGGCTGAGGGGGAGTGTGTTGGGTGCAAATGCACATTGCACGACATCCTGCCGTCTGTTTGTACGAGTATGCGTGTGCGAATGCATTTGCGTGTGAATGGTGTGTTCGTGTGTTTGTTTGCTTTCGCATTTTTCGCTTGATGCATTTGCAGGTACTCGCGCAATGTGCGCTTCGGCACAACATTGTATGTGCTATGAACAGTGCAAGCAGAAAGGACGAGCTCGCAAAGGAACCCAAGATGGAAGCTTTGCAGTTCGGTTGAGTTGATTGCGCAGATTCAGTTCTATCCAACTCGAAATTGTACTGTTTTGTTTGGTTAACTATAGTGTAGCAGGGAAGGCACTATAGGGGTACAATTTAGGTGAAGGTTGGATGTTGTTTGTCTGTATCTGCATGCTACAAGGCCAGGGGAAACCAGCGGAACCAGCATTTGGCTGGTTGGGCAAAGACAAAACAGGTTCTGTTTTTAGAACCTGAACCTGGTTGTTGTTTTCCCAGGTTGGAAAAAACAGAACCAGAGGTTGTTTACCAACCTACCACCTGCTATTTTGTCCAGCCTGGTTGTTCCCAGGTTGATTCCCAAGGGCCTTGCTAGCTAGAACTATTTAATCCTTCTCTGTTTGTACCTGAATATAGTCAAATTGATTCAAGCGAATTCCTTCCTCGCTGGAATTTCGTTTCTGCGCTATTCGACGGCGGAATGCTACCCGAGTCAACGCTAGTATGCTAGCACTCCAACGCTAGGCAAACGCTGTCCGAGCCATAACTTAGTAATGGCAGAACTTTTCGCGAGGCAACTTGGCTCATTTTAAAGCTCTTGGAGCGAGCTTCGATATAGCGAATTCTCAGCTTAATCCGACCGACGGTCTGCACGGCACGCTGCGCGACGTTCAAGGTACTCTTGCTGTTTTGACTAAGTCCTTCTTGATCCCTCTCTCTACAAACTCGGACCCGAGGATAGGGGCTGGTCTTGTACCAGGCACCCAGGGACCCTTGGAGGTGACCCCGAGGAGAGGTTTTAAGTTTGATTAAGTCCTAATAGCTTGAGTTTATTAGGCCCTTACACCAACACGTTCTTCTCGTCCCCGACCTGAAGGCCAACCTTATCTCCCTCCATAAGCTTGGCAAGGCTGGGGTGAGCACTAGCACGGATGGGGCATGCACTTACAAAAGGCAGCTGGGCAATCGGGTGCTTTGGGATCTGTACGAGAGCAAGGACGTGTACAGATCTATGTGGCAGCTGCCGGCGTTGGCGTGGCACGGTGGGGGGCAGGCTGGAGAGGGGTCTGCATCCCAGGGGGAGTGCAACGCTGTTGGAGGGGTTGGTGTGAAAGTGTTGGCCAGATCTGGGGAGACGGATTGGGCAACGGCACACCGATGCTTGGGGCATGTGGCAATGCTCTTGTTGAAGCAGCTGGAGAAAGATGGAGCCGTTAAGGTCTTGAAACTGAACGGACAGCCACCTGATAAAAACTGTGAAATTTGCTTGCTTTCAAAGTTCACCCATTTCCCTTTCCACAGTGTGGCTGGCAGGAGCAAGAAGCCGTTGGAGCTGGTCCACATGGACTTCGTGGGGCCGCTGCCGGTGCAAGGGCACAAGGGGGAGCGGTATTTCCTTACAATTGTGGATGACTGGAGCAGGCTAATGTGGGCATATCCGCTGAAGCAGAAGGACCACGCTGCCTCCACGATACGGGATGATTGGCTGCCGTTCGTGGAAAAGCAAGCCGAGTGTGTGGTGAAGCGGATTAGGACAGACTGGGGTGGTGAGTTCCTTGGAGCTGAAATGACGGCCTGGCTCAAGAAGCAGGGCATCCAGAGAGAGCTGACCACGGCTTATACCCCACAGTCCAACGGTGTAGCAGAACGGGCGAACTGGACTATTATAGAGACAGCTAGGGCGCTGCTCCTAGAATATGGGCTTGGCAACTCCATGTGGCCTCACGCTGTCCGGCACGCTACCGTCGCTAGGAACAGGGTACTCACCAAGTTTGGTGATAATTCTTGGGTGACGTTGGAGAAGTGGCTTGGGAGGAAGCCGCCGGTGGACATGCTGAGGGTATTTGGCTGCATGGCAGTGGCCCACGTCTCCAAGACCTACCGCAGTAAGTTGGGGGCGAGTGCAATCTGGTGTGTGCATTTGGGGCTGGCTGCTGAGAGCAAGGGATGGCTGCTGTGGGAACCATCCAAGGGTGTGTTGTTTGACAGCAGGGATGTGAAATTCATTGAGAGCATGATGTATGGGAGCTTGTATGGGAGCTGGGAGAAACAGCCGGGGGCAAAATTGTCCCAGAAGATGGAGTAGATCACTATGCAGCTGGACCTGACTCCTAGTGTGTGGGAGGAGGGAGAGGAGGCAGCTGCGGGGGATGGTAATGGAGAGAAGGTACTGCAGAGATAACTCTAGTAACGGGAGCTAGACTACGGGCTAGGCACGGATGCTCGTGTGATCTCTGCGTTCGTTGGTCCTTAGTCGTTTTCCTAGTGCGCACACTACTTGCTAGTTCACAAGACAATTTGGCAAGAGTTTCACTAGAGAAAGTTGACAACAATGATACAAAGAAGTTGGCTAGGAAAGACTACATCAGAGCTAGCATGCAAGCAAGTCTACTGCCAGCGCAGCATGGTCGACCGCGTGCCAGCACGACTTGGTCGACCGCGCTCCAGCAGTGCAAGGACGCGGCTTGCCAACGCTGCAGGTCGACGGCGTCACAACAGTGCAAGTCGACGGCGTGCCAGCGTTGCTCCTGCAGTCCAGCATCGCACCCGCTTCGCAGGTGCTCGTAGATGATTGGCGTGCACTGCTTCGTCACCTGCACAGCGCACACACCAAGTCCACCTCGTGCCGACGACTTCTTCTGATGCACCATGTCGACCTCGGGATACCATCACCGAGGTCGTCCTCGCCAAAACCACCTGGGCGACCTTCGCAAGCCTTCGCAGCACCTCGTCACCCAGGTAACTTGGTCGACCGGGCAACCAGGTCGACCAGAGGCTCCAGTGCGTGCCCGTCGACCACCCAGGTCGACGACCACTTCCGGTCGACCTCCGACCACTCCCTCTGGTACGTGTCGGTCGACCTCCCAAGTCGACGGCCACCTCCAGTCGACCTCCCCAGGTCGACCACTACTCCCTGGTCGACCAGCTCCAAGTCGACGTCACTCCAGGTCGACCACCTGAAGTTGGCGCCCTCCCGAAGTCGGCGCCCTTGCAGTGGCTCCCCGTGCAGGTCGACCAACCTCGTCGACCAGCCCGCCCACTGCTGCAGGTCGGCTGCACCCCTACACCCGACCACGAAGTCGGCTCCGCCCAAGCGAGGACGGGGCCAACACCCAACTCCCGTTGACACTCCCCTGCCGCGTTCACGCTTGGGCCTCCAGCCCCTACGGCAGCACTGCTCGGAGAACAGCTCGTCGACGTGCACCCAACACACAGCACGTCGTCCACCGCACCAGCCATGCAAAAGGGCATGGCACCTACTGCTGCACTTCGTCAACTTCGTCGCCCACGTCGGCCAAGCACACCTGGCCGATGGCGACGGAGCACCGGTTGAAAGCCGGATAGTGCAGCGCCTTCGTGAGGAAGTCGGCTGGCTGCTCAGCGGTCGGGATGTACTGCAGCGCAAACTTCCCCCGCTTCACCATGTGCTGCAGCCAGGCCTGTCGCCGCTCCATGTGCTTGAGGTTGCCCGTCAACCCCATGCCCTCGGCGACTGTGATGGCCGACTTGTTGTCCACCCGAAGGACGGTCGGCTTCCCAGCATCCAACTGCTGGAACTCTGCGAGGAGGAAGCGAAGTCGGCGTCCCTCCTTGCCGGCTTCGACGGCCGCCACGTACTCCGACTCGGTCGACGACAGTGTTGCGCACTTGATGCGCTGGCTCGACCAGGAGACCGCGGCCCCTCCGTAGACGAACACGTAGCCGCCCGTGCTCGTCCTGCTCTGCTTGTCACCGGCGTCGTCGGCGTCCACGTAGCCGACCAGCTCCAGCGACTCAGGTCCACCGCCGAACTCCAGGGCGGTGTCGCGCGTGTTGGCGAGGTAGGCGAGGCAGCGGTCGACCTCGCGCCAGTGCTGGTCGCTCCTCACCATGAGGCCGCTCCCCAGCTTGCTGCAGGCGAAGGCGATGTCCGGCCTCGTCGTCGTCGCCGCAAACTGCAGCGAGCCGACCTTCTGCCGGTACTCCTCCTGTCGCTCCTGCGCCTCCTCGTCGTCGAAGGTGAGCTCGGCGTAGGCGTCGACCGAGACCGGCGTCTTCGGAGTCCGTCCGCCCTGCTCCTCGTCGATGAAGCGCCTACGCAGCTTGTCGGCGTAGCCCTGCTGGTGCAGCCACAGCTTCCCCGCCGACCTGTCGCGCACGATCTCCAGCCCGAGGTACTTCTGCACCGGCGAGATCTCGCGCAGCTCAAAGGCGGCCTCCAGCAGCTCCTTCAGCTCCTTCAGCATCGCGGGGCTACTGCTGGCGGCAAGCAAGTCGTCGACGTAGACCAGCACCCAGCAAGTCGCTCCGTCGGCGCCAACCTTGAAGTAAAGGGCCAGCGTCGACCAGCACGTCGTTGAGCGCCAAGTACCACAGCAGCGGCGACTGCTTCAGCTCGTACAGGCTCTTCAGCAGCTTGCACACCCGGCCGGTTCCGTCGTTGAAGTAGTCTGGCTGCGACATGTACAGCATCCGGTCGAGCTTGCTCTGCAGGAAGGCGTTCTTCATGTCGAGCTGCATCAGGTTCAGGTTGAGGACGGCGACGATGCTGAGGAAGATCCTCAGCGTCACGTAGCTCCCCACCGGCGCGAACGTCTCGTCGTAGTCGGCGCCGTACACCTGCGTGAAGCCCTTCACGACCAGCCTCGCCTTTTCGCGCTCGACGGTGTCGTCGATGTTGTACTTCGTCGTCAGCACCCACCTGTTCTTCATGACGTTCACTCCCGGCGGGCGTTCGACCAGCTCCCACGTGCCCATGGCGAGGAGACTACGGATCTCTTCCTCCATGGCGGCCTTCACTGCTGGACCCTTCCAGCTCGCCAGCGCCTCCTTCACCGTCATCGTCGAGATGTCCCAGCGGTGCTCGGGGTCGGCCAGCATGTCGGGGTCGAGCTCCGGAAACTCCTCGTCCTCATCAGCGTCGTCGTACAGCAGGTCGTCGTCGTCCTCCACGTCGTACACCGTGGTGAAGGCAGCGGGAATGAAGAAGTCGGGCGGCCTTCGAAGTCGACCAGACTTCCGGGGTTCAGGCGGAACCCCCACCGCGTCATGGTCGGTGGACTGGTCGGCCACCTCCTGGTCGACCAGCTCCTCGTCGCCCAACTGCTCCCCTTCATCTTCACTGCCGTCCTCGTTGCCCTGCTGCACCTCGGTTGGCTTCCCGGTCGACTGCTCCCCTGTGGTCAGCTCCCCTGTCGACCGCCAGGTCGCCGACTGCTCCTGGGTCGACCTCGTTGCTGCCTGCTCCCCTGCCGGCTTCACCCAAGTCGGCTGCACCTCCCATGTCGACCTGCTGCTCGTCGACTTGCTGCTCGTCCTGTCGGCCACCGGGGATGCCCGTGGTCGACGTCACAGGCGACGTCCCACTGCTCCCCTCATCGCCGGAGGCCGACGACGGAGTCAGCCCACGAAGGTCGACGAGGGGAGGGGCAGGGGAGGGAAAGGAAGGGTGGTCGACCTCGGCGTCGTCCACAGCAAGCTCACCGACCTCGGCGAGGAGCGTTGCCGTCGAGGTATCCGTCGGCGTGGACACTAGCGTCCGCCCTGACACCGGCCCATGCGCTGACGTCCACTCCTCCAACGACAGGTCCTCGTAGAACACCACATCCGACGTGGTGACCACCCGGTTGGCGGCAATGTCGAGGAGCTCCCATCCCTTGCTCGCCTCCGACACACCGAGGTGAAGGCCCCACTTGGCCTTTGGCTTCAGCTTCCCACCACGCTACTTCTTGGGGACGAGGAACTGCGCCATGCAGCCCCACACGCGCGCCAGCGACAAGTCGGGCTTCATCCTAATCAGCAGCTGGTACGGCGTCGTCCCCGGCGTCGCCGATCGCTCCAGGCAGTTGCGGATCCAGACGGCCTGCCGCAGGGCGAGGTGCCACCAGTGGTGCTGCACGCCCATGTGCAGTAGCATCGTCCTCACCGACTCCACCACCGTCCGCATCTCCCGCTCCGCCATGCCGTTCTGCTGCGGGGTGTACGGGCAGGTCAGGTCGTGGACGATCCCCTTGCCGTCCACGAAGTCGGTGAACGTCTTCCCGAGGAACTCCCCACCTCGGTCCGAGCGCAGCATCAGCACCGACTTCTTCGTCTGCCTCTCCACCAGCACCAGCCACTTCTGGAACTCCAGCAGCACGTCCGACTTCTTGGCGACTGGCGTTACCCACACGAAGCGGGTCTTGCGGTCCTTCAGCAGCAAGAAGTACAGGCTACCGTCCTTGGCAGCCTCGCGGAACGGCCCACACAAGTCGATGTGGACGACGGCTAGCACGTCGGCGGCGTCGGAGCCTTGGTCGGGGAAGGTGTGCCGTGCCAGCTTCCCGCCGACGCACGAGACACACGGTGGGTCGTTGTCCGACGTCGACTTGAGGTCCAGCCCAATGGCGACCTCGTTCTTCGCCGAGCTCCTGATGGTGTCCATGCCAACGTGTGCAAGCCGAGCATGCATCCTGGCCGGCGTCGACTTCGTCTTGGAGACGATCGCCCGCAGGGCCACAACCTCCGACGTGGTCGACGTCGGCCTCGTAGAGCAGGGACGCAGGTCGGTGCAGAGGATACGCCCGGAGTACGTCGCCCGACCGAGCACCTCTCCCGTCGCCGAGACGAGCAGCATCCCGTCGCCGTCCTCCCGAAACTTCACGCCATGCTCCTTCAGCTGGCCGGACGACAACAGGTTCGCATGCACGCCCGGGACGTAGAGCACGTCGGGGATGAGCACCTGCTTCCCGGCCTCGCCTTGCAGGGCGACCGTGCCCCGGCCCTGGACGTCCTGCAGCGCTCCATTGAAGCCACGCACGTGCTTCACGTTGCCGCTCGGCCCCAGGTCGACGAAGGCGTCCTTGGTCCCCATCAGGTGGTGGGAGCAGCCGCTGTCCAGCAAGACCACCGCCGGGTTCGCCTGCACCGCTGCTGCCATCGCCTGGAAATCCTCTCCGGCCTCCGGCGCCAGTGAGACGGTCGGCTCCACGACGCCGACCAGGGAGCACGACGCCGACTTGTCGTTGCTCCCCTTGCCGCTAGCAGAGGAGTCGGCGTCCTTCGCCGAGGTCGACGACTTGGTCGACTGCTTCTCCTTGCGCGGCTGACTTCCTCCTCGACGAGATCGACGACTGCCAGACCTCCCGCGGCCTCCCTTGTCGTCGTCGTCCGAGTCACTGCGGTCGGGGCACTCGAAGGAGAGGTGGTCGGGGTCGCCGCACAGCCAGCACTCCCGACGTCGACTTCCTCCTCCTCGGCCGTTGTCCTTGGTCGACTTCTTCTTGTCGACCTCCTTGGCCGACTTCGAGCCACCGCTACCACCGCCGCCCGACTGTCCACGCTGCCCCGGTCAATCGCCTTGCTACACTGGGGCGACAAAGTTTGCCTGCGCCAAGAGCTCCTGGGACCGCTCAGCCTCCTGCATCGCCTCGTCCTGCAGGATGTACGAGGTCAAGTTGTCCTCGTTGAGCGTCGCCCTTGTGCTCGGCGCCATGGACAGCCGCTTCAGCAAGTTGTAGCTGCTCCGGAGCCCCTGCATGACATGGGTGATGTACGACGCCGTCGAGTACTCCGCACCGGCCATCCTGATGGTGGCGAGAATTCGCCGGGCCCGGTTGCAGTAGTCGGTCGCCGTCTCCTCGTCGCCCATGCGCAGGTGAGTCAGCTGCCCTTCCAGTTGGGCGATGAACAGGTCGTCGGTGACTTGGTAGGTCGACTCAATGAAGTGCCACGCCTGGTGGCCGGCGTCGACGTACTCCCGGCACCACTTCAAGGCGATTTGCACGCCCGGCGAGCAGCACCGTGAGATGACCGTGAAGGTCAACAGCTGCACAGCGCGGAACTCAGCTCGCAAGTCGGGGTCGCTCGGCGTCGCCACGGTACCTCGAGCGAAGCTGATCAGCCCGGCCATCTCCAGCTGGGGCTCGATGGCCTCCTTCCAGGTGAGTATGTCGGGTCGACCGACCAGCGGGGGAGTCACCGAGATCCTATCCGGCGTGAACTTAAAGTAGCCGTAGCTCGGCGCAATTCCGCCCGCCGTCACCTGGGACGCCGACATCGGCGTCAACCCGCTTCGTCGACCTCCGACGTCGCCCTGCGAGGTGCCCGCAGCCGACGTCGACCGCATCCCTCGCCCTTGAACGCCGCCGACTTCGTCGGCGTGAATCACACCACGCTGCCTCGACGTGCCTCCCGCACTGCTGCCGACTTGGTCGCCTCCGGCGTTGACGCCCACGTCGACGCCGCCCTCGGTGTTCACCGGTCGAGGAGAAGCAGGCCGAGAAGGGTGCTCCGTCGCCCACAAGGAACGGATGCCAGCCTCGACGACCGCCCACGGCAGGTCGCCATACTCGTTGGCCTCGTGCTTCCTCCTCGCGTTTTCCAGCCGTGCCTCCAGGGTGTCCACCACCCCCGTGTCACCTACGGCTCCTACCATAGTGACTATCGCACAGCTGCCGGCCTACGAACAACTTAGGTAAGGTGCCTACTAAGTCGACTAGACTGAAAGGTAAGTCGTTGTGCCGTCCACGCTCACCGCACCATGCGGAGATAACTCTAGTAACGGGAGCTAGACTACGGGCTAGGCACGGATGCTCGTGTGATCACTGCGTTCGTTGGTCCTTAGTCGTTTTCCTAGTGCGCACACTACTTGCTAGTTCACAAGACAATTTGGCAAGAGTTTCACTAGAGAAAGTTGACAACAATGATACAAAGAAGTTGGCTAGGAAAGACTACATCAGAGCTAGCATGCAAGCAAGTCTACTGCCAGCGCAGCATGGTCGACCGCGTGCCAGCACGACTTGGTCGACCGCGCTCCAGCAGTGCAAGGACGCGGCTTGCCAACGCTGCAGGTCGACGGCGTCACAACAGCGCAAGTCGACGGCATGCCAGCGTTGCTCCTGCAGTCCAGCATCGCACCCGCTTCGCAGGTGCTCGTAGATGATTGGCGTGCACTGCTTCGTCACCTGCACAGCGCACACACCAAGTCCACCTCGCGCTGACGACTGCTTCTGATGCACCACGTCGACCTCGGGATACCATCACCGAGGTCGTCCTCGCCAAAACCACCTGGGCGACCTTCGCAAGCCTTCGCAGCACCTCGTCACCCAGGTAACTTGGTCGACCGGGCAACCAGGTCGACCAGAGGCTCCAGTGCGTGCCCGTCGACCACCCAGGTCGACGACCACTTCCGGTCGACCTCCCAGGTCGACCAATGCCTCTGGTACGTGTCGGTCGACCTCCCAAGTCGACGGCCACCTCCAGTCGACCTCCCCAGGTCGACCACTACTCCCTGGTCGACCAGCTCCAAGTCGACGTCACTCCAGGTCGACCACCTGAAGTTGGCGCCCTCCCGAAGTCGGCGCCCATGCAGTGGCTCCCCGTGCAGGTCGACCAACCTCGTCGACCAGCCCGCCCACTGCTGCAGGTCGGCTGCACCCCTACACCCGACCACGAAGTCGGCTCCGGCCAAGCGAGGACGGGGCCAACACCCAACTCCCGTTGACAGGTACAGGAGGCACCTGCTGGTGGAGGAGAGGCTAGTGGTAGCACTAGTGGAGCTGCTGGATCCGAGGGAGGAGAGCAGCAGCAGGGGAAAACTAAGAAGCCGAAGGGTGTCGTTTGTGATGTGGCACGACTGTCAGCACGAAGTTGATGTGGTGTGTGCGTTGTGCAGGTGACGAGGCACTGCACGCCAATCATCTGCGAGCACCTGCGAAGTAGGTGCGCTGCTGTCCTGCGGGAGCAACGTTGGCACGCCGTCGACCTGCAGCATTGGCAAGCCGCGACTCTGCACTGCTGGAGCGCGGTCGACCAAGTCGTGCTGGCACGCGGTCGACCGTGCTGCGCTGGCAGTCGTCCTGCTTGCATGCTAGATCTGATGTAGTCTTGCCTTGTCACGCCGTCGACCTGCAGCATTGGCAAGCCGCGACTCTGCACTGCTGGAGCGCGGTCGACCAAGTCGTGCTGGCACGCGGTCGACCGTGCTGCGCTGGCAGTCGTCCTGCTTGCATGCTAGATCTGATGTAGTCTTGCCTTGCCAACTTCTTTGTATCATTATTGTCAACTTTCTCTAGTGAAACTCTTGCCAAATTGCCCCGTGAACTAGCAAGCAGTGTGTGCACTAGGAAAACAACTAAGGACCAACGAACGCAGAGATCACACGAGCACCCGTGCCTAGCCCGTAGCCTAGCTCCCGTTACTAGAGTTATCTCCGCATGGTGCGGTGAGCGTGGACGGCACAACGACTTACCTTTCAGTCAGGTCGACGTAGAGGTCACTTACCTAAGTTGTTCGTAGGCCGGCATCTGTGCAGTCACTAGCGTACGTGTAGGCGACACCAAGGGAATGGAGACCCTGGAAGCACAGCTGGAGGACGCGAGGACACGCCATGCGGCCCAGGAGTACGGAACGATCCCCTGGGCGGTCGTGGAGGCTGGCATTCGCCATATGTGGGCGACGTTGCACCCTCCTCAACCTGCGTCTCCTCGACCGGTGAACACAGAGGGCGGCGTTGACGTCCACGTCAACGCCGGCGGTGGCCAAGTCGGCAGCAGTGCGGGAGGCACGTCGAGGCAGAGAGGTGTGATACACGCCGATGAAGTCGGCGGCGTTCAGGCGCGAGGGATGCGGTCGACGGCGGCGACTGGCACCTCGCAGGGTGACGTCGGAGGTCGACGAAGCGGGTTGTCGCCGATGTCGGCGACTCAGGTGACGGCAGGCGGGATTGCTCCGAGCTACGGCTACTTCAAGTTCACGCCGGACAGGATCCTGGTCACCCCACCGCTCACTGGTCGACCCGACATCCTCACCTGGAAGGAGGCCATCGAGCCACAGCTGGAGATGGCCGGGCTGATCAACTTTGCTCGTGGTACCGTGGAGACGCCGGACGACCCCGACTTGCGAGCTGAGTTTCGCGCCGTGCAGCTGTTGACCTTCACGGTCATCTCGCGGTGTTGCTCGCCGGGAGTGCAGATCGCCTTGAAGTGGTGCCGGGAGTACCTCAACACCGGCCACCAGGCGTGGCACTTCATTGAGTCGACCTACCAAGTCACCGACGACCTGTTCATCGCCCAGCTGGAGGGACAGCTGACGAACCTGCGTATGGGCGACCAGGAAACGGCGACCGACTACTGCAACCGTGCCCGGCGAATTCTCGCCACCATCAGGATGGCCGGCGCGCAGTACTCGACGGCGTCGTACGTCACCCACGTAATGCAGGGACTTCGGAGCAGCTACAACCTGTTGAAGCGGCTGTCCATGGCACCGAGCACGAGGGCGACGCTCAACGAGGACAACCTGACTTCGTACATCCTGCAAGACGAGGCGATGCAGGAGGCTGAGCGGTCCCAGGAGCTCTTGGCGCAGGCGAACTTCGTCGCCCCAGCGAAGCAGGGAGGTCGACCGGGGCAGGGCGGATAGTCTGGCGGTGGTGGTAGCAGTGGCTCAAAGTCGGCTAAGGAGGTCAACAAGAAGAAGTCGACCAAGGACAGCGGTCGAGGAGGAGGAAGTCGGCGTCGGGAATGCTGGATCTGCCACAGCCCCGACCATCTCTCCTTTGAGTGCCCCGACCGCAGCGAATCCGACGACGACGACGCCAAGGGAGGCCGCGAGAGGTCAGCCAGCCGTCGTCCACGTCGAGGCAACCAGTCGCGCAAGGATAAGCAATCGCCCAAGCCGTCGACCTTGGCGAAGGACGCCGACTCCTCTGCTGGCGGCAAGGGGAGCAACGACAAGTCGGCGTCGTGCTCTCTGGTCGGCGTCGTGGAGCCGACCGTCTCGCTGGCGCCGGAGGCCAGCGAGGACTTCCTGCTCGACAGCGGCTGCTCCCACCACCTGATGGGGACCAAGGACGCCTTCGTCGACCTGGGGCCGAGCGGCGACATGAAGCACGTGCGTGGCTTCAATGGGGCGCTGCAAGACGTCCAGGGATGGGGCACGGTCGCCTTGCAAGGCGAGGCCGGGAAGCAGGTTCTCATCCCCGACGTGCTGTACGTCCCGGGTGTGCGGGCGAACCTGTTGTCGTCCGGCCAGCTGAAGGAGCACGGCGTGAGGTTTCAGGAGGACGGCAACGGAATGCTGCTCGTCTCGGCAGCAGAAGAGGTGCTCGGTCGGGCAAATTACTACGGGCGAGTCCTCTGCACCGACCTGCGTCCCTGCTCAACGAGGTCGCCATCGCCCACACCGGAGGTTGTGGCCCTGCGAGCGATCGTCTCCACGACTAAGTCGACGCCGGCCAGGATGCATGCTCGGCTTGCACACGTCGGCATGGACACCATCAGGAGCTCGGCGAAGAACGAGGTCGCCATTGGGCTGGACCTCAAGTCGGCGACGGGCGCCGACTCACCGTGTGTCTCGTGCGTCGGCGGGAAGCTGGCGCGGCACACCTTCCCCGAACAAGGCTCCGACGCCGCTGACGTGCTTGCCATCGTCCACATCGACTTGTGTGGGCCATTCCGGGTGGCTGCCAAGGACGGCAGCCTGTACTTCTTGCTGCTGAAGGACCGTAAGTCCCGCTACGTGTGGGTGAGGCCGGTCGCCAAGAAGTCGGATGTGCTGCTGGAGTTCCAGAAGTGGCTGGTGTTGGTGGAGAGGCAGACGAAGAAGTCGGTGCTGATGTTGCGCTCGGACCGGGGCGGGGAATTCCTTGGGAAGAAGTTCACCGACTTCGTGGATGGCAAGGGGATCGTCCACGACTTGACCTGCCCGTACACCCCGCAGCAAAACGGCATGGCGGAGCGGGAGATGCGGACGGTGGTGGAGTCGGTGCGGACGATGCTGCTGCACATGGGCGTGCAGCACCACTGGTGGCACCTTGCTCTGCGGCAGGCCGTCTGGATCCGCAACTGCCTGGAGCGGTCGGCCACGCCGGGGACGACGCCGTACCAGCTGCTGACTGGGACGAAGCCCGACTTGTCGCTGGCGCGCGTGTGGGGCTGCATGGCGCAGTTCCTCGTCCCCGAGCAGCAGCGTGGTGGCAAGCTGAAGCCGAAGGCCAGGTGGGGCCTTCACCTCGGCGTGTCGGAGGCGAGCAAGGGCTGGGAGCTCCTCGACATTGCCGCCAACCGGGTGGTCACCACGTCGGACGTGGTGTTCTACGAGGACATGTCGTTGGAGGAGTGGAAGTCGGCGCACGGGCCTGTGTCAGGGCGGACGCTGATGGCCACGCCGACGGATACCTCGACGGCAACGCTTCCTCTGCTCGCCGAGGTCGGTGAGCTTGCTGAGGACGACGCCGAGGTCGTCCACCCTTCCTCCCCCTCCCCTGCCCCTCCCCTCGTCGACCTGCGTGGGCTGACTCCGCCGTCGGCCTCCGGCGATGAGGGGAGCAGTGGGGCGTCGCCTGTGGCGCCGACCAAGGGCATCGCCGGTGGCCGACAGGACGAGCAGCAGGTCGACATGGGAGTGCAGTCGACCTGGATAAGGGGGGAGCAGGTCGAAGAGGTGCAGCCGACTTGGGAGCCGCCCACCGGGAAGCAGGCAGCAGCAAGGCCGACCAAGGAGCAGTCGGCGACCTGGCAGTCGGCAGGGGAGCTGACTGCAGGGGAAAAGTCGGTCGGGACGCCGACCGAGGTGCAGCAGGACGACGAGGACGGCGGTGAAGATGAAGGGGAGCAGTTGGGCGACCAGGAGAACGCCGACGGTGGCGCCGACGAGGGTCAGCCTGGACCACGGCGCACAGGTCGACTTCGGAGGCCTCCCGACTTCTTCATCCCGGCCGCCTTCACCACAGTGTACGACGTGGTCGACGAGGACGACGACAAGCTGTACGACGACGCCGACGAGGATGAGGATTTTCCCGAGCTCGACCCCGACATGCTGGCCGACCCCGAGCACCGCTGGGACATCTCCACGATGACGGTGAAGGAGGCGTTGGCAAGCTGGAAGGGCCCGGCGGTGAAGGCCACCATGGAGGAGGAGATCCGCAGCCTCATCAGCAACTGCACGTGGGAGCTGGTCGAACGACCGCCGGGCGTGAACATCATGAAGAACCGGTGGGTGCTGACGACGAAGTACCGCATCGACGACACCGTCGAGCGCGAGAAGGCGAGGCTGGTCGTGAAGGGCTTCACGCAGGTGTACGGCGCCGACTACGATGAGACGTACGCGCCGGTGAGCAGCTACGTCACGCTGAGGATCTTCCTCAGCATCGTCGTCGTCCTCGACCTGAACCTGATGCAGCTCGACATGAAGAACGCCTTCCTGCAGAGCAAGCTCGACCGGGTGCTTTACATGTACCAGCCGGACTACTTCAACGACGAGAGCGGCCGGGTGTGTAAGCTGCTGAAGAGCCTCTATGGGCTGAAGCAGTCGCCGCTGCTGTGGTACTTGGCACTCAACGACGTGCTGGTCGGCGCTGGCTGGAAGAAGAGCCAGGTCGACGAGGCCCTCTACTTCAAGGTCGGCGACAACGGAGCGACTTGCTGGGTGCTGGTCTACGTCGACGACTTGCTCGCTGCCAGCAGCAGCCCTGCGATGCTGAAGGAGCTAAAGGAGCTGCTGGAGGCCGCCTTTGAGCTACGCGAGATCTCGCCGGTGCAGAAGTACCTCGGGCTGGAGATCGTGCGCGACAGGTCGGCGGGGAAGCTGTGGCTGCACCAGCAGGGCTACGCCGACAAGCTGCGTAGGCGCTTCATCGACGAGGAGCAGGGCGGACGGACTCCGAAGACGCCGGTCTCGGTCGACGCCTATGCCTACGCGCTTACTGTTAGTACAATCCACATGGATAAGTAATGCACTTACTCTTAGTACCATCCTCATGATAAATACTCTTGGTACCATGCACATGTATAAAATAGCATGCTTACTCTTGGTACCATCCACATCGTAAGGAACGCGCTTACTCATAGTACCATCCACACGGGTAAGAAACACACTTACTCTTAGTACCATCCACATTTGTGTATTAGGCGCTTTCTCTTAGTACCATCCACATTGGTAAGTAACGCACTTACTCTTAGTACCATCTATATGGATATATTATGCACTTACTCTAAGTACCATCCAGATAGGTAATTACGAGCCTACCGTTAGTACCATTCAGATGGGTAAGTAACGCACTTACTCTTAGTACCATCCACACGGGTAGGTAACGGCGCTTACTCTTAGTACCATATCCACGGGTAAGTAAAGTGGATACTCATAGTATCATCCATGTGGGTAAGTAACGCGATATTGTACCATCGACATGAGTAACTAACACACTTACTCTTAGTACCATCCACATGGATTTGTAACGCGATTACTCTTAATACCATCCACATAGGTGTAATATGCCTTACTCTTAGTACCGTCCACGTGGATAAGTAACGCGCCTACTCTTAGTACCATCCGCATGGGTAAGTAACGCACTTACTCTTAGTAACATCCACATGGGTATATTATGCACTTACTCTTAGTGCCATCGAGATGGGTAATTACGAGCTTACCCTCAGTACCATCCAGATGGGTAAGTAACACGCTTACTCTTAGTACCATCCACATGGGTAAGTAATGCGCCCACTCTTAGTACCATTCCTATATAGTACGCGCTTACTATTAGTACCATCCATATGGCTAAGTAATACGCGTACTCTTAGTACCATGCTCATAAGTAACACGGTTAATCTTATTACTGTCCACATGGGTATATTATGCGCTTACTATTAGTACCATCCAGTTGGGTAAGTAACGAGCTTACTGTTAGCACCGTCGACATGAGTAGGTAACGCGCTTATTATTAGTACCACTTACTTGGTAAGTAACACACTTACTCTTAGTACCATCCACATGGGTATGTAATACGCTTACGCTTAGTACCATCCACATGGGTAAGTAACGCGCTTACTCTTAGTATCATCCACGCGGATAAGTTAACACACTTACATTTAGTGCCATCCACATGGATAAGTAACGCGCTTACTTATAGTGTAATCCACGTGGGTGAGTAATGCGCTTACGCTTAGTACTATCCACATGGGTAAGTAACGCACTTACTCTTAGTACCAACCACATGGAAGTAAAGCACTTACTCTTAGTACCATCCACGTGGGTATCTAACGCCTTAACCTATAGAACCATCCACATGGGTAAGTAACGCGCTTACTCTTAGTACCATCCACATAGGTAAGTAACGCGCTTACTCTTGGTATCATCCACATGGGTATATTATGTTAAACTCTATTATGCTTGTAGGCTGTAGTGGGGTAGCCAATATGGGGTACAACCCCAACTAGGGTTTCATATTTGTACCCAAACTCCTGCTAGTTCATTTCATTCTTGCCTAGTTATCTTGAGATGGTATTCAGAGCAGGAGGTCCCTAGGACCTACCGACCGTTTTTTTTAGGGCCCACCACCGCTCGCATGCGGTTACCACGCTACCCCGTGCCCTAGCCTCGTAGCGCCCTCGTGCGCCCTCGTTAGCGCCCTCGCGCGCCCCTCGTTAGCGCCCTCGCGCGCACCCTCGTTAGCGCCCTCGCGCGCCCCTCGTTAGCGCCCTCGCGCGCCCCTTGCTAGCGCCCTCGCGCGCCCCTCACTAGCGCCCTCGCGCGCCCCTCGCAGTGTCGCCCGCCCGCCGAGCCGCCCGCTCGCAGCCCGCTCGTCCCGCTGCCCGCTTCGCAGCCCGCCCGCCCGCTAGCTGCCCGCTTCGCGGCCCGCCCGCTTCGCGGCCCGCTCGCTCGCTGCCCGCTTCGCGGCCCGCCCGCTTCGCAGCCCGCCCGCTCGCTGCCCGCTTCGCGGCCCGCCCGCTACGCAGCCCGCCCGCCCGCTCGCTGCCCGCTTCGCGGCCCGCTCGCTCGCTGCCCGCTTCGCGGCCCGCCCGCTTCGCAGCCCGCCCGCCCGCTCGCTGCCCGCTTCGCGGCCCGCCCGCTACGCAGCCCGCCCGCCAGCTCGCTGCCCGCTTCGCGCTCGCCCCGCTGCCCGCTTCGCGGCCCGCCCACTTCGCAGCCCGCCCGCCCGCTCGCTGCCCGCTTCGCGGCCCGCCCGCTTCGCAGCCCGCTCGCCCCGCTGCCCGCTTCGCAGCGCCGCCCGCTGCCTCACTGCCCGCTTGCTGCGTCGCCCGCCCGCCCCGCTGCCCGCTTCGCAGCCCGCCCGCTGCGCTCCTCGCCTGCTGCTCCCTGCCTGTGCACCGCCGCTTGCTCCTGCTGTGGCTGCTAGCTTCGCTCTAGCGCGTCCCCTCTGCTGCTGCCGCTGCTCTGCTGTGCCCTCACGCCTGAGCTATGGCCTCTATTCGCGTTCTCTCCTTCGATGCTGAGGGCCGTCCCGTGCAGTTCACTTCCTGGCTCGACGACCTGCAGTTGTATCTTATGAGCAATAGCACGGACCACATCTCCCTCTATGACTACGCGTCTGGTGCTGCCGCTGCTCCTGCCGCCACAGCTGAGCTTAGTGTTCGTTCCCACTGGCAGACTCGTGACGCAGCTGCTCGCCTAGCCATTCGCAGTCACCTGCCGCTAGCTGAGCTCGAGCATTTTGGCGACTGCAAATCCGCTAAGGCCCTGTACGATGCTGTCGTTGCTCGCTACTCCTCGCCTGCCACAGCCGAGCTTAGCCGCCTCATGCTGCCGTACCTGTTCCCCGATCTGTCCACCTTTACTACAGTCGCCGATCTTATCACCCACCTTCGCACTAGTGATGCTCGCCTACGTGCCGCCCTTCCCACCGAGTTCTGCGCTAAGAACCCCCCTCCACTGTACTGGAAGCCACTTCATAGTCACCCGTCTCCCTGACACCCTCCGCTCAGTTCGAGACCACTTCCTTGCTCGCTGTCCCACTGAGCTCACAGTCGCCCTCCTAGAGGAGCAGCTGCTCGCGGCCGAAAAGAGCATTGTAGCTGTCGGTGCTGCTCGTGGCGCTCCTCGCACCCCCATCTTTGAGGGGTGTTCTCCCTCTCCCCTCGCTCCCTCCTACGCTGCTGCTGCTGCTGTTGACTTCCTTGGTGCTGAGTCTGTTGGCGCTGCTTCTGCTCCTGGTGGGAGGCGCCGCACCGGCAAGGGCAAGGGGGGCAAGGGTGGTGGTGGTGGCGCTGGGGGGGGAGGAGGTGGGGGGGGGGGGGGGGGAGGCGGTGCTGGAGGGAGCGGTGGCGGGAGCGCTGGTGGGAGTGGGGTCGGTGGTGGAGGCGGGGGCGGCGGAGGAAGCAGTGGCAGTAGTGGCGGCGGCGGCGGTGGCGGCGGCGGTGGCGGTGGCGGCGGCGGTGGCGGCGGTGGCGGTGGTGGCGGTGGTGGCGGTGGCGGTCGGAGCGGTGGTAGTGGTGGCGGCGGAGGTCGGAGTGGAGGCACTGGCTCGGGCCAGAGCTCCCAGCAGCAGCAGCGTCCCCAGACGACCCAGCAGCTTCGTGAGTGGCTTGCTCAGCGTGGGACGTCGGGGGGCAGTGGCCGCTGTTCCTATGTCATTCGCACAGGTGACCGCAAGGGACAGACGTGTGGGAGGTTCCACACCCCGTACCGCTGCTTCTCCCGCCTTGACGACGCTTGGCGTGAGGAGATGGGTGCGGATGTTGAGCGCCCCCGCTGGGCTGAGCTCATGAGGGCTGGGGTTGATGTCTTTGCTCTTGACTATGATGCTATTATTGCTGCCATGTATGCATTGACTGTTAGTGCCGAGGGAGACTGTTACTTGTGTGTGCCGCCTGACCCAGGTATAGAGCCCGCTGCCCTGGGTACTAGTGAGTCTGCTCTCTCTGGTATGGTGCCCCCTGTACTTGCTCCCTCCAGTACTGTCCCGGCTGGTTTCGAGTCTGCTCTCTCAGGTACAGCACTCACAGAGACTGCTCTCTCAGGTACCGCACCGGCTGAGGCCTGTCACACCTTCACCCTTGACTCAGGTGCTTCCCGTTGCTTCTTTCGTGACAGTACTGAGCTCACACCGCTTCCTGCACCGGTCCCAGTCTCCTTGGCTGACCCCTCTGGGGGCCCAGTCCTTGCCCAGTCCACCACTGTCCTCCCTTGTCCGGCGGTTCCGTCTGGCTCGTTGTCGGGTTTCCACCTCCCCTCGTTCTCGACGAACCTGGTGAGCAACGCTGTCCTCCAGGATCAGTGGGTTGACACCTTTACCCCTGGAGGACAGCGTGTGGCGATCTGCACGTGCTCCAGGACCGGCCGTCACCTGGCTACGTTTACCCGTCGGCCGGGGTCGAGTCTCTACACACTGACCACTGCGTCTCCTCAGGTCGCTGCTGTCGGTCAGGTGTCTGCGTCAGGTCTGGTAGCCCACGCCTGTGAGTGTCGTTCCCTGTCGCACCAGACTCTTCTCTGGCACCACCGCCTGGGTCACCCCTCCTTGCCACGCCTTCGTGGCATGCACCGTCGCCACCTTGTGTCTGGTCTTCCCAGGTCCCTCCCTCCCCTCCCTGCCTCGCCTGCGCCGCCTTGCCTTCCTTGCGTCGAGGGGCGGCAGCGCGCCGCTCCTCACTCCTCCTCGTTCCCCCCGACAGAGGCTCCTCTGCAGACCCTCCACCTGGACGTGTGGGGCCCAGCCCGCGTTCGTGGTCAGGGCGGTGAGCGGTATTTTTTGCTGGTTGTCGACGACTACTCGCGTTACACCACGGTCTTCCCCTTGCGCACCAAGGGTGAGGTCCCTGCTGTTCTGATCCCTTGGATCCGCACGGTTCGTCTCCAGCTCCGCCGCCGTTTCCGGACGGATCTTCCTGTCCTGCGTCTGCACTCTGACAGAGGTGGTGAGTTTTCCTCCGATCTCTTGAGGACCTTCTGTCAGGCGGAGGGCATCGAGCAGACCTTCACGCTTCCGGACTCCCCACAGCAGAATGGGGTTGCTGAGCGCCGCATTGGCCTGGTCATGGAGGTCGCTCGTACCTCCTTGGTCCACGCGGCGGCTCCCCATTTTCTGTGGCCGTTTGCTGTCCGGTACGCCGCGCATCAGCTCAACCTCTGGCCCCGTGTCTCCTTGCCGGAGACGTCGCCCACACTGCGTTGGACGGGGGAGGTTGGCGATGCGTCGCGCTTCCGGGTGTGGGGTGCTCGTGCCCTTGTCCGCGATACGTCCACGGACAAGCTCTCCTCCCGCACGCTTCCCTGTGTCTTCCTTGGCTTTGTCCCTGACGCGCCTGGCTGGCAGTTTTACCACCCCACCTCGCGCCGGGTCTTCGCCTCTCAGGATGTCACCTTTGACGAGTCGGTCCCTTTTTACCGTCTCTTCCCCTACCGCACTGCCCCCCTCCCTCCCCCGCCACTTTTCCTTGCTCCTGGTCCCCCTCCGGTAGACCCCCTTCCCCCTCAGGGTCCTGCTCCTTCAGGTGTCTCTCAGGTAGACCCTCCTCCCGTCGCTGAGCCTGTCGAGGTCACAGGTGACTCAGGTGCTGCTGCGGGTGGTGCTGCTGGGCGTGCTGAGCCTGGGGGTGCTGAGCCTGGGGGTGCTGGGCCTGGGGGTGCTGGGGCTGCGGGTGCTGGGACTGAGGGTGCTGGAGCTGAGGGTACGGTGCCTGAGAGTACGGAGCCTGGGGGTGCTGAGCCTGGGGGTGCTGAGCCTGCGGGTGCGGGGCCTGGGAGTGCTGGGACTACGGGTGCTGGAGCTGAGGGTACTGTGCCTGAGAGTTTGCCGCCTGGGGGTGCTGAGCCTGGGGGTGCTGAGCCTGCGGGTACTGAGCCTGCGGGTACTGAGCCTGGGGGTGCTGCTACTGAGCCTACGGAGCCTCGGGTTACTGCGTCTGGGGGTGCTGAGCAGTCTCTCACACCGCAGCAGCTTCGTGACTGGTACGTCCGGCGCTTTCGCCGTCCTAGTGGCTCGGCTGGAGTTGGGGGTGCTGGGGCTGCTCGTCCTGGGGGTGCTCGTACTGGGGGTACTGGAGCTACCGGGACTGGTTGTTCTGGGAGCACTGCGACTGGAGCTGCTGGAGCTGGGGACTCTGGCGCTGGCGGTGCTAGCGGAGTTGGAGCTGCCGACTCTGGGGGTGGCGCTGCTGCTGGTGCTGCGGACCCGCCTGGTGGAGCTGCTGCTGGAGCTGAGGACTGTTGGGTGCAAATGCACATTGCACGACATCCTGCCGTCTGTTTGTACGAGTATGCGTGTGCGAATGCATTTGCGTGTGAATGGTGTGTTCGTGTGTTTGTTTGCTTTCGCATTTTTCGCTTGATGCATTTGCAGGTACTCGCGCAATGTGCGCTTCGGCACAACATTGTACGCGCTATGAACAGTGCAAGCAGAAAGGACGAGCTCGCAAAGGAACCCAAGATGGAAGCTTTGCAGTTCGGTTGAGTTGATTGCGCAGATTCAGTTCTATCCAACTCGAAATTGTACTGTTTTGTTTGGTTAACTATAGTGTAGCAGGGAAGGCACTATAGGGGTACAATTTAGGTGAAGGTTGGATGTTGTTTGTCTGTATCTGCATGCTACAAGGCCAGGGGAAACCAGCGGAACCAGCATTTGGCTGGTTGGGCAAAGACAAAACAGGTTCTGTTTTTAGAACCTGAACCTGGTTGTTGTTTTCCCAGGTTGGAAAAACAGAACCAGAGGTTGTTTACCAACCTACCACCTGCTATTTTGTCCAGCCAGGTTGGTTCTGTTGCTTGGAATTATTTGGGATCATCCCTGGTTGTTCCCAGGTTGATTCCCAAGGTCCTTGCTAGCTAGAACTATTTAGTCCTTCTCTGTTTGTACCTGGATATAGTCAAATTGATTCAAGCGAATTCCTTCCTCGCTGGAATTTCGTTTCTGCGCTATTCGACGGCGGAATGCTACCCGAGTCAACACTAGTATGCTAGCACTCCAACGCTAGGCAAACGCTGTCCGAGCCAGAACTTAGTAATGGCAGAACTTTTCGCGAGGCAACTTGGCTCATTTTAAAGCTCTTGGAGCGAGCTTCGATATAGCGAATTCTCAGCTTAATCCGACCGACGGTCTGCACGGCACGCTGCGCGACGTTCAAGGTACTCTTGCTGTTTTGACTAAGTCCTTCTTGATCCCTCTCTCTACAAACTCGGACCCGAGGATAGGGGCTGGTCTTGTACCAGGCACCCAGGGACCCTTGGAGGTGACCCCGAGGAGAGGTTTTAAGTTTGGTTAAGTCCTAATAGCTTGAGTTTATTAGGCCCTTACACCAACAAGCTGGTATCAGAGCTGCGTTATAGTGATCCTCGTTATAGGTAGCTATGGCGGGCAACACCTCGGCGGGAGCTGGTGAATCTTCAGCCCAAGATCGTAGCGGCAGCCAAGATTCTGGTCTTTCAGCGCCAAGGGGAGCGCGAACAAACCAGGGCTCGCTTGTCAAGGAGGTGCTGAAGAATTTCACCGTCGAGAAGTTCAATGGTGAGGGCTATGATGATTGGGCCTGGAAAATGCAATTATATTTCCGTCAGATCGGTTTGCTGAAACTAATGATTGGGGAGGAGCCTAGACCGAGTGACCCCACGCTGCAGGAAGATTGGGACGAGCGCTCCTCGGCTGGCTACTATTTGATGTCGCAGAGTTTGGAGCTGAACCAGCGTCACCACGTCATGCACCTGCTGCCGGAGGTTGAATGCGGTCCGAAGGCGTGGACCGTGTTGAAGGAGCTGCACGCCCCGACCTCCGTTGTCGCAACGTTGATGCTGGAGAGGGAGCTGTCCGCGTTGCGCCTGAGCGAGGGAGAGCCGGTGCAACCAGTCCTGGACAAGATGCGCGACCTCTACGCGAAGTTGGCGACCGCGGGAATCACCTACCCGGAGCAGACCAAGTGCTTGAAGATGCTCTCGCTGCTGCCAGAATCGTGGCTTCAATTTACGAGCGGATTGAGCCTGCCGCAGAACCAGAGCTTGTGGACGCTCGAGTGGGTGCGGACGAAGATTCTGGAGGAGGACTTCCGTCGCCGCCAACTGAGGGGTGGAGACGACGGCAGCAGCGGCTACGGGATGCAAGGGAGCCGACGTGGCAGAGGACGTGGCTTCGGTGGTGCTGGACGCGGTGCAAAGAAAGACGACGACTCCAACGACCAACAAGGAGGTACCGGTTGGGGTCGCGGTGCGAAATCTGGACGTGGGGGCAAGTCGGGTGCTGGTGGCAAAATGAAAGGGAGTTGCTGGTATTGTGAGAAGGAAGGGCACCCCTGGTTTTTGTGCTATAAGAAACCCGATGGATGGACCCCCCAGAATCGTCACCAGGATGGCGGCGCGCGGAGGAACCAGAAAAACGGCGCCAACATGGTCGCTGATTCGTCCGACAACAACCCGAAGGGCAACGGCGGTGCGGAGAAGAAGAAGGAGCGCACCGCGGGCCAATTCTTCCATGTGGGAGACAAGGGGGAGCAAGGAGACGCCTCTGCCAAAGTTGGAGAAGAGCTGCACCCCCTAGACTATTGGGTGTTGGACACAGGCGCTGCTTGGACGATGACGCCGCGCAAGGACCTGCTGGACGAAGTACGAGCTGCACCGATCAATGAAGTGTGCTCCGCCTCTGGACACATGTTGAAGGTGGCTGGTGCGGGACGAGCTGCGTTTAAGGGAGCGGATGGCAAGCCGGTGGTGCTGCACGACGTTCTCTTCGTCCCCGACCTGAAGGCCAACCTTATCTCCCTCCGTAAGCTTGGCAAGGCTGGGGTGAATACCAACACGGATGGGGCACGCACTTATAAGGGGAAGCTGGGCAATCGGGTGCTTTGGGATCTGCACGAGAGCAAGGACGTGTACAGATCTATGTGGCAGCTGCCGGCCCTGGCGTGGCATGGTGGGGGGCAGGCTGGAGAGGGGTCTGCATCCCAGGGGGAGTGCAATGCCGTTGGAGGGGTTGGTGTGAAAGTGTCGGCCAGATCTGGGGAGACAGATTGGGCAACGGCACACCGGCGCTTAGGGCATGTGGCAATGCCTTTGCTGAAGCAGCTGGAGAAGGACGGAGCCGTTAAGGGTCTGAAGCTGAACGGACAGCCACCCGATGACAACTGTGAAATCTGTTTGCTTTCAAAGTTCACCCGTTTCCCTTTCCATAGTGTGGCTGGCAGGAGCAAGAAGCCTTTGGAGCTGGTCCACATGGACTTGGTGGGGCCGCTGCCGGTGCAAGGGCACAAGGGGGAGCGGTATTTTCTTACAATTGTGGATGACTGGAGCAGGCTGATGTGGGCGTATCCGCTGAAGCAGAAGGACCACGCCGCCTCCACGATACGGGACGATTGGCTGCCATTCGTGGAGAAGCAGGCGGAGTGTGTAGTGAAGCGGATTAGGACAGACCGGGGTGGTGAGTTCCTTGGAGCTGAAATGACGGCCTGGCTCAAGAAGCAGGGCATCCAGAGAGAGCTGACCACGGCTTATACCCCACAGTCCAATGGTGTAGCAGAACGGGCAAACCGGACCATTCTGGAGACAGCTAGGGCGCTGCTCATAGAATCTGGGCTGAGCAATTCTATGTGGCCTCATGCTGTCCGGCACGCCACTGTCGCTAGGAACAGGGTGCTCACCAAGGTTGGGGATGACTCGTGGGTGCCGTTGGAGAGGTGGCTTGGGAGGAAGCCGCCGGTGGATATGCTGAGGGTGTTTGGCTGCATGGCAGTCGCCCACGTCCCCAAGACCTACCGCAGTAAGTTGGGGGCGAGTGCAATCTGGTGTGTGCATTTGGGGCTGGCTGCTGAGAGCAAGGGATGGCTGCTGTGGGAACCATCCAAGGGTGTGTTGTTTGACAGCAGGGATGTGAAATTCATTGAGGGCATGATGTATGGGAGCTGGGAGAAACAGCCGGAGGCAAGGGTGTCCCAGCAGATGGAGCAGATCACCATGCAGCTGGACCTGACTCCTAGTGTGTGGGAGGAGGGAGAGGAGGCAGCTGCTGGAAATGGTGATGGAGAGAAGGTACAGGAGGCATCTGCTGGTGGAGAAAATGGTGTGGAAACTGGCGGCAGCACTAGTGGAGCTGCTGGACCCGAGGGAGGAGAGAAGCAGCAGGGAAAAACTAAGAAGCCGAAGGGTGTCGTTATGAAGGGATGGGAGACACCCGTCTCCAGGCCAGGACGTACCCGTATGGCTACTAAGAAGCTGATTGCAGGAACTGATGCAGCAGAGCAGCAGCTAGGGACCGAAGAGGCATTGCTGATTCTACCTCATGGCTATGACCCGGATGAGGAGGATGAGCCTGCGTACTGTTTTCTTGCCCCTGCACCAGAGGAACCAGCTAGCATGGAAGAGGCATTAGCTGGACCAGATAGGGACAAGTGGCTGGCTTCTAGGGATGCTGAGTACCAGAGTCTGCTGGAGAATAGGACATGGGATCTGGTGGTGCTGCCTGATGGGAAGAAAGCGATACAATGCAAGTGGGTGCTGAGGATCAAGACCGATGACAAGGGGCAGGTCACCATCTACAAGAGTAGGCTGGTGGCGAAGGGGTTTATGCAGAAGGAGAAGCAGGACTTCAACGAGATCTTTGCTCCCACTGCCAAACCCCCTACCCTCCGTGTCTTGTTGGCAGATGCAGCTGTTAGTGGGAAATTCATCATTCAGATGGATATTTCAACGGCATTCCTGAATGGGATTTTAGAGGAGGATGTGTACATGACGCAGCCGCCTGGGTATGAGGATGGTACGGGCAGGGTGTGCAAGCTGAACAAGTCCATCTACGGCTTGAAGCAGGCGCCACGCTGCTGGTACCAGAAGTTGGCAGCTGTTTTAGAGGAGATGGGATTCAGGACCAGCAGCTGTGATGAGAGCCTCTTTCTCGAAGGGGAGAAGCTGGTGCTGTTTCTGGTCTATGTGGACGACATTCTTCTCTTCAGCAGCAGCATGAAGGAGATCCAGAAAGTGCAGCAGCAACTGATGGAAAACTTCAAGTGCAAGAACCTTGGGGAGGTAAAGTACTACCTCGGGATGCACGTGGAGAGGGATCCAGATCACAGGTGGTTGAAGCTGCACCAGGAGAAGTTCATCAAGGAGCTGGGGGAGAAGTATGGGATTGAGAATGAGCGCAAGGTTGCAACTCCCCTGCCAGCAGAATTCAAGCTTGTGAAGGCTGCAGAGGATGAAGGGGTTGAAGCTGAAGAGCAGCAGCAATTTCAGTCCTTGGTGGGCAGCCTCTTGTACGCAGCAGTTCACACGAGGCCCGACATCTCTTTCTCAGTTGGGCAGCTGGCTAGGGTGGTGCAGAATCCATCAGAGGAGCAGGTGGATGCAGCTGAGCGTGTGGTGAAGTACCTGAACTCTCACCCAAGCATTGGAGTTCAATACTCCGCATCTGCACAGGTGAAGCAGAAAGGGGTGGAGGTGCTGAAAGAGAAGGGGGAGAGGCTTGGAGAAGGCAAGCTATTTCTCACTTGCTTTACCGATGCTACGTGGGCTTCTGAGAAGGAGGATTCCTCATCTGTGGGAGGATACATCTGCGTAGTTGGGGGAGGACCTGTTAGTTGGAGGTCCAAGAAGCAGACGGAGACGGCACTCTCTTCCGTAGAATCAGAGTACATGGCGATGTTCCATGGGGTGAAGGAGGTGATTTGGCTGAGGAGGCTGTTAGAGGAGATTGGCCAGGAGCAGAAAGTTGCTACGCCGCTGTTTTGTGATAGCAAGGGGGCTCTTGGGATGGCCAGAAACGCTGTGCTTCATGGGCTGAACAAGCACATGCGTATCAAGTGGCACTGGCTGCGTAAGGAGGTGAAGAGGGGGACGGTGCATCCGATCTACATCAAGACTCACCAGCAGCCAGCAGACTTTCTCACCAAGAGGCTTGCGGATGAGCCTCATTGGCGTTGTGTGCGCATGAGTGGAATGAGCATGAACTAGCATGGAATGACGGGGATGCAGCCGGCAGGCTGAGGGGGAGTGTGTTGGGTGCAAATGCACATTGCACGACATCCTGCCGTCTGTTTGTACGAGTATGCGTGTGCGAATGCATTTGCGTGTGAATGGTGTGTTCGTGTGTTTGTTTGCTTTCGCATTTTTCGCTTGATGCATTTGCAGGTACTCGCGCAATGTGCGCTTCGGCACAACATTGTACGCGCTATGAACAGTGCAAGCAGAAAGGACGAGCTCGCAAAGGAACCCAAGATGGAAGCTTTGCAGTTCGGTTGAGTTGATTGCGCAGATTCAGTTCTATCCAACTCGAAATTGTACTGTTTTGTTTGGTTAACTATAGTGTAGCAGGGAAGGCACTATAGGGGTACAATTTAGGTGAAGGTTGGATGTTGTTTGTCTGTATCTGCATGCTACAAGGCCAGGGGAAACCAGCGGAACCAGCATTTGGCTGGTTGGGCAAAGACAAAACAGGTTCTGTTTTTAGAACCTGAACCTGGTTGTTGTTTTCCCAGGTTGGAAAAACAGAACCAGAGGTTGTTTACCAACCTACCACCTGCTATTTTGTCCAGCCAGGTTGGTTCTGTTGCTTGGAATTATTTGGGATCATCCCTGGTTGTTCCCAGGTTGATTCCCAAGGTCCTTGCTAGCTAGAACTATTTAGTCCTTCTCTGTTTGTACCTGGATATAGTCAAATTGATTCAAGCGAATTCCTTCCTCGCTGGAATTTCGTTTCTGCGCTATTCGACGGCGGAATGCTACCCGAGTCAACACTAGTATGCTAGCACTCCAACGCTAGGCAAACGCTGTCCGAGCCAGAACTTAGTAATGGCAGAACTTTTCGCGAGGCAACTTGGCTCATTTTAAAGCTCTTGGAGCGAGCTTCGATATAGCGAATTCTCAGCTTAATCCGACCGACGGTCTGCACGGCACGCTGCGCGACGTTCAAGGTACTCTTGCTGTTTTGACTAAGTCCTTCTTGATCCCTCTCTCTACAAACTCGGACCCGAGGATAGGGGCTGGTCTTGTACCAGGCACCCAGGGACCCTTGGAGGTGACCCCGAGGAGAAGTTTTAAGTTTGGTTAAGTCCTAATAGCTTGAGTTTATTAGGCCCTTACACCAACAAGGACCCGAGCGGTGGCGCTGCTGCTGGTGCTGGGGACCCGGACGTTGGAGCTCCTGCTGGTCCTGAGGACCCGGCCGCTGGAGTCTCTTCTGCTTCTGGAGACGCTGCGCGGCCGCGACCGTACTTCGTACCGCTCCTTCAGCAGGTTCTTGGGCAGGCTCCTCCTCCTTGTCCTCCTCCCTCCGTAGAGTGTCCTCCGCCTGTCCAGCCGCAGTCACAGTTCCCGCCTGCCTCGCCTCTCCCTGCTCCCTCTCCTTACGCTGGTCCCACAGGAGGTCTTACAGAGCGTCGTGAGCCTGAGTCTCGTCCTGCGTCGCCTGTTCGTCCTGCTCGCACTGGTAGTCGTGTCCGTCGTGAGCGTCCTCCTCCTGTCCCAGGCACTCACTACATGACTCTGCGTCCCTCTACTGCTCCTCGGCGTGTCCCTCTACCGTCTCCTCCTGCGTCCTCTTTGCCTGCCGTTCCGGACCCTGAGTCTGACCGGTATCGCGCTGAGCACCCTACTGTCACGCGTCTCCTAGCTACTGTTGTCACTGACCCTACCTTTGCGTCCTCGGCTGCGTCTGCTCTGGTCACTGAGTTGGTTGACTTTGCTGCAGCCTGTCGTCTAGACTACGCTGCTAGCCTTGTTGCTGAGTCCGAGTCTGCGTCTGTCTGTCCTCCGTCCGTCGGGGGTGAGTGTGCTTTTGGCACGGACGTCCTTGAGGACAGGCAGGAGGACTTTGACTCTCTTGCGGCTGCTGTACCTCATCTCGTGGCCTGGTTGCTTGCCCCTGAGGGAGACCCGGATGCACTAGACATCCCCACTCCGCGCACTTACGCAGAGGCAATCTCGGGTCCCTACTCCTCTCAGTGGCAGACAGCCATGGACGCAGAGATGGCATCCTGGAAGTCCACAGGCACCTACGTCGACGAGGTTCCCCCTCCTGGGGCGAACATCGTCGATGGCATGTGGATTTTCAGGGTGAAGCGGCCGCCAGGTTCTCCGCCTGTCTTCAAGGCTCGTTACGTTGCTAGAGGCTTTAGTCAGCGTCAGGGGGTCGACTTCTTCCAGACCTTCTCCCCCACCCCGAAGATGACCACTCTTCGGGTTCTGCTGTGTTGGGTGCAAATGCACATTGCACGACATCCTGCCGTCTGTTTGTACGAGTATGCGTGTGCGAATGCATTTGTGTGTGAATGGTGTGTTCGTGTGTTTGTTTGCTTTCGCATTTTTCGCTTGATGCATTTGCAGGTACTCGCGCAATGTGCGCTTCGGCACAACATTGTATGCGCTATGAACAGTGCAAGCAGAAAGGACGAGCTCGCAAAGGAACCCAAGATGGAAGCTTTGCAGTTCGGTTGAGTTGATTGCGCAGATTCAGTTCTATCCAACTCGGAATTGTACTGTTTTGTTTGGTTAACTATAGTGTAGCAGGGAAGGCACTATAGGGGTACAATTTAGGTGAAGGTTGGATGTTGTTTGTCTGTATCTGCATGCTACAAGGCCAGGGGAAACCAGCGGAACCAGCATTTGGCTGGTTGGGCAAAGACAACACAGGTTCTGTTTTTAGAACCTGAACCTGGTTGTTGTTTTCCCAGGTTGGAAAAACAGAACCAGAGGTTGTTTACCAACCTACCACCTGCTATTTTGTCCAGCCAGGTTGGTTCTGTTGCTTGGAATTATTTGGGATCATCCCTGGTTGTTCCCAGGTTGATTCCCAAGGTCCTTGCTAGCTAGAACTATTTAATCCTTCTCTGTTTGTACCTGAATATAGTCAAATTGATTCATGTGAATTCCTTCCTCGCTGGAATTTCGTTTCTACGCGGTTCATTGGCGGAATGCTACCCGAGTCAACGCTAGTACGCTAGCACTCTAATGCTAGGCAAACACCGTCTGAGCCATAACTTCGTAATGGCAGAACTTTTCGCGAGGCAACTTGGCTCATTTTAAAGCTCTTGGAGCGAGCTTCGATATAGCGAATTCTCAGCTTAATCCGATCGACGGTCTGCACGGCACGCTGCGCGACGTTCAAGGTACTCTTGCTGTTTTGACTAAGTCCTTCTTGATCCCTCTCTCTACAAACTCGGACCCGAGGATAGGGGCTGGTCTTGTACCAGGCACCCAGGGACCCTTGGAGGTGACCCCGAGGAGAGGTTTTAAGTTTGATTAAGTCCTAATAGCTTGAGTTTATTAGGCCCTTAAACCAACATGCTGCACGTTGCTGCTCAGCGTGACTACGAGCTTCACTCTCTTGACTTCAGCACAGCGTTCCTGCAGGGCAGCCTGCACGAGGAGATCTGGCTGCGCCGCCCACCTGGCTTTACTGGGTCGTTTCCCCCTGGTACCCAGTGGAGTCTCCGCCGGCCAGTCTACGGTCTCCGCCAGGCGCCACGTGAGTGGCACGACACACTGAGGACTACACTTGCGGCTCTTGGGTTCGCGCCGTCTACTGCTGACCCGTCGCTGTTTCTGCGCACAGACACGTCGCTGCCGCCGTTCTACATCCTCGTGTACGTCGACGACTTGGTCTTTGCTACTGCTGACACAGAGGCACTCGCTCGTGTGAAGTCGGAGCTGCAGAAGAGACACACCTGCACTGACCTGGGTGAACTGCGTAGCTACCTTGGCTTGCAGATCACCCGGGACAGAGCTCGCCGCACCATCACCCTGACTCAGTCACACATGGTGCAGCAGGTCCTTCAGCGCTTCGGCTTCCAGTTCTCCTCACCACAGGCCACACCTCTGGCTACCAGCCACTCGCTCTCAGCTCCACCTTCGGACGAGTCCGTAGAGCCGAGTGGCCCGTACCCAGAGCTTGTAGGCTGCCTCATGTACCTGATGACTTGCACGCGACCTGACCTCGCGTACCCTCTTAGCATCCTTGCTCGTTACGTTGCGCCTGGGAGACACAGGCGAGAGCACTGGGAGGCTGCTAAGAGGGTGCTGCGTTACTTGTGCAGTACATCAGGCATGGGGCTGGTGCTTGGAGGACGCGACAGAGTTGTCCTCACTGGTCACTCGGACGCTTCTTGGGTGGACGACCTGGCTACGCAGCGGTCGTCACAGGGTTACACCTTCAGCCTTGGCTCTGGTTCTGTCTCGTGGCGGTCCACTCGCTCTTCCTCTGTTCTCGGCTCTAGTTGTGAGGCTGAGATCTACGCCACAGCCATGGCTGCACAGGAGTTACGCTGGCTCACCTACCTGCTGACTGACTTGGGAGAGCGGCCTAGTTCTCCTCCAGTTCTGTACGGTGACAACAAGGCGGCTCTTGCCTTGTGTCAGGAGCACAGACTGGAGCACAGGACGAAGCACATTGCTCTTCGCTACTTTCTTGCTCGAGAGCTTCAGCAGCGCGGTCAGCTTCGGCTTGTGTACGTGGACTCGAAGGCCAACACTGCTGATATCTTCACCAAGGCGCTCCCGCCTAGTGATCATCAGCGGCACTGTACTTCTTTAGGCCTTGTGTCCACGTTTCCTCACTTGCTCACTGCTTGACATTCTTTGTACTGTACTTTATATATATCTTGTTGCTTGCTTGCTAGGTTTTGATCACTGTGTTGCTTGTCTTGTACTATATCTAGCACTGCATGTGAACTGGCCTTGTGGCCTTTACTTGTGCTCGGAGTGTGGTGACGTTGTGATCCACCCTGGGCTTTGCTTTGCTTTGTTGGACTGGTCTTGTGACCCTTTGTTCTCCCCCACTTTGCCTATGGGGGTGTGTTAAACTCTATTATGCTTGTAGGCTGTAGTGGGGTAGCCAATATGGGGTACAACCCCAACTAGGGTTTCATATTTGTACCCAAACTCCTGCTAGTTCATTTCATTCTTGCCTAGTTATCTTGAGATATTACGCCCCTACTCATAATACCATCCACATGGGTAAATAACGCACTTACTCTTAGTACCGTCCACATGGTAAATAACACCCTTACTCTTAACACCATCCACATGGGTAAATAATGCGCTTACTGTTCGTACCTTCTACATGGGTAAATAATGCGCGTATTTCTAGTTCCATCTACATGGATAAGTAACGCTCTTACGTTTAGTATCATCCACATGGGTGAGCTACGCACTTACTCTTAGTACCATTCACGTGGGTAAGTAAGGCGCTTACTCTTAGTATCATCCACATGGATTATAACGCTCTTACTCCTAGTACCATCTACATGGGAAACTAATGCCCTTACCGTTAGTACCATCAGCATGGGTAAATAACGAACTTACTATTATTATTATCCACATGGGTAATAAACATCCTTACCTATAGCACCATCAACATGGGTAAGTAACGGGGTCACGCTATTAATATCCGCATAGGTAAATTACGCGCTTACTCTTAGTACCATCCACATGGGTAAGTAGCACACTTACTCTTACGCTTTTTCATAGTTCCATCAACACGGGTAAATTTCGTGCTTACTCCTAGCACCATCCACAAGGCTAAATAACACGCTTACTGTTAGTACAATTCACACGGGTAAGTTACACGCTTAGTTTTAGTACCATCCACATGGGTGAGTAACCCGCTTACTCTTAGTACCATCCACATGGGTATATTAGGCCTTACTCTTAGTACCATCCACATGGGTAAGTAACACGCTTACTCTTAGTACCATCCACATGGGTGACCATCGCGCTTACTCTTATTACCATCCACATGGATAAATTTCGCGCTTATTCTTAGTTTCATCCATATGGTGAAGTAATCAGCTTACTGTTAGTACCGTCCACATCGGTACGTAACTCTCTAACTCCTAGTACCATCCATATTGGTAACTAACGCCCTGACTCTTAGTACCATCCACATGGGTAAGTAACGCGCTTACTCTTAGGACCATCCATGTAGGTAAGTAACGCGCTTACTCTTAGTACCATCCATATGGGTAAGTGATACGCTTACTCTTAGTACCATCAACGTGGGTAAGTAAGTTGCATTCTCTTAGTACCATCCACACGGGTATGTAAGGCGCATACTGTTAGTACCATTCACATGGGTAATTAACGCGCTTACATTTAGAACCATCCATATGGGTAAGTAACGCACTTACTTTTAGTACCATCCACATAGGCATATTACGCTCTTTTTCTTAGTACCATCCGCATGGTTAAGTAACACGCTTCCTTTTAGTACCATCCACATGGGTAACTAACGCCCTTACGTACAGTCCCATCCATATGGGTGAGTAACTCGCTTGCATTTTGTACTATCCACATGGGTAAATTACGCGCTTACTGTTAGTACAATCAAGATGGGTAATACGCGCTTACTGTTAGTACCATCCATATGGGTAAGTAACGCGCTTACTGTTAGTACCATCCAGATGGGTAAGTAACGCGCTTTCATTTAGTACCATCCACATGAGTGTGTAACGCACTTACTTGAAGTACCACCCACATGGGTATATTACGTTCTTTTTCTTAGTACCATCCACATGGGTATATTGCACGCTTGCTCCTAGTAGCATCCGCATGGATAAGTAACGCGCTTACTCTTAGTACCATCCACATGGGTAAATTACATGCTTACTTTTAGCAGCATCTAGATGGGTAATATACGTGCTTACTGTAAAAGTATAATCCATGTGGGTAGATTACACGCTTACTTCTTGTACCATCCACACGGGTAAGTAATGCACTTACATTTAGTACCATCTACGTGGGTGACTAGCGCCCCTACTTTTAGTACCACCCACATCGGTATATTACGCTCTTTTTCCTAGGACCATCCACATGGGTATATTACGCGTTACCTATTAGTAACTGTCAGAATGTTATTATTGTCTAGCCTGTAGTGGGGTGCTCTATAGCGAGTACAACCCAGTTAGGGTTTGCTATATGTACCCCAACTGCTGCTAGTGAAATCCGCTCTCCTTTTATTCTTTCTTGCCTAGTTCTTCTCTCGACATGGTATCAGAGCAGGTCGACCCTCCTGGGTCGATCCTGTGGGTGGGCCCACCACCTAATGCTTCCGCTGCTTTACTTCCTGCCGGGCGCGTCGGGCACACGACGACTTCTTCCTGCCGTGCGCTCGGGGCGCGCGGCGGTTTTCTGCACGCCGTGCGCCCCGAGGCGCGCGGCGGTTTCCCACCGTCGAAGTGCCCCCCGTCGCCCGTCGAAGCGCCCTCCCCCCGTCGCCCGTCGAAGCGCCCCCGTCGCCCGTCGGAGCGCCCCCCGTCGCCCGCCAAAACGCCCCCGTCGCCCGTCGAAGCGCCCCTGGGACCCGCGCGCGGCCCGTACGGGCTGCGCCAGGCCCGCGCGCGGCCCGTACAGCCCGCGCGCGGCCCGTACGGGCTGCGCCAGGCCCGCGCGCGGCCCGTACGGGCTGCGCCAGGCCAGCGCGCGGCGCGGGCAGCCTGCGCGCGCCTCGTCCGTCCCCCTCTCGCCGTTTCCCGCGCTCCTGCCCCTATCCCACCCGTTTTAGGGTTTGGGGATGTAGAGTGTGGGGGTGGCGGGTGTGGGGGTGCCGGTTGTGTGCCCCGTCCCCTCCTTCTCCTCCTCCTCCGTCTCCCGCTGCTGCAGCTGCCGCTCAGGGGGGTGGTTGTGTGGGGAGCCGAAGGAGTGGTCCTAGGGGGGTGAAGGGGGAGTGGAGCTAGGGGCGCAGCAGGGGGTGTGTGAGAGGGGCGTGGGACGGTCGGGGGAGGTTGCGTGGAGGTAGCCGTCGTGACGCCAGCAGCGCCAGTAGTCCGGATGCCCTCGCGCGTTTCGGTAGCCCAGCGAGCCTGCTTCGCCAGTCGCCTGTGGGTCCGTTGCTCCTGTGTGTGCTCGTCGTAGCCGCGGAGCCAGATACTCCCGTAGTCCGGTGCCCTCGTGCACTCGGTGTTGGGTGCAAATTTACATTGCACGACATCCTGCCGTCTGTTTGTACGAGTATGCGTGTGCGAATGCATTTGGGTGTGAATGGAATGTTCGTGCGAATGCATTTGGGTGCATTTGCTTTCGCAATTTTCGCTTGATGCATTTGCAGGTACTCGCGCAATGTGCGCTTCGGCACAACATTGTACACGCTATGAACAGTGCAAGCAGAAAGGACGAGCTCGCAAAGGAACCCAAGATGGAAGCTTTGCAGTTCGGTTGAGTTGATTGCGCAGATTCAGTTCTATCCAACTCGAAATTGTACTGTTTTGTTTGGTTAACTATAGTGTAGCAGGGAAGGCACTATAGGGGTACAATTTAGGTGAAGGTTGGATGTTGTTTGTCTGTATCTGCATGCTACAAGGCCAGGGGAAACCAGCGGAACCAGCATTTGGCTGGTTAGGCAAAGACAAAACAGGTTCTGTTTTTAGAACCTGAACCTGGTTGTTGTTTTCCCAGGTTGGAAAAACAGAACCAGAGGTTGTTTACCAACCTACCACCTGCTATTTTGTCCAGCCAGGTTGGTTCTGTTGCTTGAAATTATTTGGGATCATCCCTGGTTGTTCCCAGGTTGATTCCCAAGGTCCTTGCTAGCTAGAACTATTTAATCCTTCTCTGTTTGTACCTGAATATAGTCAAATTGATTCAAACGAATTCCTTCCTCGCTGGAATTTCGTTTCTGCGCTATTCGACGGCGGAATGCTACCCGAGTCAACGCTAGTATGCTAGCACTCCAACGCTAGGCAAACACTGTCCGAGCCAGAACTTAGTAATGGCAGAACTTTTTGCGAGGCAACTTGGCTCATTTTTAAAGCTCTTGGAGCAAGCTTCGATATAGCGAATTCTCAGCTTAATCCGATCGACGGTCTGCACGGCACGCTGCGCGACGTTCAAGGTACTCTTGCTGTTTTGACTAAGTCCTTCTTGATCCCTCTCTCTACAAACTCGGACCCGAGGATAGGGGCTGGTCTTGTACCAGGCACCCAGGGACCCTTGGAGGTGACCCCGAGGAGAGGTTTTAAGTTTGATTAAGTCCTAATAGCTTGAGTTTATTAGGCCCTTACACCAACAAGCTGGTATCAGAGCCGCGTTATAGTGATCCTCGTTATAGGTAGCTATGGCGGGCAACACCTCGGCGGGAGCTGGTGAATCTTCAGCCCAAGATCGTAGCGGCAGCCAAGATTCTGGTCTTTCAGCGCCAAGGGGAGCGCGAACAAACCAGGGCTCGCTTGTCAAGGAGGTGCTGAAGAATTTCACCGTCGAGAAGTTCAATGGTGAGGGCTATGATGATTGGGCCTGGAAAATGCAATTATATTTCCGTCAGATCGGTTTGCTGAAACTAATGATTGGGGAGGAGCCTAGACCGAGTGACCCCACGCTGCAGGAAGATTGGGACGAGCGCTCCTCGGCTGGCTACTATTTGATGTCGCAGAGTTTGGAGCTGAACCAGCGTCACCACGTCATGCACCTGCTGCCGGAGGTTGAATGCGGTCCGAAGGCGTGGACCGTGTTGAAGGAGCTGCACGCCCCGACCTCCGTTGTCGCAACGTTGATGCTGGAGAGGGAGCTGTCCGCGTTGCGCCTGAGCGAGGGAGAGCCGGTGCAACCAGTCCTGGACAAGATGCGCGACCTCTACGCGAAGTTGGCGACCGCGGGAATCACCTACCCGGAGCAGACCAAGTGCTTGAAGATGCTCTCGCTGCTGCCAGAATCGTGGCTTCAATTTACGAGCGGATTGAGCCTGCCGCAGAACCAGAGCTTGTGGACGCTCGAGTGGGTGCGGACGAAGATTCTGGAGGAGGACTTCCGTCGCCGCCAACTGAGGGGTGGAGACGACGGCAGCAGCAGCTACGGGATGCAAGGGAGCCGACGTGGCAGAGGACGTGGCTTTGGTGGTGCTGGACGCGGTGCAAAGAAAGACGACGACTCCAACGACCAACAAGGAGGTACCGGTTGGGGTCGCGGTGCGAAATCTGGACGTGGGGGCAAGTCGGGTGCTGGTGGCAAAATGAAAGGGAGTTGCTGGTATTGTGAGAAGGAAGGGCACCCCTGGTTTTTGTGCTATAAGAAACCCGATGGATGGACCCCCCAGAATCGTCACCAGGATGGCGGCGCGCGGAGGAACCAGAAAAACGGCGCGAACATGGTCGCTGATTCGTCCGACAACAACCCGAAGGGCAACGGCGGTGCGGAGAAGAAGAAGGAGCGCACCGCGGGCCAATTCTTCCATGTGGGAGACAAGGGGGAGCAAGGAGACGCCTCTGCCAAAGTTGGAGCAGAGCTGCACCCCCTAGACTATTGGGTGTTGGACACAGGCGCTGCTTGGACGATGACGCCGCGCAAGGACCTGCTGGACGAAGTACGAGCTGCACCGATCAATGAAGTGTGCTCCGCCTCTGGACACATGTTGAAGGTGGCTGGTGCGGGACGAGCTGCGTTTAAGGGAGCGGATGGCAAGCCGGTGGTGCTGCACGACGTTCTCTTCGTCCCCGACCTGAAGGCCAACCTTATCTCCCTCCGTAAGCTTGGCAAGGCTGGGGTGAACACCAACACGGATGGGGCACGCACTTATAAGGGGAAGCTGGGCAATCGGGTGCTTTGGGATCTGCACGAGAGCAAGGACGTGTACAGATCTATGTGGCAGCTGCCGGCCCTGGCGTGGCATGGTGGGGGGCAGGCTGGAGAGGGGTCTGCATCCCAGGGGGAGTGCAATGCCGTTGGAGGGGTTGGTGTGAAAGTGTCGGCCAGGTCTGGGGAGACAGATTGGGCAACGGCACACCGGCGCTTAGGGCATGTGGCAATGCCTTTGCTGAAGCAGCTGGAGAAGGATGGAGCCGTTAAGGGTCTGAAGCTGAACGGACAGCCACCCGATGACAACTGTGAAATCTGTTTGCTTTCAAAGTTCACCCGTTTCCCTTTCCTGTTGGTGTAAGGGCCTAATAAACTCAAGCTATTAGGACTTAATCAAACTTAAAACTTCTCCTCGGGGTCACCTCCAAGGGTCCCTGGGTGCCTGGTACAAGACCAGCCCCTATCCTCGGGTCCGAGTTTGTAGAGAGAGGGATCAAGAAGGACTTAGTCAAAACAGCAAGAGTACCTTGAACGTCGCGCAGCGTGCCGTGCAGACCGTCGGTCGGATTAAGCTGAGAATTCGCTATATCGAAGCTCGCTCCAAGAGCTTTAAAATGAGCCAAGTTGCCTCGCGAAAAGTTCTGCCATTACTAAGTTATGGCTCGGACAGCGTTTGCCTAGCGTTGGAGTGCTAGCATACTAGCGTTGACTCGGGTAGCATTCCGCCGTCGAATAGCGCAGAAACGAAATTCCAGCGAGGAAGGAATTCGCTTGAATCAATTTTTACTATATTCAGGTACAAACAGAGAAGGATTAAATAGTTCTAGCTAGCAAGGACCTTGGGAATCAACCTGGGAACAACCAGGGATGATCCCAAATAATTCCAAGCAACAGAACCAACCTGGCTGGACAAAATAGTAGGTGGTAGGTTGGTAAACAACCTCTGGTTCTGTTTTTCCAACCTGGGAAAACAACAACCAGGTTCAGGTTCTAAAAACAGAACCTGTTTTGTCTTTGCCCAACCAGCCAAATGCTGGTTCCGCTGGTTTCCCCTGGCCTTGTAGCATGCAGATACAGACAAACAACATCCAACCTTCACCTAAATTGTACCCCTATAGTGCCTTCCCTGCTACACTATAGTTAACCAAACAAAACAGTACAATTCCGAGTTGGATAGAACTGAATCTGCGCAATCAACTCAACCGAACTGCAAAGCTTCCATCTTGGGTTCCTTTGCGAGCTCGTCCTTTCTGCTTGCACTGTTCATAGCGCATACAATGTTGTGCCGAAGCGCATATTGCGCGAGTACCTGCAAATGCATCAAGCGAAAAATGCGAAAGCAAACAAACACACGAACACACCATTCACACGCAAATGCATTCGCACACGCATACTCGTACAAACAGACGGCAGGATGTCGTGCAATGTGCATTTGCACCCAACACACTCCCCCTCAGCCTGCCGGCTGCATCCCCGTCATTCCATGCTAGTTCATGCTCATTCCACTCATGCGCACACAACGCCAATGAGGCTCATCCGCAAGCCTCTTGGTGAGAAAGTCTGCTGGCTGCTGGTGAGTCTTGATGTAGATCGGATGCACCGTCCCCCTCTTCACCTCCTTACGCAGCCAGTGCCACTTGATACGCATGTGCTTGTTCAGCCCATGAAGCACAGCGTTTCTGGCCATCCCAAGAGCCCCCTTGCTATCACAAAACAGCGGCGTAGCAACTTTCTGCTCCTGGCCAATCTCCTCTAACAGCCTCCTCAGCCAAATCACCTCCTTCACCCCATGGAACATCGCCATGTACTCTGATTCTACGGAAGAGAGTGCCGTCTCCGTCTGCTTCTTGGACCTCCAACTAACAGGTCCTCCCCCAACTACGCAGATGTATCCTCCCACAGATGAGGAATCCTCCTTCTCAGAAGCCCACGTAGCATCGGTAAAGCAAGTGAGAAATAGCTTGCCTTCTCCAAGCCTCTCCCCCTTCTCTTTCAGCACCTCCACCCCTTTCTGCTTCACCTGTGCAGATGCGGAGTATTGAACTCCAATGCTTGGGTGAGAGTTCAGGTACTTCACCACACGCTCAGCTGCATCCACCTGCTCCTCTGATGGATTCTGCACCACCCTAGCCAGCTGCCCAACCGAGAAAGAGATGTCGGGCCTCGTGTGAACTGCTGCGTACAAGAGGCTGCCCACCAAGGACTGAAATTGCTGCTGCTCTTCAGCTTCAACCCCTTCATCCTCTGCAGCCTTCACAAGCTTGAATTCTGCTGGCAGGGGAGTTGCAACCTTGCGCTCATTCTCAATCCCATACTTCTCCCCCAGCTCCTTGATGAACTTCTCCTGGTGCAGCTTCAACCACCTGTGATCTGGATCCCTCTCCACGTGCATCCCGAGGTAGTACTTTACCTCCCCAAGGTTCTTGCACTTGAAGTTTTCCATCAGTTGCTGCTGCACTTTCTGGATCTCCTTCATGCTGCTGCTGAAGAGAAGAATGTCGTCCACATAGACCAGAAACAGCACCAGCTTCTTCCCCTCGCCCTTGAGAAAGAGGCTCTCATCACAGCTGCTGGTCCTGAATCCCATCTCCTCTAAAACAGCTGCCAACTTCTGGTACCAGCAGCGTGGCGCCTGCTTCAAGCCGTAGATGGACTTGTTGAGCTTGCACACCCTGCCCGTACCATCCTCATACCCAGGCGGCTGCGTCATGTACACATCCTCCTCTAAAATCCCATTCAGGAATGCCGTTGAAATATCCATCTGAATGATGAATTTCCCACTAACAGCTGCATCTGCCAACAAGACACGGAGGGTAGGGGGTTTGGCAGTGGGAGCAAAGATCTCGTTGAAGTCCTGCTTCTCCTTCTGCATAAACCCCTTCGCCACCAGCCTACTCTTGTAGATGGTGACCTGCCCCTTGTCATCGGTCTTGATCCTCAGCACCCACTTGCATTGTATCGCTTTCTTCCCATCAGGCAGCACCACCAGATCCCATGTCCTATTCTCCAGCAGACTCTGGTACTCAGCATCCCTAGAAGCCAGCCACTTGTCCCTATCTGGTCCAGCTAATGCCTCCTCCATGCTAGCTGGTTCCTCTGGTGCAGGGGCAAGAAAACAGTACGCAGGCTCATCCTCCTCATCCGGGTCATAGCCATGAGGTAGAATCAGCAATGCCTCTTCGGTCCCTAGCTGCTGCTCTGCTGCATCAGTTCCTGCAGTCAGCTTCTTAGTAGCCATACGGGTACGTCCTGGCCTGGAGACGGGTGTCTCCCATCCCTTCATAACGACACCCTTCGGCTTCTTAGTTTTTCCCTGCTGCTTCTCTCCTCCCTCGGGTCCAGCAGCTCCACTAGTGCTGCCGCCAGTTTCCACACCATTTTCTCCACCAGCAGATGCCTCCTGTACCTTCTCTCCATCACCATTTCCAGCAGCTGCCTCCTCTCCCTCCTCCCACACACTAGGAGTCAGGTCCAGCTGCATGGTGATCTGCTCCATCTGCTGGGACACCCTTGCCTCCGGCTGTTTCTCCCAGCTCCCATATATCATGCCCTCAATGAATTTCACATCCCTGCTGTCAAACAACACACCCTTGGATGGTTCCCACAGCAGCCATCCCTTGCTCTCAGCAGCCAGCCCCAAATGCACACACCAGATTGCACTCGCCCCCAACTTACTGCGGTAGGTCTTGGGGACGTGGGCGACTGCCATGCAACCGAACACCCTCAGCATGTCCACCGGCGGCTTCCTCCCAAGCCACCTCTCCAAAGGCACCCACGAGTCATCCCCAACCTTGGTGAGCACCCTGTTCCTAGCGACAGTGGCGTGCCGGACAGCATGAGGCCACATAGAATTGCTCAGCCCAGATTCTATGAGCAGCGCCCTAGCTGTCTCCAGAATGGTCCGGTTTGCCCGTTCTGCTACACCATTGGACTGTGGGGTATAAGCCGTGGTCAGCTCTCTCTGGATGCCCTGCTTCTTGAGCCAGGCCGTCATTTCAGCTCCAAGGAACTCACCACCCCGGTCTGTCCTAATCCGCTTCACTACACATTCCGCCTGCTTCTCCACGAATGGCAGCCAATCGTCCCGTATCGTGGAGGCGGCGTGGTCCTTCTGCTTCAGCGGATACGCCCACATCAGCCTGCTCCAGTCATCCACAATTGTAAGAAAATACCGCTCCCCCTTGTGCCCTTGCACCGGCAGCGGCCCCACCAAGTCCATGTGGACCAGCTCCAAAGGCTTCTTGCTCCTGCCAGCCACACTATGGAAAGGGAAACGGGTGAACTTTGAAAGCAAACAGATTTCACAGTTGTCATCGGGTGGCTGTCCGTTCAGCTTCAGACCCTTAACGGCTCCATCCTTCTCCAGCTGCTTCAGCAAAGGCATTGCCACATGCCCTAAGCGCCGGTGTGCCGTTGCCCAATCTGTCTCCCCAGATCTGGCCGACACTTTCACACCAACCCCTCCAACGGCATTGCACTCCCCCTGGGATGCAGACCCCTCTCCAGCCTGCCCCCCACCATGCCACGCCAGGGCCGGCAGCTGCCACATAGATCTGTACACGTCCTTGCTCTCGTGCAGATCCCAAAGCACCCGATTGCCCAGCTTCCCCTTATAAGTGCGTGCCCCATCCGTGTTGGTGTTCACCCCAGCCTTGCCAAGCTTACGGAGGGAGATAAGGTTGGCCTTCAGGTCGGGGACGAAGAGAACGTCGTGCAGCACCACCGGCTTGCCATCCGCTCCCTTAAACGCAGCTCGTCCCGCACCAGCCACCTTCAACATGTGTCCAGAGGCGGAGCACACTTCATTGATCGGTGCAGCTCGTACTTCGTCCAGCAGGTCCTTGCGCGGCGTCATCGTCCAAGCAGCGCCTGTGTCCAACACCCAATAGTCTAGGGGGTGCAGCTCTGCTCCAACTTTGGCAGAGGCGTCTCCTTGCTCCCCCTTGTCTCCCACATGGAAGAATTGGCCCGCGGTGCGCTCCTTCTTCTTCTCCGCACCGCCGTTGCCCTTCGGGTTGTTGTCGGACGAATCAGCGACCATGTTGGCGCCGTTTTTCTGGTTCCTCCGCGCGCCGCCATCCTGGTGACGATTCTGGGGGGTCCATCCATCGGGTTTCTTATAGCACAAAAACCAGGGGTGCCCTTCCTTCTCACAATACCAGCAACTCCCTTTCATTTTGCCACCAGCACCCGACTTGCCCCCACGTCCAGATTTCGCACCGCGACCCCAACCGGTACCTCCTTGTTGGTCGTTGGAGTCGTCGTCTTTCTTTGCACCGCGTCCAGCACCACCGAAGCCACGTCCTCTACCACGTCGGCTCCCTTGCATCCCGTAGCCGCTGCTGCCGTCGTCTCCACCCCTCAGTTGGCGGCGACGAAAGTCCTCCTCCAGAATCTTCGTCCGCACCCACTCGAGCGTCCACAAGCTCTGGTTCTGCGGCAGGCTCAATCCGCTAGTAAATTGAAGCCACGATTCTGGCAGCAGCGAGAGCATCTTCAAGCACTTGGTCTGCTCCGGGTAGGTGATTCCCGCGGTCGCCAACTTCGCGTAGAGGTCGCGCATCTTGTCCAGGACTGGTTGCACCGGCTCTCCCTCGCTCAGGCGCAACGCGGACAGCTCCCTCTCCAGCATCAACGTTGCGACAACGGAGGTCGGGGCGTGCAGCTCCTTCAACACGGTCCACGCCTTCGGACCGCATTCAACCTCCGGCAGCAGATGCATGACGTGGTGACGCTGGTTCAGCTCCAAACTCTGCGACATCAAATAGTAGCCAGCCGAGGAGCGCTCGTCCCAATCTTCCTGCAGCGTGGGGTCACTCGGTCTAGGCTCCTCCCCAATCATTAGTTTCAGCAAACCGATCTGACGGAAATATAATTGCATTTTCCAGGCCCAATCATCATAGCCCTCACCATTGAACTTCTCGACGGTGAAATTCTTCAGCACCTCCTTGACAAGCGAGCCCTGGTTTGTTCGCGCTCCCCTTGGCGCTGAAAGACCAGAATCTTGGCTGCCGCTACGATCTTGGGCTGAAGATTCACCAGCTCCCGCCGAGGTGTTGCCCGCCATAGCTACCTATAACGAGGATCACTATAACGCAGCTCTGATACCAGCTTGTTGGTGTAAGGGCCTAATAAACTCAAGCTATTAGGACTTAATCAAACTTAAAACCTCTCCTCGGGGTCACCTCCAAGGGTCCCTGGGTGCCTGGTACAAGACCAGCCCCTATCCTCGGGTCCGAGTTTGTAGAGAGAGGGATCAAGAAGGACTTAGTCAAAACAGCAAGAGCACCTTGAACGTCGCGCAGCGTGCCGTGCAGACCGTCGGTCGGATTAAGCTGAGAATTCGCTATATCGAAGCTCGCTCCAAGAGCTTTAAAATGAGCCAAGTTGCCTCGCGAAAAGTTCTGCCATTACTAAGTTATGGCTCGGACAGCGTTTGCCTAGCGTTGGAGTGCTAGCATACTAGCGTTGACTCGGGTAGCATTCCGCCGTCGAATAGCGCAGAAACGAAATTCCAGCGAGGAAGGAATTCGCTTGAATCAATTTTTACTATATTCAGGTACAAACAGAGAAGGATTAAATAGTTCTAGCTAGCAAGGACCTTGGGAATCAACCTGGGAACAACCAGGGATGATCCCAAATAATTCCAAGCAACAGAACCAACCTGGCTGGACAAAATAGTAGGTGGTAGGTTGGTAAACAACCTCTGGTTCTGTTTTTCCAACCTGGGAAAACAACAACCAGGTTCAGGTTCTAAAAACAGAACCTGTTTTGTCTTTGCCCAACCAGCCAAATGCTGGTTCCGCTGGTTTCCCCTGGCCTTGTAGCATGCAGATACAGACAAACAACATCCAACCTTCACCTAAATTGTACCCCTATAGTGCCTTCCCTGCTACACTATAGTTAACCAAACAAAACAGTACAATTCCGAGTTGGATAGAACTGAATCTGCGCAATCAACTCAACCGAACTGCAAAGCTTCCATCTTGGGTTCCTTTGCGAGCTCGTCCTTTCTGCTTGCACTATTCATAGCGCATACAATGTTGTGCCGAAGCGCATATTGCGCGAGTACCTGCAAATGCATCAAGCGAAAAATGCGAAAGCAAACAAACACACGAACACACCATTCACACGCAAATGCATTCGCACACGCATACTCGTACAAACAGACGGCAGGATGTCGTGCAATGTGCATTTGCACCCAACATTTCCATAGTGTGGCTGGCAGGAGCAAGAAGCCTTTGGAGCTGGTCCACATGGACTTGGTGGGGCCGCTGCCGGTGCAAGGGCACAAGGGGGAGCGGTATTTTCTTACAATTGTGGATGACTGGAGCAGGCTGATGTGGGCGTATCCGCTGAAGCAGAAGGACCACGCCGCCTCCACGATACGGGACGATTGGCTGCCATTCGTGGAGAAGCAGGCGGAGTGTGTAGTGAAGCGGATTAGGACAGACCGGGGTGGTGAGTTCCTTGGAGCTGAAATGACGGCCTGGCTCAAGAAGCAGGGCATCCAGAGAGAGCTGACCACGGCTTATACCCCACAGTCCAATGGTGTAGCAGAACGGGCAAACCGGACCATTCTGGAGACAGCTAGGGCGCTGCTCATAGAATCTGGGCTGAGCAATTCTATGTGGCCTCATGCTGTCCGGCACGCCACTGTCGCTAGGAACAGGGTGCTCACCAAGGTTGGGGATGACTCGTGGGTGCCGTTGGAGAGGTGGCTTGGGAGGAAGCCGCCGGTGGACATGCTGAGGGTGTTCGGTTGCATGGCAGTCGCCCACGTCCCCAAGACCTACCGCAGTAAGTTGGGGGCGAGTGCAATCTGGTGTGTGCATTTGGGGCTGGCTGCTGAGAGCAAGGGATGGCTGCTGTGGGAACCATCCAAGGGTGTGTTGTTTGACAGCAGGGATGTGAAATTCATTGAGGGCATGATGTATGGGAGCTGGGAGAAACAGCCGGAGGCAAAGGTGTCCCAGCAGATGGAGCAGATCACCATGCAGCTGGACCTGACTCCTAGTGTGTGGGAGGAGGGAGAGGAGGCAGCTGCTGGAAATGGTGATGGAGAGAAGATACAGGAGGCATCTGCTGGTGGAGAAAATGGTGTGGAAACTGGCGGCAGCACTAGTGGAGCTGCTGGATCCGAGGGAGGAGAGAAGCAGCAGGGAAAAACTAAGAAGCCGAAGGGTGTCGTTATGAAGGGATGGGAGACACCCGTCTCCAGGCCAGGACGTACCCGTATGGCTACTAAGAAGCTGACTGCAGGAACTGATGCAGCAGAGCAGCAGCTAGGGACCGAAGAGGCATTGCTGATTCTACCTCATGGCTATGACCCGGATGAGGAGGATGAGCCTGCGTACTGTTTTCTTGCCCCTGCACCAGAGGAACCAGCTAGCATGGAGGAGGCATTAGCTGGACCAGATAGGGACAAGTGGCTGGCTTCTAGGGATGCAGAGTACCAGAGTCTGCTGGAGAATAGGACATGGGATCTGGTGGTGCTGCCTGATGGGAAGAAAGCGATACAATGCAAGTGGGTGCTGAGGATCAAGACCGATGACAAGGGGCAGGTCACCATCTACAAGAGTAGGCTGGTGGCGAAGGGGTTTATGCAGAAGGAGAAGCAGGACTTCAACGAGATCTTTGCTCCCACTGCCAAACCCCCTACCCTCCGTGTCTTGTTGGCAGATGCAGCTGTTAGTGGGAAATTCATCATTCAGATGGATATTTCAACGGCATTCCTGAATGGGATTTTAGAGGAGGATGTGTACATGACGCAGCCGCCTGGGTATGAGGATGGTACGGGCAGGGTGTGCAAGCTCAACAAGTCCATCTACGGCTTGAAGCAGGCGCCACGCTGCTGGTACCAGAAGTTGGCAGCTGTTTTAGAGGAGATGGGATTCAGGACCAGCAGCTGTGATGAGAGCCTCTTTCTCAAGGGCGAGGGGGAGAAGCTGGTGCTGTTTCTGGTCTATGTGGACGACATTCTTCTCTTCAGCAGCAGCATGAAGGAGATCCAGAAAGTGCAGCAGCAACTGATGGAAAACTTCAAGTGCAAGAACCTTGGGGAGGTAAAGTACTACCTCGGGATGCACGTGGAGAGGGATCCAGATCACAGGTGATTGAAGCTGCACCAGGAGAAGTTCATCAAGGAGCTGGGGGAGAAGTATGGGATTGAGAATGAGCGCAAGGTTGCAACTCCCCTGCCAGCAGAATTCAAGCTTGTGAAGGCTGCAGAGGATGAAGGGGTTGAAGCTGAAGAGCAGCAGCAATTTCAGTCCTTGGTGGGCAGCCTCTTGTACGCAGCAGTTCACACGAGGCCCGACATCTCTTTCTCGGTTGGGCAGCTGGCTAGGGTGGTGCAGAATCCATCAGAGGAGCAGGTGGATGCAGCTGAGCGTGTGGTGAAGTACCTGAACTCTCACCCAAGCATTGGAGTTCAATACTCCGCATCTGCACAGGTGAAGCAGAAAGGGGTGGAGGTGCTGAAAGAGAAGGGGGAGAGGCTTGGAGAAGGCAAGCTATTTCTCACTTGCTTTACCGATGCTACATGGGCTTCTGAGAAGGAGGATTCCTCATCTGTGGGAGGATACATCTGCGTAGTTGGGGGAGGACCTGTTAGTTGGAGGTCCAAGAAGCAGACGGAGACGGCACTCTCTTCCGTAGAATCAGAGTACATGGCGATGTTCCATGGGGTGAAGGAGGTGATTTGGCTGAGGAGGCTGTTAGAGGAGATTGGCCAGGAGCAGAAAGTTGCTACGCCGCTGTTTTGTGATAGCAAGGGGGCTCTTGGGATGGCCAGAAACGCTGTGCTTCATGGGCTGAACAAGCACATGCGTATCAAGTGGCACTGGCTGCGTAAGGAGGTGAAGAGGGGGACGGTGCATCCGATCTACATCAAGACTCACCAGCAGCCAGCAGACTTTCTCACCAAGAGGCTTGCGGATGAGCCTCATTGGCGTTGTGTGCGCATGAGTGGAATGAGCATGAACTAGCATGGAATGATGGGGATGCAGCCGGCAGGCTGAGGGGGAGTGTGTTGGGTGCAAATTTACATTGCACGACATCCTGCCGTCTGTTTGTACGAGTATGCGTGTGCGAATGCATTTGGGTGTGAATGGAATGTTCGTGCGAATGCATTTGGGTGCATTTGCTTTCGCAATTTTCGCTTGATGCATTTGCAGGTACTCGCGCAATGTGCGCTTCGGCACAACATTGTACACGCTATGAACAGTGCAAGCAGAAAGGACGAGCTCGCAAAGGAACCCAAGATGGAAGCTTTGCAGTTCGGTTGAGTTGATTGCGCAGATTCAGTTCTATCCAACTCGAAATTGTACTGTTTTGTTTGGTTAACTATAGTGTAGCAGGGAAGGCACTATAGGGGTACAATTTAGGTGAAGGTTGGATGTTGTTTGTCTGTATCTGCATGCTACAAGGCCAGGGGAAACCAGCGGAACCAGCATTTGGCTGGTTAGGCAAAGACAAAACAGGTTCTGTTTTTAGAACCTGAACCTGGTTGTTGTTTTCCCAGGTTGGAAAAACAGAACCAGAGGTTGTTTACCAACCTACCACCTGCTATTTTGTCCAGCCAGGTTGGTTCTGTTGCTTGAAATTATTTGGGATCATCCCTGGTTGTTCCCAGGTTGATTCCCAAGGTCCTTGCTAGCTAGAACTATTTAATCCTTCTCTGTTTGTACCTGAATATAGTCAAATTGATTCAAGCGAATTCCTTCCTCGCTGGAATTTCGTTTCTGCGCTATTCGACGGCGGAATGCTACCCGAGTCAACGCTAGTATGCTAGCACTCCAACGCTAGGCAAACACTGTCCGAGCCAGAACTTAGTAATGGCAGAACTTTTTGCGAGGCAACTTGGCTCATTTTAAAGCTCTTGGAGCGAGCTTCGATATAGCGAATTCTCAGCTTAATCCGATCGACGGTCTGCACGGCACGCTGCGCGACGTTCAAGGTACTCTTGCTGTTTTGACTAAGTCCTTCTTGATCCCTCTCTCTACAAACTCGGACCCGAGGATAGGGGCTGGTCTTGTACCAGGCACCCAGGGACCCTTGGAGGTGACCCCGAGGAGAGGTTTTAAGTTTGATTAAGTCCTAATAGCTTGAGTTTATTAGGCCCTTACACCAACACTCGGTAGCCACTGTGCGCGCCGCTCCTGTTGCCCGTGTGTCTGCAGCTTCAGTCAGCGCCTTTCATCTTCTCGCCCTCACAGTTTCTCCTCCTCCTCACTTGCCCTCTATGATCACCTCTAGCTTTGCTTATAATTGTGAACTATTGCTATGCCTGCTCATTGTATTGATTACACCCCACTTTGGCTATGGGGGTGTGTCAGAATGTTATTATTGTCTAGCCTGTAGTGGGGTGCTCTATAGCGAGTACAACCCAGTTAGGGTTTGCTATATGTACCCCAACTGCTGCTAGTGAAATCCTCTCTCCTTTCATTCTTTCTTGCCTAGTTCTTCTCTCAGTAACGCGCCTACTTATTGTATCATCCATACGGGTAAGTAGCGCACGTACGCATAGTACTATCCATATGGGTATTATTTCGCGCTTACTCTTAATTCCATCCACATAAGTACCCTACGTGCTTAGCCTTAGTACAACCCACATGGGTAAATTGTGTGCTTACTGTGAGTACCATCCACATGGGTATGTAACGCGCATACTCGTAGTAAAATCCATAAGGGTAAACCAAACTCTTTGTACCATCCATTTGGGTAAGTAACGTGCATATTCTCAGTACCATCCACATACGCCCTTCCCTATAGTACAACCCATATGGGCATACTATTAGTACCACCCACATAGGTAAGTAACGCACTAACTCTCTGTACCATCCGCATGGGTATATTACGCGCTTACCGTAGAATCATACACATGGGCAAATAACTCGCATAATCACCATCACATGGGTAAGTAACGCACCTACTCTTGGTACCACCTACATGGGTAACTAACGCCGTCACCTATAGTACCATCCACATGAGTATTTTTTGCATTGACCATAAGTACCATCCATATGGGTAAGTAACGCACTTACTCCTAGTACCATAAGTACCATAAGTACCATCCACAAGACTATGTATCGAAATAACTTCTAATACCATCCTTATAGGTCAATGACGCGCTTAATCTTAGTACCATCCACATGGGTCAGTAATGCGCTAATTGTTAGTACCATCCACATGGGTAAGTATCGGGCTTACTTTTAGTGCCATCGACATGGGTAATTAATGCGGAGATAACTCTAGTAACGGGAGCTAGACTACGGGCTAGGCACGTGTGCTCGTGTGATCTCTGCGTTCTCTGTTCCTTAGTCGTTTTCCTAGTGCACACACTGCTTGCTAGTTCACAAGGCAATTTGGCAAGAGTTTCACTAGAGAAAGTTGACAACAATGATACAATGAAGTTGGCTAGGAAAGACTACATCAGAGCTAGGATGCAAGCAGGTCGACTGCCAGCGCAGCACGGTCGACCGCGTGCCAGCACGACTTGGTCGACCGCGCTCCAGCAGTGCAGAGACGCGGCTTGCCAATGCTGCAGGTCGACGGCGTGACAACAGCGCAAGTCGACGGCGTGCCAGCGTTGCTCCTGCAGTCCAGCATCGCACCCGCTTCGCAGGTGCTCGTAGATGATTGGCGTGCACTGCTTCGTCACCTGCACAGCGCACACACCAAGTCCACCTCGTGCTGACGACTGCATCTGATGCACCACGTCGACCTCGTATACCATCACCGAGGTCGTCCTCGCCAAAACCACCCGAGCGACCTTCGCAAGCCTTCGCAGACCCTCGTCACCCAGGTAACCTGGTCGACCGGGCAACCAGGTCGACCAGAGGCTCCAGTGCGTGCCCGTCGACCACCCAGGTCGACGACCACTTCCGGTCGACCTCCCAGGTCGACCACTCCCTCTGGTACGTGTCGGTCGACCTCCCAAGTCGACGGCCACCTCCAGTCGACCTCCCCAGGTCGACCACTATCCCCTGGTCGACCAGCTCCAAGTCGACGTCACTCCTGGTCGACCAGAACGGCTGGTCGACTTACCAGGTCGACCAGAAGGTCTGGTCGACTTCCCAAGTCGACCAGAAGGGCTTGTTGACGTCCCGGGTCGACCACCCGAAGTTGGCGCCCTCCCGAAGTCGGCGCCCATGCAATGGCTCCCGTGCAGGTCGACCAACCTCGTCGACCAGCCCGCCCACTGCTGCAGGTCGGCTGCACCCCTACATCCGACCACGAAGTCGGCTCCGCCCAAGCGAGGACGGGGCCAACACCTTACTCCCGATGACAATAAGTAACGCACTTACTCTTAGTACCATCCACATGGGTAAATTACGCGCTTACTGTTAGTACCATACACCTGGGTAAGTAACGTACTTACTCTTAGTACCATCCACATGGGTACATTACGCGCTTACTGTGAGTTGTACCATCCATATGGGTAAGTAACGCGCTTACTTTTTGTATCATCCACATGTTTAAGTAACACACTTATTAATAGTATCATCCACATAGGTAAGTAACGCGCATAGTTTTAGTACCATCCACATGAATATAACGCGCATACTGTTAAGCTCATCCACATGGGTAAATATGCGTACTCTTAGTACCATCCACATGGGTAAGTGACGCACTTATTTCTAGTACCATCCACAGGAATAAGTAACGCGCCTACTTTTAGAACGACCCACATGAGTAAGTAACGCGCTTACTTCTAATACCATCCAGATGGGTAAGTAACGTACTTAATGTTAGTACCAACCACAAGATTATGTAACGCGATAACTTCTAATACCATCCACATAGGTAAATTACGTGCTAAATCTTAGTACCATCCACATGGGTTAGTAACGCGCTAATTACTGTTAGTACCATCCACATGGGTAAGTATCGGGCTTACTTTTAGTGCCATCGACATGGGTAATTAACGCACTTACTCTTATTACCATCCACAAGAATAACTAACGCCCTTCCCTTTAGTACTATCCACACCGGTAAGTAACGCACTTATTCTTAGTACCATCCACATGAATCAGTAACGCGCCTACTCTTAGTACCATCCACATGGGTAACTAACGCACTTACTTTTAATACCATTCACATGAGTAAGTAACATACTCACTCTTAGTACTATTCACATGGGTAAGTAGTGCGCCTACTGTTAGTACCATCCTGATGGGTAAGTAATGCGCGTACTTTTTGTATCATCCACATGGGTAAGTAACGCACATATACTTAGTATCATCCACATGGATAAGTAACGCGCCCACTCTTAGTACCATCCCCATGGGTAAGTAATGGGCGTACTTTTAGTGCCATCGACATATGAATGTAACGCAGTTATTATTAGTACCATCCAAATAGGTATATTACGCGCTTACTGTTAGTACCATCCACATGGGTAAGTAACGTTCTTACTTTTAGTACCATCCACATGGGTAAGTAACACACTTACTCATAGTACCATCCACATGGGTAAGTAACGCAATTACTCTTAGTACCATCCACATGGGTAAGTAACTCGCATACTTTTAGTACTATCCACATAGGTAAGTAACACACTTACTCTGGGTACTATCTACATGGGTAACTAACGCCTTTATCCATCGTACCATCCACACGAGTATATTATGCACTTATTAGTAGTACCATTGATATGGGTAAGTATCGCACTTACTCTTATTGCCTTCCACATGGGTATATTACGCGCTGACTCTTAATACCATCCACATGAGTGATTTGCGCGCTTACCGTTAGTACCATCTACATGGGTAAGAAACGCGCTAACTTTTAGCACTATCCACATGGGTAAGAAACGCACTTACTCTTATTACCATCCACATAAGTATTTTACGCGCGTACTTTTAGTATCATCCACATGGGTAACGCGCATACTCTTAGTACCATACATATGGGTAAGTAACGCGCTTACTGGTGGCACCATGCGCTTACTTTTAGTACCATCCACATGAGTAAGTAATGCACATACTCTCAGTACCATCCACATGTGTCAATCATGCGCCTACGTGTAGTACTATTCACATGGGCAACTAATGCGCATACTTTTAGTACCATCACATAGGTAAGTAACACCTTCACCTATACTACTATGTACATGAGTATATTACTCACCGACCATAAGTATCATCCACTTCGGTAAGTAACACACTTACTCTTAGTACCATCCACATTGTTGGCGTAATGGCCTAATAAAATCAAGCTATTAAGACTTACTCAAACTCAATGCCGCCCCTCGAGGTCACCTCCAAGGGTCCTAGGTTGCCTGGTACAAGACTAGGCCATACCCTCAGGTCTGACTTCGTAGCGAGAGTATCTCGTACGGCGCGCAGCGTATCGTGCAGACCGTCGTATATCGAAGCTCGCTCCGAGGGCTTTATTAAAAATGAGCCAAGTTGCCTCGCAAAAAGTTCTGCCATTACGAAGTTATGGCTCGGACAGCGTTTGCCTAGCGTTGGAGTGCTAACATACTAGCGTTGACTCGGGTAGCATTCCGCCGTCGAACCGCGTAGAAACAAAATTTCAACAAGGAAGGAATCCGCTTAAATAAATTGACTATATTCAGGTGCAAATAGAGAAACAACATCCAACCTTCACCTAAATTGTACCCCTATAGTGCCTGCCCTGCTACACTATAGTTAACCAAACAAAACAGTACAATTTCAAGTTGGATAGAACTGAATCTACGCAATCAAATCAACCGAACCGCAAAGCTTTTATCTTGGGTTCCTTTGTGAGCTCGTCCTTTCTGCTTGCACTGTTCATAGCGCGTACAATGTTGTGCCGAAGCGCACATTGCGTGGTACTCTTGTTACCATCTATATGGGTAGATTACGTGCTTATACAAGAGTAAATTACTCGCTTGCTCCTAGTACCATGGGTAAGTAACGTACGTACTCTTAGTACCATCCACATGGGTAAGTAACAGACTTACTTTTAGTGCCATCCACATAGGGTGTCCACCACCCCCGTGTCAACTACGGCGGCTACCATAGTGACTACTGCACAACTGCCGACCTGCGAACACAATAGGTAAGTGCAAAACTTGGCTAGACTGAAAGCTACGTCGTGGTGCTCACCGTTCCATGCGAAGATAACTCTATCAACGGGACCTAGATTACGGGCTAGGCACGGGGTAGGAGGAATCTCTGCGTTTGTTCCTTAGTCGTGTCACTTGTGTATTTACAGGGCAAAAACACAAAAGTTTCACTAGCAAAAGTTGAGAACAATCATACAATGAAATTGGCAGGGCAAGACACCATCAGAGCTAGGATGCAAGCAGGTCGACTGCCAGCGCAGCACGGTCGACTGCGTGCCAGCACGACTTGGTCGACCATGCTCCCGCAGTGCAAAGTCGCGGCTCGCCAACGCTGCAGGTCGACGGCGGACAACAGAGCAAGTCGACGGCGTGGTTGCTCCCGCAATACAGCATCGCACTCACTTCGCAGGTGCTCGTAGCTGATTGGCGTGCTGTGCCTTGTCACATGCACAGCGAATACAGCAAATCGTCCTCGTGCTGACGACGGCATCTGATGCGCCACGTCGACCTCGGGATACCACCACCGAGATCGGTCTCGCCAAAACCACCTAGGCGACTGTCGCATGCCTCCGCAGAACCCCGTCACTCAGGTAACTTGGTCGAGCAGGCTACCATGTCAATCACCTTCTCCTGTGCGTGCCCGTCGACCACCCACGTCGACGACCACTTCTATGTTGGTGTAAGGGCCTAATAAACTCAAGCTATTAAGACTCAGTCAAACTTAAAACCTCTCCTCGGGGTCACCTCCAAGGATCCCTGGGTGCCTGGCACAAGACCAGCCCCTATCCTCGGGTCCGAGTTTGTAGAGAGAGGAGTCAAGAAAGACTTAGCCAAAATAACAAGAGTACCTTGAACGTCGTGCAGCGTGCCGTGCAGACCGTCAATCGGATTAAGCTGAGAATTTGCTATATCGAAGCTCTCTCCAAGAGCTTTAAAATAAGCCAAGTTGCCTCGCGAAAAGTTCTGCCATTGCGAAGTTATGGCTCGGAGAGCGTTTGCCTAGCGTTGGAGTGCTAGCGTACTAGCGTTGACTCGGGTAGCATTCCGCCATCGAACCGCGTAGAAACGAAATTCCAGCGAGGAAGGAATTCGCATGAATCAATTGACTATATACAGGTACAAACAGAGAAGGAATAAATAGTTCTAGCTAGCAAGGACCTTGGGAATCAACCTGGGAACAACCAGGGATGATCCCAAATAATTCCAAGCAACAGAACCAACCTGGCTGGACAAAACAGCAGGTGGTAGGTTGGAAAACAACCTCTGGTTCTGTTTTTCCAACCTAGGAAAACAACAACCAGGTTCAGGTTCTAAAAACAGAACCTGTTTTGTCTTTGCCCAACCAGCAAAATGCTGGTTCCGCTGGTTTCCCCTGGCCTTGTACCATGCAGATACAGACAAACAACATCCAACCTTCACCTAAATTGTACCCCTATAGTGCCTGCCCTGCTACACTATAGTTAACCAAACAAAACAGTACAATTACAAGTTGGACAGTACTGAATCTGTGCAATCAACTCAACCGAACTGCAAAGCTTCCATCTTGGGTTCCTTTGCGAGCTCGTCCTTTCTGCTTGCACTGTTCATAGGTGCCTCCTGTACTTTTTCTCCATCACCATTCCCCGCAGCTGCCTCCTCTCCCTCCTCCCACACACTAGGAGTCAGGTCCAGCTGCATGGTGATCTGCTCCATCTAATGGAACACCCTTGCCTCTGGTTGTTTCTCCCAGCTCCCATACATCATGCCCTCAATGAATTTCATATCCCTGCTGTCAAACAACACACCCTTGGATGGTTCCCACAGCAGCCATCCCTTGCTCTCAGCAGCCAGGCCCAAATGCACACACCAGATTGCACTCGCCCCCAACTTACTCCGGTAGGTCTTGGGGACGTGGGCGACTGCCATGCAACCAAACACCCTCAGCATGTCCACCGGCGGCTTCCTCCCAAGCCACCTCTACAACGGCACCCACGAGTCATTCGCAACCTTGGTGAGTACCCTGTTCCTAGCCACGGTAGCGTGCCGAACAGCATGGGGCCACATCGAGTTGCCCAGCCCAGATTCTATGAGCAGCGCCCTAGCTGTCTCTAGAATAGTCCGGTTCGCCCGTTCTGCTACACCGTTGGACTGTGGGGTGTAAGCCGTGGTCAGCTCCCTCTGAATGCCCTGCTTCTTGAGCCAAGCCGTCATCTCAGCTCCAAGGAACTCACCACCCCGGTCTGTCCTAATCCGCTTCACCACAGACTCCGCTTGCTTCTCCACGAACGGCAGCCAATCGTCCCGAATCGTGGAGGCGGCGTGATCTTTCTGCTTCAGCGGATACGCCCACATTAGCCTGCTCCAGTCATCCACTATGGTTAGAAAATACCGCTCCCCCTTGTGCCCTTGCACCGGCAGCGGCCCCACCAAGTCCATGTGGACCAGCTCCAACGGCTTCTTGCTCCTGCCAGCCACACTATGGAAGGGGAAACGGGTGAACTTTGAAAGGAGGCAAATTTCACAGTTATCATCGGGTGGTTGTCCGTTCAGCTTCAAGCCCTTAACGGCTCCATCCTTCTCCAGCTGCTTCAGCAAAGGCATTGCCACATGCCCCAAACGTCGGTGTGCCGTTGCCCAATCCGTCTCCCCAGATCTGGCCGACACTTTCACACCAACTCCTCCAACGGCGTTGCACTCCCCCTGGGATGCAGACCCCTCTCCAGCCTGCCCCCCACCGTGCCACGCCAGCGCCGGCAGCTGCCACATAGATCTGTACACGTCCTTGCTCTCGTGCAGATCCCAAAGCACCCGATTGCCCAGCTTCCCCTTATAAGTGCGTGCCCCATCCGTGTTGGTGTTCACCCCAGCCTTGCCAAGCTTACGGAGGGAGATGAGGTTGGCCTTCAGGTCGGGGACAAGGAGAACGTCGTGCAGCACCACCGGCTTGTCATCCGCTCCCTTAAACGCAGCTCGTCCCGCACCAGCCACCTTCAACATGTGTCCAGAGGCGGAGCACACTTCATTGATCGGTGCAGTGCGTACTTCGTCCAGCAGGTCCTTGCGCGGCGTCATCGTCCAAGCAGCGCCTGTGTCCAACACCCAATAGTCCAGGGGGTGCAGCTCTGCTCCAACCTTAGCAGATGCGTCTCCTTGCTCCCCTTTGTCTCCCACATGGAAGAATTGGCCCGCGGTGCGCTCCTTCTTCTTCTCCGCACTGCCGTTGCCCTTCGGGTTGTTGTCGGACGAATCAGCGACCATGTTCGCGCCGTTTTTCTGGTTCCTCCGCGCGCCGCCATCCTGGTGACGATTCTGGGGGGTCCATCCATCGGGTTTCTTATAGCACAAAAACCAGGGGTGCCCTTCCTTCTCACAATACCAGCAACTCCCTTTCATTTTGCCACCAGCACCCGACTTGCCCCCACGTCCAGATTTCGCACCGCGACCCCAACCGGTACCTCCTTGTTGGTCGTTGGAGTCGTCGTCCTTCTTTGCACCGCGTCCAGCACCACCGAAGCCACGTCCTCTGCCACGTCGGCTCCCTTGCATCCCGTACCCGCTGCTGCCGTCGTCTCCACCCCTCAGTTGGCGGCGACGGAAATCCTCCTCCAGAATCTTTGTCCGCACCCACTCGAGCATCCACAAGCTCTGGTTCTGCGGCAGGCTCAATCCGCTCGTGAATTGAAGCCACGATTCCGGCAGCAGCGACAGCATCTTCAAGCACTTGGTCTGCTCAGGTAGGTGATTCCCGCGATCGCCAGCTTCGCGTAGAGGTCGCGCATCTTGTCCAAGATAGGTTGCACCGGCTCTCCCTCGCTCAGGCGCAACACGGACAGCTCCCTCTCCATCATGAGCGTTGCGGCGACGGAGGTAGGGGCGTGCAGCTCCTTCAACACGGTCCATGCCTTCGGACCGCACTCAACCTCCGGCAGCAGGTGCATGACGTGGTGACGCTGATTCAGCTCCAAACTCTGCGACATCAAGTAGTAGCCAGCCGAGGCGCGCTCGTCCCAATCTTCCTGCAGGGCGGGGTCACTCGGTCTAGACTCCTCCCCAACCATTTGTTTCAGCAATCCAATCTGACGGAAGTAGAGTTGCATTTTCCAGGCCCAATCATCATAGCCCTCACCATTGAACTTCTCGACGGTGAAGTTCTTCAGCACCTCCTTGATCAGCGAGCCCTGGTTTGTGTTGGTGTAAGGGCCTAATAAACTCAAGCTATTAGGACTTAATCAAACTTAAAACCTCTCCTCGGGGTCACCTCCAAGGGTCCCTGGGTGCCTGGTACAAGACCAGCCCCTATCCTCGGGTCCGAGTTTGTAGAGAGAGGGATCAAGAAGGACTTAGTCAAAACAGCAAGAGTACCTTGAACGTCGCGCAGCGTGCCGTGCAGACCGTCGGTCGGATTAAGCTGAGAATTCGCTATATCGAAGCTCGCTCCAAGAGCTTTAAAATGAGCCAAGTTGCCTCGCGAAAAGTTCTGCCATTACTAAGTTATGGCTCGGACAGCGTTTGCCTAGCGTTGGAGTGCTAGCATACTAGCGTTGACTCGGGTAGCATTCCGCCGTCGAATAGCGCAGAAACGAAATTCCAGCGAGGAAGGAATTCGCTTGAATCAATTTGACTATATTCAGGTACAAACAGAGAAGGATTAAATAGTTCTAGCTAGCAAGGACCTTGGGAATCAACCTGGGAACAACCAGGGATGATCCCAAATAATTCCAAGCAACAGAACCAACCTGGCTGGACAAAATAGCAGGTGGTAGGTTGGTAAACAACCTCTGGTTCTGTTTTTCCAACCTGGGAAAACAACAACCAGGTTCAGGTTCTAAAAACAGAACCTGTTTTGTCTTTGCCCAACCAGCCAAATGCTGGTTCCGCTGGTTTCCCCTGGCCTTGTAGCATGCAGATACAGACAAACAACATCCAACCTTCACCTAAATTGTACCCCTATAGTGCCTTCCCTGCTACACTATAGTTAACCAAACAAAACAGTACAATTCCGAGTTGGATAGAACTGAATCTGCGCAATCAACTCAACCGAACTGCAAAGCTTCCATCTTGGGTTCCTTTGCGAGCTCGTCCTTCCTGCTTGCACTGTTCATAGCGCATACAATGTTGTGCCAAAGCGCACATTGCGCGAGTACCTGCAAATGCATCAAGCGAAAATTGCGAAAGCAAACAAACACACGAACACACCATTCACACGCAAATGCATTCGCACACGCATACTCGTACAAACAGACGGCAGGATGTCGTGCAATGTGCATTTGCACCCAACACACTCCCCCTCAGCCTGCCGGCTGCATCCCCGTCATTCCATGCTAGTTCATGCTCATTCCACTCATGCGCACACAACGCCAATGAGGCTCATCCGCAAGCCTCTTGGTGAGAAAGTCTGCTGGCTGCTGGTGAGTCTTGATGTAGATCGGATGCACCGTCCCCCTCTTCACCTCCTTACGCAGTCAGTGCCACTTGATACGCATGTGCTTGTTCAGCCCATGAAGCACAGCGTTTCTGGCCATCCCAAGAGCCCCCTTGCTATCACAAAACAGCGGCGTAGCAACTTTCTGCTCCTGGCCAATCTCCTCTAACAGCCTCCTCAGCCAAATCACCTCCTTCACCCCATGGAACATCGCCATGTACTCTGATTCTACGGAAGAGAGTGCCGTCTCCATCTGCTTCTTGGACCTCCAACTAACAGGTCCTCCCCCAACTACGCAGATGTATCCTCCCACAGATGAGGAATCCTCCTTCTCAGAAGCCCACGTAGCATCGGTAAAGCAAGTGAGAAATAGCTTGCCTTCTCCAAGCCTCTCCCCCTTCTCTTTCAGCACCTCCACCCCTTTCTGCTTCACCTGTGCAGATGCGGAGTATTGAACTCCAATGCTTGGGTGAGAGTTCAGGTACTTCACCACACGCTCAGCTGCATCCACCTGCTCCTCTGATGGATTCTGCACCACCCTAGCCAGCTGCCCAACTGAGAAAGAGATGTCGGGCCTCGTGTGAACTGCTGCGTACAAGAGGCTGCCCACCAAGGACTGAAATTGCTGCTGCTCTTCAGCTTCAACCCCTTCATCCTCTGCAGCCTTCACAAGCTTGAATTCTGCTGGCAGGGGAGTTGCAACCTTGCGCTCATTCTCAATCCCATACTTCTCCCCCAGCTCCTTGATGAACTTCTCCTGGTGCAGCTTCAACCACCTGTGATCTGGATCCCTCTCCACGTGCATCCCGAGGTAGTACTTTACCTCCCCAAGGTTCTTGCACTTGAAGTTTTCCATCAGTTGCTGCTGCACTTTCTGGATCTCCTTCATGCTGCTGCTGAAGAGAAGAATGTCGTCCACATAGACCAGAAACAGCACCAGCTTCTCCCCCTCGCCCTTGAGAAAGAGGCTCTCATCACAGCTGCTGGTCCTGAATCCCATCTCCTCTAAAACAGCTGCCAACTTCTGGTACCAGCAGCGTGGCGCCTGCTTCAAGCCGTAGATGGACTTTTTGAGCTTGCACACCCTGCCCGTACCATCCTCATACCCAGGCGGCTGCGTCATGTACACATCCTCCTCTAAAATCCCATTCAGGAATGCCGTTGAAATATCCATCTGAATGATGAATTTCCCACTAACAGCTGCATCTGCCAACAAGACACGGAGGGTAGGGGGTTTGGCAGTGGGAGCAAAGATCTCGTTGAAGTCCTGCTTCTCCTTCTGCATAAACCCCTTCGCCACCAGCCTACTCTTGTAGATGGTGACCTGCCCCTTGTCATCGGTCTTGATCCTCAGCACCCACTTGCATTGTATCGCTTTCTTCCCATCAGGCAGCACCACCAGATCCCATGTCCTATTCTCCAGCAGACTCTGGTACTCTGCATCCCTAGAAGCCAGCCACTTGTCCCTATCTGGTCCAGCTAATGCCTCCTCCATGCTAGCTGGTTCCTCTGGTGCAGGGGCAAGAAAACAGTACGCAGGCTCATCCTCCTCATCCGGGTCATAGCCATGAGGTAGAATCAGCAATGCCTCTTCGGTCCCTAGCTGCTGCTCTGCTGCATCAGTTCCTGCAGTCAGCTTCTTAGTAGCCATACGGGTACGTCCTGGCCTGGAGACGGGTGTCTCCCATCCCTTCATAACGACACCCTTCGGCTTCTTAGTTTTTCCCTGCTGCTTCTCTCCTCCCTCGGGTCCAGCAGCTCCACTAGTGCTGCCGCCAGTTTCCACACCATTTTCTCCACCAGCAGATGCCTCCTGTACCTTCTCTCCATCACCATTTCCAGCAGCTGCCTCCTCTCCCTCCTCCCACACACTAGGAGTCAGGTCCAGCTGCATGGTGATCTGCTCCATCTGCTGGGACACCCTTGCCTCCGGCTGTTTCTCCCAGCTCCCATACATCATGCCCTCAATGAATTTCACATCCCTGCTGTCAAACAACACACCCTTGGATGGTTCCCACAGCAGCCATCCCTTGCTCTCAGCAGCCAGCCCCAAATGCACACACCAGATTGCACTCGCCCCCAACTTACTGCGGTAGGTCTTGGGGACGTGGGCGACTGCCATGCAACCGAACACCCTCAGCATGTCCACCGGCGGCTTCCTCCCAAGCCACCTCTCCAACGGCACCCACGAGTCATCCCCAACCTTGGTGAGCACCCTGTTCCTAGCGACAGTGGCGTGCCGGACAGCATGAGGCCACATAGAATTGCTCAGCCCAGATTCTATGAGCAGCGCCCTAGCTGTCTCCAGAATGGTCCGGTTTGCCCGTTCTGCTACACCATTGGACTGTGGGGTATAAGCCGTGGTCAGCTCTCTCTGGATGCCCTGCTTCTTGAGCCAGGCCGTCATTTCAGCTCCAAGGAACTCACCACCCCGGTCTGTCCTAATCCGCTTCACTACACACTCCGCCTGCTTCTCCACGAATGGCAGCCAATCGTCCCGTATCGTGGAGGCGGCGTGGTCCTTCTGCTTCAGCGGATACGCCCACATCAGCCTGCTCCAGTCATCCACAATTGTAAGAAAATACCGCTCCCCCTTGTGCCCTTGCACCGGCAGCGGCCCCACCAAGTCCATGTGGACCAGCTCCAAAGGCTTCTTGCTCCTGCCAGCCACACTATGGAAAGGGAAACGGGTGAACTTTGAAAGCAAACAGATTTCACAGTTGTCATCGGGTGGCTGTCCGTTCAGCTTCAGACCCTTAACGGCTCCATCCTTCTCCAGCTGCTTCAGCAAAGGCATTGCCACATGCCCTAAGCGCCGGTGTGCCGTTGCCCAATCTGTCTCCCCAGATCTGGCCGACACTTTCACACCAACCCCTCCAACGGCATTGCACTCCCCCTGGGATGCAGACCCCTCTCCAGCCTGCCCCCCACCATGCCACGCCAGGGCCGGCAGCTGCCACATAGATCTGTACACGTCCTTGCTCTCGTGCAGATCCCAAAGCACCCGATTGCCCAGCTTCCCCTTATAAGTGCGTGCCCCATCCGTGTTGGTGTTCACCCCAGCCTTGCCAAGCTTACGGAGGGAGATAAGGTTGGCCTTCAGGTCGGGGACGAAGAGAACGTCGTGCAGCACCACCGGCTTGCCATCCGCTCCCTTAAACGCAGCTCGTCCCGCACCAGCCACCTTCAACATGTGTCCAGAGGCGGAGCACACTTCATTGATCGGTGCAGCTCGTACTTCGTCCAGCAGGTCCTTGCGCGGCGTCATCGTCCAAGCAGCGCCTGTGTCCAACACCCAATAGTCCAGGGGGTGCAGCTCTGCTCCAACTTTGGCAGAGGCGTCTCCTTGCTCCCCCTTGTCTCCTACATGGAAGAATTGGCCCGCGGTGCGCTCCTTCTTCTTCTCCGCACCGCCGTTGCCCTTCGGGTTGTTGTCGGACGAATCAGCGACCATGTTGGCGCCGTTTTTCTGGTTCCTCCGCGCGCCGCCATCCTGGTGACGATTCTGGGGGGTCCATCCATCGGGTTTCTTATAGCACAAAAACCAGGGGTGCCCTTCCTTCTCACAATACCAGCAACTCCCTTTCATTTTGCCACCAGCACCCGACTTGCCCCCACGTCCAGATTTCGCACCGCGACCCCAACCGGTACCTCCTTGTTGGTCGTTGGAGTCGTCGTCTTTCTTTGCACCGCGTCCAGCACCACCGAAGCCACGTCCTCTGCCACGTCGGCTCCCTTGCATCCCGTAGCCGCTGCTGCCGTCGTCTCCACCCCTCAGTTGGCGGCGACGGAAGTCCTCCTCCAGAATCTTCGTCCGCACCCACTCGAGCGTCCACAAGCTCTGGTTCTGCGGCAGGCTCAATCCGCTCGTAAATTGAAGCCACGATTCTGGCAGCAGTGAGAGCATCTTCAAGCACTTGGTCTGCTCCGGGTAGGTGATTCCCGCGGTCGCCAACTTCGCGTAGAGGTCGCGCATCTTGTCCAGGACTGGTTGCACTGGCTCTCCCTCGCTCAGGCGCAACGCGGACAGCTCCCTCTCCAGCATCAACGTTGCGACAACGGAGGTCGGGGCGTGCAGCTCCTTCAACACGGTCCACGCCTTCGGACCGCATTCAACCTCCGGCAGCAGGTGCATGACGTGGTGACGCTGGTTCAGCTCCAAACTCTGCGACATCAAATAGTAGCCAGCCGAGGAGCGCTCGTCCCAATCTTCCTGCAGCGTGGGGTCACTCGGTCTAGGCTCCTCCCCAATCATTAGTTTCAGCAAACCGATCTGACGGAAATATAATTGCATTTTCCAGGCCCAATCATCATAGCCCTCACCAATGTGCATTTGCACCAAACAGTTTGTTCGCGCTCCCCTTGGCGCTGAAACACCAGAATCTTGGCTGCCGCTACGATCTTGGGCTGAAGATTCACCAGCTCCCGCCGAGGTGTTTCCCGCCATAGCTACCTATAACGAGGATCGCTATAACGCAGCTCTGATACCAGCTTGTTAGTGTAAGGGCCTAATAAACTCAAGCTTTTAAGACTCAGTCAAACTTAAAACCTCTCCTCGGGGTCACCTCCAAGGGTCCCTAGGTGCCTGGCACAAGACCAGCCCCTATCCTCGGGTCCGAGTTTGTAGAGAGAGGAGTCAAGAAAGACTTAGCCAAAATAACAAGAGTACCTTGAATGTCGCGCAGCGTGCCGTGCAGACCGTCGATCGGATTAAGCTGAGAATTTGCTATATCGAAGCTCTCTCCAAGAGCTTTAAAATAAGCCAAGTTGCTTCGCGAAAAGTTCTGCCATTATGAAGTTATGGCTCGGACAGCATTTGCCTAGCGTTGGAGTGCTAGCGTACTAGCGTTGACTCGGGTAGCATTCCGCCATCGAACCGCGTAGAAACGAAATTCCAGCGAAGAAGGAATTCGCATGAATCAGTTGACTTTATTCAGGTACAAACAGAGAAGGAATAAATAGTTCTAGCTAGCAAGGACCTTAGGAATCAACCTGGGAACAACCAGGGATGATCCCAAATAATTCCAAGCAACAGAACCAGCCTGGCTGGACAAAACAGCAGGTGGTAGGTTGGAAAACAACCTCTGGTTCTGTTTTTCCAACCTGGGAAAACAACAACCAGGTTCAGGTTCTAAAAACAGAACATGTTTTGTCTTTGCCCAACCAGCCAAATGCTGGTTCCACTGGTTTCCCCTGGCCTTGTAGCATGCAGATACAGACAAACAACATCCAACCTTCACCTAAATTGTACCCCTATAGTGCCTGCCCTGCTACACTATAGTTAACCAAACAAAACAGTACAATTAGAAGTTGGACAGTACTGAATCTGCGCAATCAACTCAACTGAACTGCAAAGCTTCTATCTTGGGTTCCTTTGCGAGCTCGTCCTTTCTGCTTGCACTGTTCATAGCGCGTACAATGTTGTGCCGAAGCGTACATTGCGCGAGTACCTGCAAATGCTTCAAGCAAAAATTGCGAAAGCAAACAAACACACGAACACACCATTCACATGCAAATGCAATCGCACACGCATACTCGTACAAACAGACGGCAGGATGTTGTGCAAAGTGAATTTGCACCCAACAATCCTCAGGAAACACCTGCCTCCGTGTGGCCCTCTGCAAGCCCATCTCGTCTCAATCGCGGGCAGGCTGCGCCATGAGTATAAAGTATTGCTCCTCCGCCTCCTCCTCCTCCTGTGCAACTAAGTATTGCTGCTTCTGTTCTGCCGCTTCGAGTTCCGCCAGTTGCGCCCGCAAGCGTGCCATGGTGGCCTGCCGATCCTCTCCACTATCAATCCCCCAATGTTCTCTCCGCCCGGAATAACAATCCACCTCGTGATGGCCTCTCCGCCCGCACCAAGCACGTACTCCTGGTCAATCTCTCCACATATGGTTACGATTCCCGCACAGCGAGCATGCCGCTGGATTCCGACAATCTCGCCGTAGTTGCCCCGTCATGACGCAATTGTGACATCGCCACGCTTCCTCTCGGCCTCGATCTTTCGGCTCCGAGTAAGCCGCCGTCGCTTCCCACGCGGGTCGTCTTCTTTCCTGCCCTCTGTCTGCCGTCCGCTCCACCTCGTATAACCGTCGCCCAGTCTGAACGCGTTTGACAATCTCGTAAGCCTCCCTCAAAGTCGCTTCCGGCCCCATCTCGATCAACTGTCCTTGGTCAGTACAGTTCATGTCTTCACCCAGCTCCACTAGCCTGCCATAGTAGGCCAGCAGCGACTCTCTTTCCCTGCACTGGAAGCCCTGAAACTCCACTACCCTCTTAGCCGTTTGCAAGGGAAATTTATCGCAGAGCATCGCCAGGAACCACGACGCCGGGTCTCGCTCGCCCTGTGCCCGCCCCGCAGATTATTCCAGGAGCTCTTTCCTCGAAATCCGGTAGTAGGTCTCTGCCTCTCCAGCCAAGGTATTCGCCAGCCCACGGAAAGACTCCTTCGGATCTAATTGGTTCTTTGCACATCGTGCCTGCAGATTTTCCTACATAATGTAGTTATTCAGGCTCGGGCCACGCCTAACGTCCCCCAAAAGCCTTTCAGGCACTTTAATCTTTGGCAACTGCGTATATTTCCAGCGCCAAACCACCGTTTCATCCTCCGTGCCCTGCCACGAGGCGCTCCGCTGGTACCCGCTCGGTCCCCCTGGCTGCGAGCGCGCCGGCAGCTGTCTTCGCAGGTGTTCGTCCGATTCTCCGGATGCGTTATTCCCGCCATGCCCCGGATCTTCACGGGCGCAGCAATTGTATAGACTGCGTGTTTGTAAGCTAACCTCCTTCCTAACTCATCCTGACTGCGGTTATGGCTCCGAAGCAAACTGCCTATCTTGAAAGAATACAAACACGCAGTGGCAATCACATGGCCCAGGGTCCCCCATTTGCTTCCCACATGAATCCCTAGCTAGGCAAGCCTACCAATTATTGCTCGTCTCAGCTACCTAGCTAGCCATCCACCCTGCTCTTCTGCCTGCCTCCAGCTGGCGTCAAGGCCCTCCAGCTCCCCCTTGGACTCGGTGTTTGCAAAAGAAATATAACACACACACAAGCACATCTAGAATAGTTCATACGCATGCTGCATACATCCCTGCCAGCAAACATTCTTCCAATTCAGCTCGCCGCCCTGCCTGTCGCCTAATCTTAGGCTGCCTTCCACACCGCTGAGCCTCCCGCCCTGCTTCGCCACCCCCGCCACTTTCTCGTGGTACCAAATGCTTCGTTTATATACAAATGTACAAGTATTCCATCCAATCCCTCGCTACACCATTTGTCAGCATTTCTTAGGTGTGGATGGTACTAAGCGTAAGCGCATAATTTACCCATGTGGATGGTACTAAGAATAAGTGCGTTACTTACCCATGTGGATGATACTAAAAGTATGCGCGCCACGTACTTACTGATGTCGATGGTACTCAGGGAATGCGCGTTCTTATCCATGTGGATGATACTAAGTGTAAGCACGTTACTTACTCATGTAAATGGTACTAGGAGTAAGTGTGTAATTGCCCATGTGGATGGTACTAAGAGTATGCACATAATATACCCACGTGGATGGTACTAAAAGTGATTGCATTACTTACCCACATGGATTGTACTAAAAGTAAAGCGCGTTACTTACCCATGTAAATGGTACTAACAGTAAGCGCGTTACTTATCCAGGTGGATGGTACTAAAAGTAAGTTTGTTACTTACCCATGTGGACGGTACTAATTGTAATTGCGCTACTTACCCATGTGGATGGTACTAAGAGTAATTGCGTAATTTACCCATGTGGACTGTACTAAGATTGAGCGCGTAATGTACCCATATGGATAGTACTAGAAGTAAGCGCGTTACTTACCCATGTGGATGGTACTAACAGTAAGTGTTAGTGTCAACGGGAGTTGGGTGTTGGCCCCGTCCTCGCTTGGGCGGAGCCGACTTCGTGGTCGGGTGTGGGGGTGCAGCCGACCTGGTGCAGTGGGCGGGCTGGTCGAGGAGGTTGGTCTACCTGCATGGGAGCCACTGCAAGGGCGCCGACTTCGGGAGGGCGCCAGCTTCGGGTGGTCGACCTGGGAAGTCGATCAGGCCTTCTGGTCGACCTGGGAAGTCGACCAGGTCTTTTGGTCGACCAGGAGTGACGTCGACCTAGAGCTGGTCGACCAGGGAGTAGTGGTCGACCTGGGGAGGTCGACTGGAGGTGGCCGTCGACTTGGGAGGTCGACGGGCATGCACAGGAGCAGCTGGTCGACCTGGTTGCCCGGTCGACCATGTTACCTGGGTGACGAGGGTCTGCGAAGGCACGCGAAGGTCGCCCAGGCGAGGTTGGCGAGGACGACCTCGGTGGTGGTATCCCGAGGTCGACCTGGCGGATCAGATGCAGCCGTCAGCACGAGGTGGACTTGGTGCGTGCGCTGTGCAGGTGACGAAGCAGCGCACGCCAATCACCTACGAGCACCTGCGAAGCGGGTGCGATGCTGGACTGCGGGAGCAACGCTGGCACGCCATCGACTTGCGCTGTTGTCACGCCGTCGACCTGCAGCGTTGGCAAGCCGCGACTCTGTACTGCTGGAGGGCGGTCGACCAAGTCGTGCTGGAGCGCGGTCGACCAAGTCATGCTGGCACGCGGTCGACCGTGCTGCACTGGCAGTCGACCTGCTTGCATCCTAGCTCTGATGTAGTCTTGCCTAGCCAACTTCATTGTATCATTGTTGTCAACTTTCTCTAGTGAAACTCTTGCCAAATTGCCTTGTGAACTAGCAAGCAGTGTGTGCACTAGGAAAACGACTAAGGACCAACGAACGCAGAGATCACACGAGCACCCGTGCCTAGCCCGTAGTCTAGCTCCCGTTGCAGTAGTAATCTCCGCATTTAGAATATATCCTATGATGTTATAGTTGTGCTAGTGTTACACCCAATTCTGGGTGTACACTTTGTTCGAGGCGCCCCAACAACTTTGGTTCGGGGCACCCCAAGCACGAAATTTACCCATGTTGATGGAACTATGAAAAGGCGTAAGAGTAAGTGTGTTACTTACCCATATGGATGGTACCGAGAGTAAGCGCGTAATTTACCTATGCGGATATTACTAGCGTGACCCCGTTACTTACCCATGTTGATGGTGCTATAGGTAAGGATGTTTATTACCCATGTGGATAATAATAATAGTAAGTTCGTTATTTACCCATGCTGATGGTACTAAAGGTAAGGGCATTTGTTTCTCATGTGGATGGTACTAAGAGTAAGAGCGTTATAATCCATGTGGATGATACTAAGAGTAAGCGCCTTACTTACCCACGTGAATGGTACTAAGAGTAAGTGCGTAGCTCACCCATGTGGATGATACTAAACGTAAGAGCGTTACTTATCCATGTAGATGGAACTAGAAATACGTGCATTATTTACCCATGTAGAAGATACGAACAGTAAGCGCATTGTTTACCCATGTGGATGGTGTTAAGAGTAAGGGTGCTATTTACCCATGTGGATGGTACTAAAAGTAAGTGCGTTATTTACCCATGTGGATGGTATTATGAGTAGGGGCGTAATATACCCATGTGGATGATACCAAGAGTAAGCGCGTTACTTACCTATGTGGATGGTACTAAGAGTAAGCGCGCTACTTACCCATGTGGATGGTTCTATAGGTTAAGGCGTTAGATACCCATGTGGATGGTACTAAGAGTAAGCGCTTTACTTCCATGTGGTTGGTACTAAGAGTAAGTGCGTTACTTACCCATGTGGATAGTACTAAGCATAAGCGCATTACTCACCCACGTGGATTGCACTATAAGTAAGCGCGTTACTTATCCATGTGGATGGTACTAAATGTAAGTGTGTTAACTTATCCGCGTGGATGATACTAAGAGTAAGCGCGTTACTTACCGATGTGGATGGTACTAAGCGTAAGCGTATTACATACCCATGTGGATGGTACTAAGAGTAAATGTCTTACTTACCAAGTATGTGGTACTAATAATAAGCGCGTTACTTACTCATGTCGACGGTACTAACAGTAAGCTCGTTACTTACCCAACTGGATGGTACTAATAGTAAGCGCGTAATATACCCATGTGGACAGTAATAAGAGTAAGCGTGTTACTTATGAGCATGGTACTAAGAGTACGCGTATTACTTACCCATATGGATGGTACTAATAGTAAGCGCGTAATATATAGGAATGGTACTAAGAGTGGGCGCATTACTTACCCATGTGGATGGTACTAAGAGTTGTTGGTGTAAGGGCCTAATAAACTCAAGCTATTAGGACTTAATCAAACTTAAAACCTCTCCTCGGGGTCACCTCCAAGGGTCCCTGGGTGCCTGGCACAAGACCAGCCCCTATCCTCGGGTCCGAGTTTGTAGAGAGAGGGATCAAGAAGGACTTAGTCAAAACAGCAAGAGTACCTTGAACGTCGCACAGCGTGCCGTGCAGACCGTCGGTCGGATTAAGCTGAGAATTCGCTATATCGAAGCTCGCTCCAAGAGCTTTAAAATGAGCCAAGTTGCCTCGCGAAAAGTTCTGCCATTACTAAGTTATGGCTCGGACAGCGTTTGCCTAGCGTTGGAGTGCTAGCATACTAGCGTTGACTCGGGTAGCATTCCGCCGTCGAATAGCGCAGAAACGAAATTCCAGCGAGGAAGGAATTCGCTTGAATCAATTTGACTATATTCAGGTACAAACAGAGAATGATTAAATAGTTCTAGCTAGCAAGGACCTTGGGAATCAACCTGGGAACAACCAGGGATGATCCCAAATAATTCCAAGCAACAGAACCAACCTGGCTGGACAAAATAGCAGGTGGTAGGTTGGTAAACAACCTCTGGTTCTGTTTTTCCAACCTGGGAAAACAACAACCAGGTTCAGGTTCTAAAAACAGAACCTGTTTTGTCTTTGCCCAACCAGCCAAATGCTGGTTCCGCTGGTTTCCCCTGGCCTTGTAGCATGCAGATACAGACAAACAACATCCAACCTTCACCTAAATTGTACCCCTATAGTGCCTTCCCTGCTACACTATAGTTAACCAAACAAAACAGTACAATTCCGAGTTGGATAGAACTGAATCTGCGCAATCAACTCAACCGAACTGCAAAGCTTCCATCTTGGGTTCCTTTGCGAGCTCGTCCTTCCTGCTTGCACTGTTCATAGCGCATACAATGTTGTGCCAAAGCGCACATTGCGCGAGTACCTGCAAATGCATCAAGCGAAAAATGCGAAAGCAAACAAACACACGAACACACCATTCACACGCAAATGCATTCGCACACGCATACTCGTACAAAACAGACGGCAGGATGTCGTGCAATGTGCATTTGCACCCAACAAGAGTAAACGTGTTACCTACCCATCTGGATGGTACTGAGGGTAAGCTCGTAATTACCCATCTCGATGGCACTAAGAGTAAGTGCATAATATACCCATGTGGATGTTACTAAGAGTAAGTGCGTTACTTACCCATGCGGATGGTACTAAGAGTAGGCGCGTTACTTATCCACGTGGACGGTACTAAGAGTAAGTGCATATTATACCCATGTGGATGGTATTAAGAGTAATCGCGTTACAAATCCATGTGGATGGTACTAAGAGTAAGTGTGTTAGTTACCCATGTCGATGGTACAATAGCGCGTTACTTACCCACATGGATGATACTATGAGTATCCACTTTACTTATCCATGTAAATGGTACTAAGAGTAAGCGCCGTTACCTACCCGTGTGGATGGTACTAAAAGTAAGTGCGTTACTTACCCATCCGAATGATACTAACAGTAGGCTCGTAATTACCCATCTGGATGGTACTTAGAGTAAGTGCATAATATACCCATATGGATGGTACTAAGAGTAAGCGCGTTACTTTCCAATGTGGATGGTACTAAGAGAAAGCGCCTAATACACAAATGTGGATGGTACTAAGAGTAAGTGTGTTACTTACCCATGTGGATGGTACTATGAGTAAGCGCGTTCCTTACCATGTGGATGGTACCAAGAGTAAGCATGCTATTTTATACATGTGCATGGTACCAAGAGTATTTATCATGAGGATGGTACTAAGAGTAAGTGCGTTACTTATCCATGTGGATTGTACTAAAAGTAAGTGCGTCACTTACCCATGTGGATGGTACTAACAGTAAGCGCGTTACTGTTGGTGTAAGGGCATAATAAACTTAAGCTGTTAAGACTTTATCAAACTTAAAACCTCTCCTCGGGGTCACCTCCAAGGGTCCCTGGGTGCCTGTGTCCGAGTTTGTAGAGAGGGGAGAAGAAAAACAGCAAGAGTACCTTGAACGTCGCGTAGCGTTTTGTGCAGACCGTCGATCGGATTCGCTATATCGAAGCTCACTCCAACAGCTTTAATCTAAGCCAAGTTGCTTAGATATTATGAATTTATGGCTCGAACAGCGTTTGCCTAGCAATGGCGTACTAGTGTACTAGCGTTGACTCGGGTAGCATTCCGCCATCGAACCGCGTAGAAACGAAATTCCAGCAAGGAAGGAATCCGCTTGAATCAATTTAACTATATTCAGGTACAAACAGCGAAGGGATAAATAGTTTCAGATCGAAGCTCGCTCCAAGGGCTTTAAAATAAGCCAAGTTGCCTCGCGAAAAGTTCTGCCATTACGAAGTTATGGCTCGGACAGCGTTTGCTTAGCGTTGGAGTGCTAGCATACTAGCGTTGACTTGGTTAGCACCGTTATCGAACCACGTAGAATCAATTGACTATATTCAGGTACAAACAGAGAAGGAATAAATAGTTCTAGCTAGCAAGAACCTTGGGAATCAACCTGGGAACAACCAGGGATGATACAACCAAGTAACAGAACCAACCTGGCTGGACAAAATAGCAGGTGGTAGGTTGGTAAACAACCTCTGGTTCTGTTTTTCCAACCTGGGAAAACAACAACCAGGTTCAGGTTCTAAAAACAGAACCTGTTTCGTCTTTGCCCAACCAGCCAAATGCTGGTTCCGCTAGTTTCCCCTGGCCTTGTAGCATGCAGATACAGATAAACAACATCCAACCTTCACCTAAATTGTACCCCTATAGTACCTGCCCTGCTACACTATAGTCAACCAAACAAACAGTACAATTTCAAGTTGGATAGAACTGAATATGCGCAATCAATTCAACCGAACTGCAAAGCTTCCATCTTAGGTTCCTTTGCGAGCTCGTCATTTCTGCTTGCACTGTTCATAGCGCGTACAATGTTGTGCCGAAGCGCACATTGCGCGAGTACCTGCAAATGCTTCAAACGAAAATTGCGAAAGCAAACAAACACACGAACCCACCATTCACATACAAATGCATTTGCACACGCATACTCGTACAAACAGACGGCAGGCTGTTGTGCGATGTGAATTTGCACCCAATAGTTACTTACCCATATGGATGATACTAAGACTAAGCGCGTAATTTCCTCAAGTGGATGGTACTAATAGTAAGCGCGTAATATACCCATGTGGATGGTACTAAGAGTAAGTGCAACCGCTCTCCACCGCATTAGAGTAAGTGACAACCCGAGCAGGTGAAAAGTCCAAGAGTTACTTACCCATATGGATGGTACTAAGAGTAACTACGTTACTTACCCAGGTGTATGGTACTAAGAGTAAGCACGTAATTTACCCATGTGGATGATACTAAGAGTAAGCGCGTAATATACCCATGTGGATGGTACTAAGAGTAACTGCGATACTTACCCATGTGATGGTACTAACCATGTGGATACTAAGAGTAAGCGCGTAATATACCCATGTGGATGCGCGTTACTTAACCATGTGGATGGTACTAAGAGTAAGCACGTCACTTACCCATGAGTATTGTTGGGTACCTCATTGCACGACATCCTGCCGTCTGTTTTATACGAGTATGTGTGTTCGAATGCATTTGCGTATGCATGGTTTGTTCGTGTGCTTGTTTGCTTTCGTAATTTTTGCTTAAAGCATTTGCAGGTACTCGCGCAATGTGCGCTTTGGCACAACATTGTACGAGCTATGAACAGTGCAAGCAGAAAGGACGAGCTTGCAGAGGAACCCAAGATGGAAGCTTTGCAGTTCGGTTGAGTTGATTGTGCAGATTCAGTTCTATCCCTCTTGAAATTGTACTGTTTTCTTTGGTTAACTATAGCAGGGCAGGCATTATAGGGGTACAATTTAGGTGAAGGTTGGATGTTATTTGTCTGTATCTGCATGCTACAAGGCCAGGGGAAACTAGCGGAACCAGCATTTGGCTGGTTGGGCAAAGACGAAACAGGTTCTGTTTTTTTAGAACCTGAACCTGGTTGTTGTTTTCCCAGGTTGGAAAAATAGAACCAGAGGTTGTTTACCAACCTACCACCTGCTATTTTGTCCAGCCATGTTGGTTCTGTTTCTTGGAATTATTTGGGATCATCGCTGGTTGTTCCCAGGTTGTCCCACCTTGCCTTCTCTGTTTGTACCTGGATATAGTCAATTGATTCAAGCGGATTCCTTCCTTGCTGGAATTTTGTTTCTACGCGGTTCGACGGTGGAATGCTCCCAAGTCTGCGCTAGTACGCTAGCACTCCAATGCTAGGCAAACGCTGTCCGAGCCATAACTTTCATAATGACAGAACTTTTCGCGAGGCAACTTGGCTCATTTTTAAAGCTCTTGGAGCGAGCTTCGATATAGCAAATTCTCAGCTTAATCCGATCGACGGTCTGCACGGCACGCTGCGTGACGTTCAAGGTACTCTTGCTATTTTGACTAAGTCCTTCTTGATCCCTCTCTACAAACATGGACCCGAGGATAGGGACTGGTCTTGTACCAGGCACCCAGGGACCCTTGGAGGTGACCCCGAGAAGAAGTATTAAGTTTGATTAAGTCCAAATAGCTTGAGTTTATTAGGCCCTTACACCAACAGTATGCGTGTTACCTACCCATATGGATGGTACTAAGTGTATGCAGATTAGTTTCCCATGTGGATGGTACTAACAGTAATCACGTTACTTAACCATATGGATGGTTATGTGCATTACTTACTTATGTGGATGGTACTAAGAGTATACGCGTAATAAAACCATGCGGATGGTACTAAGAGTATGCGCGGTACTTACCCATGTGGATGGTACTAAGAATTTGCGCGTTACTTATTCATGTGAATGGTACCAATATGCGGGTTACTACCCATGTGGATGGTACTAGGAGTAAGTGCGTAATTTACCCATGTGGATGGTACTAAGAGGAAGCGCGTAATATACCTATGTGGATGGTACTAAGAGTAAGTGCGTTACTTACCTATGTAGATGGTACTAAGAGTATGCACATTATGTATTTACCCATGTGGATGGTACTAAGAGTATGCGGGTTACTATCCATGTGGATGGTACTAGGAGTAAGTTCACAATTTACCCATGTGGATGGTACTAAAAGTAAGAGCGTAATTTACCCATGTGGATGGTACTAAGAGAAAGTGCGTTAGTTACCTATGTGGTAGTAAGAGTAAGCGCGTAATATACCCATGTGGATGGTACTAAGAGTATGCGCGTTACTTACCCATGTGGATGGTACAAAGAATATGCCCGTTACTTACCCATATCGATGGTACTAAGAGTAAGCGTGTAATATATCCATGTGCATGGTATAAAAGTAAGCGCGTTACTTACCCATGTGGATGGTACTAAAAGCAAGCGTGTAACATTCCCATGTGGTTGGTACCAAGAGTAAGTGCGATACTTACCCATGTGGATGGTACTAATAGTAGGCGCGTTATTTTACCCGTGTGGTTGGTACTAAGAGTAGGTGCCTATTATATTCATGTGGATGGTACTAGTAAGCACGTTACTTACCCATCTGGATGGTACTAATAGTTAGCGTGTTACCTACCCACATGGATGGTACTAAGAGTAAGCGCGTTACTTACCCATATGGATGCTACTATAAGTAAGCGCATAATTTACACATGTGGATGGTACTAAGAATATGCGGGTTAGTTCTCATGTGGATGGTAATAAGAGTAAGCATGTTACTTACCGATGTGGATGATACTAAGAGTAAGCACGTAATTTACGTATGTGGATGATACTAAGAGGAAGCGCATAATATACCCATGTGCATGGTATTAAGAGTAAGTGCATTACATACCATGTGGATGGTACTAAGAGTAAGTGCGTTATTCACCCATGTGGATGGTACTAAGTGCGGAGATAACTCTAGCAACGGGAGCTAGGCTACGGGCTAGGCACGGATGCTCGTGTGATCTCTGCGTTCGTTGGTCCTTAGTCGTTTTCCTAGTGCACACACTACTTGCTAGTTCACAAGGCAATTTGGCAAGAGTTTCACTAGAGAAAGTTGACAACAATGATACAAAGAAGTTGGCAAGGCAAGACTACATCAGAGCTAGCATGCAAGCAGGTCGACTGCCAGCGCAGCACGGTCGACCGCGCGCCAGCACAACTTGGTCGACCAAGCTCCAGCAGCGCAGAGTCGCGGCTTGCCAACACTGCAGGTCGACGGCGTGCCAACGTCGCAGGTTGACGGCGCGCCAACGTTGCTCCCGCAGGACAGCAGCGCACCTACTTCGCAGGTGCTCGCAGACGATTGGCGTGCAGTGCCTCGTCACCTGCACAACGCACACACCATATCAACTTCGTGCTGACGACTGCTTCTGATGCACCACGTCGACCTCGGGATACCATCACCGAGGTCGTCCTCGCCAAAACCACCTGGGCGACCATCGCAAGCCTTCGCAGCACCTCGTCACCCAGGTAACCTGGTCGACCGGGCAACCAGGTCGACCAGAGGCTCCAGTGCGTGCCTGTCAACCACCCAGGTCGACGACCACTTCCGGTCAACCTCCCAGGTCGACCACTATCCCCTGGTCGACCAGCTCCAAGTCGACGTCACTCCTGGTCGACCAGAGGGTCTGGTCGACTTACCAGGTCGACCAGAAGGTCTGGTCGACGTCCCAGGTCGACCAGAAGGGCTGGTCGACGTCCCAGGTCGACCAGCCGAAGTTGGCGCCCTCCCGAAGTCGGCGCCCATGCAGTGGCTCCCCGTGCAGGTCGACCAACCTCGTCGACCAACGCGCCCACTGCTGCAGGTCGGCTGCACCCCTACACCCGACCACGAAGTCGGCTCCGCCCAAGCGAGGACGGGGCCACACAACAACTCCCGTTGACACTCCCCTGCCGCGTTCACGCTTGGGCCCCCAGCCCACACGGCAGCCCAGCTCGGAGAATCGCTCGTCGACGTGCACCCAACACACAGCACGTCGGTCACCACCACAACAGCCATGCAAAAGGGCATGGCACCTACTGCTGCACATCGTTGTCGCCGCCGCCCACCTCAGCCAGGCGCACCTGGCCGACTGCGACGGAGCACCGGTTGAAGGCCGGGTAGTGCAGCGCCTTCGTGTGAAAGTCGGCCGGCTGCTCAGCGGTCGGGATGTACTGCAGCGCAAACTTCCCCCGCTTCACCATGTGCTGCAGCCAGGCTTGTCGCCGCTCCATGTGCTTGAGGTTGCCCGTCAACCCCATGCCCTCGGCGACTGTGATGGCCGACTTGTTGTCCACCCTCAGGACCGTCGGCTTCCCAGCATCCAGCTGCTGGAACTCTGCGAGGAGGAAGCGAAGTCGGCGTCCCTCCTTGCCGGCTTCAACGGCCGCCACGTACTCCGACTCGGTCGACGACAGCGTCGCGCACTTGATGCGCTGGCTCGACCAGGAGACTGCGGCCCCTCCGTAGACGAACACGTAGCCACCCGTGCTCGTCCTGTTCTGCTTGTCACCGGCGTCGTCGGCGTCCACGTAGCCGACCAGCTCCAGCGACTCAGGTCCACCGCCAAACTCCAAGGCGGTGTCACGCGTGTTGGCGAGGTAGGCGAGGCAGCGGTCGACCTCACGCCAGTGCTGGTCGCTCCTCACCGTGAGGCCGCTCCCCAGCTTGCTGCAGGCGAAGGCGATGTCCGGCCTCGTCGTCGTTGCCGCGAACTGCAGTGAGCCGACCTTCTGCCGGTACTCCTCCTCTTGTCGCTCCTGCGCCTCCTCGTCGTCGAAGGTGAGCTCGGCGTAGGCGTCGACCGAGACCGGCGTCTTCGGAGTCCGTCCGCCCTGCTCCTCGTCGATGAACCGCCTACGCAGCTTGTCGGCGTAGCCCTGCTGGTGCAGCCACAGCTTCCCCGCCGACCTGTCGCGCACGATCTCCAACCCGAGGTACTTCTGCACCGGCGAGATCTCGCGTAGCTCGAAGGCGGCCTCTAGCAGCTCCTTCAGCTCCTTCAGCATCTCGGGGCTGCTGCTGGCGGCGAGCAGGTCACCTTGTCGTCGCCGACCTTGAAGTAGAGAGCCTCGTCGACCTGGCTCTTCTTCCACCCAGCGCCGACCAGCACGTCGTTGAGCGCCAAGTACCACAGCAGTGGCGACTGCTTCAGCCGATACAGGCTCTTCAGCAGCGTTCTTCATGTCGAGCTGCATCAGGTTGAGGTTGAGCACGGCGACGATGCTGAGGAAGATCCTCAGGGTGACGTAGCTGCCCACCGGCGAGAACGTTTCATCGTAGTCGGCGCTGTACACCTGCGTGAAGCCCTTCACGACCAGCCTCGCCTTCTCGCGCTCGACGGTGTCGTCGATGTGGTACTTCGTCGTCAGCACCCACCGGTTCTTCATCACGTTCACTCCCGGCGGGCGTTCGACCAGCTCCCACGTCCCCATGGCGATGAGGCTGCGGATCTCTTCCTCCATGGCGGCCTTCACCGCCGGGCCCTTCCAGCTTGCCAGCGCCTCCTTCACCGTCATCGTCGAGATGTCCCAGCGGTGCTCGGGGTCGGCCAGCATGTCGGGGTCGAGCTCCGGAAACTCCTCGTCCTCGTCGGCGTCGTCGTACAGGATGTTGTTGTCGTCCTCCACGTCGTACACCGTGGTGAAGGCAGAAGGGATGAAGAAGTCGGGCGGCCGCCGAAGTCGACCAGACTTCCGGGGTTCAGGCGGAACCCCCGCCACGTCACGGTCGGTGGACTGGTCGGCCACCTCCTGGTCGACCAGCTCCTCGTCGCCCAACTGCTCCCCTTCATCTTCACTGCCGTCCTCGTCGCCCTGCTGCACCTCGGTCGGTTACGCGGTCGACTGCTCCCCTGTGGTCAGCTCCCCTGTCGACCGCCAGGTCGCCGACTGCTCCTGGGTCGACCTCGTTGCTGCCTGCTCCCCTGTCGGCTTCACCCAAGTCGGCTGCACCTCCTCGACCTGCTCTTCCCCTATCCAGGTCGACTGCACTCCCAGGTCGACCTGCTGCTCGTCGACTTGCTGCTCGTCCCGTCGGCCACCGGCGATGCCCTTGGTCGGCGCCACAGGCGACGTCCCACTGCTCCCCTCATCGCCGGAGGCCGACGACGGAGTCAGCCAACGCAGGTCGGCGAGGGGAGGGGCAGGGGAGGGAGAGGAAGGGTGGACGACCTCGACGTCGTCCTCAGCAAGCTCACCGACCTCGGCGAGCAGAGGGAGTGTTGCCGTCGAGGTATCCGTCGGCGTGGCCATCAGTGTCCGCCCTGACACAGGTCCATGCTCCGACTTCTACTCCTCCAGCGAGAGGTCCTCGTAGAACACCACGTCCGACGTGGTGACCACCCGGTTGGCGGCAATGTCGAGGAGCTCCCAGCCCTTGCTTGCCTCCGACACACCGAGGTGAAGGCCCCACTTGGCCTTTGGCTTCAGCTTGCCACCACGCTGCTGCTCGGGGACGAGGAATTGCGCCATGCAGCCCCACACGCGCGCCAGCGACAAGTCGGGCTTCGTCCCGGTCAGCAGCTGGTACGGCGTTGTCCCCGGCGTCGCCGATCGCTCCAGGCAGTTGCGGATCCAGACGGCCTGCCGCAGGGCGAGGTGCCACCAGTGGTGCTGCACGCCCATGTGCAGCAGCATCGTCCGCACTGACTCCACCACCGTCCGCATCTCCCGCTCCGCCATGCCGTTCTGCTGCGGGGTGTAGGGGCAGGTTAGGTCGTGGACGATTCCCTTGCCGTCCACGAATTCGGTGAATGCCGTGCTGAGGAACTCCCCTCCTCGGTCAGAGCGTAGCTGCAACACCGACTTCTTCGTCTGCCGCTCCACCAGCACCAGCCACTTCTGGAACTCCAGCAGCACATCCGACTTCTTGGCGACCGGCCTCACCCACACGAAGCGGGTCTTGCGGTCCTTCAGCAGCAAGAAGTACAGGCTGCCATCCTTGGCAGCCACCCGGAATGGCCCACACAAGTCGATGTGGACGACGGCTAGCACGTCGGCGGCGTCGGAGCCTTGGTCGGGGAAGGTGTGCCGCGCTAGCTTCCCGCCGACACACGAGACACACGGTGAGTCGGCGCCCGTCGCCGACTTGAGGTCCAGCCCAGTGGCGACCTCGTTCTTCGCCGAGCTCCGGATGGTGTCCATGCCGACGTGCGCAAGCCGAGCGTGCATCCTGTCCGGCGTCGACTTCGTCTTGGAGATCATCGCCCGCAGGGCCACAACCTCCGGTGTGGACGACGGCGACCTCGTTGAGCAGGGACGCAGGTCGGTGCAGAGGACTCGCCCGGAGTACGTCGCCCGACCAAGCACCTCTCCTGCTGCCGAGACGAGCAGCACCCCGTCGCCGTCCTCCCGAAACTTCACGCCATGCTCCTTCAGCTGGCCGGACGGTAACAGGTTTGCCCGCACACCCGGGACATACAGCACGTCGGGGATGAGAACCTGCTTCCCGGCCTCGCCTTGCAAGGCGACCGTGCCCCGGCCCTGGACGTCTTGCAGCGCCCCATTGAAGCCACGCACGTGCTTCACGTCGCCGCTCGGCCCCAGGTCGACGAAGGCGTCCTTTGTCCCCATCAGGTGGTGTGAGCAGCCGCTGTCCAGCAGGACGACCGCCGGGTTCGCCTGCACGGCTGCCGCCACCGCCTGGAAGTCCTCTCCGGCCTCCGGTGCCAGCGAGACGGTCGGCTCCACGACGCCGACTAGCGAGCACGACGCCGACCAGCGAGCACGACGCCGTCTTGTCGTCCCGCGCCTTGCCGCCAGCAGAGGAGTCGGCGTCCTTCGCCGTGGTCGACGTGGTCGACTGCTTCTCCTTGCGCGGCTTCTCCTTTCCTCCACGACTATTGGGTGTTGGACACAGGCGCTGCTTGGACGATGACGCCGCGCAAGGACCTGCTGGACGAAGTACGAGCTGCACCGATCAATGAAGTGTGCTCCGCCTCTGGACACATGTTGAAGGTGGCTGGTGCGGGACGAGCTGCGTTTAAGGGAGCGGATGGCAAGCCGGTGGTGCTGCACGACGTTCTTGTTGGGTGCAAATTCGCATTGCACGACATCCTGCCGTCTGTTTGTACGAGTATGCGTGTGCGAATGCATTTGGGTGTGAATGGAATGTTCGTGTGTTTGTTTGCTTTCGCAATTTTCGCTTGATGCATTTGCAGGTACTCGCGCAATGTGCGCTTCGGCACAACATTGTACGCGCTATGAACAGTGCAAGCAGAAAGGACGAGCTCGCAAAGGAACCCAAGATGGAAGCTTTGCAGTTCGGTTGAGTTGATTGCGCAGATTCAGTTCTATCCAACTCGAAATTGTACTGTTTTGTTTGGTTAACTATAGTGTAGCAGGGAAGGCACTATAGGGGTACAATTTAGGTGAAGGTTGGATGTTGTTTGTCTGTATCTGCATGCTACAAGGCCAGGGGAAACCAGCGGAACCAGCATTTGGCTGGTTAGGCAAAGACAAAACAGGTTCTGTTTTTAGAACCTGAACCTGGTTGTTGTTTTCCCAGGTTGGAAAAACAGAACCAGAGGTTATTTACCAACCTACCACCTGCTATTTTGTCCAGCCAGGTTGGTTCTGTTGCTTGGAATTATTTGGGATCATCCCTGGTTGTTCCCAGGTTGATTCCCAAGGTCCTTGCTAGCTAGAACTATTTAATCCTTCTCTGTTTGTACCTGAATATAGTCAAATTGATTCAAGCGAATTTCTTCCTCGCTGGAATTTCGTTTCTGCGCTATTCGACGGCGGAATGCTACCCGAGTCAACGCTAGTATGCTAGCACTCCAACGCTAGGCAAACGCTGTCCGAGCCAGAACTTAGTAATGGCAGAACTTTTCGCGAGGCAACTTGGCTCATTTTAAAGCTCTTGGAGCGAGCTTCGATATAGCGAATTCTCAGCTTAATCCGACCGACGGTCTGCACGGCACGCTGCGCGACGTTCAAGGTACTCTTGCTGTTTTGACTAAGTCCTTCTTGATCCCTCTCTCTACAAACTCGGACCCGAGGATAGGGGCTGGTCTTGTACCAGGCACCCAGGGACCCTTGGAGGTGACCCCGAGGAGAGGTTTTAAGTTTGATTAAGTCCTAATAGCTTGAGTTTATTAGGCCCTTACACCAACAAGCTGGTATCAGAGCTGCGTTATAGTGATCCTCGTTATAGGTAGCTATGGCGGGCAACACCTCGGCGGGAGCTGGTGAATCTTCAGCCCAAGATCGTAGCGGCAGCCAAGATTCTGGTCTTTCAGCGCCAAGGGGAGCGCGAACAAACCAGGGCTCGCTTGTCAAGGAGGTGCTGAAGAATTTCACCGTCGAGAAGTTCAATGGTGAGGGCTATGATGATTGGGCCTGGAAAATGCAATTATATTTCCGTCAGATCGGTTTGCTGAAACTAATGATTGGGGAGGAGCCTAGACCGAGTGACCCCACGCTGCAGGAAGATTGGGACGAGCGCTCCTCGGCTGGCTACTATTTGATGTCGCAGAGTTTGGAGCTGAACCAGCGTCACCACGTCATGCACCTGCTGCCGGAGGTTGAATGCGGTCCGAAGGCGTGGACCGTGTTGAAGGAGCTGCACGCCCCGACCTCCGTTGTCGCAACGTTGATGCTGGAGAGGGAGCTGTCCGCGTTGCGCCTGAGCGAGGGAGAGCCGGTGCAACCAGTCCTGGACAAGATGCGCGACCTCTACGCGAAGTTGGCGACCGCGGGAATCACCTACCCGGAGCAGACCAAGTGCTTGAAGATGCTCTCGCTGCTGCCGGAATCGTGGCTTCAATTTACGAGCGGATTGAGCCTGCCGCAGAACCAGAGCTCGTGGACGCTCGAGTGGGTGCGGACGAAGATTCTGGAGGAGGACTTCCGTCGCCGCCAACTGAGGGGTGGAGACGACGGCAGCAGCGGCTACGGGATGCAAGGGAGCCGACGTGGCAGAGGACGTGGCTTCGGTGGTGCTGGACGCGGTGCAAAGAAAGACGACGACTCCAACGACCAACAAGGAGGTACCGGTTGGGGTCGCGGTGCGAAATCTGGACGTGGGGGCAAGTCGGGTGCTGGTGGCAAAATGAAAGGGAGTTGCTGGTATTGTGAGAAGGAAGGGCACCCCTGGTTTTTGTGCTATAAGAAACCCGATGGATGGACCCCCCAGAATCGTCACCAGGATGGCGGCGCGCGGAGGAACCAGAAAAACGGCGCCAACATGGTCGCTGATTCGTCCGACAACAACCCGAAGGGCAACGGCGGTGCGGAGAAGAAGAAGGAGCGCACCGCGGGCCAATTCTTCCATGTGGGAGACAAGGGGGAGCAAGGAGACGCCTCTGCCAAAGTTGGAGCAGAGCTGCACCCCCTAGACTATTGGGTGTTGGACACAGGCGCTGCTTGGACGATGACGCCGCGCAAGGACCTGCTGGACGAAGTACGAGCTGCACCGATCAATGAAGTGTGCTCCGCCTCTGGACACATGTTGAAGGTGGCTGGTGCGGGACGAGCTGCGTTTAAGGGAGCGGATGGCAAGCCGGTGGTGCTGCACGACGTTCTCTTCGTCCCCGACCTGAAGGCCAACCTTATCTCCCTCCGTAAGCTTGGCAAGGCTGGGGTGAACACCAACACGGATGGGGCACGCACTTATAAGGGGAAGCTGGGCAATCGGGTGCTTTGGGATCTGCACGAGAGCAAGGACGTGTACAGATCTATGTGGCAGCTGCCGGCCCTGGCGTGGCATGGTGGGGGGCAGGCTGGAGAGGGGTCTGCATCCCAGGGGGAGTGCAATGCCGTTGGAGGGGTTGGTGTGAAAGTGTCGGCCAGATCTGGGGAGACAGATTGGGCAACGGCACACCGGCGCTTAGGGCATGTGGCAATGCCTTTGCTGAAGCAGCTGGAGAAGGATGGAGCCGTTAAGGGTCTGAAGCTGAACGGACAGCCACCCGATGACAACTGTGAAATCTGTTTGCTTTCAAAGTTCACCCGTTTCCCTTTCCATAGTGTGGCTGGCAGGAGCAAGAAGCCTTTGGAGCTGGTCCACATGGACTTGGTGGGGCCGCTGCCGGTGCAAGGGCACAAGGGGGAGCGGTATTTTCTTACAATTGTGGATGACTGGAGCAGACTGATGTGGGCGTATCCGCTGAAGCAGAAGGACCACGCCGCCTCCACGATACGGGACGATTGGCTGCCATTCGTGGAGAAGCAGGCAGAGTGTGTAGTGAAGCGGATTAGGACAGACCGGGGTGGTGAGTTCCTTGGAGCTGAAATGACGGCCTGGCTCAAGAAGCAGGGCATCCAGAGAGAGCTGACCACGGCTTATACCCCACAGTCCAATGGTGTAGCAGAACGGGCAAACCGGACCATTCTGGAGACAGCTAGGGCGCTGCTCATAGAATCTGGGCTGAGCAACTCTATGTGGCCTCATGCTGTCCGGCACGCCACCGTCGCTAGGAACAGGGTGCTCACCAAGGTTGGGGATGACTCGTGGGTGCCGTTGGAGAGGTGGCTTGGGAGGAAGCCGCCGGTGGACATGCTGAGGGTGTTCGGTTGCATGGCAGTCGCCCACGTCCCCAAGACCTACCGCAGTAAGTTGGGGGCGAGCGCAATCTGGTGTGTGCATTTGGGGCTGGCTGCTGAGAGCAAGGGATGGCTGCTGTGGGAACCATCCAAGGGTGTGTTGTTTGACAGCAGGGATGTGAAATTCATTGAGGGCATGATGTATGGGAGCTGGGAGAAACAGCCGGAGGCAAGGGTGTCCCAGCAGATGGAGCAGATCACCATGCAGCTGGACCTGACTCCTAGTGTGTGGGAGGAGGGAGAGGAGGCAGCTGCTGGAAATGGTGATGGAGAGAAGGTACAGGAGGCATCTGCTGGTGGAGAAAATGGTGTGGAAACTGGCGGCAGCACTAGTGGAGCTGCTGGACCCGAGGGAGGAGAGAAGCAGCAGGGAAAAACTAAGAAGCTGAAGGGTGTCGTTATGAAGGGATGGGAGACACCCGTCTCCAGGCCAGGACGTACCCGTATGGCTACTAAGAAGCTGACTGCAGGAACTGATGCAGCAGAGCAGCAGCTAGGGACCGAAGAGGCATTGCTGATTCTACCTCATGGCTATGACCCGGATGAGGAGGATGAGCCTGCGTACTGTTTTCTTGCCCCTGCACCAGAGGAACCAGCTAGCATGGAGGAGGCATTAGCTGGACCAGATAGGGACAAGTGGCTGGCTTCTAGGGATGCTGAGTACCAGAGTCTGCTGGAGAATAGGACATGGGATCTGGTGGTGCTGCCTGATGGGAAGAAAGCGATACAATGCAAGTGGGTGCTGAGGATCAAGACCGATGACAAGGGGCAGGTCACCATCTACAAGAGTAGGCTGGTGGCGAAGGGGTTTATGCAGAAGGAGAAGCAGGACTTCAACGAGATCTTTGCTCCCACTGCCAAACCCCCTACCCTCCGTGTCTTGTTGGCAGATGCAGCTGTTAGTGGGAAATTCATCATTCAGATGGATATTTCAACGGCATTCCTGAATGGGATTTTAGAGGAGGATGTGTACATGACGCAGCCGCCTGGGTATGAGGATGGTACGGGCAGGGTGTGCAAGCTCAACAAGTCCATCTACGGCTTGAAGCAGGCGCCACGCTGCTGGTACCAGAAGTTGGCAGCTGTTTTAGAGAAGATGGGATTCAGGACCAGCAGCTGTGATGAGAGCCTCTTTCTCAAGGGTGAGGGGGAGAAGCTGGTGCTGTTTCTGGTCTATGTGGACGACATTCTTCTCTTCAGCAGCAGCATGAAGGAGATCCAGAAAGTGCAGCAGCAACTGATGGAAAACTTCAAGTGCAAGAACCTTGGGGAGGTAAAGTACTACCTCGGGATGCACGTGGAGAGGGATCCAGATCACAGGTGGTTGAAGCTGCACCAGGAGAAGTTCATCAAGGAGCTGGGGGAGAAGTATGGGATTGAGAATGAGCGCAAGGTTGCAACTCCCCTGCCAGCAGAATTCAAGCTTGTGAAGGCTGCAGAGGATGAAGGGGTTGAAGCTGAAGAGCAGCAGCAATTTCAGTCCTTGGTGGGCAGCCTCTTGTACGCAGCAGTTCACACGAGGCCCGACATCTCTTTCTCGGTTGGGCAGCTGGCTAGGGTGGTGCAGAATCCATCAGAGGAGCAGGTGGATGCAGCTGAGCGTGTGGTGAAGTACCTGAACTCTCACCCAAGCATTGGAGTTCAATACTCCGCATCTGCACAGGTGAAGCAGAAAGGGGTGGAGGTGCTGAAAGAGAAGGGGGAGAGGCTTGGAGAAGGCAAGCTATTTCTCACTTGCTTTACCGATGCTACATGGGCTTCTGAGAAGGAGGATTCCTCATCTGTGGGAGGATACATCTGCGTAGTTGGGGGAGGACCTGTTAGTTGGAGGTCCAAGAAGCAGACGGAGACGGCACTCTCTTCCGTAGAATCAGAGTACATGGCGATGTTCCATGGGGTGAAGGAGGTGATTTGGCTGAGGAGGCTGTTAGAGGAGATTGGCCAGGAGCAGAAAGTTGCTACGCCGCTGTTTTGTGATAGCAAGGGGGCTCTTGGGATGGCCAGAAACGCTGTGCTTCATGGGCTGAACAAGCACATGCGTATCAAGTGGCACTGGCTGCGTAAGGAGGTGAAGAGGGGGACGGTGAATCCAATCTACATCAAGACTCACCAGCAGCCAGCAGACTTTCTCACCAAGAGGCTTGCGGATGAGCCTCATTGGCGTTGTGTGCGCATGAGTGGAATGAGCATGAACTAGCATGGAATGATGGGGATGCAGCCGGCAGGCTGAGGGGGAGTGTGTTGGGTGCAAATGCACATTGCACGACATCCTGCCGTCTGTTTGTACGAGTATGCGTGTGCGAATGCATTTGGGTGTGAATGGAATGTTCGTGTGTTTGTTTGCTTTCGCAATTTTCGCTTGATGCATTTGCAGGTACTCGCGCAATGTGCGCTTCGGCACAACATTGTACGCGCTATGAACAGTGCAAGCAGAAAGGACGAGCTCGCAAAGGAACCCAAGATGGAAGCTTTGCAGTTCGGTTGAGTTGATTGCGCAGATTCAGTTCTATCCAACTCGAAATTGTACTGTTTTGTTTGGTTAACTATAGTGTAGCAGGGAAGGCACTATAGGGGTACAATTTAGGTGAAGGTTGGATGTTGTTTGTCTGTATCTGCATGCTACAAGGCCAGGGGAAACCAGCGGAACCAGCATTTGGCTGGTTAGGCAAAGACAAAACAGGTTCTGTTTTTAGAACCTGAACCTGGTTGTTGTTTTCCCAGGTTGGAAAAACAGAACCAGAGGTTATTTACCAACCTACCACCTGCTATTTTGTCCAGCCAGGTTGGTTCTGTTGCTTGGAATTATTTGGGATCATCCCTGGTTGTTCCCAGGTTGATTCCCAAGGTCCTTGCTAGCTAGAACTATTTAATCCTTCTCTGTTTGTACCTGAATATAGTCAAATTGATTCAAGCGAATTTCTTCCTCGCTGGAATTTCGTTTCTGCGCTATTCGACGGCGGAATGCTACCCGAGTCAACGCTAGTATGCTAGCACTCCAACGCTAGGCAAACGCTGTCCGAGCCAGAACTTAGTAATGGCAGAACTTTTCGCGAGGCAACTTGGCTCATTTTAAAGCTCTTGGAGCGAGCTTCGATATAGCGAATTCTCAGCTTAATCCGACCGACGGTCTGCACGGCACGCTGCGCGACGTTCAAGGTACTCTTGCTGTTTTGACTAAGTCCTTCTTGATCCCTCTCTCTACAAACTCGGACCCGAGGATAGGGGCTGGTCTTGTACCAGGCACCCAGGGACCCTTGGAGGTGACCCCGAGGAGAGGTTTTAAGTTTGATTAAGTCCTAATAGCTTGAGTTTATTAGGCCCTTACACCAACAAGCTGGTATCAGAGCTGCGTTATAGTGATCCTCGTTATAGGTAGCTATGGCGGGCAACACCTCGGCGGGAGCTGGTGAATCTTCAGCCCAAGATCGTAGCGGCAGCCAAGATTCTGGTCTTTCAGCGCCAAGGGGAGCGCGAACAAACCAGGGCTCGCTTGTCAAGGAGGTGCTGAAGAATTTCACCGTCGAGAAGTTCAATGGTGAGGGCTATGATGATTGGGCCTGGAAAATGCAATTATATTTCCGTCAGATCGGTTTGCTGAAACTAATGATTGGGGAGGAGCCTAGACCGAGTGACCCCACGCTGCAGGAAGATTGGGACGAGCGCTCCTCGGCTGGCTACTATTTGATGTCGCAGAGTTTGGAGCTGAACCAGCGTCACCACGTCATGCACTTGCTGCCGGAGGTTGAATGCGGTCCGAAGGCGTGGACCGTGTTGAAGGAGCTGCACGCCCCGACCTCCGTTGTCGCAACGTTGATGCTGGAGAGGGAGCTGTCCGCGTTGCGCCTGAGCGAGGGAGAGCCGGTGCAACCAGTCCTGGACAAGATGCGCGACCTCTACGCGAAGTTGGCGACCGCGGGAATCACCTACCCGGAGCAGACCAAGTGCTTGAAGATGCTCTCGCTGCTGCCAGAATCGTGGCTTCAATTTACGAGCGGATTGAGCCTGCCGCAGAACCAGAGCTTGTGGACGCTCGAGTGGGTGCGGACGAAGATTCTGGAGGAGGACTTCCGTCGCCGCCAACTGAGGGGTGGAGACGACGGCAGCAGCGGCTACGGGATGCAAGGGAGCCGACGTGGCAGAGGACGTGGCTTCGGTGGTGCTGGACGCGGTGCAAAGAAAGACGACGACTCCAACGACCAACAAGGAGGTACCGGTTGGGGTCGCGGTGCGAAATCTGGACGTGGGGGCAAGTCGGGTGCTGGTGGCAAAATGAAAGGGAGTTGCTGGTATTGTGAGAAGGAAGGGCACCCCTGGTTTTTGTGCTATAAGAAACCCGATGGATGGACCCCCCAGAATCGTCACCAGGATGGCGGCGCGCGGAGGAACCAGAAAAACGGCGCCAACATGGTCGCTGATTCGTCCGACAACAACCCGAAGGGCAACGGCGGTGCGGAGAAGAAGAAGGAGCGCACCGCGGGCCAATTCTTCCATGTGGGAGACAAGGGGGAGCAAGGAGACGCCTCTGCCAAAGTTGGAGCAGAGCTGCACCCCCTAGACTATTGGGTGTTGGACACAGGCGCTGCTTGGACGATGACGCCGCGCAAGGACCTGCTGGACGAAGTACGAGCTGCACCGATCAATGAAGTGTGCTCCGCCTCTGGACACATGTTGAAGGTGGCTGGTGCGGGACGAGCTGCGTTTAAGGGAGCGGATGGCAAGCCGGTGGTGCTGCACGACGTTCTCTTCGTCCCCGACCTGAAGGCCAACCTTATCTCCCTCCGTAAGCTTGGCAAGGCTGGGGTGAACACCAACACGGATGGGGCACGCACTTATAAGGGGAAGCTGGGCAATCGGGTGCTTTGGGATCTGCACGAGAGCAAGGACGTGTACAGATCTATGTGGCAGCTGCCGGCCCTGGCGTGGCATGGTGGGGGGCAGGCTGGAGAGGGGTCTGCATCCCAGGGGGAGTGCAATGCCGTTGGAGGGGTTGGTGTGAAAGTGTCGGCCAGATCTGGGGAGACAGATTGGGCAACGGCACACCGGCGCTTAGGGCATGTGGCAATGCCTTTGCTGAAGCAGCTGGAGAAGGATGGAGCCGTTAAGGGTCTGAAGCTGAACGGACAGCCACCCGATGACAACTGTGAAATCTGTTTGCTTTCAAAGTTCACCCGTTTCCCTTTCCATAGTGTGGCTGGCAGGAGCAAGAAGCCTTTGGAGCTGGTCCACATGGACTTGGTGGGGCCGCTGCCGGTGCAAGGGCACAAGGGGGAGCGGTATTTTCTTACAATTGTGGATGACTGGAGCAGGCTGATGTGGGCGTATCCGCTGAAGCAGAAGGACCACGCCGCCTCCACGATACGGGACGATTGGCTGCCATTCGTGGAGAAGCAGGCGGAGTGTGTAGTGAAGCGGATTAGGACAGACCGGGGTGGTGAGTTCCTTGGAGCTGAAATGACGGCCTGGCTCAAGAAGCAGGGCATCCAGAGAGAGCTGACCACGGCTTATACCCCACAGTCCAATGGTGTAGCAGAACGGGCAAACCGGACCATTCTGGAGACAGCTAGGGCGCTGCTCATAGAATCTGGGCTGAGCAATTCTATGTGGCCTCATGCTGTCCGGCACGCCACTGTCGCTAGGAACAGGGTGCTCACCAAGGTTGGGGATGACTCGTGGGTGCCGTTGGAGAGGTGGCTTGGGAGGAAGCCGCCGGTGGACATGCTGAGGGTGTTCGGTTGCATGGCAGTCGCCCACGTCCCCAAGACCTACCGCAGTAAGTTGGGGGCGAGTGCAATCTGGTGTGTGCATTTGGGGCTGGCTGCTGAGAGCAAGGGATGGCTGCTGTGGGAACCATCCAAGGGTGTGTTGTTTGACAGCAGGGATGTGAAATTCATTGAGGGCATGATGTATGGGAGCTGGGAGAAACAGCCGGAGGCAAGGGTGTCCCAGCAGATGGAGCAGATCACCATGCAGCTGGACCTGACTCCTAGTGTGTGGGAGGAGGGAGAGGAGGCAGCTGCTGGAAATGGTGATGGAGAGAAGGTACAGGAGGCATCTGCTGGTGGAGAAAATGGTGTGGAAACTGGCGGCAGCACTAGTGGAGCTGCTGGACCCGAGGGAGGAGAGAAGCAGCAGGGAAAAACTAAGAAGCCGAAGGGTGTCGTTATGAAGGGATGGGAGACACCCGTCTCCAGGCCAGGACGTACCCGTATGGCTACTAAGAAGCTGACTGCAGGAACTGATGCAGCAGAGCAGCAGCTAGGGACCGAAGAGGCATTGCTGATTCTACCTCATGGCTATGACCCGGATGAGGAGGATGAGCCTGCGTACTGTTTTCTTGCCCCTGCACCAGAGGAACCAGCTAGCATGGAGGAGGCATTAGCTGGACCAGATAGGGACAAGTGGCTGGCTTCTAGGGATGCTGAGTACCAGAGTCTGCTGGAGAATAGGACATGGGATCTGGTGGTGCTGCCTGATGGGAAGAAAGCGATACAATGCAAGTGGGTGCTGAGGATCAAGACCGATGACAAGGGGCAGGTCACCATCTACAAGAGTAGGCTGGTGGCGAAGGGGTTTATGCAGAAGGAGAAGCAGGACTTCAACGAGATCTTTGCTCCCACTGCCAAACCCCCTACCCTCCGTGTCTTGTTGGCAGATGCAGCTGTTAGTGGGAAATTCATCATTCAGATGGATATTTCAACGGCATTCCTGAATGGGATTTTAGAGGAGGATGTGTACATGACGCAGCCGCCTGGGTATGAGGATGGTACGGGCAGGGTGTGCAAGCTCAACAAGTCCATCTACGGCTTGAAGCAGGCGCCACGCTGCTGGTACCAGAAGTTGGCAGCTGTTTTAGAGGAGATGGGATTCAGGACCAGCAGCTGTGATGAGAGCCTCTTTCTCAAGGGCGAGGGGGAGAAGCTGGTGCTGTTTCTGGTCTATGTGGACGACATTCTTCTCTTCAGCAGCAGCATGAAGGAGATCCAGAAAGTGCAGCAGCAACTGATGGAAAACTTCAAGTGCAAGAACCTTGGGGAGGTAAAGTACTACCTCGGGATGCACGTGGAGAGGGATCCAGATCACAGGTGGTTGAAGCTGCACCAGGAGAAGTTCATCAAGGAGCTGGGGGAGAAGTATGGGATTGAGAATGAGCGCAAGGTTGCAACTCCCCTGCCAGCAGAATTCAAGCTTGTGAAGGCTGCAGAGGATGAAGGGGTTGAAGCTGAAGAGCAGCAGCAATTTCAGTCCTTGGTGGGCAGCCTCTTGTACGCAGCAGTTCACACGAGGCCCGACATCTCTTTCTCGGTTGGGCAGCTGGCTAGGGTGGTGCAGAATCCATCAGAGGAGCAGGTGGATGCAGCTGAGCGTGTGGTGAAGTACCTGAACTCTCACCCAAGCATTGGAGTTCAATACTCCGCATCTGCACAGGTGAAGCAGAAAGGGGTGGAGGTGCTGAAAGAGAAGGGGGAGAGGCTTGGAGAAGGCAAGCTATTTCTCACTTGCTTTACCGATGCTACGTGGGCTTCTGAGAAGGAGGATTCCTCATCTGTGGGAGGATACATCTGCGTAGTTGGGGGAGGACCTGTTAGTTGGAGGTCCAAGAAGCAGACGGAGACAGCACTCTCTTCCGTAGAATCAGAGTACATGGCGATGTTCCATGGGGTGAAGGAGGTGATTTGGCTGAGGAGGCTGTTAGAGGAGATTGGCCAGGAGCAGAAAGTTGCTACGCCGCTGTTTTGTGATAGCAAGGGGGCTCTTGGGATGGCCAGAAACGCTGTGCTTCATGGGCTGAACAAGCACATGCGTATCAAGTGGCACTGGCTGCGTAAGGAGGTGAAGAGGGGGACGGTGCATCCGATCTACATCAAGACTCACCAGCAGCCAGCAGACTTTCTCACCAAGAGGCTTGCGGATGAGCCTCATTGGCGTTGTGTGCGCATGAGTGGAATGAGCATGAACTAGCATGGAATGACGGGGATGCAGCCGGCAGGCTGAGGGGGAGTGTGTTGGGTGCAAATGCACATTGCACGACATCCTGCCGTCTGTTTGTACGAGTATGCGTGTGCGAATGCATTTGCGTGTGAATGGTGTGTTCGTGTGTTTGTTTGCTTTCGCATTTTTCGCTTGATGCATTTGCAGGTACTCGCGCAATGTGCGCTTCGGCACAACATTGTACGCGCTATGAACAGTGCAAGCAGAAAGGACGAGCTCGCAAAGGAACCCAAGATGGAAGCTTTGCAGTTCGGTTGAGTTGATTGCACAGATTCAGTTCTATCCAACTCGAAATTGTACTGTTTTGTTTGGTTAACTATAGTGTAGCAGGGAAGGCACTATAGGGGTACAATTTAGGTGAAGGTTGGATGTTGTTTGTCTGTATCTGCATGCTACAAGGCCAGGGGAAACCAGCGGAACCAGCATTTGGCTGGTTGGGCAAAGACAAAACAGGTTCTGTTTTTAGAACCTGAACCTGGTTGTTGTTTTCCCAGGTTGGAAAAACAGAACCAGAGGTTGTTTACCAACCTACCACCTGCTATTTTGTCCAGCCAGGTTGGTTCTGTTGCTTGGAATTATTTGGGATCATCCCTGGTTGTTCCCAGGTTGATTCCCAAGGTCCTTGCTAGCTAGAACTATTTAATCCTTCTCTGTTTGTACCTGAATATAGTCAAATTGATTCAAGCGAATTCCTTCCTCGCTGGAATTTCGTTTCTGCGCTATTCGACGGCGGAATGCTACCAGAGTCAACGCTAGTATGCTAGCACTCCAACGCTAGGCAAACGCTGTCCGAGCCATAACTTAGTAATGGCAGAACTTTTCGCGAGGCAACTTGGCTCATTTTAAAGCTCTTGGAGCGAGCTTCGATATAGCGAATTCTCAGCTTAATCCGACCGACGGTCTGCACGGCACGCTGCGCGACGTTCAAGGTACTCTTGCTGTTTTGACTAAGTCCTTCTTGATCCCTCTCTCTACAAACTCGGACCCGAGGATAGGGGCTGGTCTTGTACCAGGCACCCAGGGACCCTTGGAGGTGACCCCGAGGAGAGGTTTTAAGTTTGGTTAAGTCCTAATAGCTTGAGTTTATTAGGCCCTTACACCAACAAGAGTATGCGCATTACTTACCCATGTGGATAGTAATAAGAGTGAGCACGTTACTTACCCATGTGGATAGAACTAACAGTAAGCGCGTAATTTACGTGTGTGGATGATACTAAGAAATAGCACATAATATACCCATATGGATGGTACTAAGAGTAAGTGTGTTACATACCATATGGATGGTACTAAGAGTAAGTGCATTACTTACCCATGTGAATGGTACTAAGAGTATGCACGTTACTTCCCCATGTGGCTGGTAATAAGAGTAAGTACGTTACTTACCCATGTGGATGGTACTAAGAGTAAGCGCATAACATACCTAAATGAATGGTACTAAGAGTGAGTGCGTTACATACCATGTGGATGGTAGTAAGAGTAAGTGCGTTACTTACCCATGTGGATGGTACTATGAAATATGCGCGTTACTTACTCACGTGGATGCTACCAAAAGTAAGCACGTAATTTTCCCACCTGAGGGGCAGCTGACCCACCTGCGTATGGGCGGTCGACGGCGACCGACTACTGCAACCGAGCTCGGCGAATTCTCGCCAACATAAGGATGGCCGGCGCCCAGTACTCAATAGACTCGTACGTCACACACGTCATGCAGGGACTCCCGAGCAGCTACAACCTGCTGAAGCGGCTGTCGATGGCGCCGAAAACGCGGGCGACGCTCAACGAGGACACGTTGACCTCGTACATCCTACAGGACGAGGCGATGCAGGAGGCTGAGCGGTCCCACGAGATCCTGGCGCAGGTGAACTACGTTGCCCACGAGGTCGCCATTGGGCTAGACCTCAAGGCGGCGTCTGGAGCCGACTCACCGTGTGTCTCATGTGTCGGCAGGAAGCTGGCGCGACAAACCTTCCCGGATCAGGGCTCCGATGCCGACGACGTCAGGCAGTGGTGCACGTCGACGTGTGCTAGCCATTACGCATGGCTGCTAAGGACAGCAGCCTGTACTTCTTGCTGCTAAAGTACCGCAAGACTTGCTTTGTCTGGGTGAGGGCGGTCGCCAATGTCAACGGGAGTTGTTGTGAGGCCTCGTCCTCGCTTGGGCGGAGCCGACTTCGTGGTCGGTTGTAGGGAGCAGCCGACCTGCAGCAGTGGGCGAGCTGGTCGACGGGTTGGTCGACCTGCACGGGAGTCGCTGCAAAGGCGCCGACTTCGGGAGGGCGCCAACTTCGGGTGGTCGACTTGGGAAGTCGACCTGCAGAGGGCGTCGACTTGGTGACGCCGACCTGGGGTAGCCGACTTGGATGGTCGGCTGACTGGAGTGCTGGTCGACCTGGAGGTGGCCGACCAGGAGTGCCGTCGACCTGGTGAGGTTTATTGGAGGTGGCCGTCGACTTGGGAGGTCGACGGGCACGCACTGGAGCCTTTAGTCGACCTGGTTGCCCGGTCGACCAGGTTACCTGGGTGACGAGGTGCTGCGAAGGCTTGCGATGGTCGCCCAGGTGGTTTTGGCGAGGACGACCTTGGTGATGGTATCCCGAGGTCGACGTGGTGCATCAGAAGCAGTCGTCAGCACGAAGTTGATGTGGTGTGTGCGTTGTGCAGGTGACGAAGCAGTGCACGCCAATCATCTACGAGCACCTGCGAAGCGGGTGCAATGCTGGACTGCAGGAGCAACGCTGGCACGCCGTCGACTTGCGCTGTTGTCACGCCGTCGACCTGCAGCATTGGCAAGCCGCGACTCTGCACTGCTGGAGCGCGGTCGACCAAGTCGTGCTGGCACTCGGTCGACCGTGCTGCGCTGGCATAGACTTGCTTGCAAGCTAGCTCTGATGTAGTCTTTACTTGCCAACTTCTTTGTACCATTGTTGCCAACCTTTTCTAGTGAAACTCTTGCCAAATTGCCTTATGAACTAGCAAGCAGTGTGTGCACTAGGAGAACGACTAAGGACCAACGAACGCAGAGATCACACGAGCACCCGTGCCTAGCCTGTAGTCTAGCTCCCGTTGTAGTAGTTATCTCCGCATGGTGCGGTGAGCGTGGACGGCACGCGACGTACTTTTCAGTCTATTCTACTTAGTTGCACCTTACCTAAGTTGTTCGTAGGCCGGCAGCTGTGCGGTAGTCACCATGGTAGGAGCCTTAGGTGACACGGGGGTGGTGGACACCCTGGAGGCACGGCTGGAAAACGCGAGGAGGAAGCACGAGGCCAACGAGTATGGCGACCTGCCTTGGGCGGTCGTCGAGGCTGGCATCCGTTCCCTATGGGCGACGGAGCACCCTTCTCGGCCTGCGTCTCCTCGACCGGCGAACACCCAGGGCGGCGTCGACATGGGCGTCAACGCCGGTGGTGGCCAAGTCGGCAGCAGTGCGGGAGGCACGTCGTCGAGGCTGCGTGGTGTGATTCACGCCGATGAAGTCGGCGGCGTTCAGGCGCGAGGGATGCGGTCAACTACGGCTGCAGGCACCTCGCAGGGCGACGTCGGAGGTCGACGAAGCGGGTTGATGCCGATGGCGGCGTCCCAGGTGACGGCGGGTGGAAATGCACCGAGCTACGGCTACTACAAGTTCACGCCGGACAGGATCTCGGTGACTCCCCCGCTGGTCGGTCGACCAGACATCCTCACCTGGAAGGAGGCCATCGAGCACCAGCTGGAGATGGCCGGTGCTGCACGCCGGGCGTGCAGATCGCCCTGAAGTGGTGCAGGGAGTACCTCGACGCCGGCCACCAGGCGTGGCACTTCATCGAGTCGACGTACCAGGTCACCGACGACCTGTTCATCGCCCAGCTGGAGGGGCAGCTGACGCACCTGCGCATGGGCGACGAGGAGACGGCGACCGACTACTGCAACCGGGCCCGGCGAATTCTCGCCACCATCAGGATGGCCGGTGCGGAGTATTCGACGGCGTCGTACATCACCCATGTCATGCAGGGACTTCCGAGCAGCTACAACCTGCTGAAGCGGCTGTCGATGGCGCCGAGCACGCGGGCGACGCTCAACGAGGACACGTTGACCTCGTACATCCTGCAGGACGAGGCGATGCAGGAGGCCGAGCGGTCCCAAGAGCTCTTGGCGCAGGTGAACTACGTCGCCCCGGTGAAGCAAGGCGGTCGACCGGGGCAGCGCGGACAGTCCGGCGGCAGTGGTAGCAGTGGCTCGAAGTCAACCAAGGAGGTCGACAAGAAGAAGTCGACCAAGGACAGTGGTCGAGGAGGAGGAGGTCGACGTCGGGAGTGCTGGATCTGTCACAGCCCCGACCATCTCTCCTTTGAGTGCCCCGACCGCAGTGACTCCGACGACGACGACGACAAGGGAGGCCGTGGGAGATCTGGCAGTCGACGCCCATGTCGTGGAGGAAAGGAGAAGCCGCGCAAGGAGAAGCAGTCGACCACGTCGACCACGGCGAAGGACGCCGACTCCTCTGCTGGCGGCAAGGCGCGAGATGACAAGACGGCGTCGTGCTCGCTGGTCGGCGTCGTGGAGCCGACCGTCTCGCTGGCGCCGGAGGCTGGCGAGGACTTCCAGGCGGTGGCGGCAGCTGTGCAGGCGAACCCGGCGGTGGTCCTGCTCGACAGCGGCTGCTCTCACCACCTGATGGGGACGAAGGACGCCGAGCGGCGACGTGAAGCACGTGCGTGGCTTCAATGGGGCGCTGCAAGACGTCCAAGGCCGGGGCACAGTTGCGCTGCAAGGGGAGGCCGGGAAGACGGTACTCATCCCCGACGTGCTGTACGTCCCGGGCGTGCATGCGAACCTGCTGTCGTCCGGCCAGCTGAAGGAGCATGGCGTGAAGCTGAAGGAGGATGGCGACGGGATGCTGCTCGTCTCGGCGACGGGAGAGGTGCTCGGTCGGGCGACGTACTCCGGACGTATCCTCTGCACCAACCTTTGTTGGTGTAAGGGCCTAATAAACTCAAGCTATTAGGACTTAATCAAACTTAAAACCTCTCCTCGGGGTCACCTCCAAGGGTCCCTGGGTGCCTGGTACAAGACCAGCCCCTATCCTCGGGTCCGAGTTTGTAGAGAGAGGGATCAAGAAGGACTTAGTCAAAACAGCAAGAGTACCTTGAACGTCGCGCAGCGTGCCGTGCAGACCGTCGATCAGATTAAGCTGAGAATTCGCTATATCGAAGCTCGCTCCAAGAGCTTTAAAATGAGCCAAGTTGCCTCGCGAAAAGTTCTGCCATTACTAAGTTCTGGCTCGGACAGCGTTTGCCTAGCGTTGGAGTGCTAGCATACTAGTGTTGACTCGGGTAGCATTCCGCCGTCGAATAGCGCAGAAACGAAATTCCAGCGAGGAAGGAATTCGCTTGAATCAATTTGACTATATTCAGGTACAAACAGAGAAGGACTAAATAGTTCTAGCTAGCAAGGACCTTGGGAATCAACCTGGGAACAACCAGGGATGATCCCAAATAATTCCAAGCAACAGAACCAACCTGGCTGGACAAAATAGCAGGTGGTAGGTTGGTAAACAACCTCTGGTTCTGTTTTTCCAACCTGGGAAAACAACAACCAGGTTCAGGTTCTAAAAACAGAACCTGTTTTGTCTTTGCCCAACCAGCCAAATGCTGGTTCCGCTGGTTTCCCCTGGCCTTGTAGCATGCAGATACAGACAAACAACATCCAACCTTCACCTAAATTGTACCCCTATAGTGCCTTCCCTGCTACACTATAGTTAACCAAACAAAACAGTACAATTTCGAGTTGGATAGAACTGAATCTGCGCAATCAACTCAACCGAACTGCAAAGCTTCCATCTTGGGTTCCTTTGCGAGCTCGTCCTTTCTGCTTGCACTGTTCATAGCGCGTACAATGTTGTGCCGAAGCGCACATTGCGCGAGTACCTGCAAATGCATCAAGCGAAAAATGCGAAAGCAAACAAACACACGAACACACCATTCACACGCAAATGCATTCGCACACGCATACTCGTACAAACAGACGGCAGGATGTCGTGCAATGTGCATTTGCACCCAACACACTCCCCCTCAGCCTGCCGGCTGCATCCCCGTCATTCCATGCTAGTTCATGCTCATTCCACTCATGCGCACACAACGCCAATGAGGCTCATCCGCAAGCCTCTTGGTGAGAAAGTCTGCTGGCTGCTGGTGAGTCTTGATGTAGATCGGATTCACCGTCCCCCTCTTCACCTCTTTACGCAGCCAGTGCCACTTGATACGCATGTGCTTGTTCAGCCCATGAAGCACAGCGTTTCTGGCCATCCCAAGAGCCCCCTTGCTATCACAAAACAGCGGCGTAGCAACTTTCTGCTCCTGGCCAATCTCCTCTAACAGCCTCCTCAGCCAAATCACCTCCTTCACCCCATGGAACATCGCCATGTACTCTGATTCTACGGAAGAGAGTGCCGTCTCCGTCTGCTTCTTGGACCTCCAACTAACAGGTCCTCCCCCAACTACGCAGATGTATCCTCCCACAGATGAGGAATCCTCCTTCTCAGAAGCCCACGTAGCATCGGTAAAGCAAGTGAGAAATAGCTTGCCTTCTCCAAGCCTCTCCCCCTTCTCTTTCAGCACCTCCACCCCTTTCTGCTTCACCTGTGCAGATGCGGAGTATTGAACTCCAATGCTTGGGTGAGAGTTCAGGTACTTCACCACACGCTCAGCTGCATCCACCTGCTCCTCTGATGGATTCTGCACCACCCTAGCCAGCTGCCCAACCGAGAAAGAGATGTCGGGCCTCGTGTGAACTGCTGCGTACAAGAGGCTGCCCACCAAGGACTGAAATTGCTGCTGCTCTTCAGCTTCAACCCCTTCATCCTCTGCAGCCTTCACAAGCTTGAATTCTGCTGGCAGGGAAGTTGCAACCTTGCGCTCATTCTCAATCCCATACTTCTCCCCCAGCTCCTTGATGAACTTCTCCTGGTGCAGCTTCAACCACCTGTGATCTGGATCCCTCTCCACGTGCATCCCGAGGTAGTACTTTACCTCCCCAAGGTTCTTGCACTTGAAGTTTTCCATCAGTTGCTGCTGCACTTTCTGGATCTCCTTCATGCTGCTGCTGAAGAGAAGAATGTCGTCCACATAGACCAGAAACAGCACCAGCTTCTCCCCCTCGCCCTTGAGAAAGAGGCTCTCATCACAGCTGCTGGTCCTGAATCCCATCTCCTCTAAAACAGCTGCCAACTTCTGGTACCAGCAGCGTGGCGCCTGCTTCAAGCCGTAGATGGACTTGTTGAGCTTGCACACCCTGCCCGTACCATCCTCATACCCAGGCGGCTGCGTCATGTACACATCCTCCTCTAAAATCCCATTCAGGAATGCCGTTGAAATATCCATCTGAATGATGAATTTCCCACTAACAGCTGCATCTGCCAACAAGACACGGAGGGTAGGGGGTTTGGCAGTGGGAGCAAAGATCTCGTTGAAGTCCTGCTTCTCCTTCTGCATAAACCCCTTCGCCACCAGCCTACTCTTGTAGATGGTGACCTGCCCCTTGTCATCGGTCTTGATCCTCAGCACCCACTTGCATTGTATCGCTTTCTTCCCATCAGGCAGCACCACCAGATCCCATGTCCTATTCTCCAGCAGACTCTGGTACTCAGCATCCCTAGAAGCCAGCCACTTGTCCCTATCTGGTCCAGCTAATGCCTCTTCCATGCTAGCTGGTTCCTCTGGTGCAGGGGCAAGAAAACAGTACGCAGGCTCATCCTCCTCATCCGGGTCATAGCCATGAGGTAGAATCAGCAATGCCTCTTCGGTCCCTAGCTGCTGCTCTGCTGCATCAGTTCCTGCAGTCAGCTTCTTAGTAGCCATACGGGTACGTCCTGGCCTGGAGACGGGTGTCTCCCATCCCTTCATAACGACACCCTTCGGCTTCTTAGTTTTTCCCTGCTGCTTCTCTCCTCCCTCGGGTCCAGCAGCTCCACTAGTGCTGCCGCCAGTTTCCACACCATTTTCTCCACCAGCAGATGCCTCCTGTACCTTCTCTCCATCACCATTTCCAGCAGCTGCCTCCTCTCCCTCCTCCCACACACTAGGAGTCAGGTCCAGCTGCATGGTGATCTGCTCCATCTGCTGGGACACCCTTGCCTCCGGCTGTTTCTCCCAGCTCCCATACATCATGCCCTCAATGAATTTCACATCCCTGCTGTCAAACAACACACCCTTGGATGGTTCCCACAGCAGCCATCCCTTGCTCTCAGCAGCCAGCCCCAAATGCACACACCAGATTGCACTCGCCCCCAACTTACTGCGGTAGGTCTTGGGGACGTGGGCGACTGCCATGCAACCGAACACCCTCAGCATGTCCACCGGCGGCTTCCTCCCAAGCCACCTCTCCAACGGCATTGCACTCCCCCTGGGATGCAGACCCCTCTCCAGCCTGCCCCCCACCATGCCACGCCAGGGCCGGCAGCTGCCACATAGATCTGTACACGTCCTTGCTCTCGTGCAGATCCCAAAGCACCCGATTGCCCAGCTTCCCCTTATAAGTGCGTGCCCCATCCGTGTTGGTGTTCACCCCAGCCTTGCCAAGCTTACGGAGGGAGATAAGGTTGGCCTTCAGGTCGGGGACGAAGAGAACGTCGTGCAGCACCACCGGCTTGCCATCCGCTCCCTTAAACGCAGCTCGTCCCGCACCAGCCACCTTCAACATGTGTCCAGAGGCGGAGCACACTTCATTGATCGGTGCAGCTCGTACTTCGTCCAGCAGGTCCTTGCGCGGCGTCATCGTCCAAGCAGCGCCTGTGTCCAACACCCAATAGTCTAGGGGGTGCAGCTCTGCTCCAACTTTGGCAGAGGCGTCTCCTTGCTCCCCCTTGTCTCCCACATGGAAAAATTGGCCCGCGGTGCGCTCCTTCTTCTTCTCCGCACCGCCGTTGCCCTTCGGGTTGTTGTCGGACGAATCAGCGACCATGTTGGCGCCGTTTTTCTGGTTCCTCCGCGCGCCGCCATCCTGGTGACGATTCTGGGGGGTCCATCCATCGGGTTTCTTATAGCACAAAAACCAGGGGTGCCCTTCCTTCTCACAATACCAGCAACTCCCTTTCATTTTGCCACCAGCACCCGACTTGCCCCCATGTCCAGATTTCGCACCGCGACCCCAACCGGTACCTCCTTGTTGGTCGTTGGAGTCGTCGTCTTTCTTTGCACCGCGTCCAGCACCACCGAAGCCACGTCCTCTGCCACGTCGGCTCCCTTGCATCCCGTAGCCGCTGCTGCCGTCGTCTCCACCCCTCAGTTGGCGGCGACGGAAGTCCTCCTCCAGAATCTTCGTCCGCACCTACTCGAGCGTCCACAAGCTCTGGTTCTGCGGCAGGCTCAATCCGCTCGTAAATTGAAGCCACGATTCCGGCAGCAGCGAGAGCATCTTCAAGCACTTGGTCTGCTCCGGGTAGGTGATTCCCGCGGTCGCCAACTTCGCGTAGAGGTCGCGCATCTTGTCCAGGACTGGTTGCACCGGCTCTCCCTCGCTCAGGCGCAACGCGGACAGCTCCCTCTCCAGCATCAACGTTGCGACAACGGAGGTCGGGGCGTGCAGCTCCCTCAACACGGTCCACGCCTTCGGACCGCATTCAACCTCCGGCAGCAGGTGCATGACGTGGTGACGCTGGTTCAGCTCCAAACTCTGCGACATCAAATAGTAGCCAGCCGAGGAGCGCTCGTCCCAATCTTCCTGCAGCGTGGGGTCACTCGGTCTAGGCTCCTCCCCAATCATTAGTTTCAGCAAACCGATCTGACGGAAATATAATTGCATTTTCCAGGCCCAATCATCATAGCCCTCACCATTGAACTTCTCGACGGTGAAATTCTTCAGCACCTCCTTGACAAGCGAGCCCTGGTTTGTTCGCGCTCCCCTTGGCGCTGAAAGACCAGAATCTTGGCTGCCGCTACGATCTTGGGCTGAAGATTCACCAGCTCCCGCCGAGGTGTTGCCCGCCATAGCTACCTATAACGAGGATCACTATAACGCGGCTCTGATACCAGCTTGTTGGTGTAAGGGCCTAATAAACTCAAGCTATTAGGACTTAATCAAACTTAAAACCTCTCCTCGGGGTCACCTCCAAGGGTCCCTGGGTGCCTGGTACAAGACCAGCCCCTATCCTCGGGTCCGAGTTTGTAGAGAGAGGGATCAAGAAGGACTTAGTCAAAACAGCAAGAGTACCTTGAACGTCGCGCAGCGTGCCGTGCAGACCGTCGATCAGATTAAGCTGAGAATTCGCTATATCGAAGCTCGCTCCAAGAGCTTTAAAATGAGCCAAGTTGCCTCGCGAAAAGTTCTGCCATTACTAAGTTCTGGCTCGGACAGCGTTTGCCTAGCGTTGGAGTGCTAGCATACTAGTGTTGACTCGGGTAGCATTCCGCCGTCGAATAGCGCAGAAACGAAATTCCAGCGAGGAAGGAATTCGCTTGAATCAATTTGACTATATTCAGGTACAAACAGAGAAGGACTAAATAGTTCTAGCTAGCAAGGACCTTGGGAATCAACCTGGGAACAACCAGGGATGATCCCAAATAATTCCAAGCAACAGAACCAACCTGGCTGGACAAAATAGCAGGTGGTAGGTTGGTAAACAACCTCTGGTTCTGTTTTTCCAACCTGGGAAAACAACAACCAGGTTCAGGTTCTAAAAACAGAACCTGTTTTGTCTTTGCCCAACCAGCCAAATGCTGGTTCCGCTGGTTTCCCCTGGCCTTGTAGCATGCAGATACAGACAAACAACATCCAACCTTCACCTAAATTGTACCCCTATAGTGCCTTCCCTGCTACACTATAGTTAACCAAACAAAACAGTACAATTTCGAGTTGGATAGAACTGAATCTGCGCAATCAACTCAACCGAACTGCAAAGCTTCCATCTTGGGTTCCTTTGCGAGCTCGTCCTTTCTGCTTGCACTGTTCATAGCGCGTACAATGTTGTGCCGAAGCGCACATTGCGCGAGTACCTGCAAATGCATCAAGCGAAAAATGCGAAAGCAAACAAACACACGAACACACCATTCACACGCAAATGCATTCGCACACGCATACTCGTACAAACAGACGGCAGGATGTCGTGCAATGTGCATTTGCACCCAACAACCTTCGCCCTTGCTCTACGAGGCCGACGTCGACCATGCCGGAGGTCGTGGCCCTGCGGGCGATCGTCTCGAAGACGAAGTCGACGCCGGAGAGGATGCACGCGCGGCTGGCCCACGTCGGCATGGACACCATCCGGAGCTCGGCGAAGAACGAGGTCGCCATTGGGCTGGACCTCAAGTCGGCGACGGGCGCCGACTCACCGTGTGTCTCGTGCGTCGGCGGGAAGCTGGCACGGCACACCTTCCCCGACCAAGGCTCCGACGCCGACGACGTGCTGGCCGTCGTGCACATCGACCTGTGCGGGCCGTTCCGCGTGGCTGCCAAGGATGGCAGCCTGTACTTCTTGCTGCTGAAGGACCGTAAGTCCCGCTACGTGTGGGTGAGGCCGGTCGCCAAGAAGTCGGACGTGCTGCTGGAGTTCCAGAAGTGGCTGGTGCTGGTGGAGCGGCAGACGAAGAAGTCGGTGTTGCAGCTGCGCTCGGACCGGGGAGGGGAGTTCCTCGGCCGGAAGTTCACTGCTTTCGTGGACGGAAAGGGGATCGTCCACGACCTGACCTGCCCCTACACCCCGCAGCAGAACGGCATGGCGGAGCGGGAGATGCGGACGGTGGTGGAGTCGGTGCGGACGATGCTGCTGCACATGGGCGTGCAGCACCACTGGTGGCACCTCGCCCTGCGGCAGGCCGTCTGGGTCCGCAACTGCCTGGAGCGGTCGGCTACGCCGCGGACTACGCCGTACCAGCTGCTGACCGGGAAGAAGCCCGACTTGTCGCTGGCGCGCGTGTGGGGCTGCATGGCGCAGTTCCTCGTCCCCGAGCAGCAGCGTGGTGGGAAGCTGAAGCCGAAGGCCAAGTGGGGCCTTCACCTCGGCGTGTCGGAGACGAGCAAGGACTGGGAGCTTCTTGACATTGCCGACCACTGGGTGGTCACCACGTCGGACGTGGTGTTCTACGAGGACATGTCGCTGGAGGAGTGGAAGTCGGCGCACGGGCCGGTGTCAGGACGGACGCCGACCACCTCGCCCACCGACATCTCAAAGGCGACGCTACCTTTGCTCGCCGAGGTCGGTGAGCTTGCTGCTGCGGATGACGAGGTCGTCTTGTCTCCTTCCCCTGCCCCTCCCCTCGTCGCCGACCTGCGTGGGCTGACTCCGGTGTCGGCCTCCGGCGATGAGGGGAGCAGTGGGGCGTCGCCTGTGGCGCCGACCAATGGCATCGCTGGTGGCCGACGTGACGCCCAGAAGGTCGGCCTGGACGTGAAGTCGACCGAGGGGCAGGCGGGGAAGCAGCAGGCTGAGCAGACGCCGCCGGCAGGGGAGCAGACAGCGACGAGGTCGCCTAAGGAACATTCGGCGACCTGGCAGTCGGCAGGGGAGCTGACCGCAGGGGAGAAGTCGGTCGGGACGCCGAGTGAGGTGCAGCAGGACGACGAGGACGGCAGTGAAGATGAAGGGGAGCAGTTGGGTGACGAGGAGCTGGCCGACCAGGGGGTGGTCGACCATTCCACCGACCGTGACTTGGCGGGGGTTCCGCCTAAACCCCAGAAGTCTGGTCGACTTCGGAGGCCGCCCGACTTCTTCATCCCTGCTGCCTTCACCACGGTGTACGACGTGGAGGATGACGACGACCTGCTGTACGACGACGCTGATGAGGACGAAGAGTTTCCGGAGCTCGACCCCGACATGCGCCCCAAGCACCACTGGGACATCTCCATGATGACGGTGAAGGAGGCGTTGGCGAGCTGGAAGGGCCCGGCGGTGAAGGCCGCCATGGAGGAGGAGATCCGCAGCCTCATCAACAACGGCACGTGTGAGCTGGTCGAACGTCCGCGGGAGTGAACGTTATGAAGAACCGGTGGGTGCTGACGACGAAGTACCACATCGACGACACCGTCGAGCACGAGAAGGCGAGGCTGGTCGTGAAGGGCTTCACCCAGGTGTATGGCGCCGACTACGACGAGACGTACGCGCCGGTGAGTAGCTACGTCACGCTGAGGATCTTCCTCAGCATCGTCGTCGTGGAGGACGACGACGACCTGCTGTACGACGACGCTGATGAGGACGAAGAGTTTCCGGAGCTCGACCCCGACATGCTGGCCGACCCCGAGCACCGCTGGGACATCTCGACGATGACGGTGAAGGAGGCGTTGGCGAGCTGGAAGGGTCCGACGGTGAAGGCCGCCATGGAGGAGGAGATCCGCAGCCTCATCAGCAACGGCACGTGGGAGCTGGTCGAACGCCCGCCGGGAGTGAACATCATGAAGAACCGGTGGGTGCTGACGACGAAGTACCACATCGACGACACCGTCGAGCGCGAGAAGGCGAGGCTGGTCGTGAAGGGCTTCACCCAGGTGTATGGCGCCGACTACGACGAGACGTACGCGCTGGTGAGCAGCTACGTCACGCTGAGGATCTTCCTCAGCATCGTCGCCGTCCTCGACCTGAACCTGATGCAGCTCGACATGAAGAACGCCTTCCTGCAGAGCAAGCTCGACCGGGTGCTCTACATGTACCAGCCGGACTACTTCAACGACGGGACCGGCCGGGTGTGTAAGCTGCTGAAGAGCCTCTACGGGCTGAAGCAGTCGCCGCTGTTGTGGTACTTGGCGCTCAACGACGTGCTGGTCGGCGCTGGCTGGAAGAAGAGCCAGGTCGACGAGGCCCTCTACTTCAAGGTCGGCAAGGACGAGGTGACCTGCTGGGTGCTGGTCTACATCGACGACCTGCTCGCCGCAAGCAGCAGCACCGCGATGCTGAGGGAGCTGAAGGAGCTGCTGGAGGCCGCCTTCGAGCTGCGCGAGATCTCGCCGGTGCAGAAGTACCTCGGGCTGGAGATCGTGCGCGACAGGTCGGCGGGGAAGCTGTGGCTGCACCAGCAGGGCTACGCCGACAAGCTGCGTAGGCGCTTCATCGACGAGGAGCAGGGCGGTCGGACCCCGAAGACGCCGGTCTCGGTCAACGCCTACGCCGAGCTCACCTTCGACGACGAGGAGGCGCAGGAGCGCGAGGAGGAGGAGTACCGGCAGAAGGTCGGCTCGCTGCAGTTCGCGGTGACGACGACGAGGCCGGACATCGCCTTCGCCTGCAGCAAGCTGGGGAGCGGCCTCATGGTGAGGAGCGACCAGCACTGGCGCGAGGTCGACCGCTGCCTCGCCTACCTCGCCAACACGCGTGACACCGCCCTGGAGTTCGGCGGTGGACCTGAGTCGCTGGAGCTGGTTGGCTACGTGGACGCCGACGACGCCGGTGACAAGCAGAGCAGGACGAGCACGGGCGGCTACGTGTTCGTCTACAGAGGGGCCGCAGTCTCCTGGTCGAGCCAGTGCATCAAGTGCGCGACGCTGTCGTCGACCGAGTCGGAGTACGTGGCGGCTGTCGAAGCTGGCAAGGAGGGACGCCGACTTCGATTTCTCCTGGCAGAGTTCCAGCAGCTGGATGCTGGGAAGCCGACGGTCCTGAGGGTGGACAACAAGTCGGCCATCACAGTCGCCGAGGGCATGGGGTTGACGGGCAACCTCAAGCATATGGAGCGGCGATAGGCCTGGCTGCAGCACATGGTGAAGCGGGGGAAGTTTGCGCTGCAGTACATCCCGACCGCTGAGCAGCCAGCCGACTTCCTGACGAAGGCGCTGCACTATCCGGCCTTCAACCGGTGCTCCGTCGCCATTGGCCAAGTGCATCTGGCCGACGTGGGCGACAACGACGTGCAGCAGTAGGTGCCATGCCCTCGAGCATGGCTGGTGCGGTGGTGACCGACGTGCTGTGTGTTGGGTGCACGTCGACGAGCGATTCTCCGAGCTGTGCTGCCGTGTGGGCTGGGGCCCAGCCGTGAACGCGGCAGGGGAGTGTCAACGGGAGTTGTTGTGAGGCCCCGTCCTCGCTTGGGCGGAGCCGACTTCGTTGTCGGGTGTAGGGAGCAGCCGACCTGCAGCAGTGGGCGAGTTGGTCCACGGGTTGGTCGACCTGCACGGGAGCCACTGCAAGGGCGCCGACTTCGGGAGGGCGCCAACTTCGGGTGGTCGACTTGGGAAGTCGACCTGCAGAGGGCGTCGACTTGGTGACGCCGACCTGGGGTAGCCGACTTGGATGGTCGGCTGACTGGAGTGCTGGTCGACTTGGAGGTGGTCGACCAGGAGTGCCGTCGATTTGGTGAGGTCGATTGGAGGTGGCAGTCGACTTGGGTGGTCGACGGGCACGCACTGGAGCCTCTGGTCGACCTGGTTGCCCAGTCGACCAGGTTACCTGGGTGACGAGGTGCTGCGAAGGCTTGCGATGATCGCCTAGGTGGTTTTGGCGAGGACGACCTTGGTGATGGTATCCCGAGGTCGACGTGGTGCATCAGAAGCAGTCGTCAGCACGAAGTTGATGTGGAATGTGCGTGCGCTGTGCAGGTGACGAAGCAGTGCACGCCAATCATCTACGAGCACCTGCGAAGCGGGTGCAATGCTGGACTGCAGGAGCAACGCTGGCACGCCGTCGACTTGCGCTGTTGTCACGCCGTCGACCTGCAGCATTGGCAAGCCGCGACTCTGCACTGCTGGAGCGCGGTCGACCAAGTCGTGCTGGCACGCGGTCGACCGTGCTGCGCTGGCAGTAGGCTTGCTTGCAAGCTAGCTCTGATGTAGTCTTTCGGTGCCAACTTCTTTGTACCATTGTTGTCAACTTTTTCTAGTGAAACTCTTGCCAAATTGCCTCGCCTTCTCACACTCGACAGTGTCGTCGATGCGGTACTTTGTCGTCAGCACCCATCGGTTCTTCATGATGTTCACCCCGGGTGGACACTCGACCAGCTCCCAGGTGCCTATGCTGATGAGGCTGTGGATCTCCTCCGCCATGGCAGAGTTTCTCCTCCCGCAGTACAGCATCGCACCTGCTTCGCAGGTGCTCGCAGATGATTGGCGTGCAGTGCCTCGTCACCTGCACAGCGCACACACCAAGTCAACTTCGTGCTGACGACAGCTTCTGATCAGCCACGTCGACCTCGGGATACCACCACCGAGGTCGTCCTCGCCAACGTCGCCTGGGCGACCTTCGCGTGCCTTCGCAGATCCTCGTCACCCAGGCAACATGGTCGACCGGGCAACCGGGTCGACCAGATGCTCCCGTGCGTGCCCGTCGACCTCCAGGGTCGGCGATCACTCAAAGTCGACCTCACCAGGTCGACCACACCCACGGTCGACCAGCTCCAGGTCAACGTCCCTCCAGGTCTCCAGGTCGACCAGCACTAGCCGACCACCAAAGTCGGGTACACGAAGTCCCTGCTACTCGACGCCCAGCTGTTCGGCGTCCTGAATCCCTCTGTCGAGGTCGACGTCGGCCCCTCCTTCGTCGACCACCAGGTCGACCTCATTCCTGGACGACCAGCCAAGTCGACCAGCAGGTCTATCAGCCGACCTCCAAGTCGGCTGCCCCCAAGTTGGCGTCACCAAGTCGACGCCCTCCGCAGGTCGACTTCCCAAGTCGACCACCCGAAGTTGGCGCCCTCCCGAAGTCGGCGCCCTTGCAGTGGCTCCCGTGCAGGTCGACCAACCCCGTCGACCAGCTCGCCCACTGCTACAGGTCGGCTGCACCCCTTCACCCTACCGCCAGGTCGGCTCTACCCCTTCACCCTACCATGAGGTCGGCTGCACCCCTTCACGCTTGGGCCCCCAGCCCACACGGCAGTACCTCTCGGAGAACAGCTCGTCGACGTGCACCCAACACACAGCACGTCGTCCACCGCACCAGCCATGCAAAAGGGCATGGCACCTACCGCTGCACTTCGTCAACTTCGTCGCCCACGTCGGCCAAGCGCACCTGGCCGATGGCGACGGAGCACCGGTTGAAAGCCGGATAGTGCAGCGCCTTCGTGAGGAAGTCGGCCGGCTGCTCCGCGGTCGGAATGTACTGCAGCGAAAACTTTCCCCACTTCACCATGTGCTGCAGCCAGGCCTGTCGCCGCTCCATGTGCTTGAAATTGCCCGTCAACCCCATGCCCTCGGCGACTGTGATGGCCGACTTGTTGTCCACCCTCAGGACCGTCGGCCTTCCAGCGTCCAGCTGCTGGAACTCTGCCAGGAGGAAGCGAAGTCGACGTCCCTCCTTGCCGGCTTCGACGGCCGCCACTTTCTCCGACTCGGTCGACGACAGCGTCGCGCACTTGATGCGCTGGCTTGAGCAGGAGACTGCAGCCCCTCCATAGACGAACACGTAGCCGCCCGTGCTCGTCCTGCTCTGCTTATCGCCGAAGTCGTCGGCGTCCACGTAGCCGACCAGCTCCAGTGACTCAGGTCCACCGCCAAACTCCAGGGCGGTGTCGCGCGTGTTGGCGAGGTAGGCGAGGCAGCGGTCGACCTCGCGCCAGTGCTGGTCGCTCCTCACCGTGAGGCCGCTCCCCAGCTTGCTGCAGGCGAAGGCGATGTCCGGCCTCGTCGTCGTCGCCGCAAACTGCAGCGAGCCGACCTTCTGCCGGTACTCCTCCTCCTGTCGCTCCTGTGCCTCCTCGTCGTCGAAGGTAAGCTCGGCGTAGGCGTCGACCGAGACCGGCGTCTTCGGGGTGCGCCCGGTCTGCTCCTCGTCAATGAAGCGCCTACGCAGCTTGTCGGCGTAGCCCTGCTGGTGCAGCCACAGCTTCCCCGCCGACCTGTCGCGTAAAATCTCCAGCCCGAGGTACTTCTGCACCGGCGAGATCTCGCGTAGCTCAAAGGTGGTCTCCAGCAAATCCTTCAGCTCTTTCAGCATCGCGGGGCTGCTGCTGGCGGCGAGCAGGTCATCGACGTAGACCAGCACCCAGCAGGCCAATCCGTCGTTGCCGACCTTGAAGTAGAGAGCCTCGTCAACCTGGCTCTTCTTCCACCCAGCGCCGACCAGCACGTCGTTGAGCGCCAAGTACCACAGCAGCGGCAACTGCTTCAGCCCGTACAGGCTCTTCAGCAGCTTGCATACTCGGCCGGTCCTGTTGTTGAAGTAGTCCGGCTGGGACATGTAGAGCACCCGGTCGAGCTTGCTCTGCAAGAAGGCATTCTTCATGTCGAGCTGCATCAGGTTGAGGTTGAGGACGGCGACGATGCTGAGGAAGATCCTCAGCGTCACGTAGCTGCCCACCGGCGCGAACGTCTCATCGTAGTCGGCGCCGTACACCTGCGTGAAGCCCTTCACGACCAGCCTTGCCTTTTCACGCTCAACAGTGTCGTCGATGTGGTACTTTGTCGTCAGCACCCACCGGTTCTTCATCACGTTCACTCCCGGCGGGCGTTCGACCAGCTCCCACGTGCCCATGCTGATGAGGCTGCGTATCTCCTCCTCCATGGCGGCCTTCACCGCCGGGCCCTTTCAGCTTTCCAACGCCTCCTTCACCGTCATCGTCAAGATGTTCTAACGGTGCTCGGGGTCGGCCAGCATGTCGGGGTCGAGCTCCGGAAACTCTTCGTCCTCGTCGGCGTCGTCGTACAGCACGTCGTCGTCATCCTCCACGCCGTACACCGTGGTGATGGCAGTGGGGATGAAGAAGTCGGGAGGTCTCCGAAGTCGACCGGACTTCCGGGGTACTGGCCGACCCTCGGTTGCGTCATCGTCGACGGACTCTCCGTCGGCCAACTGCTCCCCGTCATCTTTACTAGCTCCGCCGTCCTTGTCGTCCTGCTGCACCGCGGTAGGCGTCCCGACCGACTTCTCCTCTGTGGTCAGCTCCCCTGCCGACTGCCAGGTCGCCGACTGCTCCTTGGTCGGCCGCGCTGCTGCCTGCTCCCCCGCCGGCTTCACCTCCTCGACCTGCCCTTCTCCGACCCCCGTTGACTGCACTTCCACGTCGACGTGCTGCTCGTCGACCCGTCGGCCACCGGCGATGCTTTTGGCCGTCGCCACAGGCGACGTTCCACTGCTCCCCTCATCGCCGGAGGCCGACGCCGGAGTCAGCCCACGCAGGTCGGCGACGAGGGGAGGGGCAGGAGAGGGGGAGGAAGGGTGGACGACCTCGGCGTCCTCATCAGCAAGCTCACCGACCTCGGCGAGCAGAGGCAGCGTCGCCGCCGAGGTGTCGGTTGGCGGGGTGGTCGGCGTCCGTCCGGACACTGGCCCGTGCTCCGACTTCCACACCTCCAGCGACATGTCCTCGTAGAACACCACGTCCGACGTGGTGACCACCCGGTTGTCGGCGATGTCGAGGAGCTCTTAGCCCTTGCTTTACTCTGACACGCCGAGATGGAGGCCCCACTTGGCCTTTGGCCGCAGCTTCCCACCACGCTGCTGCTCGGGGACGAGGAATTGCGCCATGCAGCCCCACACACGCGCCAGCGACAAGTCGGGCTTCTTCCCGGTGAGCAGCTGGTACGGCGTCGTCCCCGGCGTCGCCGACCGCTCCAGGCAGTTGCGAATCCAGACGGCCTGCCGCAGAGTGAGGTGCCACCAGTGGTGCTGCACGCCCATGTGCAGCAGCATCGTCCGTACCGACTCCACCACCGTCCTCATCTCCCTCTCCGCCATGCCGTTCTGCTGCGGAGTGTACGGGCAGGTAAGGTCGTGGAGGATCCCCTTGCCGTTCACGAGGGCGGTGAAGTCCTTCTCGAGGAACTCCCCTCCCCGGTCAGAACGCAGCATCAACACCGACTTCTTCGTCTGCCGCTCAACCGTCACCAGCCACTGCTCGAACTCCCGCAGCACGTCGGACTTCCTGGCGACCGGCCTCACCCACACGTAGCGGGTCTTGCGGTCCTTCAGCAGCAGGAAGTACAGGCTGCCGTCCTTGGCAGCCACGCGGAACGGCCCACACAGGTCGAGGTGCACAACGGCCAGCACGTCGTCGGCGTCGGAGCCTTGGTCGGGGAAGGTGTGCCGCGCCAGCTTCCCACCGACGCACGAGACACACGGTGGGTCGGCGCCAGACGCCGACTTGAGGTCCAGCCCAGTGGCGACCGCATGCTTCGCCGAGCTCCGTATGGTGCCCATGCTAACGTGCGCAAGCCTCGCGTGCAGCCTGTCCGGCGTTGCCTTCGTCGCCGAGACGATCGCCCGCAAGGCCACTACCTCTGTGAGGGGCGTCGTCAGCTGGGTTGATCAGGGACGCAGATCGGTGCAGAGAACACGCCCGGTGTACGTCGCCTGGCCGAGCACCTCTCCTGCTGCCGAGACGAGCAGCATCCCGTCGCCGTCCTCCTGCAGCTTCACGCCGTGCTCCTTCAGCTGGCCGGACGACAACAGGTTCGCATGCACGCCCGGGACGTACAGCACGTCGGGAATCAGCACCCGCTTCCCGGCCTCCCCTTGCAGTGCAACCGTGCCCGGGCTTTGGACATCATGCAGCGCTCCATTGAAGCCACGCACGTGCTTCACGTCGCCGCTTGGCCCCAAGTCGACGAAGGCGTCCTTCGTCCCCATCAGGTGGTGCGAGCAGCCGCTGTCGAGCAGGACCACCGCCGGGTTTGCCTGCACAGCTGCCGCCACTGCCTAGAAATCCTCGCCAGCCTCCGGCACCAGCGAGACGGTCGGCTCCACGACGCCGACCAGGGAGCACGACGCCGACTTGTCGTCGTTCCCCTTGCCACCAGCAGAGGAGTCTGCGTCTTTCGCCGAGGTCGACTTGTTCGACTGCTTCTCCTTGCGCGGCTGGTTTCCTCGACGTGGACGACGACTGGCCGACCTCCCGCGGCCTCCCTTGTCGTCGTCGTTGTCAGATTTTCTGTGGTCGGGACACTCGAAGGAGAGGTGGTCGGGGCTGTGACAGATCCAGCATTCCCGATGCCGACTTCCTCCTCCATGACCGCCTTCCTTGGCCGACTTCTTCTTGTCGGCGTCCTTGGTCGGCTTCGAGCCACTGCTACCCCCACGCTGCCCCAGTCGGCCGCCTTGCTTCGCGGGGGCGGCGTAATTCACCTGCGCTAGAAGCTCATGGGACCGCTCGGCCTCCTGCATCGCCTCATCCTGCAGGATATACGAGGTCAACGTGTCCTCGTTGAGCGTCGCCCGCGTGCTCGGCGCCATCGACAGCCGCTTCAGCAGGTTGTAGCTGCTCGGGAGTCCCTGCATGACATGGGTGACGTACGACGCCGTGGAATACTCTGCGCCGGCCATCCTGATTGTTGGTGTAAGGGCCTAATAAACTCAAGCTATTAGGACTTAATCAAACTTAAAACCTCTCCTCGGGGTCACCTCCAAGGGTCCCTGGGTGCCTGGTACAAGACCAGCCCCTATCCTCGGGTCCGAGTTTGTAGAGAGAGGGATCAAGAAGGACTTAGTCAAAACAGCAAGAGTACCTTGAACGTCGCGCAGCGTGCCGTGCAGACCGTCGGTCGGATTAAGCTGAGAATTCGCTATATCGAAGCTCGCTCCAAGAGCTTTAAAATGAGCCAAGTTGCCTCGCGAAAAGTTCTGCCATTACTAAGTTATGGCTCGGACAGCGTTTGCCTAGCGTTGGAGTGCTAGCATACTAGCGTTGACTCGGGTAGCATTCCGCCGTCGAATAGCGCAGAAACGAAATTCCAGCGAGGAAGGAATTCGTTTGAATCAATTTGACTATATTCAGGTACAAACAGAGAAGGATTAAATAGTTCTAGCTAGCAAGGACCTTGGGAATCAACCTGGGAACAACCAGGGATGATCCCAAATAATTCCAAGCAACAGAACCAACCTGGCTGGACAAAATAGCAGGTGGTAGGTTGGTAAACAACCTCTGGTTATGTTTTTCCAACCTGGGAAAACAACAACCAGGTTCAGGTTCTAAAAACAGAACCTGTTTTGTCTTTGCCCAACCAGCCAAATGCTGGTTCCGCTGGTTTCCCCTGGCCTTGTAGCATGCAGATACAGACAAACAACATCCAACCTTCACCTAAATTGTACCCCTATAGTGCCTTCCCTGCTACACTATAGTTAACCAAACAAAACAGTACAATTTCGAGTTGGATAGAACTGAATCTGCGCAATCAACTCAACCGAACTGCAAAGCTTCCATCTTGGGTTCCTTTGCGAGCTCGTCCTTTCTGCTTGCACTGTTTATAGCGCGTACAATGTTGTGCCGAAGCGCACATTGCGCGAGTACCTGCAAATGCATCAAGCGAAAAATGCGAAAGCAAACAAACACACGAACACACCATTCACACGCAAATGCATTCGCACACGCATACTCGTACAAACAGACGGCAGGATGTCGTGCAATGTGCATTTGCACCCAACACACTCCCCCTCAGCCTGCCGGCTGCATCCCCGTCATTCCATGCTAGTTCATGCTCATTCCACTCATGCGCACACAACGCCAATGAGGCTCATCCGCAAGCCTTTTGGTGAGAAAGTCTGCTGGCTGCTGGTGAGTCTTGATGTAGATTGGATTCACCGTCCCCCTCTTCACCTCCTTACGCAGCCAGTGCCACTTGATACGCATGTGCTTGTTCAGGCCATGAAGCACAGCGTTCCTGGCCATCCCAAGAGCCCCCTTGCTATCACAAAACAGCGGCGTAGCAACTTTCTGCTCCTGGCCAATCTCCTCTAACAGCCTCTTCAGCCAAATCACCTCCTTCACCCCATGGAACATCGCCATGTACTCTGATTCTACGGAAGAGAGTGCCGTCTCCGTCTGCTTCTTGGACCTCCAACTAACAGGTCCTCCCCCAACTACGCAGATGTATCCTCCCACAGATGAGGAATCCTCCTTCTCAGAAGCCCATGTAGCATCGGTAAAGCAAGTGAGAAATAGCTTGCCTTCTCCAAGCCTCTCCCCCTTCTCTTTCAGCACCTCCACCCCTTTCTGCTTCACCTGTGCAGATGCGGAGTATTGAACTCCAATGCTTGGGTGAGAGTTCAGGTACTTCACCACACGCTCAGCTGCATCCACCTGCTCCTCTGATGGATTCTGCACCACCCTAGCCAGCTGCCCAACCGAGAAAGAGATGTCGGGCCTCGTGTGAACTGCTGCGTACAAGAGGCTGCCCACCAAGGACTGAAATTGCTGCTGCTCTTCAGCTTCAATCCCTTCATCCTCTGCAGCCTTCACAAGCTTGAATTCTGCTGGCAGGGGAGTTGCAACCTTGCGCTCATTCTCAATCCCATACTTCTCCCCCAGCTCCTTGATGAACTTCTCCTGGTGCAGCTTCAACCACCTGTGATCTGGATCCCTCTCCACGTGCATCCCGAGGTAGTACTTTACCTCCCCAAGGTTCTTGCACTTGAAGTTTTCCATCAGTTGCTGCTGCACTTTCTGGATCTCCTTCATGCTGCTGCTGAAGAGAAGAATGTCGTCCACATAGACCAGAAACAGCACCAGCTTCTCCCCCTCGCCCTTGAGAAAGAGGCTCTCATCACAGCTGCTGGTCCTGAATCCCATCTCCTCTAAAACAGCTGCCAACTTCTGGTACCAGCAGCGTGGCGCCTGCTTCAAGCCGTAGATGGACTTTTTGAGCTTGCACACCCTGCCCGTACCATCCTCATACCCAGGCGGCTGCGTCATGTACACATCCTCCTCTAAAATCCCATTCAGGAATGCCGTTGAAATATCCATCTGAATGATGAATTTCCCACTAACAGCTGCATCTGCCAACAAGACACGGAGGGTAGGGGGTTTGGCAGTGGGAGCAAAGATCTCGTTGAAGTCCTGCTTCTCCTTCTGCATAAACCCCTTCGCCACCAGCCTACTCTTGTAGATGGTGACCTGCCCCTTGTCATCGGTCTTGATCCTCAGCACCCACTTGCATTGTATCGCTTTCTTCCCATCAGGCAGCACCACCAGATCCCATGTCCTATTCTCCAGCAGACTCTGGTACTCAGCATCCCTAGAAGCCAGCCACTTGTCCCTATCTGGTCCAGCTAATGCCTCCTCCATGCTAGCTGGTTCCTCTGGTGCAGGGGCAAGAAAACAGTACGCAGGCTCATCCTCCTCATCCGGGTCATAGCCATGAGGTAGAATCAGCAATGCCTCTTCGGTCCCTAGCTGCTGCTCTGCTGCATCAGTTCCTGCAGTCAGCTTCTTAGTAGCCATACGGGTACGTCCTGGCCTGGAGACGGGTGTCTCCCATCCCTTCATAACGACACCCTTCGGCTTCTTAGTTTTTCCCTGCTGCTTCTCTCCTCCCTCGGGTCCAGCAGCTCCACTAGTGCTGCCGCCAGTTTCCACACCATTTTCTCCACCAGCAGATGCCTCCTGTACCTTCTCTCCATCACCATTTCCAGCAGCTGCCTCCTCTCCCTCCTCCCACACACTAGGAGTCAGGTCCAGCTGCATGGTAATCTGCTCCATCTGCTGGGACACCCTTGCCTCCGGCTGTTTCTCCCAGCTCCCATACATCATGCCCTCAATGAATTTCACATCCCTGCTGTCAAACAACACACCCTTGGATGGTTCCCACAGCAGCCATCCCTTGCTCTCAGCAGCCAGCCCCAAATGCACACACCAGATTGCACTCGCCCCCAACTTACTGCGGTAGGTCTTGGGGACGTGGGCGACTGCCATGCAACCGAACACCCTCAGCATGTCCACCGGCGGCTTCCTCCCAAGCCACCTCTCCAAAGGCACCCACGAGTCATCCCCAACCTTGGTGAGCACCCTGTTCCTAGCGACAGTGGCGTGCCGGACAGCATGAGGCCACATAGAATTGCTCAGCCCAGATTCTAAGAGCAGCGCCCTAGCTGTCTCCAGAATGGTCCGGTTTGCCCGTTCTGCTACACCATTGGACTGTGGGGTATAAGCCGTGGTCAGCTCTCTCTGGATGCCCTGCTTCTTGAGCCAGGCCGTCATTTCAGCTCCAAGGAACTCACCACCCCGGTCTGTCCTAATCCGCTTCACTACACACTCCGCCTGCTTCTCCACGAATGGCAGCCAATCGTCCCGTATCGTGGAGGCGGCGTGGTCCTTCTGCTTCAGCGGATACGCCCACATCAGCCTGCTCCAGTCATCCACAATTGTAAGAAAATACCGCTCCCCCTTGTGCCCTTGCACCGGCAGCGGCCCCACCAAGTCCATGTGGACCAGCTCCAAAGGCTTCTTGCTCCTGCCAGCCACACTATGGAAAGGGAAACGGGTGAACTTTGAAAGCAAACAGATTTCACAGTTGTCATCGGGTGGCTGTCCGTTCAGCTTCAGACCCTTAACGGCTCCATCCTTCTCCAGCTGCTTCAGCAAAGGCATTGCCACATGCCCTAAGCGCCGGTGTGCCGTTGCCCAATCTGTCTCCCCAGATCTGGCCGACACTTTCACACCAACCCCTCCAACGGCATTGCACTCCCCCTGGGATGCAGACCCCTCTCCAGCCTGCCCCCCACCATGCCACGCCAGGGCCGGCAGCTGCCACATAGATCTGTACACGTCCTTGCTCTCGTGCAGATCCCAAAGCACCCGATTGCCCAGCTTCCCCTTATAAGTGCGTGCCCCATCCGTGTTGGTGTTCACCCCAGCCTTGCCAAGCTTACGGAGGGAGATAAGGTTGGCCTTCAGGTCGGGGACGAAGAGAACGTCGTGCAGCACCACCGGCTTGCCATCCGCTCCCTTAAACGCAGCTCGTCCCGCACCAGCCACCTTCAACATGTGTCCAGAGGCGGAGCACACTTCATTGATCGGTGCAGCTCGTACTTCGTCCAGCAGGTCCTTGCGCGGCGTCATCGTCCAAGCAGCGCCTGTGTCCAACACCCAATAGTCTAGGGGGTGCAGCTCTGCTCCAACTTTGGCAGAGGCGTCTCCTTGCTCCCCCTTGTCTCCCACATGGAAGAATTGGCCCGTGGTGCGCTCCTTCTTCTTCTCCGCACCGCCGTTGCCCTTCGGGTTGTTGTCGGACGAATCAGCGACCATGTTGGCGCCGTTTTTCTGGTTCCTCCGCGCGCCGCCATCCTGGTGACGATTCTGGGGGGTCCATCCATCGGGTTTCTTATAGCACAAAAACCAGGGGTGCCCTTCTTTCTCACAATACCAGCAACTCCCTTTCATTTTGCCACCAGCACCCGACTTGCCCCCACGTCCAGATTTCGCACCGCGACCCCAACCGGTACCTCCTTGTTGGTCGTTGGAGTCGTCGTCTTTCTTTGCACCGCGTCCAGCACCACCGAAGCCACGTCCTCTGCCACGTCGGCTCCCTTGCATCCCGTAGCCGCTGCTGCCGTCGTCTCCACCCCTCAGTTGGCGGCGACGGAAGTCCTCCAGAAGAATCTTCGTCCGCACCCACTCGAGCGTCCACAAGCTCTGGTTCTGCGGCAGGCTCAATCCGCTCGTAAATTGAAGCCACGATTCTGGCAGCAGCGAGAGCATCTTCAAGCACTTGGTCTGCTCCGGGTAGGTGATTCCCGCGGTCGCCAACTTCGCGTAGAGGTCGCGCATCTTGTCCAGGACTGGTTGCACCGGCTCTCCCTCGCTCAGGCGCAACGCGGACAGCTCCCTCTCCAGCATCAACGTTGCGACAACGGAGGTCGGGGCGTGCAGCTCCTTCAACACGGTCCACGCCTTCGGACCGCATTCAACCTCCGGCAGCAGGTGCATGACGTGGTGACGCTGGTTCAGCTCCAAACTCTGCGACATCAAATAGTAGCCAGCCGAGGAGCGCTCGTCCCAATCTTCCTGCAGCGTGGGGTCACTCGGTCTAGGCTCCTCCCCAATCATTAGTTTCAGCAAACCGATCTGACGGAAATATAATTGCATTTTCCAGGCCCAATCATCATAGCCCTCACCATTGAACTTCTCGACGGTGAAATTCTTCAGCACCTCCTTGACAAGCGAGCCCTGGTTTGTTCGCGCTCCCCTTGGCGCTGAAAGACCAAAATCTTGGCTGCCGCTACGATCTTGGGCTGAAGATTCACCAGCTCCCGCCGACGTGTTGCCCGCCATAGCTACCTATAACGAGGATCACTATAACGCAGCTCTGATACCAGCTTGTTGGTGTAAGGGCCTAATAAACTCAAGCTATTAGGACTTAATCAAACTTAAAACCTCTCCTCGGGGTCACCTCCAAGGGTCCCTGGGTGCCTGGTACAAGACCAGCCCCTATCCTCGGGTCCGAGTTTGTAGAGAGAGGGATCAAGAAGGACTTAGTCAAAACAGCAAGAGTACCTTGAACGTCGCGCAGCGTGCCGTGCAGACCGTCGGTCGGATTAAGCTGAGAATTCGCTATATCGAAGCTCGCTCCAAGAGCTTTAAAATGAGCCAAGTTGCCTCGCGAAAAGTTCTGCCATTACTAAGTTATGGCTCGGACAGCGTTTGCCTAGCGTTGGAGTGCTAGCATACTAGCGTTGACTCGGGTAGCATTCCGCCGTCGAATAGCGCAGAAACGAAATTCCAGCGAGGAAGGAATTCGTTTGAATCAATTTGACTATATTCAGGTACAAACAAAGAAGGATTAAATAGTTCTAGCTAGCAAGGACCTTGGGAATCAACCTGGGAACAACCAGGGATGATCCCAAATAATTCCAAGCAACAGAACCAACCTGGCTGGACAAAATAGCAGGTGGTAGGTTGGTAAACAACCTCTGGTTCTGTTTTTCCAACCTGGGAAAACAACAACCAGGTTCAGGTTCTAAAAACAGAACCTGTTTTGTCTTTGCCCAACCAGCCAAATGCTGGTTCCGCTGGTTTCCCCTGGCCTTGTAGCATGCAGATACAGACAAACAACATCCAACCTTCACCTAAATTGTACCCCTATAGTGCCTTCCCTGCTACACTATAGTTAACCAAACAAAACAGTACAATTTCGAGTTGGATAGAACTGAATCTGCGCAATCAACTCAACCGAACTGCAAAGCTTCCATCTTGGGTTCCTTTGCGAGCTCGTCCTTTCTGCTTGCACTGTTCATAGCGCGTACAATGTTGTGCCGAAGCGCACATTGCGCGAGTACCTGCAAATGCATCAAGCGAAAAATGCGAAAGCAAACAAACACACGAACACACCATTCACACGCAAATGCATTCGCACACGCATACTCGTACAAACAGACGGCAGGATGTCGTGCAATGTGCATTTGCACCCAACACTGATGGTAGCAAGGATCCGCCGAGCTCGGTTGCAGTAGTCCGTCGCCGTCTCCTGGTCGCCCATACGCAGGTGCGTCAGCTGCCCTTCAAGCTGGGCGATGAACAAGTCGTCGGTGACTTGGTAGGTCGACTCGATGAAGTGCCACGCCCGGTGGCCGGCGTCGAGGTGCTCCCTGCACGACTTCAGGGCGATTTGCACGCCCGGCGAGCAGCACCGCGAGATGACCATGAAGGTCAGCAGCTGCACGGCGCGAAACTCTGCACGCCACGGTACCACGAGCAAAGTTGATCAGCCCGGCCATCTCCAGCTGGGGCTCGATAGCTTCCTTCCAGGTGAGAATGTCGGGTCGGCCGACCAGTAGGGGAGTCACCGAGATCCTATCCAGCGTAAACTTGAAGTAGCCGTAGCTCGGTGCAATTTCGCCCGCTGTTACCTGGGTCGCCGACATCGGCACAGATCCACTTCGCCGACCTCCGATGTCACCCTACGAGGACCCTGCAGCCGCCTACGACTGCATTCCTCGCCCCAGAACGCCGCCGACTTCATCGGCGTGAATCACACCTCTCTGCCTCGACGTGCCTCCCGCACTGTTACCGACCTGGTCACCAGCGTTGACGCCCACGTCGACGCCGCTAGCGTTGTTCACCGGTCGAGGAGATGCCGGTCGAGAAGGGTGCTCCGTCGCCCACAAAGCGCGGATGCCAGCCTTAACGACCACCAGCTGGAGAGTTCCGTACTCATTCGCCGCGTGGCGTCTCCTCGCATCCTCCAGCCTGTCGGTGAAAGGGCCTAATAAACTCAAGCTATTATGACTTAATCAAACTTAAAACCTCTCCTCGGGGTCACCTCCAAGGGTCCCTAGGTGCCTGGCACAAGACCAGCCCCTATCCTCGGGTCCGAGTTTGTAGAGAGAGGAGTCAAGAAAGACTTAGCCAAAATAACAAGAGTACCTTGAACGTCGCGCAGCGTGCCGTGCAGACCGTCGATCGGATTAAGCTGAGAGTTTGGTATATCGAAGCTCTCTCCAAGAGCTTTAAAATAAGCCAAGTTGCCTCGCGAAAAGTTCTGCCATTACGAAGTTATGGCTCGGACAGCGTTTGCCTAGCTTCAACCCCTTCATCCTCTGCAGCCTTCACAAGCTTGAACTCAGCTGGCAGGGGAGTTGCAATCTTGCGCTCATTCTCAATCCCATACTTCTCCCCCAGCTCCTTGATGAACTTTTCCTGGTGCAGCTTCAACCACCTGTGATCCAGATCCCTCTCCACGTGCATCCCGAGGTAGTACTTTACCTCCCCAAGGTTCTTGCACTTGAAGTTCTCCATCAGCTGCTGCTGCACCTTTTGGATCTCCTTCATGTTGTTGCTGAAGAGAAGAATGTCGTCCACGTAGACCAGAAACAGCACCAGCTTCTCCCCTTCGCCCTTGAGAAAGAGGCTCTCATCGCAGCTGCTGGTCCTGAATCCCATCTCCTCTAAAACAGCTGCCAACTTCTGGTACCAGCAGCATGGCGCCTGCTTCAAGCCGTAGATGGACTTTTTCAGTTTGCACACCCTGCCCGTACCATCCTCATACCCAGGCGGCTGCGTCATGAACACCTCCTCCTCTAAAATCCCATTGAGGAATGCCGTTGATATATCCATCTGAATGATGAATTTCCCACTAACGGCTGCATCTGCCAACAAGACACGGATGGTAGGGGGTTTGGCAGTGGGAGCAAAGATCTCATTGAAGTCCCGCTTCTCCTTCTGCATAAACCCCTTAGCCACCAACCTACTCTTGTAGATGGTGACCTGCCCCTTGTCGTCAGTCTTGATCCTTAGCACCCACTTGCATTGTACCGCTTTCTTTCCCTCAGGCAGCACCACTAGTTCCCAAGTCCCATTCTCCAGCAGGCTCTGGTACTCAGCATCCCTAGAAGCCAGCCACTTGTCCCTATCTGGTCCAGCTAATTCCTCCTCCATGCTAGCTGGTTCCTCTGGTGCAGGGGCAAGAAAACAGTAGGCAGGTTCATCCTCCTCATCCGGGTCATAGCCATGAGGTAGAATCAGCAATGCCTCCTCGGTCCCTAGCTGCTGCTCTGCTGCATCAGCTCCTGCAGTCAGCTTCATCGTTGCCATGCGGGTACGTCCTGGCCTAGAGACGGGTGTCTCCCATCCCTTCATCACAACACCCTTTGGCTTCCTCCTTGATGGTAGCTTAGGAACCTTTGTTTTCCTTTGCTGCTCTTCTCCTCCCTTGGATCCAGCAGCTCCACTAGTGCTACCACTAGTCTCCACATCACCTCCTCCACCAGCAGGTGCCTCCTGCACCTTCTCTCCATCACCACCCTCTGCAGCTGCCTCCTCTCCCTCCTCCCGCACACTAGGAGTCAGGTCCAGCTGCATGGTGATCTGCTCCATCTCCTGTGATATCTTGGCCTCTGGCTGTTGCTTCCAGCCCCCATACATCAGGCCCTCAACAAACTTCACATCCCTGCTGTCAAACAACACACCCTTGCGTGGTTCCCACAGCAACCATCCCTTGCACTCGATAGCTAGCCCCAAATGCACACACCAGATTGCACTCGCCCCCAACTTACTGCGGTAGGTCTTGAAGACGTAGGCGACTGCCATGCAACCGAACACCCTCAGCATGTCTACCGGAGGCTTCCTCCCAAGCCACCTCTCCAACGGCACCCACGAATCATCACCAACCTTTGTGAGCACCCTGTTCCTAGCGAAGGTGGCGTGCCGAACAGCATGGGGCCACATCGAGTTGCCCAGCCCAGATTCTAAGAGCAGCGCCCTAGCTGTCTCCAGGATTGTCCGGTTCGCCCGTTCTGCTACGCCGTTCGACTGTGGGGTGTAAGCCGTGGTCAGCTCCCTCTGAATGCCCTGCTTCTTGAGCCAAGCCGTCATCTCAGCTCCAAGGAACTCACCACCCCGGTCTGTCCTAATCCGCTTCACCACAGACTCCGCTTGCTTCTCCACGAACGGCAGCCAATCGTCCCGAATCGTGGAGGCGGCGTGATCTTTCTGCTTCAGCGGATACGCCCACATTAGCCTGCTCCAGTCATCCACTATGGTTAGGAAATACCGCTCCCCCTTGTGCCCTTGCACCAGCAGCGGCCCCACCAAGTCTATGTGGACCAGCTCCAACGGCTTCTTGCTCCTGCCAGCCACACTATGGAAGGGGAAACGGGTGAACTTTGAAAGGAGGCAAATCATCGGGTGGTTGTCCGTTCAGCTTCAAGCCCTTAACGGCTCCATCCTTCTCCAGCTGCTTCAGCAAAGGCATTGCCACATGCCCCAAACGTCGGTGTGCCGTTGCCCAATCCGTCTCCCCAGATCTGGCCGACACTTTCACACCAACCCCTCCAACGGCGTTGCACTCCCCCTGGGATGCAGACCCCTCTCCAGCCTGCCCCCCACCGTGCCACGCCAGCGCCGGCAGCTGCCACATAGATCTGTACACGTCCTTGCTCTCGTACAGATCCCAAAGCACCCGATTGCCCAGCTTCCCCTTATAAGTGCGTGCCCCATCCGTGTTGGTGTTCACCCCAGCCTTGCCAAGCTTACGGAGGGAGATAAGGTTGGCCTTCAGGTCGGGGACGAGGAGAACGTCGTGCAGCACTACCGGCTTGCCATCCGCTCCCTTAAACGCAGCTCGTCCCGCACCAGCCACCTTCAACATGTGTCCAGAGGCAGAGCACACCTCATTGATCGGTGCAGCGCGTACTTCGTCCAGCAGGTCCTTGCGCAGCGTCATCGTCCAAGCAGCGCCTGTGTCCAACACCCAATAGTCCAGGGGGTGCAGCTCTGCTCCAACTTTGGCAGAGGCGTCTCCTTGCTCCCCCTTGTCTCCCACATGGAAGAATTGGCCCGCGGTGCGCTCCTTCTTCTTCTCCGCACCGCCGTTGCTCTTCGGGTTGTTGTCGGACGAATCAGCGACCATGTTGGCGCCGTTTTTCTGGTTCCTCCGCGCGCCGCCATCCTGGTGACGATTCTGGGGGGTCCATCCATCGGGTTTCTTATAGCACAAGAACCAGGGATGCCCTTCCTTCTTTCAGTACCAGCAACTCCCTTTCATTTTGCCACCAGCACCCGACTTGCCCCCACGTCCAGATTTCGCACCACGACCCCAACCCTATTGGTCATTGAAGTCGTCGTCCTTCTTTGCACCGCGCCCAGCACCACCGAAGCCACGTCCTCTGCCACGTCGGCTCCTTTGCATCCCGTACCCACTACTGCCGTCGTCTCCACCCCTCAGTTGGCGGCGACGGAAATCCTCCTCCAGAATCTTTGTCCGCACCCACTCGAGCGTCCACAAGCTCTGGTTCTGCGGCAGGCTCAATCTGCTCGTGAATTGAAGCCACGATTCCGGCAGCAGCGACAGCATCTTCAAGCACTTGGTCTGCTCTGGGTAGGTGATTCCCGCGGTCGCCAACTTCGCGTACAGGTCGCGCATCTTGTCCAGGACAGGTTGCACCGGCTCTCCCTCGCTCAGGCGCAATGCGGACAGCTCCCTCTCCATCATGAGCGTTGCGGCGACGGAGGTCGGGGCATGCAGCTCCTTCAACACGGTCCACGCCTTCGGACCGCACTCAACCTCCGGCAGCAGGTGCATGACGTGGTGACGCTGATTCAGCTCCAAACTCTGCGACATCAAGTAGTAGCCAGCCGAGGCGCGCTCGTCCCAATCTTCCTGCAGGGCGGGGTCACTCGGTCTAGGCTCCTCTCCAATCGATCCTATCCGGTGTAAACTTGAAGTAGCCGTAGCTCGGTGCAATCCCGCCTGCTGTCACCTGGGTCGCCGACATCGGCAAAGATCCACTTCGCCGACCTCCGACGTCACCCTGCGAGGACCCTGCAGCCGCCTACGACCGCATTCCTTGCCCCTGAACGCCGCCGACTTCATCGGCGTGAATCACACCTCTCTGTCTCGACGTGCCTCCCGCACTGATACCGACCTGGTCACCAGCGTTGACGCCGACGTCGATGCCGTTAGCGTTGTTCACCGGTCGAGGAGATGCCGATCGAGAAGGGTGCTCCGTTGCCCACAAAGCGCGGATGCCAGCCTTAACGACCACCAGCGGGAGAGTTCCGCACTCGTTCGCCGCGTGGCGTCTCCTCGCATCCTCCAGCCTGTTGGTGTAAGGGCCTAATAAACTCAAGCTATTATGACTTAATCAAACTTAAAACCTCTCGTTAGGGTCACCTCCAAGGGTCCCTGGGTGCCTGGCACAAGACCAGCCCCTATCCTCGGGTCCGAGTTTGTAGAGAGAGGAGTCAAGAAAGACTTAGCCAAAATAACAAGAGTACCTTGAACGTCGCGCAACGTGCCGTGCAGACCGTCGATCGGATTAAGCTGAGAGTTTCGTATATCGAAGCTCGCTCTAAGAGCTTTAAAATGAGCCAAGTTGCCTCGCGAAAAGTTCTGCCATTACGAAGTTATGGCTCAGACAGCGTTTGCCTAGCGTTGGAGTGCTAGCGTACTAGCGTTGACTCGGGTAGCATTCCGCCGTCGAACCGCGTAGAAACGAAATTCCAGCGAGGAAGGAATTTGCATGAATCAATTGACTATGTCCAGGTTCAAACAGAGGAGGAATAGATAGTTCTAGCTAGCAATGACCTTGGGAATCAACCTGGGAACAACCAGGGATGATCCCAAATAATTCCAAGCAACAGAACCAACCTGGCTGGACAAAACAGCAGGTGGTAGGTTGGTAAAACAACCTCTGGTTCTGTTTTTCCAACCTGGGAAAACAACAACCAGGTTCAGGTTCTAAAAACAGAACCTGTTTTATCTTTGCCCAACCAGCCAAATGCTGGTTCTGTTGGTTTCCCCTGGCCTTGTAGCATGCAGATACAGACAAACAACATCCAACCTTCACCTAAATTGTACCCCTATAGTGCCTGCCCTGCTACACTATAGTCAACCAAACATAACAGTACAATTTTGAGTTGGATAGAACTGAATCTGCGCAATCAACTCAACCGAACTGCAAAGCTTCCATCTTGGGCTCCTTTGCGAGCTCGTCCTTTCTGCTTGCACTGTTCATAGCGCGTACAATGTTGTGCCGAAGAGCACATTGCGCGAGTACCTGCAAATGCTTCAAGCAAAAATTGCGAAAGCAAACAAACACACGAACACACCATTCACATGCAAATGCACTCGCACACGCATACTCGTACAAACAGACGGTAGGATGTCGTGCAAAGTGAATTTGCACCCAACACAGCCATGCCTCCAAGGTGTCCACGACGCCCGCCTCAACTACGGGGTCCACCATGGCGTCCAACACAGCCGCCGGCCTACGAGCAAGCTAGGTGAGACCAAAGTCGGATAAACCGAAGGTAATGTCGCGGTGTCGTTCCACGCTCACCGCACCATGCGGAGATAACTGCTGCAACGGGAGCTAGATTACGCGCTAGACACGGGTGCTCGTGTGATCTCTGCATTCGTTCCTTAGTCGTTTCCTTGTGCGCACACTACTTGCTAGTTCACGGGGAGAATTGGCAAGAGTTCCACTAGGAAAACATAGCAACAAAGGTTCAGAATGATAGCAACAACGTTGGCAACAGAGGCTACATCAGAGCTAACTAGGCTGCTGGTCGACCTCCAACGCAGCACGGTCGACCGCGTTCCAGCGCAGCAATGCTCGCACCGCTCCAGCGCTGCAGAGATGCGGCGCGCCAACGTTGCATGTCCACGGTGTGCCAACGCTGCAGCAAGTCGGCTGCACAGCGTTGCACCCGCAGGACAACGGTGCACCTGCTTCGCAGGTGTGCGCGGCTGGTTGGCGTCCAACTCCCCGTCACGTGCCCAGCGCAGACATTCCCGCCCGTGACGGCGCCCATCAGCCACGTCGACCTCGGGATACCACCCTCGAGGTCGTCCTCGCAGAAACCTCCCCCGGCGACCTTCGCGTATGTCGCCCGGGTATCCCGGTCGACCGGGCAACCCTGCCTGGTCATCCAGCCCAGTCGGACGCCGACCATGCCAAGCCCGGCGTCCCCAGGTCGGCGTCCTGGCGTCCAGGTCGGCGTCCACTCGCCCCGGACGTCAACCAAGCGCTCTGGTCGGCGTCCAGGCGCCCGTGACGCCGACCAGACCATCAGGTCGGCGTCGAGCCTCCCAGGACGCCGAGATGACGCCCAAAACGGCGTCCAGGCGCCCAGGACGCCGAGCAGATGCCCAGGTCGCTGTCCACCTGCTCGCCGCCCCCAACCAGGCGCCCCACCTGCACTACGCCCTTGCAGTGGCCCCCGCGCCCACTGCTGGAGGTCGCCTGCAATCCCCGTGCACCCGACTACTAGGTCGGCTCCGCCCAAGCGAGGACGGGGCCACACAACACTCCCATTGACACTTCCAGCTCGCCAACGCCTCCTTCACCATCATCGTCGAGATGTCCCAGCGGTGCTCGGGGTCGGCCAGCATGTCGGGGTCGAGCTCCGGAAACTCTTCGTCCTCGTCGGCGTCATCATACAGAAGGTTATCGTCCTCGTCGACCACGTTATATATCGTGGTGAAGGCGGCCAGGATGAAGAAGTCGGGAGGCCTCTGTAATCGACCGACACGCAGAGGTGAAGGCCCCACTTGGCTTTCGGCTTCAGCTTCCCACCACGCTGCTGCTCGGGGACGAGGAATTGCGCCATGCAGCCCCACACGAGGGCCAGCAACAAGTCGGGCTTCGTCCCGGTCAGTAGCTGGTATGGCGTCGTTCCTGGGGTCGGCGACCACTCTAGGCAGTTGCGGATCCAGACGGCCTGCCGCAGAGCGAGGTGCCACCAGTGGTGCTGCACACCCATGTGCAGCAGCATCATCCGCACCGACTCCACCACCGTCCGCATCTCCCGCTCCGCCATGCCATTCTGCTGCGGGGTGTAGGGGCAGGTCAGGTCGTGGACGATCCCCTTGCCGTCCACGAAGGCGGTGAACTCCTTGCCGAGGAACTCCCCTCCTCGGTCAGAGCGAAGCTGCAACACCGATTTCTTCGCCTGCCGCTCCACCAACACCAGCCACTTCTGGAACTCCAGCAGCACATCCGACTTCTTGGCGACCGGCCTCACCCACACGTAGCGGGACTTACGGTCCTTCAGCAGCAAGAAGTACAGGCTGTCGTCCTTAGCAGCCACCCAGAATGGCCAGCACCAGTCGATGTGCATGACGGCCAGCACGTCGTCAACGTTGTTGGTGTAAGGGCCTAATAAACTCAAGCTATTAGGACTTAATCAAACTTAAAACCTCTCCTCGGGGTCACCTCCAAGGGTCCCTGGGTGCCTGGTACAAGACCAGCCCCTATCCTCGGGTCCGAGTTTGTAGAGAGAGGGATCAAGAAGGACTTAGTCAAAACAGCAAGAGTACCTTGAACGTCGCGCAGCGTGCCGTGCAGACCGTCGGTCGGATTAAGCTGAGAATTCGCTATATCGAAGCTCGCTCCAAGAGCTTTAAAATGAGCCAAGTTGCCTCGCGAAAAGTTCTGCCATTACTAAGTTACGGCTCGGACAGCGTTTGCCTAGCGTTGGAGTGCTAGCATACTAGCGTTGACTCGGGTAGCATTCCGCCGTCGAATAGCGCAGAAACGAAATTCCAGCGAGGAAGGAATTCGCTTGAATCAATTTGACTATATTCAGGTACAAACAGAGAAGGATTAAATAGTTCTAGCTAGCAAGGACCTTGGGAATCAACCTGGGAACAACCAGGGATGATCCCAAATAATTCCAAGCAACAGAACCAACCTGGCTGGACAAAATAGCAGGTGGTAGGTTGGTAAACAACCTCTGGTTCTGTTTTTCCAACCTGGGAAAACAACAACCAGGTTCAGGTTCTAAAAACAGAACCTGTTTTGTCTTTGCCCAACCAGCCAAATGCTGGTTCCGCTGGTTTCCCCTGGCCTTGTAGCATGCAGATACAGACAAACAACATCCAACCTTCACCTAAATTGTACCCCTATAGTGCCTTCCCTGCTACACTATAGTTAACCAAACAAAACAGTACAATTTCGAGTTGGATAGAACTGAATCTGCGCAATCAACTCAACCGAACTGCAAAGCTTCCATCTTGGGTTCCTTTGCGAGCTCGTCCTTTCTGCTTGCACTGTTCATAGCGCGTACAATGTTGTGCCAAAGCGCACATTGCGCGAGTACCTGCAAATGCATCAAGCGAAAAAATGCGAAAGCAAACAAACATACGAACATTCCATTCACACGCAAATGCATTCGCACACGCAGACGGCAGGATGTCGTGCAATGTGCATTTGCACCCAACACACTCCCCCTCAGCCTGCCGGCTGTATCCCCGTCATTCCATGCTAGTTCATGCTCATTCCACTCATGCGCACACAACGCCAATGAGGCTCATCCGCAAGCCTCTTGGTGAGAAAGTCTGCTGGCTGCTGGTGAGTCTTGATGTAGATTGGATTCACCGTCCCCCTCTTCACCTCCTTACGCAGCCAGTGCCACTTGATACGCATGTGCTTGTTCAGCCCATGAAGCACAGCGTTTCTGGCCATCCCAAGAGCCCCCTTGCTATCACAAAACAGCGGCGTAGCAACTTTCTGCTCCTGGCCAATCTCCTCTAACAGCCTCCTCAGCCAAATCACCTCCTTCACCCCATGGAACATCGCCATGTACTCTGATTCTACGGAAGAGAGTGCCGTCTCCGTCTGCTTCTTGGACCTCCAACTAACAGGTCCTCCCCCAACTACGCAGATGTATCCTCCCACAGATGAGGAATCCTCCTTCTCAGAAGCCCACGTAGCATCGGTAAAGCAAGTGAGAAATAGCTTGCCTTCTCCAAGCCTCTCCCCCTTCTCTTTCAGCACCTCCACCCCTTTCTGCTTCACCTGTGCAGATGCGGAGTATTGAACTCCAATGCTTGGGTGAGAGTTCAGGTACTTCACCACACGCTCAGCTGCATCCACCTGCTCCTCTGATGGATTATGCACCACCCTAGCCAGCTGCCCAACCGAGAAAGAGATGTCGGGCCTCGTGTGAACTGCTGCGTACAAGAGGCTGCCCACCAAGGACTGAAATTGCTGCTGCTCTTCAGCTTCAACCCCTTCATCCTCTGCAGCCTTCACAAGCTTGAATTCTGCTGGCAGGGGAGTTGCAACCTTGCGCTCATTCTCAATCCCATACTTCTCCCCCAGCTCCTTGATGAACTTCTCCTGGTGCAGCTTCAACCACCTGTGATCAGGATCCCTCTCCACGTGCATCCCGAGGTAGTACTTTACCTCCCCAAGGTTCTTGCACTTGAAGTTTTCCATCAGTTGCTGCTGCACTTTCTGGATCTCCTTCATGCTGCTGCTGAAGAGAAGAATGTCGTCCACATAGACCAGAAACAGCACCAGCTTCTCCCCCTCGCCCTTGAGAAAGAGGCTCTCATCACAGCTGCTGGTCCTGAATCCCATCTCCTCTAAAACAGCTGCCAACTTCTGGTACCAGCAGCGTGGCGCCTGCTTCAAGCCGTAGATGGACTTGTTGAGCTTGCACACCCTGCCCGTACCATCCTCATACCCAGGCGGCTGCGTCATGTACACATCCTCCTCTAAAATCCCATTCAGGAATGCCGTTGAAATATCCATCTGAATGATGAATTTCCCACTAACAGCTGCATCTGCCAACAAGACACGGAGGGTAGGGGGTTTGGCAGTGGGAGCAAAGATCTCGTTGAAGTCCTGCTTCTCCTTCTGCATAAACCCCTTCGCCACCAGCCTACTCTTGTAGATGGTGACCTGCCCCTTGTCATCGGTCTTGATCCTCAGCACCCACTTGCATTGTATCGCTTTCTTCCCATCAGGCAGCACCACCAGATCCCATGTCCTATTCTCCAGCAGACTCTGGTACTCAGCATCCCTAGAAGCCAGCCACTTGTCCCTATCTGTTCCAGCTAATGCCTCCTCCATGCTAGCTGGTTCCTCTGGTGCAGGGGCAAGAAAACAGTACGCAGGCTCATCCTCCTCATCCGGGTCATAACCATGAGGTAGAATCAGCAATGCCTCTTCGGTCCCTAGCTGCTGCTCTGCTGCATCAGTTCCTGCAGTCAGCTTCTTAGTAGCCATACGGGTACGTCCTGGCCTGGAGACGGGTGTCTCCCATCCCTTCATAACGACACCCTTCGGCTTCTTAGTTTTTCCCTGCTGCTTCTCTCCTCCCTCGGGTCCAGCAGCTCCACTAGTGCTGCCACCAGTTTCCACACCATTTTCTCCACCAGCAGATGCCTCCTGTATCTTCTCTCCATCACCATTTCCAGCAGCTGCCTCCTCTCCCTCCTCCCACACACTAGGAGTCAGGTCCAGCTGCATGGTGATCTGCTCCATCTGCTGGGACACCCTTGCCTCCGGCTGTTTCTCCCAGCTCCCATACATCATGCCCTCAATGAATTTCACATCCCTGCTGTCAAACAACACACCCTTGGATGGTTCCCACAGCAGCCATCCCTTGCTCTCAGCAGCCAGCCCCAAATGCACACACCAGATTGCACTCGCCCCCAACTTACTGCGGTAGGTCTTGGGGACGTGGGCGACTGCCATGCAACCGAACACCCTCAGCATGTCCACCGGCGGCTTCCTCCCAAGCCACCTCTCCAACGGCACCCACGAGTCATCCCCAACCTTGGTGAGCACCCTGTTCCTAGCGACAGTGGCGTGCCGGACAGCATGAGGCCACATAGAATTGCTCAGCCCAGATTCTATGAGCAGCGCCCTAGCTGTCTCCAGAATGGTCCGGTTTGCCCGTTCTGCTACACCATTGGACTGTGGGGTATAAGCCGTGGTCAGCTCTCTCTGGATGCCCTGCTTCTTGAGCCAGGCCGTCATTTCAGCTCCAAGGAACTCACCACCCCGGTCTGTCCTAATCCGCTTCACTACACACTCCGCCTGCTTCTCCACGAATGGCAGCCAATCGTCCCGTATCGTGGAGGCGGCGTGGTCCTTCTGCTTCAGCGGATACGCCCACATCAGCCTGCTCCAGTCATCCACAATTGTAAGAAAATACCGCTCCCCCTTGTGCCCTTGCACCGGCAGCGGCCCCACCAAGTCCATGTGGACCAGCTCCAAAGGCTTCTTGCTCCTGCCAGCCACACTATGGAAAGGGAAACGGGTGAACTTTGAAAGCAAACAGATTTCACAGTTGTCATCGGGTGGCTGTCCGTTCAGCTTCAGACCCTTAACGGCTCCATCCTTCTCCAGCTGCTTCAGCAAAGGCATTGCCACATGCCCTAAGCGCCGGTGTGCCGTTGCCCAATCTGTCTCCCCAGATCTGGCCGACACTTTCACACCAACCCCTCCAACGGCATTGCACTCCCCCTGGGATGCAGACCCCTCTCCAGCCTGCCCCCCACCATGCCACGCCAGGGCCGGCAGCTGCCACATAGATCTGTACACGTCCTTGCTCTCGTGCAGATCCCAAAGCACCCGATTGCCCAGCTTCCCCTTATAAGTGCGTGCCCCATCCGTGTTGGTGTTCACCCCAGCCTTGCCAAGCTTACGGAGGGAGATAAGGTTGGCCTTCAGGTCGGGGACGAAGAGAACGTCGTGCAGCACCACCGGCTTGCCATCCGCTCCCTTAAACGCAGCTCGTCCCGCACCAGCCACCTTCAACATGTGTCCAGAGGCGGAGCACACTTCATTGATCGGTGCAGCTCGTACTTCGTCCAGCAGGTCCTTGCGCGGCGTCATCGTCCAAGCAGCGCCTGTGTCCAACACCCAATAGTTTAGGGGGTGCAGCTCTGCTCCAACTTTGGCAGAGGCGTCTCCTTGCTCCCCCTTGTCTCCCACATGGAAGAATTGGCCCGCGGTGCGCTCCTTCTTCTTCTCTGCACCGCCGTTGCCCTTCGGGTTGTTGTCGGACGAATCAGCGACCATGTTGGCGCCGTTTTTCTGGTTCCTCCGCGCGCCGCCATCCTGGTGACGATTCTGGGGGGTCCATCCATCGGGTTTCTTATAGCACAAAAACCAGGGGTGCCCTTCCTTCTCACAATACCAGCAACTCCCTTTCATTTTGCCACCAGCACCCGACTTGCCCCCACGTCCAGATTTCGCACCGCGACCCCAACCGGTACCTCCTTGTTGGTCGTTGGAGTCGTCGTCTTTCTTTGCACCGCGTCCAGCACCACCGAAGCCACGTCCTCTGCCACGTCGGCTCCCTTGCATCCCGTAGCCGCTGCTGCCGTCGTCTCCACCCCTCAGTTGGCGGCGACGGAAGTCCTCCTCCAGAATCTTTGTCCGCACCCACTCGAGCGTCCACAAGCTCTGGTTCTGCGGCAGGCTCAATCCGCTCGTAAATTGAAGCCACGATTCCGGCAGCAGTGAGAGCATCTTCAAGCACTTGGTCTGCTCCGGGTAGGTGATTCCCGCGATCGCCAACTTCGCGTAGAGGTCGCGCATCTTGTCCAGGACTGGTTGCACCGGCTCTCCCTCGCTCAGGCGCAACGCGGACAGCTCCCTCTCCAGCATCAACGTTGCGACAACGGAGGTCGGGGCGTGCAGCTCCTTCAACACGGTCCACGCCTTCGGACCGCATTCAACCTCCGGCAGCAGGTGCATGACGTGGTGACGCTGGTTCAGCTCCAAACTCTGCGACATCAAATAGTAGCCAGCCGAGGAACGCTCGTCCCAATCTTCCTGCAGCGTGGGGTCACTCGGTCTAGGCTCCTCCCCAATCATTAGTTTCAGCAAACCGATCTGACGGAAATATAATTGCATTTTCCAGGCCCAATCATCATAGCCCTCACCATTGAACTTCTCGACGGTGAAATTCTTCAGCACCTCCTTGACAAGCGAGCCCTGGTTTGTTCGCGCTCCCCTTGGCGCTGAAAGACCAGAATCTTGGCTGCCGCTACGATCTTGGGCTGAAGATTCACCAGCTCCCGCCGAGGTGTTGCCCGCCATAGCTACCTATAACGAGGATCACTATAACGCAGCTCTGATACCAGCTTGTTGGTGTAAGGGCCTAATAAACTCAAGCTATTAGGACTTAATCAAACTTAAAACCTCTCCTCGGGGTCACCTCCAAGGGTCCCTGGGTGCCTGGTACAAGACCAGCCCCTATCCTCGGGTCCGAGTTTGTAGAGAGAGGGATCAAGAAGGACTTAGTCAAAACAGCAAGAGTACCTTGAACGTCGCGCAGCGTGCCGTGCAGACCGTCGGTCGGATTAAGCTGAGAATTCGCTATATCGAAGCTCGCTCCAAGAGCTTTAAAATGAGCCAAGTTGCCTCGCGAAAAGTTCTGCCATTACTAAGTTACGGCTCGGACAGCGTTTGCCTAGCGTTGGAGTGCTAGCATACTAGCGTTGACTCGGGTAGCATTCCGCCGTCGAATAGCGCAGAAACGAAATTCCAGCGAGGAAGGAATTCGCTTGAATCAATTTGACTATATTCAGGTACAAACAGAGAAGGATTAAATAGTTCTAGCTAGCAAGGACCTTGGGAATCAACCTGGGAACAACCAGGGATGATCCCAAATAATTCCAAGCAACAGAACCAACCTGGCTGGACAAAATAGCAGGTGGTAGGTTGGTAAACAACCTCTGGTTCTGTTTTTCCAACCTGGGAAAACAACAACCAGGTTCAGGTTCTAAAAACAGAACCTGTTTTGTCTTTGCCCAACCAGCCAAATGCTGGTTCCGCTGGTTTCCCCTGGCCTTGTAGCATGCAGATACAGACAAACAACATCCAACCTTCACCTAAATTGTACCCCTATAGTGCCTTCCCTGCTACACTATAGTTAACCAAACAAAACAGTACAATTTCGAGTTGGATAGAACTGAATCTGCGCAATCAACTCAACCGAACTGCAAAGCTTCCATCTTGGGTTCCTTTGCGAGCTCGTCCTTTCTGCTTGCACTGTTCATAGCGCGTACAATGTTGTGCCAAAGCGCACATTGCGCGAGTACCTGCAAATGCATCAAGCGAAAAATGCGAAAGCAAACAAACATACGAACATTCCATTCACACGCAAATGCATTCGCACACGCAGACGGCAGGATGTCGTGCAATGTGCATTTGCACCCAACAAACGTCGTAGCCCTGGTCGGGGAATGTGTGCCGCGCATGGGTAAGTAACGCGCTTATTCGTAGTACCATCTACATGGGAAAGTAACGCACTTACTCTTAGTACCATCCATATGGTTAAGTAACGCGCTTACTGTTAGTACCATCCACATGGCTAAGGAACGTGCGGACTAGTAGTACAATCCACATGGGTAAGTAACGCACTTACTGTTAGTACCATCCATATGGCTAAGTAACGCGCTTACTCTTAGTACCATCCACATGGGTAAGTAACGCGCTTACTTTTAGTACCATCCACATGGGTAAGTAACGCACTTACTCTTAGTAGCATCCACATGAGTAAGTAATGCGCATACTCTTAGTACCATCCAAATGGGTAAGTAACGCACTTATAGTACCATCCACATGGGTAAGTAACGCACTTACTCTTAGTACCATCCATATAGGTAAGTAACGCACTTACTCTTAGTACCATCCATATAGGTAAGTAACGTGCCTACTCTTAGTACCTTTCACATGGGTAAGTAAAACACTTACTCTTAGTATCATCTGCATGGGTAAGTAACGCGCTTACTCTTAGTACCATCCACATAGGTAAGTAACACAGTCTTAGCACTCTCCATATGGGTAAGTAACTCATTTATTCTTAGTACCATCCATATGGGTAAGTAACGCGCTTACTCATAGTACCATCCACATGGGTAAGTAACGCGCTTACTCTTAGTACCATCCACATAGGTAAGTAACTCACATACTCTTACTGCGTATCCAATTTCGGGTCATCAGGGCACTGTTTGGGTCATCAATACACTTTGGGCCATGGGAGGACCAATGGTATTCAAGTAGTGTGATTAAAATGCGCCTGATTGGTCTTCCAAGAATCAAAGGATGACCCTAACAGTGCCGATGATCCGAAGTTGGATACGCCCTTAGTACCATCCATATGTATGTAACGCGCTTACTGTTAGTACCATCCACATGGGTAAGTAACACTCTTACTTTAAATACCATCCATATGGGTAATTAGCGCGCTTACACTTAGTATTATCCACATGGGTAAGAAATGCATTCACTCTTAGTACCATCCGCATCGCGCTTACTTTTAGTACCATCCACGTGGGTAAGAAACGTGGGCATTGTTAGTACCATCCACATGGGTAAGTAACGCACTTACTTTTAGTACCATCCACATGGGTAAGTAATGCGCTTTCACTTAGAATAATCCACATGGGTAAGTAATGCATTTACTCTTAGTACCATCTATATGGAAAAGTAACGCGCTTACTCTTAATACCATCCACATGAGTAAGTAATGCGCATACTCTTAGTACCATCCAAATGGGTAAGTAACGCACTTATAGTACCATCCACATGGGTAAGTAACGCACTTACTCTTAGTACCATCCATATAGGTAAGTAACGCACTTACTCTTAGTACCATCCATATAGGTAAGTAACGTGCCTACTCTTAGTACCTTTCACATGGGTAAGTAAAACACTTACTCTTAGTATCATCTGCATGGATAAGTAACGCGCTTATGTTGGGTGCAAATTTACATTGCACGACATCCTGCCGTCTGTTTGTACGAGTATGCGTGTGCGAATGCATTTGGGTGTGAATGGAATGTTCGTGTGTTTGTTTGCTTTCGCAATTTTCGCTTGATGCATTTGCAGGTACTCGCGCAATGTGCGCTTCGGCACAACATTGTACGCGCTATGAACAGTGCAAGCAGAAAGGACGAGCTCGCAAAGGAACCCAAGATGGAAGCTTTGCAGTTCGGTTGAGTTGATTGCGCAGATTCAGTTCTATCCAACTCGAAATTGTACTGTTTTGTTTGGTTAACTATAGTGTAGCAGGGAAGGCACTATAGGGGTACAATTTAGGTGAAGGTTGGATGTTGTTTGTCTGTATCTGCATGCTACAAGGCCAGGGGAAACCAGCGGAACCAGCATTTGGCTGGTTGGGCAAAGACAAAACAGGTTCTGTTTTTAGAACCTGAACCTGGTTGTTGTTTTCCCAGGTTGGAAAAACAGAACCAGAGGTTGTTTACCAACCTACCACCTGCTATATTGTCCAGCCAGGTTGGTTCTGTTGCTTGGAATTATTTGGGATCATCCCTGGTTGTTCCCAGGTTGATTCCCAAGGTCCTTGCTAGCTAGAACTATTTAATCCTTCTCTGTTTGTACCTGAATATAGTCAAATTGATTCAAGCGAATTCCTTCCTCGCTGGAATTTCGTTTCTGCGCTATTCGACGGCGGAATGCTACCCGAGTCAACGCTAGTATGCTAGCACTCCAACGCTAGGCAAACGCTGTCCGAGCCATAACTTCGTAATGGCAGAACTTTTCGCGAGGCAACTTGGCTCATTTTAAAGCTCTTGGAGCGAGCTTCGATATAGCGAATTCTCAGCTTAATCCGACCGACGGTCTGCACGGCACGCTGCGCGACGTTCAAGGTACTCTTGCTGTTTTGACTAAGTCCTTCTTGATCCCTCTCTCTACAAACTCGGACCCGAGGATAGGGGCTGGTCTTGTACCAGGCACCCAGGGACCCTTGGAGGTGACCCCGAGGAGAGGTTTTAAGTTTGATTAAGTCCTAATAGCTTGAGTTTATTAGGCCCTTACACCAACAAGCTGGTATCAGAGCTGCGTTATAGTGATCCTCGTTATAGGTAGCTATGGCGGGCAACACCTCGGCGGGAGCTGGTGAATCTTCAGCCCAAGATCGTAGCGGCAGCCAAGATTCTGGTCTTTCAGCGCCAAGGGGAGCGCGAACAAACCAGGGCTCGCTTGTCAAAGAGGTGCTGAAGAATTTCACCGTCGAGAAGTTCAATGGTGAGGGCTATGATGATTGGGCCTGGAAAATGCAATTATATTTCCGTCAGATCGGTTTGCTGAAACTAATGATTGGGGAGGAGCCTAGACCGAGTGACCCCACGCTGCAGGAAGATTGGGACGAGCGTTCCTCGGCTGGCTACTATTTGATGTCGCAGAGTTTGGAGCTGAACCAGCGTCACCACGTCATGCACCTGCTGCCGGAGGTTGAATGCGGTCCGAAGGCGTGGACCGTGTTGAAGGAGCTGCACGCCCCGACCTCCGTTGTCGCAACGTTGATGCTGGAGAGGGAGCTGTCCGCGTTGCGCCTGAGCGAGGGAGAGCCGGTGCAACCAGTCCTGGACAAGATGCGCGACCTCTACGCGAAGTTGGCGACCGCGGGAATCACCTACCCGGAGCAGACCAAGTGCTTGAAGATGCTCTCGCTGCTGCCGGAATCGTGGCTTCAATTTACGAGCAGATTGAGCCTGCCGCAGAACCAGAGCTTGTGGACGCTCGAGTGGGTGCGGACGAAGATTCTGGAGGAGGACTTCCGTCGCCGCCAACTGAGGGGTGGAGACGACGGCAGCAGCGGCTACGGGATGCAAGGGAGCCGACGTGGCAGAGGACGTGGCTTCGGTGGTGCTGGACGCGGTGCAAAGAAAGACGACGACTCCAACGACCAACAAGGAGGTACCGGTTGGGGTCGCGGTGCGAAATCTGGACGTGGGGGCAAGTCGGGTGCTGGTGGCAAAATGAAAGGGAGTTGCTGGTATTGTGAGAAGGAAGGGCACCCCTGGTTTTTGTGCTATAAGAAACCCGATGGATGGACCCCCCAGAATCGTCACCAGGATGGCGGCGCGCGGAGGAACCAGAAAAACGGCGCCAACATGGTCGCTGATTCGTCCGACAACAACCCGAAGGGCAACGGCGGTGCGGAGAAGAAGAAGGAGCGCACCGCGGGCCAATTCTTCCATGTGGGAGACAAGGGGGAGCAAGGAGACGCCTCTGCCAAAGTTGGAGCAGAGCTGCACCCCCTAGACTATTGGGTGTTGGACACAGGCGCTGCTTGGACGATGACGCCGCGCAAGGACCTGCTGGACGAAGTACGAGCTGCACCGATCAATGAAGTGTGCTCCGCCTCTGGACACATGTTGAAGGTGGCTGGTGCGGGACGAGCTGCGTTTAAGGGAGCGGATGGCAAGCCGGTGGTGCTGCACGACGTTCTCTTCGTCCCCGACCTGAAGGCCAACCTTATCTCCCTCCGTAAGCTTGGCAAGGCTGGGGTGAACACCAACACGGATGGGGCACGCACTTATAAGGGGAAGCTGGGCAATCGGGTGCTTTGGGATCTGCACGAGAGCAAGGACGTGTACAGATCTATGTGGCAGCTGCCGGCCCTGGCGTGGCATGGTGGGGGGCAGGCTGGAGAGGGGTCTGCATCCCAGGGGGAGTGCAATGCCGTTGGAGGGGTTGGTGTGAAAGTGTCGGCCAGATCTGGGGAGACAGATTGGGCAACGGCACACCGGCGCTTAGGGCATGTGGCAATGCCTTTGCTGAAGCAGCTGGAGAAGGATGGAGCCGTTAAGGGTCTGAAGCTGAACGGACAGCCACCCGATGACAACTGTGAAATCTGTTTGCTTTCAAAGTTCACCCGTTTCCCTTTCCATAGTGTGGCTGGCAGGAGCAAGAAGCCTTTGGAGCTGGTCCACATGGACTTGGTGGGGCCGCTGCCGGTGCAAGGGCACAAGGGGGAGCGGTATTTTCTTACAATTGTGGATGACTGGAGCAGGCTGATGTGGGCGTATCCGCTGAAGCAGAAGGACCACGCCGCCTCCACGATACGGGACGATTGGCTGCCATTCGTGGAGAAGCAGGCGGAGTGTGTAGTGAAGCGGATTAGGACAGACCGGGGTGGTGAGTTCCTTGGAGCTGAAATGACGGCCTGGCTCAAGAAGCAGGGCATCCAGAGAGAGCTGACCACGGCTTATACCCCACAGTCCAATGGTGTAGCAGAACGGGCAAACCGGACCATTCTGGAGACAGCTAGGGCGCTGCTCATAGAATCTGGGCTGAGCAATTCTATGTGGCCTCATGCTGTCCGGCACGCCACTGTCGCTAGGAACAGGGTGCTCACCAAGGTTGGGGATGACTCGTGGGTGCCGTTGGAGAGGTGGCTTGGGAGGAAGCCGCCGGTGGACATGCTGAGGGTGTTCGGTTGCATGGCAGTCGCCCACGTCCCCAAGACCTACCGCAGTAAGTTGGGGGCGAGTGCAATCTGGTGTGTGCATTTGGGGCTGGCTGCTGAGAGCAAGGGATGGCTGCTGTGGGAACCATCCAAGGGTGTGTTGTTTGACAGCAGGGATGTGAAATTCATTGAGGGCATGATGTATGGGAGCTGGGAGAAACAGCCGGAGGCAAGGGTGTCCCAGCAGATGGAGCAGATTACCATGCAGCTGGACCTGACTCCTAGTGTGTGGGAGGAGGGAGAGGAGGCAGCTGCTGGAAATGGTGATGGAGAGAAGGTACAGGAGGCATCTGCTGGTGGAGAAAATGGTGTGGAAACTGGCGGCAGCACTAGTGGAGCTGCTGGACCCGAGGGAGGAGAGAAGCAGCAGGGAAAAACTAAGAAGCCGAAGGGTGTCGTTATGAAGGGATGAGAGACACCCGTCTCCAGGCCAGGACGTACCCGTATGGCTACTAAGAAGCTGACTGCAGGAACTGATGCAGCAGAGCAGCAGCTAGGGACCGAAGAGGCATTGCTGATTCTACCTCATGGCTATGACTCGGATGAGGAGGATGAGCCTGCGTACTGTTTTCTTGCCCCTGCACCAGAGGAACCAGCTAGCATGGAGGAGGCATTAGCTGGACCAGATAGGGACAAGTGGCTGGCTTCTAGGGATGCTGAGTACCAGAGTCTGCTGGAGAATAGGACATGGGATCTGGTGGTGCTGCCTGATGGGAAGAAAGCGATACAATGCAAGTGGGTGCTGAGGATCAAGACCGATGACAAGGGGCAGGTCACCATCTACAAGAGTAGGCTGGTGGCGAAGGGGTTTATGCAGAAGGAGAAGCAGGACTTCAACGAGATCTTTGCTCCCACTGCCAAACCCCCTACCCTCCGTGTCTTGTTGGCAGATGCAGCTGTTAGTGGGAAATTCATCATTCAGATGGATATTTCAACGGCATTCCTGAATGGGATTTTAGAGGAGGATGTGTACATGACGCAGCCGCCTGGGTATGAGGATGGTACGGGCAGGGTGTGCAAGCTCAACAAGTCCATCTACGGCTTGAAGCAGGCGCCACGCTGCTGGTACCAGAAGTTGGCAGCTGTTTTAGAGGAGATGGGATTCAGGACCAGCAGCTGTGATGAGAGCCTCTTTCTCAAGGGCGAGGGGGAGAAGCTGGTGCTGTTTCTGGTCTATGTGGACGACATTCTTCTCTTCAGCAGCAGCATGAAGGAGATCCAGAAAGTGCAGCAGCAACTGATGGAAAACTTCAAGTGCAAGAACCTTGGGGAGGTAAAGTACTACCTCGGGATGCACGTGGAGAGGGATCCAGATCACAGGTGGTTGAAGCTGCACCAGGAGAAGTTCATCAAGGAGCTGGGGGAGAAGTATGGGATTGAGAATGAGCGCAAGGTTGCAACTCCCCTGCCAGCAGAATTCAAGCTTGTGAAGGCTGCAGAGGATGAAGGGGTTGAAGCTGAAGAGCAGCAGCAATTTCAGTCCTTGGTGGGCAGCCTCTTGTACGCAGCAGTTCACACGAGGCCCGACATCTCTTTCTCGGTTGGGCAGCTGGCTAGGGTGGTGCAGAATCCATCAGAGGAGCAGGTGGATGCAGCTGAGCGTGTGGTGAAGTACCTGAACTCTCACCCAAGCATTAGAGTTCAATACTCCGCATCTGCACAGGTGAAGCAGAAAGAGGTGGAGGTGCTGAAAGAGAAGGGGGAGAGGCTTGGAGAAGGCAAGCTATTTCTCACTTGCTTTACCGATGCTACGTGGGCTTCTGAGAAGGAGGATTCCTCATCTGTGGGAGGATACATCTGCGTAGTTGGGGGAGGACCTGTTAGTTGGAGGTCCAAGAAGCAGACGGAGACGGCACTCTCTTCCGTAGAATCAGAGTACATGGCGATGTTCCATGGGGTGAAGGAGGTGATTTGGCTGAGGAGGCTGTTAGAGGAGATTGGCCAGGAGCAGAAAGTTGCTACGCCGCTGTTTTGTGATAGCAAGGGGGCTCTTGGGATGGCCAGGAACGCTGTGCTTCATGGCCTGAACAAGCACATGCGTATCAAGTGGCACTGGCTGCGTAAGGAGGTGAAGAGGGGGACGGTGAATCCAATCTACATCAAGACTCACCAGCAGCCAGCAGACTTTCTCACCAAGAGGCTTGCGGATGAGCCTCATTGGCGTTGTGTGCGCATGAGTGGAATGAGCATGAACTAGCATGGAATGATGGGGATGCAGCCGGCAGGCTGAGGGGGAGTGTGTTGGGTGCAAATTTACATTGCACGACATCCTGCCGTCTGTTTGTACGAGTATGCGTGTGCGAATGCATTTGGGTGTGAATGGAATGTTCGTGTGTTTGTTTGCTTTCGCAATTTTCGCTTGATGCATTTGCAGGTACTCGCGCAATGTGCGCTTCGGCACAACATTGTACGCGCTATGAACAGTGCAAGCAGAAAGGACGAGCTCGCAAAGGAACCCAAGATGGAAGCTTTGCAGTTCGGTTGAGTTGATTGCGCAGATTCAGTTCTATCCAACTCGAAATTGTACTGTTTTGTTTGGTTAACTATAGTGTAGCAGGGAAGGCACTATAGGGGTACAATTTAGGTGAAGGTTGGATGTTGTTTGTCTGTATCTGCATGCTACAAGGCCAGGGGAAACCAGCGGAACCAGCATTTGGCTGGTTGGGCAAAGACAAAACAGGTTCTGTTTTTAGAACCTGAACCTGGTTGTTGTTTTCCCAGGTTGGAAAAACAGAACCAGAGGTTGTTTACCAACCTACCACCTGCTATATTGTCCAGCCAGGTTGGTTCTGTTGCTTGGAATTATTTGGGATCATCCCTGGTTGTTCGTAGGTTGATTCCCAAGGTCCTTGCTAGCTAGAACTATTTAATCCTTCTCTGTTTGTACCTGAATATAGTCAAATTGATTCAAGCGAATTCCTTCCTCGCTGGAATTTCGTTTCTGCGCTATTCGACGGCGGAATGCTACCCGAGTCAACGCTAGTATGCTAGCACTCCAACGCTAGGCAAACGCTGTCCGAGCCATAACTTAGTAATGGCAGAACTTTTCGCGAGGCAACTTGGCTCATTTTAAAGCTCTTGGAGCGAGCTTCGATATAGCGAATTCTCAGCTTAATCCGACCGACGGTCTGCACGGCACGCTGCGCGACGTTCAAGGTACTCTTGCTGTTTTGACTAAGTCCTTCTTGATCCCTCTCTCTACAAACTCGGACCCGAGGATAGGGGCTGGTCTTGTACCAGGCACCCAGGGACCCTTGGAGGTGACCCCGAGGAGAGGTTTTAAGTTTGATTAAGTCCTAATAGCTTGAGTTTATTAGGCCCTTACACCAACACGCTTACTCTTAGTACCATCCACATAGGTAAGTAACACACTTAGTCTTAGCACTCTCCATATGGGTAAGTAACTCATTTATTCTTAGTACCATCCATATGGGTAAGTAACGCGCTTACTCATAGTACCATCCACATGGGTAAGTAACGCGCTTACTCTTAGTACCATCCACATAGGTAAGTAACTCACATACTCTTACGGCGTATCCAACTTCGGATCATCAGGGCACTGTTTGGGTCATCAATACACTTTGGGCCATGGGAGGACCAATGGTATTCAAGTAGTATGATTAAAATGCGCCTGATTGGTCTTCCAAGAATCAAAGGATGACCCTAACAGTGCCGATGATCCGAAGTTGGATACGCCCTTAGTACCATCCATATGTATGTAACGCGCTTACTGTTAGTACCATCCACTTGGGTAAGTAACACCCTTACTTTAAATACCATCCATATGGGTTATTAGCGCGCTTACACTTAGTATTATCCACATGGGTAAGAAATGCATTTCCTCTTAGTACCATCCGCATCGCGCTTACTTTTAGTACCATCCACGTGGGTAAGAAACGTGGGCATTGTTAGTACCATCCACATGGGTAAGTAACGCGCTTACATTTAATTAGTACCATCCACATGGGTAAGTAACGCGCTTTCACTTAGAATAATCCACATGGGTAAGTAATGCATTTACTCTTAGTACCATCTAAATGGGAAAGTAACGCGCTTACTCTTAGTACCATCCACATGGGTAAGTAACGTGCATACTCTTGATACCATCTATATGGATAAGTAACGCACTTACTCTTAGTACCATCCACATGGGTAAGTAACGCGCATACTCTTAGTACCATCCATATGAGTAAGTAACGCACTTACTCTTAGTACCTTCCACGTGGGTAAGTAAGATGCTTACTTCTATTACCATCAGCATGGGTAAGTAACGCATTTACTCTTAGTACCATCCACATGGTTAAGTAACGCACTTACTATTAGTACCATCCACATGGGTAAGTAACGCGCTTACTCTTAGTACCATCCACATGAGTAAGTGACACTCTTAGTTTTAGTACCATCCAAATAGGGAAAAACGCACATGGGTAAGTAACACACCTATTTTTAGTACCAACCATATGGGTAAGTAACACGCTTACTCTTAGTTTATCTGCATGGGTAAGTAATGCATTTACTCTTAGTACCATTTACATAGGTATGTAACACCCATACTTCTAGTACCATCCGCATGGTTAAGTAACGCACTTACTCTTAGTACCATCTACATGGGTAAGTAACTCACTTACTATTAATACCATCCGCATGGGTAAGTAATACGCTTAGTCTTGGTAGCATTTGCATGGTTAAGATACACTTACCCCTAGTACCATCCACAAGGTAAGTAACGCGCTAACTCTTAATACCATCCACATGGGAAAGGAACTCTCATACTCTTAGAAACATCTACATTGGTAAGTAACACGCATAAACTTAGCATCATCCACATGGGTAAGTGTATACACATGCACATGGGTAAATTCGGTGCTTACTACCAATACCATTCACATGGGTAAGTAACGTGCTTATTCTTAGTACCACCCACATGTGTATGCAAAGCGCATACTCTTAGTACCTCACATGGGTAAGTAACGCGCTTACTCTTAGTACCATCCACATGAGTCCCTAACGCACTTACTCTTGTTACCACCCGGATGGGTAAGTAACGCACTTACTCTTAGCACCCTTCATTTGGGTAAGTAACGCGTGTACTCTTAGTACCATCCACATGGGTAAGTAACACGTGTACTCTTAGTACCATCAGCATGGGTAAGTAACGCGCATATTCGTAGTACCGTACACATGGCTAAATAACGTGCTTACTGTTAGTACGATCTACATGGGTAAGCGACACTCTTACATTTAGTACCATCCACATTAATAAGTAACTAGCGCACTGTTAGTGCCAACCGTATGTGTAAGTGAGGCACGTACTTTTAATACCATCCACATGGGTAAGTAAAGCACTTACTCTTAGTACCATCCACACATGTAAATTACGCGCTTACTCTTAGTATTATCCACATGGGAAAGTAATGCATTTACTCTTATTACCATCCACAAGGGTAGGTAACGCATTTACTCTTAGCACCATCCACATGGGTAAGTAACGCACTTACTCTTAGTACCATCCTTATGGATAAATAACGCGCTTATTCGTAGGGACCATCCACAGGTTAAGTAGCACACTTACTATTAGTACAATCCACATAGGTATGTAATGCTTCTGCTCTTATTGCCTTCCACATGGGTATATTATGCACTTACTCTTAGTACCATCCATATGGTTAAGTAATGCACTCATTTTTAGTGCCATCCAGATGGGTAAGTAACGTGCTACCTCTTAGTACCATCCACCTGGATAAGGCGTGCATACTCTTAGTACCATCCATATGAGTATGCAACGCGCTTACTGTAAGTACCATCCGCATGGGTAAGTGACACGCTTACTTTTAGTACCATCCACATGGGTAAGTAACGCACTTACTTTTAGTACCATCCATATGGGTAAGTAACGCACATACTCTTAGTACCATCCACATGGGAAAGTAACGCGCTTACATTTACTGTCATCCACATGGGTAAGTAATGCGCATACTTTTAATACCAGGTAAGTAACCATCTTAGTACCATCTACACAGGTAAGTAACCAGCCTACTCTTATTACCATCCATGTGGGTATATTATGCAATTACTCTTAGTACCTTCCATTTGGGTAAGTAACGCACTTACTCTTAGTACTATCCACATGGGTAAGTAACGCACTTATTCTTAGTACCATCCACATGGGTAAGTAACGCACTTACTCTTAGTAACATTCACATGGGTAAGTAACGCGCTTGCTCTTAGTACCACCCACATGGGTAAGTAACGTGCATACTTTTAGTACCATCATATGGGTAAGTAACACTCATACTCTTAGAATCATCTGGATGGGTAAGTAACGCGCTTACTCTTTGTACAATTCACATGGGTAAATAACGTGCTTACTCTTTGTATTATCCACATGGGTGAGTAATGCATTTACTCTTAGTACCATCCACATGGGTAAGTAACGCGCTTAATCTTAGTACCATCCCCATAAGTAACGCGCATACTCTTAGTACCATCCACATGTTTAAGTAAAGCATTTAGTTTGCAATAGTACCATCCACATGGGTAAGTAACGCGCATACTCTGAGTACCATCCATATGGTGGCACTGGGTGGTGGCAGGGTCACTGTAGCTAGCAGGTTGGGGGGCCAGAAAATGCGCATGCCACCATCAGTGCCAGCTACAGTGGCCCTGCCACCACGCAGGGCCACGCCCTTAGTACCTTCCACATGGGTAAGTAAAATGTTTACTTCTATTATCACTCGCATTGGTAAATAACATGCTTATTCTTAGTGCCATCCGGATGGGCAAGTAACGCGCTTACTCTTCGTACCATTCGGAGGGGTAAGTAACGTGCTTAGTCTTAGTACCATCCACTTGGGTATGTAACGCGCTTACTGTTAGTACCATCCACATGGGTAAGTGACACGCTTACTTTTAGTACCATCCACAAGGGTAATTAACGCACAAACTTTTATTACCATCCATATGGGTAAGTAACGCACATACTTTTAGTACCATCCATATAAGTAAATAACGCTCTTTCTCTTAATATAATCCACACAGGTAAGTAATGCATTTACTCTTAGTACCATTCACATACGTAAGTAAGGCACCTACTAGTAGTACCTTCCACATGGGTAAGAAAAACGCTTATTCTTCGTACCATCCACATAGGTAAGCAACGCGCATACTCTTAGTACTATCCACATGGGTAAGTAAGGCGCTTATTCGTAGTACCATCTACATGGGTAAGAAACACACTTGCTCTTAGTACTATCCACATAGGTAAATAATGCTCTTACTCTTGGTACCATCCGTATGGGTAAGTAAAACGCTTACTCTTAGTACGATCCACATGGGTCAGTGACTCGCTTATTCTTACTCTTATTACTATCCACATGAATATATTATGCACTTGCTCTTAGTACCATCCACATGGGTAAGTAACGCACTTACTCTTAGCACCATCCACATGGGTAAGTAACGCACTTACTTTTAGTACCATTCACATGAATAAGTAACGTAGATATTATTAGTACCATCCATATGGGTAAGTAACGCACTTACCCTTAGTACCATCCACATATCTAAGCAATGCGCATACACTTAGTACCATCCACTTGGGTAAGTAACGCGCTTATTTGTAGTACCATCTACATGAGTAATTAACACACTTACTCTTAGTACCATCCACATAGGTAAGTAACGCGCTTACTCTTAGTACCATCCACATGGGTAAGAAACGTGCTTACTCTTAGTACTATCCACATCGGTAACGTGATTACTGTTAGAACCATCTACATGGGTAAGTGGCACGCTTACATTTAGTACCATCGACATGGGTAAGGAAAGCGCGCACTGTTAGTACCATCAACATATGTAGCAATTACTTTTAGTACCATCTGCATGGCGAAGTAATGTTCTTATTCCTAGTACCATCTACATGCGTAAGTAAAGCGCTTACTCCTAGTACCTTCCATATGGGTAAGTAAGACGCTTCTCTTTCAGCACCTCAACCCCTTTCTGCTTCACCTGTACAGATGCGGAGTATTGAACTCCAATGCTTGGGTGAGAGTTCAAATACTTCACCACACGCTCAGCTGCATCCACCTGCTCCTCTGATGGATTCTGCACCACCCTAGCCAGCGGCCCAACTGAGAAAGAAATGTCGGGCCCGTGTGAACAGCTGCATATAAGAGGCTGCCCACCAAGGACTGAAATTGCTGCTGCTCCTCGGCTTCAACCCCTTCATCCTCTGCAGCCTTCACAAGCTTGAACTCAGCTGGCAGAGGAGTTGCAACCTTGCGCTCATTCTCAATCCCATACTTCTCCCCCAGCTCCTTGATGAACTTCTCCTGGTGCAGCTTCAACCACCTGTGATCCAGATCCCTCTCCACGTGCATCCCGAGGTAGTACTTTACCTCCCCAAGGTTCTTGCACTTGAAGTTCTCCATCAGCTGCTGCTGCACCATTTGGATCTCCTTCATGCTGCTGCTGAAGAGAAGAATGTCGTCCACGTAGACCAGAAACAGCACCAGCTTCTCCCCCTCGCCCTTGAGAAAGAGGCTCTCATCGCAGCTGCTGGTCCTGAATCCCATCTCCTCTGAAACAGCTGCCAACTTCTGGTACCAGCAGCGTGGCGCCTGCTTCAAGCCGTAGATGGACTTTTTCAGTTTGCACACCCTGCCCGTACCATCCTCATACCCAGGCGGCTGCGTCATGAACACCTCCTCCTCTAAAATCCCGTTGAGAAATGCCGTTGATATATCCATCTGAATGATGAATTTCCCACCAACGGCTGCATCTGCCAACAAGACACGGAGAGTAGGGGGTTTGGCAGTGGGAGCAAAGATCTCGTTGAAGTCCTGCTTCTCCTTCTGCATAAACACCTTAGCCACCATCCTACATCCTCTTGTAGATGGTGACCTGCCCCTTGTCGTCGGTCTTGATCCTCAGCACCCACTTGCATTGTACCGCTTTCTTCCCCTCGGGCAGCACTACCAGTTCCCAAGTCCCATTGTCTAGCAGGCTCTGATACTCAGCATCCCTAGAAGCCAGCCATTTGTCCCTATCTGGTCCAGCTAATGCCTCCTCCATGCTAGCTGGTTCCTCTGGTGCAGGGGCAATAAAACAGTAGGCAGGTTCATCCTCCTCATCCGGGTCATAGCCATGAGGTAAAATCAGCATTGCCTCATCGGTCCCCAACTGCTGCTCTGCTGCATCAGCTCCTGCAGTCAGCTTCATCGTTACCTCCTGGCCTAGAGACGGGTGTCTCCCATCCCTTCATCACAACACCCTTTGGCTTCCTCCTTTGTGGTAGCTTAGGCACCTTAGCTTTGCCTTGCTGCTGCTCTCCTCCCTCAGATTCAGCAGCTTCCCTGATGCTACCACTAGTCTCCACATCACCTCCTCCATTAGCACGTGCCTCCTGCACCTTCTCTCCATCACCACCCTCTGCAGCTACCTCCTCTCCCTCCTCCTGCACACTAGGAGTCAGGTCCAGCTGCATGGTGATCTGCTCCATCTCCTGTGATATCTTGGCCTCTGGCTGTTGCTTCCAGCCCCCATACATCAGGCCCTCAACAAACTTCACATCCCTGCTGTCAAACAGCACACCCTTGCGTGGTTCCCACAGCAACCATCCCTTGCTCTCGGCAGCCAGCCCCAAATGCACAAACCAGATTGCACTTGCCCCCAACTTACTGCGGTAGGTCTTGGGGACGTGGGCGACTGCCATACAACCAAACACCCTCAGCATATCCACCGGCGGCTTCCTCCCAAGCCACCTCTCCAACGGCACCCACGAGTCATCCCCAACCTTGGTGAGTACCCTGTTCCTAGCCACGGTAGCGTGCCGAACAGCATGGGGCCACATCGAGTTGCCCAGCCCAGATTCTATGAGCAGCGCCCTAGCTGTCTCTAGAATAGTCCGGTTCGCCCGTTCTGCTACACCGTTGGACTGTGGGGTGTAAGCCGTGGTCAGCTCCCTCTGAATGCCCTGCTTCTTGAGCCAGGCCGTCATTTTAGCTCCAAGGAACTCACCACCCCGGTCTGTCCTAATCCGCTTCACCACACACTCCGCCTGCTTCTCCACAAATGGCAGCCAATCATCCCGTATCGTGGAGGCGGCGTGGTCCTTCTGCTTCAGCGGATACGCCCACATAAGTCTGCTCCAATCATCCACAATCGTAAGGAAGTACCGCTCCCCCTTGTGCCCTTGCACCAGCAGCGGCCCCACCAAGTCCATGTGGACCAGCTCCAACGGCTTCTTGCTCCTGCCAGTGACACTATGGAAGGGGAAACGGGTGAACTTTGAAAGGAGGCAAATTTCATAGTTGCCTCAACAAAGGCATTGCCACATGCCCCAAACGTCGGTGTGCCGTTGCCCAATCTGTTTCCCCAGATCTGGCCGACACTTTCACACCAACTCCTCCAACGGCGTTGCACTCCCCCTGGGATGCAGACCCCTCTCCAGCCTGCCCCCCACCGTGCCACGCCAGCGCCGGCAGCTGCCACATAGATCTGTACACGTCCTTGCTCTCGTGCAGATCCCAAAGCACCCGATTGCCCAGCTTCCCCTTATAAGTGCGTGCCCCATCCGTGTTGGTGTTCACCCCAGCCTTGCCAAGCTTACAGAGGGAGATAAGCTTGGCCTTCAGGTCGGGGACGAGAAGAACGTCGTGCAGCACCACCGGCTTGCCATCCACTCCCTTAAACGCAGCTCGTCCCGCACCAGCCACCTTCAACATGTGTCCAGAGGCGGAGCACACCTCATTGATCGATGCAGCGCATACTTACGTCTAGCAGGTCCTTGCGCAGCGTCATCGTCCAAGCAGCGCCTGTGTCCAACACCCAATAGTCCAGGGGGTGCAGCTCTGCTCCAACTTTGGCAGAGGCATCTCCTTGCTCCCCCTTGTCTCCCACATGGAAGAATTGGCCCGCGGTGCGCTCCTTCTTCTTCTCCGCACCGCCGTTGCCCTTCGGGTTGTTGTCGGACGAATCAGCGACCATGTTCGCGCCGTTTTTCTGGTTCCTCCGCGCGCTGCCATCCTGGTGACGATTCTGGGGGGTCCATCCATCGGGTTTCTTATAGCATAAGAACTTGGGATGCCCTTCCTTCTCACAGTACCAGCAACTCCCTTTCATTTTGCCACCAGCACCCGACTTGCCCCCACGTCCAGATTTCGCACCGCGACCCCAACCGGTACCTCCTTGTTGGTCGTTGGAGTCGTCGTCCTTCTTTGCACCGCGTCCAGCACCACCGAAGCCACGTCCTCTGCCACGTCGGCTCCCTTGCATCCCGTACCCGCTGCTGCCGTCATCTCCACCCCTCAGTTGGCGGCGACGGAAATCCTCCTCCAGAATCTTTGTCCGCACCCACTCGAGCGTCCACAAGCTCTGGTTCTGCGGCAGGCTCAATCCGCTCGTGAATTGAAGCCACGATTCCGGCAGCAGCGACAGCATCTTCAAGCACTTGGTCTGCTCCGGGTAGGTGATTCCCGGTCAGCTTCGCGTAGAGGTCGCGCATCTTGTCCAAGACAGGTTGCACCGGCTCTCCCTCGCTCAGGCGCAACGCGGACAGCTCTCTCTCCATCATGAGCGTTGCGGCGACGGAGGTAGGGGCGTGCAGCTCCTTCAACACGGTCCACGCCTTCGGACCGCACTCAACCTCCGGCAGCAGGTGCATGACGTGATGACGCTGGTTCAGCTCCAAACTCTGCGACGTCAAGTAGTAGAGGCGAGGCGCGCTCGTCCCAGTCTTCCTCCAGGGCGGGGTCATTCGGTCTAGGCTCCTCCCCAATCATTAGTTTCAGCAATCCAATCTGACGGAAGTAGAGTTGCATTTTCCAGGCCCAATCATCATAGCCCTCACCATTGAACTTCTCGACGGTGAAGTTTTTCAGCACCTCCTTGATCAGCGAGCCCTGGTTTGTTCGCGCTCCCCTTGGCGCCGAAACACCAGAATCTTGGCTGCCGCTACGATCTTGGGCTGAAGATTCACCAGCTCCTGCCGAGGTGTTGCCTGCCATAGCTACCTATAACGAGGATCGCTATAACGCAGCTCTGATACCAGCTTGTTGGTGTAATGGCCTAATAAACTCAAGCTACTAAGACGCAATTCAAACTTAAACCTCTCCTCGGGGTCACCTCCAAGGGTCCCTGGGTGCCTGGTACAAGACCAGCCCCTATCCTCGGGTCCGAGTTTGTAGAGAGAGGGATAAGAAGAACGCAATCAAAATAGCGAGAGTACCTTGAACGTCGCGCAGCGTGCCATGCAGACCGTCGATCGGATTAAGCTGAGAATTCTCTATATCGAAGCTCGCTCCAAGAGCTTCAAAATAAGCCAAGTTGCCTCGCGAAAAGTTCTGCCATTACGAAGTTATGGCTCGGACAGCGTTTGCCTAGCGTTGGAGTGCTAGCATACTAGCGTTGACTCGGGTAGCATTCCGCCGTCGAAACGCGTAGAAACGAAATTCCAGCAAGGAAGGAATCCGCTTGAATCAATTGACTATATCCAGGTACAAACAGAGAAGGAATAAATAGTTCTAGCTAGCAAGGACCTTGGGAATCAACCTGGGGACAACCAGGGATGATCCCAAATAATTCCAAGCAACAGAACCAACCTGGCTGGACAAAACAGCAGGTGGTAGGTTGGAAAACAACCTCTGGTTCTGTTTTTCCAACCTGGGAAAACAACAACCAGGTTCAGGTTCTAAAAACAGAACCTGTTTTGCCTTTGCCCAACCAGCCAAATGCTGGTTCTGCTGGTTTCCCCTGGCCTTGTAGCATGCAGATACAGACAAACAACATCCAACCTTCACCTAAATTGTACCCCTATAGTGCCTGCCCTGCTACACTATAGTCAACCAAACAATACAGTACACTTTCAAGTTGAATAGAACTGAATCTGCGCAATCAATTTAACCGAACTGCAAAGCTTCCATCTTGGGTTCCTTTGCGAGCTCGTCCTTTCTGCTTGCACTGTTCATAGCGCGTACAATGTTGTGCCGAAGCGCACATTGCGCGAGTACCTGCAAATGCTTCAAGCGAAAATTGCGAAAGCAAACAAACACACGAACACACCATTCACATGCAAATGCACTCGCACGCGCATACTTGCACAAACAGACGGCAGGATGTCGTGCAAAGTGAATTTGCACCCAACACTCCTAGTACCATCCATATGGGTAAATAACGCGCTTACTCTTAGTACCATCCATATGGGTAAGTAACGAGCTGACTCTTAGTACCCTCCACATGGGTAAGTAACGCGCATACTCTTAGTACCACCCATATGGGTATGTAACGCACATACTCTTAGTAACATCCAGATGGGTAAGTAACGCGAAAACTTTTAGTACCATCCACATGGGTAAGTAACGCACTTACTCTTAGTACCAACCACAGGGGTAAGTAACGCGCTTACTCATAGTACTATCCATATGGATAAACAACGTGCTTATTCGAAGTACCATCCACATGGGTAAGTAACACACTTACTCTTAGCACCATCCACATGTGTAAGTAACGTGCTTACTCTTAGTACCTTCAACATGGGTAAGTAAAACGCTTACTCTTAGTACCATTCGCATCAGTAAGTAACGCGCTTACTCTTAGTACCATCCACATGGGTTAGTAACGTGCTTATGCGTAGTACCAACCACATGGGTAAGTAACGCACTTATTCTTAGTACCAACCAGATGGGTAAGTAACGCGCTTACTCTTGGTACCATCCACATGGGTAAGTAACGCGCTTACTCTTAATACCATCCTTATAGGCAAATAAAGCGCATACTCTTAGTACCAACCATATAGGTAAGTAACGCGCTTACTGTTAGTACCATCCACATGGGTAAGTAACACGCTTACTCTTAGTACCATCCACATGGGTAAGAAACGCGCGCACTGTTATTACCATCCATATAGGAAAGTAACACACTTACTAATTGCACCATCCACGTGGGTAAGTAAATCGCTTACTTTTAGAATTATCCACAGGGGTAAGTAATGCATTTACCCTTAGTATCATTAACATGGGTAAGTAACGTGTATACTCTTTTTACCATCCAGATGGATAAGTAACGCGCATGCTCTTAGCACCATCCACATGGGTAAGTAACGCACTTACTCTTAGTACCATCCACATGGATAAGTAACGCACTTGCCCGTAGTACCATCCACATGGGTAAATAACACATTAAATCTTAGTACCATCCACATAGGTAAGTAACGTGCGTACTCTTAAAACCATCCATATGTGTAACTAACGCGCTTACTATTAGTACCATCCACATGGGTAAGTAACGCGCATACTCTTAGTACCATCCACATGGGTAAGTAATGCATTTACTCTTAGAACCTTTCACATGGGTAAGTAAAATGCTTACTTCTACTTCCATCCTCATGGGTAAGTAACGTTCTTACTCGTAGTACCATACACATGGTTAAGTAACGCACTTTTTTTTAGCGCCATCCAGATGGGTAAGTAACACGCTTACTCTTAGAATCATTCACAGGGATATGTAACGTGCTTACTCTTAGTACCATCCACCTGCGTAAGTAACGTGCTTACTCTTATTACCATCCATATGGGTATCTAACGCGCTTTCTGAGCTTAGTACCATCCACATGGGTAAGTAACACACTTACTCTTAGTACTATCCATATGCGTATGTAACGCGCATACTCTTAGTACCATCCATATGGGTATCTAACGCGCTTTCTGTGAGTACCATCCGCATGGGTAAGTAATACACTTACTTTTAGTACTATCCATATGCGTATGTAACGCGCTTACTCTTAGTACCATCCACATGGTTAAGCAACGCGCATACACTTAGTATCCATCCACATGGGTAAGTACACGCTTATTCGTAGTACCATCCATATGGAAAAGTAACGCGCTTTCTATTAGTACCATCCACATGGGTAAGTGACACGCTTACTTTTAGTACCATCCACATGGGTAAGGAATGCGCGCACTATTAGTACCATCAATATGGGTAAGTAACGCACTTACTTTTAGTACCAACCATATGGGTAAGTAACGCGTTTACTCTTAGTACCATCTACATTGGTAAGTAACGCGCATACTCTTTGTACCATCCAGATAGGTAAGCTACGCGCTTACTCTTAGTACCATCCACATGGTTAAGTAACGCGCTTACTTTTAGTACCTTCCATAAGGATAAGTAAAACGCGTACTCTTAGTACCATCCACAAGGGTACGTAACACGCTTATTCTTAGTACCATCCACATGGGTAAGTAACGCACTTACTTTTAGTACCATCCACATGGGTAAGTAATACATTTACCATTCACTTGGGTAAGTAATTCGCGTACTCTTTAAACCATTCAGATGGATCAGTAACGCGCATGCTTTTACTACCATCCACATGGGTATATTATGCACTTACTCTTTGTCCCATCTACATGGGTAAGTAACGCACTAACTATTAGTACCATCCACAAGGGTAAGCAACGCGCATACTCTTGATACCATCCACCGCGCTTATTCTTAGTACCATCCACATGGGTAAGTAACACACTTACTCTTAGTACCATCTACATAGGTAAGTATCGCACTTAGTCTTAGTATCATCAATATATGCAAGTAACGCGCTTACTCTTAGTACCATCCATACTCTTAGTAATGGCCACATGGGTAAGCAACGCGCATACTCTTAGTACTATCCACCGCGCTTATTCGTAGTACCATCTACACGGGTAAGTAACACACTTACTCTTAGTACCATCTACATAGGTAAGTATCGCACTTAGTCTTAGTACCATCAATATATGCAAGTAACGCGCTTAATGTTAGTACCATTCATTTTGGTAAATAATGCGCATACTCTTAGTACCATCCACATGGGTAAGTAACGCACTTACTCTTAGTACCATCCACATGGGTAAGTAACGCGCTTATTCGTAGTACCATCCATATGGGTAAGTTGTTCTTACTCTTAGTACCATCCATATAGGTAAGTATCGCTCTTACTCTTAGTACCATCCACATGTGTAAGTAACGCGCTAACTGTTAGTACCAACCGCATAGGTAAGTAATGCACTTACTCTTAGTACCATCCACATAGGTAAGTAACGCACTTTCACTTAGTACCATCCAAATGGATAAGTAACGCGCATTCTTCTATTACCATCCAAATGGGAATATTATGCACAAACTCTTATTACCTTCCACATAGGTAAGTAAAGTGCTAACTTCTATTACTATCCACATGGGAATATTATGCACTAGCTCTTAGTACCTTCCACATGGGTAAGTAAAGTGCTTACTGCATCTGCATAGGTATGTAACGCGCTTACTCTTACTCTTTGTAACGCACATATTCATAGTGTCATCCACTTGGGTAAGTACTGTTGGTGTAAGGGTCTAATAAACTCAAGCTATTAGGACTTAATCAAACTTAAAACCTCTCCTCGGGGTCACCTCCAAGGGTCCCTGGGTGCCTGGTACAAGACCAGCCCCTATCCTCGGGTCCGAGTTTGTAGAGAGAGGGATCAAGAAGGACTTAGTCAAAACAGCAAGAGTACCTTGAACGTCGCGCAGCGTGCCGTGCAGACCGTCGGTCGGATTAAGCTGAGAATTCGCTATATCGAAGCTCGCTCCAAGAGCTTTAAAATGAGCCAAGTTGCCTCGCGAAAAGTTCTGCCATTACTAAGTTATGGCTCGGACAGCGTTTGCCTAGCGTTGGAGTGCTAGCATACTAGCGTTGACTCGGGTAGCATTCCGCCGTCGAATAGCGCAGAAACGAAATTCCAGCGAGGAAGGAATTCGCTTGAATCAATTTGACTATATTCAGGTACAAACAGAGAAGGATTAAATAGTTCTAGCTAGCAAGGACCTTGGGAATCAACCTGGGAACAACCAGGGATGATCCCAAATAATTCCAAGCAACAGAACCAACCTGGCTGGACAAAATAGCAGGTGGTAGGTTGGTAAACAACCTCTGGTTCTGTTTTTCCAACCTGGGAAAACAACAACCAGGTTCAGGTTCTAAAAACAGAACCTGTTTTGTCTTTGCCCAACCAGCCAAATGCTGGTTCCGCTGGTTTCCCCTGGCCTTGTAGCATGCAGATACAGACAAACAACATCCAACCTTCACCTAAATTGTACCCCTATAGTGCCTTCCCTGCTACACTATAGTTAACCAAACAAAACAGTACAATTTCGAGTTGGATAGAACTGAATCTGCGCAATCAACTCAACCGAACTGCAAAGCTTCCATCTTGGGTTCCTTTGCGAGCTCGTCCTTTCTGCTTGCACTGTTCATAGCGCGTACAATGTTGTGCCGAAGCGCACATTGCGCGAGTACCTGCAAATGCATCAAGCGAAAAATGCGAAAGCAAACAAACACACGAACACACCATTCACACGCAAATGCATTCGCACACGCATACTCGTACAAATAGACGGCAGGATGTCGTGCAATGTGCATTTGCACCCAACACACTCCCCCTCAGCCTGCCGGCTGCATCTCCGTCATTCCATGCTAGTTCATGCTCATTCCACTCATGCGCACACAACGCCAATAAGGCTCATCCGCAAGCCTCTTGGTGAGAAAGTCTGCTGGCTGCTGGTGAGTCTTGATGTAGATCGGATGCACCGTCCCCCTCTTCACCTCCTTACGCAGCCAGTGCCACTTGATACGCATGTGCTTGTTCAGCCCATGAAGCACAGCGTTTCTGGCCATCCCAAGAGCCCCCTTGCTATCACAAAACAGCGGCGTAGCAACTTTCTGCTCCTGGCCAATCTCCTCTAACAGCCTTCTCAGCCAAATCACCTCCTTCACCCCATGGAACATCGCCATGTACTCTGATTCTACGGAAGAGAGTGCCGTCTCCGTCTGCTTCTTGGACCTCCAACTAACAGGTCCTCCCCCAACTACGCAGATGTATCCTCCCACAGATGAGGAATCCTCCTTCTCAGAAGCCCACGTAGCATCGGTAAAGCAAGTGAGAAATAGCTTGCCTTCTCCAAGCCTCTCCCCCTTCTCTTTCAGCACCTCCACCCCTTTCTGCTTCACCTGTGCAGATGCGGAGTATTGAACTCCAATGCTTGGGTGAGAGTTCAGGTACTTCACCACACGCTCAGCTGCATCCACCTGCTCCTCTGATGGATTCTGCACCACCCTAGCCAGCTGCCCAACCGAGAAAGAGATGTCGGGCCTCGTGTGAACTGCTGCGTACAAGAGGCTGCCCACCAAGGACTGAAATTGCTGCTGCTCTTCAGCTTCAACCCCTTCATCCTCTGCAGCCTTCACAAGCTTGAATTCTGCTGGCAGGGAAGTTGCAACCTTGCGCTCATTCTCAATCCCATACTTCTCCCCCAGCTCCTTGATGAACTTCTCCTGGTGCAGCTTCAACCACCTGTGATCTGGATCCCTCTCCACGTGCATCCCGAGGTAGTACTTTACCTCCCCAAGGTTCTTGCACTTGAAGTTTTCCATCAGTTGCTGCTGCACTTTCTGGATCTCCTTCATGCTGCTGCTGAAGAGAAGAATGTCGTCCACATAGACCAGAAACAGCACCAGCTTCTCCCCCTCGCCCTTGAGAAAGAGGCTCTCATCACAGCTGCTGGTCCTGAATCCCATCTCCTCTAAAACAGCTGCCAACTTCTGGTACCAGCAGCGTGGCGCCTGCTTCAAGCCGTAGATGGACTTGTTGAGCTTGCACACCCTGCCCGTACCATCCTCATACCCAGGCGGCTGCGTCATGTACACATCCTCCTCTAAAATCCCATTCAGGAATGCCGTTGAAATATCCATCTGAATGATGAATTTCCCACTAACAGCTGCATCTGCCAACAAGACACGGAGGGTAGGGGGTTTGGCAGTGGGAGCAAAGATCTCGTTGAAGTCCTGCTTCTCCTTCTGCATAAACCCCTTCGCCACCAGCCTACTCTTGTAGATGGTGACCTGCCCCTTGTCATCGGTCTTGATCCTCAGCACCCACTTGCATTGTATCGCTTTCTTCCCATCAGGCAGCACCACCAGATCCCATGTCCTATTCTCCAGCAGACTCTGGTACTCAGCATCCCTAGAAGCCAGCCACTTGTCCCTATCTGGTCCAGCTAATGCCTCCTCCATGCTAGCTGGTTCCTCTGGTGCAGGGGCAAGAAAACAGTACGCAGGCTCATCCTCCTCATCCGAGTCATAGCCATGAGGTAGAATCAGCAATGCCTCTTCGGTCCCTAGCTGCTGCTCTGCTGCATCAGTTCCTGCAGTCAGCTTCTTAGTAGCCATACGGGTACGTCCTGGCCTGGAGACGGGTGTCTCCCATCCCTTCATAACGACACCCTTCGGCTTCTTAGTTTTTCCCTGCTGCTTCTCTCCTCCCTCGGGTCCAGCAGCTCCACTAGTGCTGCCGCCAGTTTCCACACCATTTTCTCCACCAGCAGATGCCTCCTGTACCTTCTCTCCATCACCATTTCCAGCAGCTGCCTCCTCTCCCTCCTCCCACACACTAGGAGTCAGGTCCAGCTGCATGGTGATCTGCTCCATCTGCTGGGACACCCTTGCCTCCGGCTGTTTCTCCCAGCTCCCATACATCATGCCCTCAATGAATTTCACATCCCTGCTGTCAAACAACACACCCTTGGATGGTTCCCACAGCAGCCATCCCTTGCTCTCAGCAGCCAGCCCCAAATGCACACACCAGATTGCACTCGCCCCCAACTTACTGCGGTAGGTCTTGGGGACGTGGGCGACTGCCATGCAAACAGTGGCGTGCCGGACAGCATGAGGCCACATAGAATTGCTCAGCCCAGATTCTATGAGCAGCGCCCTAGCTGTCTCCAGAATGGTCCGGTTTGCCCGTTCTGCTACACCATTGGACTGTGGGGTATAAGCCATGGTCAGCTCTCTCTGGATGCCCTGCTTCTTGAGCCAGGCCGTCATTTCAGCTCCAAGGAACTCACCACCCCGGTCTGTCCTAATCCGCTTCACTACACACTCCGCCTGCTTCTCCACGAATGGCAGCCAATCGTCCCGTATCGTGGAGGCGGCGTGGTCCTTCTGTTTCAGCGGATACGCCCACATCAGCCTGCTCCAGTCATCCACAATTGTAAGAAAATACCGCTCCCCCTTGTGCCCTTGCACCGGCAGCGGCCCCACCAAGTCCATGTGGACCAGCTCCAAAGGCTTCTTGCTCCTGCCAGCCACACTATGGAAAGGGAAACGGGTGAACTTTGAAAGCAAACAGATTTCACAGTTGTCATCGGGTGGCTGTCCGTTCAGCTTCAGACCCTTAACGGCTCCATCCTTCTCCAGCTGCTTCAGCAAAGGCATTGCCACATGCCCTAAGCGCCGGTGTGCCGTTGCCCAATCTGTCTCCCCAGACCTGGCCGACACTTTCACACCAACCCCTCCAACGGCATTGCACTCCCCCTGGGATGCAGACCCCTTTCCAGCCTGCCCCCCACCATGCCACGCCAGGGCCGGCAGCTGCCACATAGATCTGTACACGTCCTTGCTCTCGTGCAGATCCCAAAGCACCCGATTGCCCAGCTTCCCCTTATAAGTGCGTGCCCCATCCGTGTTGGTGTTCACCCCAGCCTTGCCAAGCTTACGGAGGGAGATAAGGTTGGCCTTCAGGTCGGGGACGAAGAGAACGTCGTGCAGCACCACCGGCTTGCCATCCGCTCCCTTAAACGCAGCTCGTCCCGCACCAGCCACCTTCAACATGTGTCCAGAGGCGGAGCACACTTCATTGATCGGTGCAGCTCGTACTTCGTCCAGCAGGTCCTTGCGCGGCGTCATCGTCCAAGCAGCGCCTGTGTCCAACACCCAATAGTCTAGGGGGTGCAGCTCTGCTCCAACTTTGGCAGAGGCGTCTCCTTGCTCCCCCTTGTCTCCCACATGGAAGAATTGGCCCGCGGTGCGCTCCTTCTTCTTCTCCGCACCGCCGTTGCTCTTCGGGTTGTTGTCGGACGAATCAGCGACCATGTTGGCGCCGTTTTTCTGGTTCCTCCGCGCGCCGCCATCCTGGTGACGATTCTGGGGGGTCCATCCATCGGGTTTCTTATAGCACAAAAACCAGGGGTGCCCTTCCTTCTCACAATACCAGCAACTCCCTTTCATTTTGCCACCAGCACCCGACTTGCCCCCACGTCCAGATTTCGCACTGCGACCCCAACCGGTACCTCCTTGTTGGTCGTTGGAGTCGTCGTCTTTCTTTGCACCGCGTCCAGCACCACCGAAGCCACGTCCTCTGCCACGTCGGCTCCCTTGCATCCCGTAGCCGCTGCTGCCGTCGTCTCCACCCCTCAGTTGGCGGCGACGGAAGTCCTCCTCCAGAATCTTCGTCCGCACCCACTCGAGCGTCCACAAGCTCTGGTTCTGCGGCAGGCTCAATCCGCTCGTAAATTGAAGCCACGATTCTGGCAGCAGCGAGAGCATCTTCAAGCACTTGGTCTGCTCCGGGTAGGTGATTCCCGCGGTCGCCAACTTCGCGTAGAGGTCGCGCATCTTGTCCAGGACTGGTTGCACCGGCTCTCCCTCGCTCAGGCGCAACGCGGACAGCTCCCTCTCCAGCATCAACGTTGCGACAACGGAGGTCGGGGCGTGCAGCTCCTTCAACACGGTCCACGCCTTCGGACCGCATTCAACCTCCGGCAGCAGGTGCATGACGTGGTGATGCTGGTTCAGCTCCAAACTCTGCGACATCAAATAGTAGCCAGCCGAGGAGCGCTCGTCCCAATCTTCCTGCAGCGTGGGGTCACTCGGTCTAGGCTCCTCCCCAATCATTAGTTTTAGCAAACCGATCTGACGGAAATATAATTGCATTTTCCAGGCCCAATCATCATAGCCCTCACCATTGAACTTCTCGACGGTGAAATTCTTCAGCACCTCCTTGACAAGCGAGCCCTGGTTTGTTCGCGCTCCCCTTGGCACTGAAAGACCAGAATCTTGGCTGCCGCTACGATCTTGGGCTGAAGATTCACCAGCTCCCGCCGAGATGTTGCCCGCCATAGCTACCTATAACGAGGATCACTATAACGCAGCTCTGATACCAGCTTGTTGGTGTAAGGGCCTAATAAACTCAAGCTATTAGGACTTAATCAAACTTAAAACCTCTCCTCGGGGTCACCTCCAAGGGTCCCTGGGTGCCTGGTACAAGACCAGCCCCTATCCTCGGGTCCGAGTTTGTAGAGAGAGGGATCAAGGACTTAGTCAAAACAGCAAGAGTACCTTGAACGTCGCGCAGCGTGCCGTGCAGACCGTCGGTCGGATTAAGCTGAGAATTCGCTATATCGAAGCTCGCTCCAAGAGCTTTAAAATGAGCCAAATTGCCTCGCGAAAAGTTCTGCCATTACTAAGTTATGGCTCGGACAGCGTTTGCCTAGCGTTGGAGTGCCAGCATACTAGCGTTGACTCGGGTAGCATTCCGCCGTCGAATAGCGCAGAAACGAAATTCCAGCGAGGAAGGAATTCGCTTGAATCAATTTGACTATATTCAGGTACAAACAGAGAAGGATTAAATAGTTCTAGCTAGCAAGGACCTTGGGAATCAACCTGGGAACAACCAGGGATGATCCCAAATAATTCCAAGCAACAGAACCAACCTGGCTGGACAAAATAGCAGGTGGTAGGTTGGTAAACAACCTCTGGTTCTGTTTTTCCAACCTGGAAAAACAACAACCAGGTTCAGGTTCTAAAAACAGAACCTGTTTTGTCTTTGCCCAACCAGCCAAATGCTGGTTCCGCTGGTTTCCCCTGGCCTTGTAGCATGCAGATACAGACAAACAACATCCAACCTTCACCTAAATTGTACCCCTATAGTGCCTTCCCTGCTACACTATAGTTAACCAAACAAAACAGTACAATTTCGAGTTGGATAGAACTGAATCTGCGCAATCAACTCAACCGAACTGCAAAGCTTCCATCTTGGGTTCCTTTGCGAGCTCGTCCTTCCTGCTTGCACTGTTCATAGCGCATACAATGTTGTGCCAAAGCGCACATTGCGCGAGTACCTGCAAATGCATCAAGCGAAAAATGCGAAAGCAAACAAACACACGAACACACCATTCACACGCAAATGCATTCGCACACGCATACTCGTACAAACAGACGGCAGGATGTCGTGCAATGTGCATTTGCACCCAACAAGTACCATCCATATAAGTAGATTACGTGCATACTCTTTCTACCATTCACATGGATAGGTAACGCGCTTACTCTTGGTATTATCCACATGCTTAAGTAATGCATTTACTATTAGTACCATCCACATGGGGAAGCAACGCGCATACTCTTTTAACCATCCACATGGATAAGTAATGCGCATGCTCTTATTACCATCCAAATTAGTAAATTATCCACTTCCTCCTAGTACCATCCACATGGGTAAGTAACACACTGACTCTTCGTACCATCCATATGGGTAAGTAACGCACTTACTATTAGTACCATCCACATGGGTAAGTATGCATACGATCTTAGTACCATCCATATGGGTAAGTAACGCACATACTCTTAGTACCATCCACATGGGTAAGCATCGCACATACTATTAGTGCCATCCACATAGATAAATAAGGCACTTGGTCTTAGTATCATCCATATGGGTAACGCGCTTACTGTTAGTATCATCCACATGGGTAAGTGATATGCTTACTTTTAGTACCATCCACATGGTATGTAACGCACTTACTATTAGTACCGTCCATAAGGGTAAGTAATGTCAACGGGAGTTGTGTGTTGGCCCCATCCTCGCTTGGGCGGAGCCGACTTCGTGGTCGGGTGTAGGGGTGCAGCCGACCTGCAGTAGTGGGCGAGCTGGTCGACGGGGTTGGTCGACCTGCACGGAAGCCACTGCAAGGGCGCCGACTTTGGGAGGGCGCCAACTTCGGGTGGTCGACCTAGGAAGTCGACCTGTGGAGGGCGTCGACTTGGTGACACCAACTTGGGGCAGCCAACTTGGGTGGTCGGCGAACCGAACTGCTGGTCGACTTGGTGGTGACGCCGACTTTGGGGTCGGCTGACAACTGTGCTGGTCGACGAGGAGCTGGTCGACCAGGAGTGACGTCGACTTGGAGCTGGTCGACCAGGGGCAGTGGTCGACCTAGTGGGGTCGACTGGAGGTGGCTGTCGACTTCGGAGGTCGAGAGGCACATACAGGAGCAGCTGGTCGACCAGGTTACCTGGGTGACGAGGTTCTGCGGAAGAGTGCGACGGTCGCCCAGGTGGTTTTGGCGAGACCGACCTCGGTGGTGGTATTCCGAGGTCGACGTGGCTGATCAGAAGCAGTCGTCAGCACGAAGTTGACGTGGTGTGTGCGTTGTGCAGGTGACGAGGCACTGCACGCCAATCATCTGCAAGCATCTGCGAAGCGGGTGCGCTGCTGTCCTGCGGGAGCAACGTTGGCACGCCGTCAACCTGCGATGTTGGCACGCCGTCGACTTGCAGCATTGGCAAGCCGCGACTCTGCACTGCTGGAGCGCGATCGACCAAGTCGTGCTGGCACGCGGTTGACCGTGCTGCGCTGGCAGTAGCCTTGCTTGCATGCTAGCTCTGATGTAGTCTAGTCTTGCCAACTTCATTGTATCATTGTTGTCAACCTTTCTTAGTGAAACTCTTGCCAAATTACTCCGTGAACTAGCAAGCAGTGTGTGCACTAGGAAAACGACTAAGGAACAACGAACGCAGAGATCACACGAGCACCCGTGCCTAGCCCGTAGTCTAGCTCCCGTTGTAGTAGTTATCTCTGCATGGTGCGGTGAGCGTGGACGGCACACGACTTACCTTTCAGTCTAGTCGACTTGGTAGGCACTTACCTATTGTGTTCGTAGGCCGGCAGCTGTGCGGTAGTCACCATGGTAGGCGCCGTAAGTGACACGGGGATGTTGGACACCCTGGAGGCACGGCTGGAGAACGCGAGGAGACGCCATGAGGCTAACGAGTATGGCGACCTGCCTTGGGCGGTCGTCGAGGCTGGCATCCGTTCCGTGTGGGCAACGGAGCACCCTTCTCGGCCTGCCTCTCCTCGACCGGTGAACACCGAGGGCGGCAGCAGTGCGGGAGGCACGTCGAGGCAGCGTGGTGTGATACACGCCGGTGAAGTCGGCGGCGTTCAGGGGCAAGGAATGTGGCCGTAGGCGGCTGCGGGCTCCTCGCAGGGTGACATTGGAGGTCGACGAAGTGGATCTGTGCCGATGTCGGCGACCCAGGTGACAGCAGGCGGGATTGCTCCGAACTACGGCGACTTCAAGTTTACGCCGGACCAGATCTTGGTCACTCCCCTGCTGGTCGGTCGACGTAACATTCTCACCTGGAAGGAAGCCATCGAGCCCCAGCTGGAGATGGCCGGGCTGATCAAGTTTGCCCGCGGTACCGTGGCGACACCGGATGATCCGGACTTGCGTGCGGAGTTTCGCGCCGTGCAGCTGCTGACCTTCACGGTCATCTCGCGGTGCTGCTCGCCGGGCGTGCAAACTCCTTGAAGTCGTGCAGGGAGCACATCGACGCCGGCCATCGGGCACTTCATCGAGTCGACCTACCAAGTCACCGACGACTTGTTCATCGCCCAGCTTGAAGGGCAGTTGACGCCCAGCCTTTGCAGCTGTGTAGGCCGCACCTGTGGGCAACGGGGAGCCTTAACACCATGCTGCGAGGAGAGAACGTTAACACCACGGATTGCACGACCCTTTTCTACGCTCCGTAATACTTTGCCCATATTTGCAGGTACCTGAATAATTTCTAAAGGCTTTTTCTTGGCCTCTAACTCTCCCCTGAATTTTTCAAAGGCTTGAAAACCACGAGAAGCAATATTTTTCGTTAGAGTATCTTTATAGGATACTTTTAACGAATTCTTACTTTCGTGGGGGTCCGGCTGGAGTTTCCCGGTCGGTGCAGAGTCTTTTTTCGCGGACCCACCGGTTGCCTCGGCGATTTCCCCTGATGCCGGCCGGTCGTGACGTTTTATATTCGCGCCATCATTTTCTCCTTTTTTCGCCCGCTCCGAAGTCGCCACGTCGTCGCCCTTTTTCGCTTTTCGGATCTTTACGCGATCGCCAGTTCGATCCGCGGCTACTGGCGATTCCCGTTTTTTTACTTCGGGGGTGCTGCACTGTTACCGCCCTGCATGATCGCACGTACTTTCTTCATTTTGTAGCACGACAAAATCTGATGCCCTGCTGCGCCGCAAAATTCGCATTTGGCCGGCTGCTGCTTCGCGTCGATTTTGTCGATATCTATTGGTTCGGCGTGTCAGAATAACTAGGCAAGAATGATTGAAAGGAGAGAGGGGGTTTGAACTAGCAGGCAGTTGAGTACAAATAGCAAACCCTAGATTGGGCTGTACTCGCTATAGAGTACCCCACTGCAGGCTAGACAATAATAGCATTCTGACACACCCCCATAGCCAAAGTGGGGTGTAATCAGCAGAGCAAGCAAAGCAGTACAAGCTCAGGGTGGATCACAATGTCACCACACATTCTGAGCACAAGTTCAAGAAGCAATAGTTTAAAGTTCACAGTTATGAGCAAAGCTAGAGGCAGTCACAGAGGGCAAGCGAGGAGGAGGAGGGCTGGCGAGAGGAGAGAAGATGAAAGGCGCCGACTGAAGCTGCAGACACACGGGCAACAGGAGCGGCGCGCACAGTGGCTACCGAGCGCACGAGGGCACCGGACTACGGGAGTATCTGGCTCCGCGGCTACGACGAGCACACACAGGAGCAACGGACCCACAGGCGACTGGCGAAGCAGGCTCGCTGGGCTACCGAAACGCGCGAGGGCATCCGGACTACTGGCGCTGCTGGCGTCACGACGGCTACCTCCACGCAATCTCCCCCGACCGTCCCACGCCCCTCTCACACACCCCCTGCTGACACCCTAGCTCCACTCCGACGGTACCCCCCTTAAACCCCAAACCCTAGGCTCCCACACACCACCCCCCTCAGCGGCAGCTGTAGCAGAGGGAGACGAGGGAGGAGGAGGAGCAGGGGGAGGAACTCACAACCGACACCCCCATAGCCGCCACCCCCACACTCTTCACCCCCAAACCCTAATTTAGGAGAACGGGCTGTAGGAGGGGTGAGGCGCCGGTAGAAGCACGGGGGACAGTGGAGAGGGCAGGAGCAGCGAGGAACGGGCCGCCCACGGGCCTGGTAGAGCCGCCCGAACCGCGCGCAGGCGGCCCGAGCCGCGCGCGGGCCTGGCGCTTCCCGTACGGGCCGCGCGCGTGCCTGGCGCAGCCCGTACGGGCCGCGCGCGGGCCTGGCGCAGCCCGTACGGGCCGCGCGCGGGCCTGGCGCAGCCCGTACGGGCCGCGCGCAGGCCTGGCGCAGCCCGTACGGGCCGCGTGCCGGGTGTACGGGCCGCGCGCAGGCCACGACGGGCGACGGGGGGCGACGCGCGGGTCCCCGTCGCCCGTCGCAGCGCCTCCCGGGGGCGACGTGCCGAGTGACGGGGCAGGAACCCGCCGCGCGCCTCGGGGCACACGGCGGGCAGAAAACCGCCGTGCGCCTCGGGGCGCACGGCGGGCAGAAAACCGCCGCGTGCCTCGGGGCGCACGGCGGGCTGAAAACCCTAGTTTCGACGCCGCGCGCCACGGGGCGCGCGGCGGACAGGGAGTAGCAGTAGCAGTAGCAGTAGCAGCGGAAGGCTTAGGTGGTGGGCCCACCCACAGGATCGACCCAGGAGGGTCGACCTGCTCTGATACCATGTCAGAATAACTAGGCAAGAATGATTGAAAGGAGAGAGGGGGTTTGAACTAGCAGGCAGTTGAGTACAAATAGCAAACCCTAGATTGGGCTGTACTCGCTATAGAGTACCCCACTGCAGGCTAGACAATAATAGCATTCTGACACGGCGAACGTGGGGGGTGCCGATCGCTCCGTGCCGAATGTACGGTTCGGCCCGAAACGTCGTGTTTCGGGTTGACCTCGGGTCAGCGCGTCGTAACGCTCGGCTGCACGCACGATGTCCCTGTAGCGGTCGTAATTCATCGCGATCACCTGCCGCCGAATCTCCAATTTTAACCCTTCTGTGTACGCCTGGATTTTTTCGCCTTCGGTCAGGTCGGGGATGCGGGTGAACAGGAGCTCCATCTGCTGCGTGTACTGCGCTACACTACTGTACTGCTTGTGCCGATGAATTTGTTGCCGCGCCATGTAGGTAGTATTAATTGGTTCGAAACGCCCGATACATTTTGCCCGAAACTGCGCCCACGTTTTCTCCCCGCGGGCCACGTCAGTATTGTAGATCCACTCGAGTGCTGGTCCGCGTAACAGTGTCGCTGCGAGCCGGATTCGTGTCGCGTCGTGTGTCGGGGTCGAACAGCCAATGGCCTCGAAGTAAATTTCGAGGATTGCCACGAAACGCCGGACGTCGGATCCCTTCGCGCTTGGATCGAACGCCTCCGGGAGCCTCGGTCGTGCTGCTTCAAGGTTCGGCGTCGGTGGTGCCATCGGTCCGTGAAAAGTCGGTGTCGCCACTGCTGCTGGAGTTGTCGGTGCTGCAGTCGTTGCAGTCGCTGCTGCTGTCGTGGCGAGCGCCGGATGGCTTGTCAGAAAAGCCTCGAGTCGACGAAGCGTCGCCTGCGTCTGCTCCATGTCGGTGCGGAGGCTCGCGACGTCGCTCGTTGTCGCGTAGTTGTCGCCCTGGCCTTCCATGCCTGACATTACGCGTCCGAAAAACCGAATCGAGGAGGAGCGGAAAAACACGGAACCGGTTTTACGTACCCGAAATCGATGTTTAACTGCGTCGCCCCCGCGGTTTTTTGAAGACTGGTTTTTAGCGGTCGAAAGAACTTCGCCTGTAAACGAGCTATGATACCAAGTGTGAGGATCGAGGATCGAGTTCATAAATGAGAATGAGTATTGATCGATCACCTGGGTACAACACGAGGCTATATATAGGGCTCGACACAAGGGAGGTAATCAGGTGTTACGCGAAGGTTCTGTGGGTCGTGAAGCGTCCCGAACAGACCCTTCCCGAATTCGGTAGAAAGCAGTTCGGTGGCAACCGAATAGCTCCGAATTCGGTGTAACCTAGCACGGTGCTTATAACTATAATAAAATATAGGAAAGCACCTAGCCTAGGAATCAAACAATTCATGCATGCAGAAATTAAACCTAAGCTAGCAGTAGCGTAAGGTAATAAAAGCAAGCATGAATAACAAGCATAAGCCGTCGTACTCTCACAAGTGACCAGCACTGGCGCGAGGTCGACCGCTGCCTCACCTACCTCGCCAACACGCGTGACACTGCCCTGGAGTTCGGCGGTGGACCTGCGACGCTGGAGTTGGTCGGCTATGTGGACGCCGACGACGCCGGCGACAAGCAGAGCCGGACGAGCACGGGCGGCTACGTGTTCGTCTACGGAGGAGCCGCAATCTCCTGGTCGAGCCAGCGCATCAAGTGCGCGACGCTGTCATCGACCGAGTCGGAGTACGTGGCGGGCGACGAAGCCAGCAAGGAGGGACGCCGACTTCGCTTCCTCCTGGCAGAGTTCCAGCAGCTGGACGCTGGAAGGCCGACGGCCCTGACGGTGGACAACAAGTCGGCCATCACAGTCGCCGAGGGCATGGGGTTGACGGGCAACCTCAAGCACATGGAGCGGCGACAGGCCTGGCTGCAGCACATGGTGAAGCGGGGGAAGTTTGCGCTGCAGTACATTCCGACCGCTGAGCACTTACTTTTTCTACCATTCACATAGTCTTAGTATTATCCACATGCTTAAGTAATGCATTTACTATTAGTACCATCCACATGGGTAAGTAACGCGCGTACTCTTTTAACCATCCGCATGGATAAGAAACGCGCAAGCTCTTAGTACCATCCACATGGGTAACTAACGCACTGACTCTTCGCACCATCCATATGGGTAAGTAACGCACTTACTATTAATACCATCCACATGGGTATGTATGGCGTATACCTTAGTACCATCCACATCGGTAAGAGACACCCATACTTTTTGTACCATCCACATGGGTAAGCATCGCACATACTATTAGTGCCATCCACATAGATAAATAACGTGCTTGGTCTTAGTATCATCCATATGGGTAACTAACGCGCTTCCTGTTGGTACCATCCACATGGGTAAGGAACGCGCGCACAGTTAGTACCATCCATATGATAAGTAACACACTTACTCTTAGTACCATCCATATGGGTAAGTGACGCCGACTTGGAGCAGGTCGACCAGGGGCAGTGGTCGACTTGGTGGGTTGGATTAGAGGTGGCCGTCGACTTCGGAGGTCGACGGGCACATACAAGAGCAGCTGGTCGATCCTCAAAAACTAATGGAGCCATTAGCTTTGACTGGTGCGTATGTGAATTTAGAAAAAAGCTTAATTTATTTGATCATATTAGAAACTGGCTGGTCAAGTAATTTATGCCGTTACCTATCCCCTGGCGACAATGTAACCCGGTCGACCAGGTTACCTGGGTGACGAGGTTCTGCGGAAGAGTGCAACGGTCGCCCAGATGGTTTTGGCGAGACCGACCTCGGTGGTGGTATCCCGAGGTCGACGTGGCTGATCAGAAGCAGTCGTCAGCACGAAGTTGACGTGGTGTGTGCGTTGTGCAGGTGACGAGGCACTGCACACCAATCATCTGCAAGCACTTGCGAAGCGGGTGCGCAGCTGTACTGCGGGAGCAACGTTGGCACGCCGTCGACTTGCAGCATTGGCAAGCCGTGACTCTGCACTGCTGGAGCGCGGTCGACCAAGTCGTGCTGGCACGCGGTCGACCGTGCTGCGCTGGCAGTAGCCTTGCTTGCATGCTAGCCCTGATGTAGTCTTGTCTTACCAACATCATTGTTTCATTGTTGTCAACCTTTCTTAATGAAACTCTTGCCAAATTGCTTCGTAACCAGCAAGCAGTGTGTGCACTAGGAAAACGACTAAGAAACAACGAACGCAGAGATCACACAAGCACCTATGCCTAGCCCGTAGTCTAGCTTCCGTTGTAGTAGTTATCTCCCGTTGTAGTTTTAGTATCTTCCATATTGGTAACTAACGCGCTTACTCTTAGTACCATCCATATGGGTAAGTGACATGCTTACTTTTAGTACCGTCCACATAGGGTAAGGAACGCGTGCACTGTTAGTTCCATCTACATGATAAGTAAAGCACTTACTCTTAGTACCCTCCATATAAGTAAATTATGCGCATACGCTTAGTACCATCCATATGGGTAAGTAACGCACTTACTCTTAGTACCATCCACATGGGTAAGTAACACGCATACCCGTAGTACCATCTACAAGGGTAAGTAACGCGCGTACTCTTAGTACCTTCACATGGGTAAGTAAAACGCTTACTCTTAATACCGTCTGCATAGGTAAGTAACACGCTTACTCTTAGTACCATCCACATGGGTAAGTAACGCACTTACTCTTAGTACCATCTACATGGGTAAGTAACGCGCTTAGTCGTAGTACCATCCACATGGGGAAGTAACGCGCTACGCGCTTTTTCTTAGTACCATCCACATAGGTAAGTAATGCACTTACTCTTAGTACCAACCATATAGGTAAGTAACGCGCTTACTGTTAGTACCATCCACATCGGTAAGTGACACGCTTGAGTAACGCATGGGTAAGTAACGCACGTACCATGAACACGCGTAAGTAACGCACTTACTCTTTGTACCATCCACATCGGTAAGTAAAGGGCTTCCTCTCAGTATTATCTACATGGGTACGTAATGCATTTACTTATAGTATCATCCACATATGACGCGCCTACTCTTATTACCATCCACATGTGTATATTATGCACTTACTCTTAAGACCTTCCACATGGTTAAGTAACACGCTTATTTCTTTTACCATCCGCATGGGTAAGTAATGTGCATACTCTTAGTACCATTCACATAGTTATGTAACGCACATGTTTTTAGTGCCATCCACATGGCTAATTAACGCGCTTATTCCTAGTACCATCCGCATGGGTAAGTAATGCGTATACTCTCAGTACCATCCACATGGTTAAGTAATGCACTTACTCTTAGTACTGTTGATTGTGTAGGTGGTTGTGGTATTTTTCTCTAGCTGGTTGTGGGCTAAGGGTTTGGGCAAAATGTGGTGGTTGGACTTGTTGCGGGCTGGATTTGAACTCGCACCTAACAAGCACCAACAAACCTTTGTTACCAACTACAACACCTTTGGTGTTGCTAGTTTGGCACTTTAAGGTGTTGGGGATTGTTGTAGGGCGAGGGTTGGGTTGGTAGGGTTTCACCAACTCGTCACTTTTCAGATCTGAACTCTTGCTAAAGCTACTTTCTAGATCTAATCCATGGCTGCCAAGTAATTCCGCCAGGATACCCCGTCGCACATAAATCGCGATAGCGATCGGCCTAGATCTTGGATGAAGGCGTGCTTTACCATTCTGGAAAGTAGAGATTAAGACCTTTCCAACGCGTACCTGCTCATAGTAATATGTTACGTGAGCTGCACGCAATGGTTCGCCGAAGTCAGCGGACTTAACCTCTTGTTACGTTCTCCAGATTCGCACGCTTTCTATCAGTGGTATCAGAGCTGGTTAGGCCAGCGACATTCCCTCGTATTATCGTATTTCGAATTGGCTTAAGAACCTCCAGATCTAGGGTTGGTCATGGCCCAGAAATTAGATGGCCCTCCTAGGTTCACCGGCTCGGATTTTTCGCTATGGCGGTTCCAGTTTACGCTTTGGCTAGGTATTAAGGACCTAGAGGGCGTTTTGGAGGGATCGGAGCGAAGACCTGAAGCTGATGAAGGGAAGGCATCTACTGGAGTCTCTAGCCAAGTGGGAGAAGGGGCTGGGGGAGCCTCTAGCTCATCCACAACTGAGGGAAGTGGAGGTGGATCAGCAGCACCGCGAACCGGAAGGCAACGGCTTAGTGCGGAGGAGCTTATCAAGGCACAGGAAGCATGGGACCGCAAGGACAAGCAAGCATCCCAGTACCTGTGTTGGGCCTTGGAAGGCCAACTAGAGCTCCTAAAGATGCTGATTGACCTGAAGGGGAAGCAAGGTGCAGCTGCCCAAGCATGGAAGAGAGTTCAAGATCGGCACTTGCAAAAAGGGCTGCTAAGCATACTCACCTGGAGGAAGCGGTTTTACACCATGGAACGCAACTATGGTGATGGGGAGACCATGGTGCAGTATCTCCAGAGGGTGGATGAGTATGTGAGAGCCTTGGAGGAGTTGAACTACACTGTAGATGAGAAGGAGATCATCTACACCGCACTCCAGGGGCTGGACCAAGAGGCGAACGAGGCCCTACTGCAGTACCTTCACCTTGAGCAACAGAAATGGACCAAGGCCTGGATATGGGAGGTGTTGGTCTCTGATGAGGCTCGCAAAAGGGATGCTGGTAGAGGAGTTGAAGGGGGAATGGGGGCAGGTGATAGGGCTGCCTCCAAGAAATACCAGCAGCGGCAAGGAGGTGGGGGGAAGAAGAAGGAACTCGACAAGTGCCTTGTCCCTGGATGCAACCGGAAGCACTCTTGGAAGGAGTGTTGGAGCCGACCAGATGGGTGGAAGCCTCAAGGGTACCCAGGAGAGGCTCCACCTGTCACTAGGCCTGAGTGGGTGGAGAGGAGGATGAAGAATGGAGCATGGAACAAGAAGGGCAGCAAAGAGAAAGCGGCAGCAGCGGCGACAAACGAGGATAAGAAGGGAAAGGAGGACTCATCGGATGATGGCTTCGCCTTCTTATCCTTGGAGATAGAGACGGCGCTTGCTGGTCGTACGTTGGCTGACCCCAATCAGCTCATTCTAGACTCCGGAGCAACCTGTGGAATGGTGCCTCGGCGCGACCTCTTCACCATCTATCACTCCCTCCCACCTAACTCCAGAAATGTGATTGTGGGGAGCGGAGATAAGCTACAAGCAATCGGCATCGGCACCATCACCGTCAAAGGGAAGGAGGGGGAGGTGCTGAATGTGAAGGGTGTGCTTCATGTTCCTGAATTGGCAGCCAACCTTCTCTCATGCTCTCAGCTTGCGAAGCAAGAATACATATGCACCTTCACCATGGAAGGTGGCACGGTTTGCAAGGGTGGAGCTGTGGTGATGGAGGCCAAGTTAGAGAAGGGTCTATACCTTGTTCCAGTTTGTGTGCCTCAGGTGGAAAGGGCACATGGGGTTGAAGCCGAGGATGCCGCTTGCAGCACCCGTTGGAAGGATGTGGAGCAAGTGACGGCAGATTTGCTGCACCTACGCATGGGGCATGCAGGAAGGCAGCAACTTGTGGAGTGTGTGAAGAAGGGGGAGCTGAAGGGTGTGGAGATCAAGGAGGGTGGTGGGCAGCCAAGCAAGTGCCCTGATTGCACGACCGGGAAGCTGCCAAGGACCTCTTTCCCTACCTCCACCACTAGAGCCTCCGCACCTCTTGAGTTGGTGCACACGGATGTGTGTGGCCCCATGCAAACACCGGATAGGGAGAAGGGCAGCAAATACTTCATCACATTCCTGGATGACTACAGCCGCCTCAGTTGGGTCACCTTGGTGAAAACCAAGGATGAGGTGGCCAAGGTGTTCAAGCGTTGGATACGCTATGCGGAGAGGGAAGCCGGGGCCAAGGTGAAAATACTACGGTCTGATCGGGGTGGGGAGTACATGGGGAAGGATCTGGAGTCTTTCCTTGAGGATAAGGGCATCACCCACCAACTTTCAGTTGCCTACTCGCCGCAGCAAAATGGAGCAGCGGAGCGGCTTAACCGGACCCTCATTGACCTTGCCCGAGCCATACTTGCTCATGCGCAGCTGGACCATACTTGGTGGGGGGCAGCAGTGCAATATGCCAACTGGGTCAAGAACCGGATGGGCAGCAAGGGGCTAGGGGGCAAGAGCCCATACTTCATGTGGACCAGGAAGGTGCCTAGTGTGTCCATGGCACGAGTCTGGGGGTGCATGGCGCAGTACAAAGTGCCCGACCAGCAACGGAGGAAGCTGGATCCCAAGGCACAATGGGGCATTTTCCTTGGTGTGTCGGAGAGGAGCAAAGCTTGGATGTTGTGGAGTGTGGCGGATCAGCGGGTGGTGGAAAGCCGGGATGTGGTTTTCCATGAGGGGCTGAGCTACAAGGGGTGGAAGGAGCATGGTGCTAGTACAGTTGGGAGCTCCCTCCAGGATCCCTACACCTCTTCCATTTTTGAGGGGACATGGGAGGACCCTGGAGAGGAGGTAGAGGAGCAGCAGGAGGAACACAAGGCAGCTGCACCTCACCATGAAGATTCCCCAACTGCTGGTTCCACCCCTGACCCGAACAAACCAGCCCATGAACCGTCGCAGCCTCAAGAGCAGCAGCAGCAGCAGCAGCAGCCACCACAGCAGCATACACCGCCTATTGCTGTGGGAAGGTGGCAGCAACTATTGCAGCAGCAGCTGTCCAAGTCACCACGGTCCCCCATGAAGAGAGTGACTTGGAAGGAGAAGCTGCAAAGTTTGGAGCAGGGGGAGGCATCACCTCTGCGCCGCACCACACGCATCTCCCGGCCACCTGACAGGTTCACACCAAGCGCACAGTATGCTTGCATGCATGATCATGAGGTGCATGATTTGGAGGAGTGCATGCTTGTGGATGCTGAGGGGGGTGAGCTTGGGCTTGATTTTTGTCTCATGGGTCAGGTGCATGAGCCTAAGTCGATCAAGGAGGCCTTGTCCCGTCCTGAGTGGGTCGAGTCTATGCGTGAGGAGCTTGAGTCTCATAGGGTGAACGAGTCCTTTGAGCTGGTTGATCCAGCTTGTGTGCCACCTGGAATGGAGGTCTTGAGGTGTCAGTGGGTGTGGAAGTATAAGCACCTGGCTGATGGGAGTATTGAGCGGCCTAAGTCCAGGTTGGTGGCCATGGGGAACACTCAAACACGAGGTGTTCACTATGACGAGGTATATACCCCGTTGGGTAAGCCTACTACCCTGAGAGGATCCCTTGGGATGGCAGCATCCTCGGGATCTCACGTCCATCACATGGATGTGACCACTGCCTATCTTCATGGGGTCTTGAAGGAGGAGCTTTACATGAGGCAGCCCCCTGGCTTTGATGATGGGTCAGGCAGAGTATGCCGACTCATAAAATCAATCTACGGGCTGAAGCAATCTCCAAGGCAGTGGTACCTCAAGTTTGATGAGGCGCTGATGGATTTTGGCTTTGAGAGGTCGGAGTGTGACCTCGCCTTGTACCACTTGGTGAGGCATGATGGCAGGTTGTCCCTCTACCTCTATGTGGATGACATTCTGCTCATCTCTTCGAGCATGGGTTTGCTGGACGAGGTGAAGGGCCTCTTGTCCTCTCGTTTCCGCATGAAGGACTTGGGGGAGGCTAAGTACTATTTGGGGGTGCAGATTGAGCGTGATGAGAGTGGCATCTTGATTCATCAGGAGAGGTACATTCTCAACATGCTTGAGTCCTTTGGGCTTTCTGAGGCTAACCCCGTGCGTACCCCTCTCCCTACAGGGTTCAACATGCATGCACACGCTGAGGAGCCCTTGCTGAGAGATGAGCTGGTTCGGCTCTATCAAAGCATTGTGGGGTCTCTCATGTATGCAAGCACGACCACACAGCCCCAGATTGCTTATGCAGTGTCACAGCTGTCCAAGGTAGTGTCTTGTCCCAAGGCATTTCATCTGCAGGCTGCTAAGAGAGTGCTAAGGTACTTTAGTTGTGTCAAGTCAGGTATCTTCTACCCCGCACACAGCAAGCCTCAGGTCGAGTTGGTGGGCTTTAGTGATGCTGATTATGCTGGAGATTCAGCTGATCGCAAGAGTCACACCGGCTATGTCTATTGCCTCAATGGTGCAGCCATCTCTTGGCAGAGCAAGAGGCAGCCGGTGGTTGCATTGTCCACCACTGAGAGTGAGTACATCAGTCTGTGTCAGTGCATTCAGGAGGGTGTTTGTTTGGGGAGTTTGGGCATGAGTTTGCTGGTGGTGTGCCTGTGTTTGTGGACAACCAGTCTGCCATTGCCCTTGCACAGAATGCATGCTTGCATGGCCGCACCAAGCACATGCAGGTTCGGTGGCATTTCATCAGGGAGATGGTGGCTAGTGGCGAGGTGATCCTCCGGTGGTGCCCAACCGACCGTCAGGCAGCAGACATACTCACCAAACCCCTTCCTTTTGAGCGGCATGGTGTGTGCATGTCCTTGATGGGGATGCAGCCCCATGTTAGCATGGTGCCTGAGCAGGATGTGGGAGGATTGGTGCTTCTCTGCCTTGACGACCTCATGCTGTGGATGGCGCCCCTCCCTGGGCAAGGGGGAGTGGAGTGAAGGATTTTGCCCAGTGGTGTTCAGCCACCTCCAGCACGAGCAAGGGGGAGTGTTGATTGTGTAGGTGGTTGTGGTATTTTGCTCTAGCTGGTTGTGGGCTAAGGGTTTGGGCAAAATGTGGTGGTTGGACTTGTTGCGGGCTGGATTTGAACTCGCACCTAACAAGCACCAACAAACCTTTGTTACCAACTACAACACCTTTGGTGTTGCTAGTTTGGCACTTTAAGGTGTTGGGGATTGTTGTAGGGCGAGGGTTGGGTTGGTAGGGTTTCACCAACTCGTCACTTTTCAGATCTGAACTCTTGCTAAAGCTACTTTCTAGATCTAATCCATGGCTGCCAAGTAATTCCGCCAGGATACCCCGTCGCACATAAATCGCGATAGCGATCGGCCTAGATCTTGGATGAAGGCGTGTTTTACCATTCTGGAACGTAGAGATTAAGACCTTTCCAACGCGTACCTGCTCATAGTAATAGGTTACGTGAGCTGCACGCAATGGTTCGCCGAAGTCAGCGGACTTAACCTCTTGTTATGTTCTCCAGATTCGCACGCTTTCTATCAAGTACCATCCACATAGGTAAGTAACGCGCTTACTCTTAGTACCATCTATATGGGTAAGTAACGCACTTACTCTTAGTGCCATCCACATGGGTAAGTAACGCGCATACTCTTAGTACCTTACACATGGGTATGTAAAATGCTTACTTCTAGTACCATCCACATGGGTAAGTAACGCGCTTACTCTTAGTACCATCGACAAGGTTCGGTAACACACTTATTCTTAGTGCCATCCAGATAGGTAAATAACGCGCTTACTCTTAGTACTATTCACAGGGGTAAGTAACGTGCTTACTCTTGGTACCATCCACATGGGTAAGTAACGCGCATACTCTTAGTGCCATCCATATGGGTATGTAACGCGCTTTTAGTACCATCCACATGGGTAAGTGACACTCTTACTTTTAGTACCATCCACATTGGGAAGAAACGGGCGCACTGTTAGTACCACCCATACACATGGGTAAGTAACGCACTTACTTTTAGTACCATCCACATGGGTAAGTAACGTACATACAATTAGAACCATCCACATGGGTAAGTAACGCGATTACTCTTAGTACTATCCACATCAATAAGTAACGCGCATACTCTTATTACCATCCATATGGGTATATTATGCACTTGTTCTTAGTACATGGTAATACCATCCACATGGTTAAGTAACGCACTTATCCACATGGGTAAGTAACACACTTACTCTTAGTACCATCCATATGGGTAAGTAACGCGCTTACTCTTCGTACCAACCGCATGGGTAAGTTACGCGCTTTGTTAAAGTTCTATCCATACAGGTATTTTATCTACTTATTCCTAGTACCATGCACATGGGTAAAATCAGCTCTTACACCTTATACCATTCGCATGGGTAAATAACGTGCATACTCTTAGTACCACCCACATGGGTTAGTAAAGCGCATACTCTTAGTACGATTACTTAGGTAAGTAATGCGTATACTCTTTGTACCATCCACATGGGTAAGTAACAAACTTAGTCTTAGCACCCTCCACATGGGTAAGTAACGCACTCTTAGTACCATCTACATGTTTAAGCAACGCGCATACACGCGTTTACTCTTAGTACCATCCAAATAGGTAATTCACGCGCTTACTTTTAGTACCATCCATATGGGTAAGTAACGTGCTTACTGTTAGTTCATCGGCATGGGTAAGTGATACGCTTACTTTTAGTACCATCCACATGGGTAGGAATGCGCGCACTGTTAGTACCATCAACATGGGTAAGTAACACACGTACAATTAGTACCATCCATATGGGTAAGTAACGCACTTGCTCTTAGTACCATCCACATGGGTAAGTAACGCGCATACTCTTAGTACCATCACGTGGGTAAGTAACACGTATACTCTTAGTACTATCCAGATGGATAAGTGATGCGCTTACTTTTAGTACCATCCACATAGATAAGTAACGCGCACACTCTTTTAACCATCCGCATGGATAAGTAATGCGCATGCTCTTAATTACCATCCACATGAGAATATTATGCACTTACTCTTAGTACCATCCACATGGGTAAGTAGCGCACTTACTCTTAGTACCATACACATGGGTAAGTAACGTACCTACTCTAGGTAACATCCACATGGGTAAGTAACGCGCTTACTCTTAGTACCATCCACATGGGTAAGTAACGCGCTTATTCGTTGTGCCATCCACATGGGTAAGTAACACACTTACTCTTAGTACCATCCATATAGATAAGTAAAGTGCTTACTGTTAGTACCATCAACATGGGTAAGTGCCACACTTACTTTTAGTACCATCCACATGGTAAGTAACGCGCAAACACTTAGTACTATCCAGATGGATAAGTAACGCGCTTACTCTTAGTACCTTTCACATGGGTAAGTCGTTTACTCTTAGTACCATTCGCATGGGAAAGTAACGCGCTTACTCTTAGTACCATCCATATGGGTAAGTAACGCACTTATTCTTAGTACCATCCACATAGGAACATAACGCGCTTACGCGTAATACCATCCACATGAGTAAGTAACGCACTTATTCTTAGAAACATCCACATGGGTAAGTAACGCGCTTACTCTTAGTACCATCCACATAGGTAAGTAACGCGCATACTCTTAGTACCATCCATATAGTAACTCACTTACTGTTAGTACCATCCACATGGGTAAGTGACACGCTTATTTACTCTTAGTACCATCCACATGGGTAAGAAACGCGCACATTGTTATTACCATCCATATGGGTAAGTAACGCGCTTACTCTTAGTATTATCCACATGGGTAAAAAAAGCATTTACCTTTAGTACCACTTACATGGGTAAGTAACGCGCTTACTCTTTTAATTATCCAGATAAATAAGTAACGCGTGTGCCCTTATTATCATCCACATAGGTATATTTGCACTTACTCTTTGTACCATCCATATGGGTAAGTAACGCACTTACTCTTAGTACCATCCACATGGATAAGTAACGCACTTACTATTAGTACCATCCGCGTGGGTAAATAACACGCTTATCCGTAGTACCATCCACATGGGTAAGTTGCGGAGATAACTGCTGCAACGGGAGCTAGGCTACGGGCTAGGCACGGGTGCTGGTGTGATCTCTGCATTCGTTCCTTAGTCGTTTCCTTGTGCGCACACTACTTGCTAGTTCACGGGGAGAATTGGCAAGAGTTCCACTAGGAAAACATGAAAACACACGTTCAGAATGATAGCAACAACATTGGCAACACTGACTACATCAGAGCTAGCTAGGCTGCTGGTCGACCTCCAGCGCAGCAATGCTCGCACCGCTCCAGCGCTGCAGAGATGCGGTGCGCCAACGTTGCACGTCCACGGTGTGCCAACACTGCAGCAAGTCGGCTGCACAGCGCTATACCCGCAGGACAACGGTGCACCTGCTTCGCATGTGTGTGCGGCTGGTTGGCGTCCAACTCCCCGTCACGTGCCCAGCGCAGACATTCCCGCTCGTGACGGCGCCCATCAGCCACGTCGACCTCGGGATACCACCTCCGAGGTCGGACTCGCAGATACCACCCCGGCGACGCTCGCACATGTCGCCCGGGTATCCCGGTCGACCGGGCAACCCCGCCTGGTCGTCCAGCCTTGTCGGACGCCGGCTACACCAAGCCCGGCGTCCCCAGGTCGGCGTCCTGGCGTCCTGGTCGGCGTACCCCCACCCAGGACGCCTTCCAGGCGCCCAAGTCAGCATCTAGGCGTCCGGGACGCCGAGCAGACCATCAGGTCGGCGTCCAGCCTCCCAGGACGCCGGGTAGACGCCCAGGGCGGCGTCCAGGCGTCCAGGACGCCGAGCAGACGCCCAGGTCGGCGTCCCACCTCCCAGGACGCCGAGCAGACGCCTAGCACGGCGTCCAGGCACCCAGGACGCCGAGCAGACGCCCAGGTCGGCGTCCACCTGCTCGGCGCCCTCCAGCCAGGCGTCCCCAAGCTCCACGCCCTTGCAGTGGCCCCCATGCCCACTGCTGCAGGTCGGCTGCATCTCCCCCGTACACCCGACCACGAGGTCGGCTCCGCCCAAGCGAGGACGGGGCCGAACACAACTCCCGTTGATATAAGTGACACACTTGCTCTTAGTACCATCCACAAAGTAATTAACGCGCTTATTCTTAGTACCATCCACATGGGTAAGTAACGCACTTACTCTTAGTACCTTCCACATGGGTAAGTAAAATGCTTACTTCTAGTACCATCCACATGGGTAAGTAACACACTCTTAGTACCATCTACATGATTTGCGGAGATAACTAGTACAACGGGAGCTAGACTACGGGCTAGGCACGGGTGCTCGTGTGATCTCTGCGTTCGTTCGTTCCTTAGTCGTTTCCAAGTGCTAACACTGCTTGCTAGTTCACGAGGAAAATTTGCAAGAGTTTCACTAGGAAATCATCACAACAAGAAAGTTCAGAATGAATTACATCAACATTGGCAACACTGACTACATCAGACCTAGCAAGGCTTGCTGGTCCACTGCCAGCGCAGCACGGTCGACCGCGTGCCAGCACAACTCTGTCGACCGCGCTCCAGCAGAGCAGAGTCGCGGCTTGCCAACGTTGCAAGTCCGCGGTGCGCCAACGCTGCAGTATGTCGGCTGCACAGCGTCGCATCCGCGGGACAACGGTGCACCAGCTTCGCAGGTGCGTGCAGCTGGTTGGCGACCAACTCCCCGTCACTTGCCCAGCGCAGACACTTCACCCGTGACGGCGCCCACCAGCCACGTCGACCTCGGGATACCACCCCCGAGATCGCCATCGTAGATAACATCCCCGGCGACTTTCGCGTACGTCGCCCGGGTATCCTGGTTGACCGGGTACTTCGCGGTCCTCCCGCGGTTTCTCGGTCACCGCGGTCCTCCGCGGTTTCGTGGCTCCCACGGTCCACCACGATTTCGTGGCTCCCGCGGTCCCCCACGATTTCGTGGCTCCCGCGGTCCCCCACGATTTCGTGGCTCCCGCGGTCCCCCACGATTTCGTGGCTCCCGCGGTCCCCCACGATTTCGTGGCTCCCGCGGTCCCCCACGATTTCGTGGCTCCCGCGGTCCACTGCAATTTCGTGGCTCCCACGGACCACTGCAATTTCGTGGCTCCCACGGACCACTGCAATTTCGTGGCTCCCACGGTCGGCTCCGCCCAAGCGAGGACGGGGCTAAACACAACGCACAGCACGCCGGTCACCGCACCAGCCATGCAAAAGGGCATGGTACCTACTGCTGCACGTCGTTATCACCGTCGCCCACATCGGCCAGGCGCACTTGGCCGATTGCAACAGAGCACCGGTTGAAGGCCGGGTAGTGCAGCGCCTTCGTCAGGAAGTCGGCCGGCTGCTCAGCGGTCGGGATGTACTCCAGAGAAAACTTCCCGCGCTTCACCATGTGCTGCAGCCAGGCCTGTCGCCGCTCCATGTGCTTGAGGTTGCCCGTCAACCCCATGCCCTCGGCGACTGTGATGGCCGACTTGTTGTCCACCCTCAGGACCGTCGGCTTCCCAGCATCCAGCTGCTGGAACTCTGCGAGGAGGAAGCGAAGTCGGCGTCCCTCCTTGCCGGCTTCGACGGCCGCCACGTACTCCGACTCGGTCGACGACAGTGTCGCGCACTTGATGCGTTGGCTCGACCAGGAGACCGCGGCCCCTCCGTAGACGAACACATAGCCGCCCGTGCTCATCCGGTTCTGCTTGTCGCCCGCGTCGTCGGCGTCCACGTAGCCGACCAGCTCCAGTGACTCAGGTCCACCGCCAAACTCCAAGGCGGTGTCACGCGTGCTGGCGAGGTAGGCGAGGCAGCGGTCGACTTCGCGCCAGTGCTGGTCGCTCCTCACCGTGAGGCCACTCCCCAGCTTGCTGCACGCGAATGCGATGTCCGGCCTCGTCGTCGTCGCCGCGAACTGCAGCGAGCCGACCTTCTGCCGGTACTCCTCCTCCTCGCGCTCCTGCGCCTCCTCGTCGTCGAATGTCTGCTCCGCGTAGGCGGCGACGGAGACCGGCATCTTTGGAGTGCGCCCGGTCTGCTCCTCGTCGATGAAGCGCCTACGCAGCTTGTCGGCGTAGCCCTGCTGGTGCAGCCACAATTTTCGCGCCGGCCTGTCGCGCACGATCTCCAGGCCGAGATACTTCTGCACCGGCGAAATCTCGCGCAGCTCGAAAGCGGCCTCCAGCAGCTCCTTCAGATCCTTCAGCATCGCGGTGCTGCTGCTCGCGGCGAGAAGGTCGTCGACGTAGACCAGCACCCAGCAGGCCACTTCGTCGTCGCCGACCCTGCAATACAGAGCCTCGTCGACTTGGCTCTTCTTCCACCCGGCGCCAACCAACACGTCGTTGAGCGCCTTGTACCACAACAGCGGCGACTGCTTCAGCCCGTAGAGGCTCTTCAGCAGCTTGCACACCCGGCCGGTCCCATCGTTGAAGTAGTCCGGCTGGTACATGTACAGCACGCGGTCGAGCTTGCTCTGCAAAAAGGCGTTCTTCATGTCCAGCTGCATCAGGTTGAAGTCGAGGACTGCGACGATGCTGAGGAAGATCCTCAGCGTGACGTAATTGCTCCCCGGCGCGTACGTCTCGTCGTAGTCAGCGCCATACACCTGCGTGAAGCCTTTCACGACCAGCCTCGCCTTTTCGCGCTCGACAGTGTCGTCGATGCGGTACTTCGTGGTCAGCACCCACCGGTTCTTCATTATATTCACCCCCGGCGGGCGTTCGACCAGCTCCCAAGTGCCCATGTTGATGAGGCTACGGATCTCCTCCTCCATGGCGGCCTTCACCGCCGGGCCCTTCCAGCTCGCTAGCGCCTCCTTCACCGTCATGGTCGAAATGTCCCAACGGTGCTCGGGATCAGCGTGCATGTCGGGGTCGAGCTCCGAAAACTCCTCATCGTCTTCGGCGTCATCGTACGCCAGGTCGTCGTCGTCCACATCGTAGACCGTGGTGAAGGCAGCGGGGACGAAGAAGTCGGGTGGCCTCCGAATTCGGCCCGACGTCCGAGGTCCGGGCTGCACCTCCACCACGTCACTCGATGTGCCTTCATCGAACTGCTCCCCTGTCGTCCGCTCCTCTGAAGCGAGCTCCGCGTTCGACTGCTCCCCTGACAACGGCTTCTCTGACACGCACTTCCTGTTCGAGAGCTCCCCTGGCACGCACTTCCTGGTCGACGGCTTCGCGGTTTCCTCCGTGGGCTTCTTCGCGGTCTCCTCCGCGATCTCCTCCGCGGTCTCGTCCGCGGTCTCGTCCGCGGTTTTCGCGGTGTTTTTCGCGGTGCCCGTCGCAGTCTCCTTCGCGGTGTTCTTCGCGGCTTCCTCCGCGGTGTTCTTCGCGGCTTTCTCCGCGGTGTTGTTTGCGGCTTCTTTCGCGGCGTCCAACGTTGGCTGCACATCCGTGGTCCGCTTCTCCGCGACTGGCTGGGCATCACGTCGGCCACCGGCGATGCTCTTGGCCGGCGCCACAGGCGACTCCCCACGACTCCCCTCATCGCCGGAGGCCGACACCGAAGTCAAGCCATGCTGTCCGACTGGAAGGGGAGGGGAAGAAGGGGCAGGAGATGTAGGGGCGACCGCAACATCCTCATCAGCCGGTTCACCAACCTCGGCGAGCAGAGGAAGCGTCGCCGTCGAGGTGTCCGTCGGCGGGTTGGCCCGCGTCCGCCCCGACGCGGGCCCGAATTCCAACTTCCACACCTCCAGCGAAAGAGTTTCGTAGAACACCACGTCCGACGTGGTGACCACCCGGTTGTCAGCAATGTCAAGGAGCTCCCAGCCCTTGCTCTCCTCCGACACGTTGAGGTGAAGGCCCCACCGGGCCTTCGGCTTCAGCTTCCCACCGCGCTGCTGCTCTGGGACGAGAAATTGTGCCATGCAGCCCCACACCCGCGCCAGTGACAGGTCGGGCTTTTGCCCAGTGAGAAGCAGGTACGGCGTCGTCCCCGCGGGCAGCGACGACCGCTCCAGGCAGTTGCGAACCCAGACGGCCTGCCGCAGGGCGAGATGCCACCAGTGGTGCTGCACGCCCATGTGTAGCAGCATCGTCCGCATCGACTCCACCACCGTCCTCATCTCCCGCTCCGCCATGCCATTCTGCTGTGGGGTGTAGGGGCAGGTGAGGTCGTGGACGATTCCCTTGCCATCCACGAAGGCAGTGAACTCCCGGCCGAGGAACTCCCCTCCTCGGTCAGAGCGCAGCTGCAACACCGACTTCTTCGTCTGCCGCTCCACCAGCACCAGCCACTTCTGGAACTCCAGCAGCACGTCTGACTTCTTGGCGACCGGCCGCACCCACACGTAGCGGGTCTTGCGGTCCTTCAGCAGCAAGAAGTACAGGCTGCCACGCGAAACGGCCCGCACAGGTCGATGTGCACGACGGCCAGAGCGTCCTTGGCGTCGGAGCCTTTGTCGGGGAAGGTGTGCCGCGCCAGCTTCCCACCGACGCACGAAACGCAGGGCGAGGCAGCGCCGGACGCCGACTTGAGGTCCAGCCCGGTGGCGACTTCGTGCTTCGCCGAGCTCAGGATGGTGTCCATACCGACGTGCGCGAGCCTCGCGTGCAGTCGGTCTGGCGTCGCCTTCGTCGCCGAGATGATGGCCCGCAGAGCCACTTCCTCCGCTGCAGTCGACACCGAGCAGGGACGCAGGTCGGTGCAGAGGACCCGGCCGGAGTACGTTGCGCGACCAAGCACGTCGCCCGTCGCCGAGACGAGCAGCATGCCGTCGCCGTCCTCCTTCAGCTTCACGCCGTGTTCCTTCAGCTGGCCGGATGACAGCAGGTTCGCGTGCACGCCGAGGACGTACAGCACGTCGGGGATGAGCACCCGCTTCCCGGCCTCCCCTTGCAGCGCAACCGTGCCCCGTCCCTTGACGTCCTGCAGCGCCCCATTGAAGCCGCGCACGTGTTTAACGTCGCCGCTCGGCCCCATGTCGACGAAGACCTCCTTCGTCCCCATCAGGTGGTGGGAGCAGCCGCTATCCAGCAGGACCACCGCTGGATTCGCCTGCACCGCTGCTGCCATCGCCCGGAAATCCTCACCGGCCTCCGGCGCCAGTGAGACGGTCGGCTCCACGACGCCGACCATAGAGCACGACGCCGACTTGTCGTCGCTCCCCTTTCCGCCAGCAGAGGAGTCGGCGTCCTTCGCCGAGGTCGACTTGGTCGACTGCTTCTCCTTGCGCGGCTGGTTGCCTCGACGTGGACGACGGCTGGCCGACCTCCCGCGGCCTCCCTTGGCGTCGTCGTCGTCGGATTCGCTGCGGTCGGGACACTCGAAGGAGAGGTGGTCGGGGCTGTGGCAGATCCAGCATTCCCGACGCCGACTTCCTCCTCCGCGACCGCCTTCCTTCGCCGACTTGTTCTTGTCGGCGTCCTTGGCCGGCTTCCCACCTCCGCTACCACCGCTGCCGGGCTTGCCGCGCTGCCCTGGTCGGCTACCTTGCTTCGCCGGGGCGGCGTAGTTTGCCTGCAGCAGGAGCTCCGTGGACTTCTCGGCCTCCTGCATCGTCTCATCCTGCAGGTTGTACAGCCGCTTCAGCAGGTTGTAGCTGCTCGTAATCCCTTGATCACATGCGTGACGTACGACGCCGTAGAGTAATTCACGCCGGCCATCCTCATCATGGCGAGGAGTCGCCGAGCACGGTTGCAATAGTCGGTTGCCGTCTCCTGCTCGCCCATCCGCAGGTGTGACAGCTGCTCTTCGAGTTGGCCGCTGTACAGGTCGTCGGTGACCTGGTACGTCGTCTCGATGAAGTGCCACGCTTGGTGCCCGGCGTCAAGGTGCTCTCTGCACCACTTCAAGGCGATCTGCACGCCCGGCGAGCAGCACCGCGAGATGACCATGAAGGTCAGCAGCTGCACGGCGCGAAACTCCGCACGCAAGTCGGGGTAGATCTCCTCCGGCGTCGCCACGGTCCCACGAGCGAAACCGATCAGCCCGGCCATCTCAAGTTGGGGCTCGATCGCCTCCTTCCAGGTGAGGATGTCCGGTCGACCGACCAGCGGGGGGGTGACCTGGATCCTGTCCGGCGGAAATTTGAAGTAGCCGTAGCTCGGCGCGATCCCTTCCGCGGTCACGTGTGTCGCCGACATCGACGCCACACCACTTCGTCGTCCTCCGACGTAGCCCTGCGAGGTCCCTGCAGCCGCCGACGACTGCATCCCTCGCGCCTGAACGCCGCCGACTTCACCGGCGTGTATCACACCTCTCTGCCGCGATGTGCCTCCCGCACTGCTACCGACTTGGCCTCCATCGGCGTTGACGCCCGCGTCGACGCCGCCCTCGGTGTTCACCGGTCGAGGAGAAGCTGGCCGAGAAGGGTGCTCCGTCGCCCACAGGGAACGGATGCCAGCCTCGACGACCGCCCAAGGCAGGTCGCCATACTCGTTGGCCTCGTGCTTCCTCCTCGCGCTTTCCAGCCGTGCCTCTAGGGTGTCCACCACCCCCGTGTCACCTACGGCTACTACCATCGTGACAACCGCACAGCTGCCGGCCTACGAACAACTTAGGTAAGGTGCAACTAAGTCGACTAGACTGAAAGGTAGGTCGGGAGCTGTCCACGCTCACCGCACCATGCGGAGATAACTAGTACAACGGGAGCTAGACTACGGGCTAGGCACGGGTGCTCGTGTGATCTCTGCGTTCGTTCGTTCCTTAGTCGTTTCCAAGTGCTAACACTGCTTGCTAGTTCACGAGGAAAATTTGCAAGAGTTTCACTAGGAAATCATTACAACAAAAAAGTTCAGAATGTAATACATCAACATTGGCAACACTGACTACATCAGACCTAGCAAGGCTTGCTGGTCCACTGCCAGCGCAGCACGGTCGACCGCGTGCCAGCACAACTCTGTCGACCGCGCTCCAGCAGAGCAGAGTCGCGGCTTGCCAACGTTGCAAGTCCGCGGTGCGCCAACGCTGCAGTATGTCGGCTGCACAGCGTCGCATCCGCGGGACAACGGTGCACCAGCTTCGCAGGTGCATGCAGCTGGTTGGCGACCAACTCCCCGTCACTTGCCCAGCGCAGACACTTCACCCGTGACGGCGCCCACCAGCCACGTCGACCTCGGGATACCACCCCCGAGATCGCCATCGTAGATAACATCCCCGGCGACTTTCGCGTACGTCGCCCGGGTATCCTGGTTGACCGGGTACTTCGCGGTCCTCCCGCGGTTTCTCGGTCACCGCGGTCCTCCGCGGTTTCGTGGCTCCCACGGCCCACCACAATTTCGTGGCTCCCGTGGTCCCCCACGATTTCGTGGCTCCCGCGGTCCCCCACGATTTCGTGGCTCCCGCGGTCCCCCACGATTTCGTGGCTCCCGCGGTCCCCCACGATTTCGTGGCTCCCGCTGTCCCACACGATTTCGTGGCTCCCGCGGTCCCCCACGATTTCGTGGCTCCCGCGGTCCCCCACGATTTCGTGGCTCCCGCGGTCCCCCACGATTTCGTGGCTCCCGCGGTCCACTGCAATTTCGTGGCTCCCACGGACCACTGCAATTTCGTGGCTCCCACGGACCACTGCAATTTCGTGGCTCCCACGGTCGGCTCCGCCCAAGCGAGGACGGGGCCAAACACAACTTCCGTTGACATGTTTAAGCAACGCGCATACACTTAGTACCATCCAAATAGGTAACTTACGCGCTTACTTTTAGTACCATCCATATGGGTAAGTAACGTGCCTACTGTTAGTTCCATCCGCATGGGTAAGTAATACACTTACTTTTAGTACCATCACGTGGGTAAGTAACACGTATACTCTTAGTACTCTCCAGATGGGTAAGTCATGCGCTTACTTTTAGTACCATTTACATAGATAAGTAACGCGCACACTCTTTTAACCATCCACATGGATAAGTAATGTGCATGCTCTTTATTACCATCCACATGAGAATATTATGCACTTACTCTTAGTACCATCCACATGGGTAAGCAATGGATTTACTCTTAGTGCCATCTACATGGTTAAGTAGCGCACTTACTCTTAGTACCATACACATGGGTAAGTAACGTACCTACTCTAGGTACCATCCACATGGGTAAGTAACGCGCTTACTCTTAGTACCATCCACATGGGTAAGTAACGCGCTTATTCGTTGTGCCATCCACATGGGTAAGTAACACACTTACTCTTAGTACCATCCATATAGATAAGTAAAGTGCTTACTGTTAGTACCATCAACATGGGTAAGTGCCACACTTACTTTTAGTACCATCCACATGGTAAGTAACGCGCAAACACTTAGTTTTTTCCAGATGGATAAGTAACGCGCTTACTCTTGTTAACGGGAGTTGGGTGTTGGCCCCGTCCTCGCTTGGGCGGAGCCGACTTCGTGGTCGGATGTAGGGGTGCAGCCGACCTGCAGCAGTGGGCGGGCTGGTCGACGAGGTTGGTCGACCTGCACGGGAGCCACTGCATGGGCGCCGACTTCGGGAGGGCGCCAACTTCGGGTGGTCGACCTGGGGAGTCGACCAGACCTTCTGGTCGACCTGGTAAGTCGACCAGCCCTTCTGGTCGACCCGGGCAGTCGACCAGCCCTTCTGGTCGACCCGGGAAGTCGAGCAGCCCTTCTGGTCGACCCGGGACGTCGACCAGCCCTTCTGGTCGACCTGGGAAGTCGACCAGACGTTCTGGTAGACCCGGGACGTCGACCAGCCCTTCTGGTCGACCAGGAGTGACGTCGACTTGGAGCTGGTCGACCAGGGGATAGTGGTCGACCTGGGGAGGTCGACTGGAGGTGGCCGTCGACTTGGGAGGTCGACCGGCACGTACCAGAGGGAGTGGTCGACCTGGGAGGTCGACCGGAAGTGGTCGTCGACCTGGGTGGTCGACGGGCACGCACTGGAGCCTCTGGTCGACCTGGTTGCCCGGTCGACCATGTTACCTGGGTGACGAGGTGCTGCGAAGGCTTGCGATGGTCGCCCAGGTGGTTTTGGCGAGGACGACCTCGGTGATGGTATCCCGAGGTCGACGTGGTGCATCAGAAGCAGTCGTCAGCACAAGGTTGTGTTAGAATCTAGCAGCAGGAATGGATGAACTAACAGGATGCAGGAGTACAAGTAGTAAACCCTACTAGGTTGTACCCCATGTGGGCTACCCCACTACAGCCTAGACAATATGCAGCACATATAGTTTGACACACCCCCATAGGCAAAGTGGGGGAGAACAAGGGGTCACACGACCAGTCAAGAGAAGCAAAACAAGCTCAGGGTGGATCACAACGTCACCACGCATTCTGAGCACAAGCAAAGGGCCACTGGGCCAGTTCACATGCAGAGATATATATGCAGCAATAACAGTACAGTGATGGCTACCTAGCAAGAGCCAGCATGCATATATATATATGTACAGATCACAGTACAAGCAGAGACTACAGCAAGTGTGGAAACGTAGGCACAAGGCCTAACAGAGTACAAAAGCGCTGATGATCACCAGACGGAAGTGCCTTGGTGAATATGTCAGCAGTGTTGGCCCGAGTGGCCACGTGGCGAAGACGAAGCTGGCCTCGCTGCTGCAACTCTCGAGCCAGGAAGTACCGCAGAGCAATGTGCTTCGTTCTGTGCTCCAGTCTGTGCTCCTCACACAAGGCAATGGCGGCCTTGTTGTCAACGTACAGCACTGGAGGAGAACGAGGCTGCTCTCCCAAGTCAGTCAGCAGGTAAGTGAGCCAGCGTAACTCCTGTGCAGCCATGGCGGTGGCGTAGATCTCAGCCTCACAACTGGAGCCGAGAACTGAAGTCGAGCGTGTAGAACGCCACGAAACTGAACCAGAGCCAAGGCTGAAGGTGTAACCCTGTGACGACCGCTGAGTAGCCAGGTCGTCAACCCAAGAAGCGTCTGAGTGCCCAGTGAGGACAACTGGGCTCGTCCCTCCAAGCACTAGCCCCATGCCTGATGTGCTGCACAAGTAACGCAGTACCCTCTTAGCAGCAGCCATGTGCTCAGGTCGGTGCCGACCAGGAGCCACGTAGCGAGCCAGGAGACCAAGAGGGTACGCGAGGTCAGGTCGAGTGCAAGTCATCAGGTACATGAGGCAGCCGACTAGCTCTGGGTAAGGACCACTCGGCTCTACGGACTCGTCCGAAGGTGGAGCTGAGAGCGTGTGACCTGTAGCCAGAGGAGTGGCCTGTGCTGAAGACCAGGTGAAGCCGAAGCGCTGAAGGACCTGCTGCACCATGTGTGACTGAGTCAAGGTGATGGTGCGACGTGCTCTGTCTCGGGTGATCTGCAAGCCAAGGTAGCTGCGCAGCTCACCCAAGTCTGTGCACGTGTGTCTCTTCTGCAGCTCCGACTTCACGTGGGTGAGAGCCTCAGTGTCAGCAGTGGCAAAAACCAAGTCGTCGACATACACGAGGATGTAGAACGGCGGCAGGGAAGTGTCGGTGCGCAGAAACAGCGACGGGTCAGCAGTAGAAGGCGCAAACCCAAGAGCCGCAAGCGTAGTCCTCAGTGTGTCGTGCCACTCACGTGGCGCCTGGCGGAGACCGTAGACCGGCCGCCGGAGGCTCCACTGGGTACCAGGAGGGAACGACCCAGTGAAGCCCGAGGGGCGGCGCAGCCAGATCTCCTCGTGCAGGCTGCCCTGCAGGAAAGCTGTGCTGAAGTCAAGAGAGTGAAGCTCGTAGTCACGGTGAGCAGCAACGTGCAGCAGCACCCGAAGAGTGGTCATCTTCGGGGTGGGGGAGAAGGTCTGGAAGAAGTCAACTCCCTCTCGCTGACTGAAGCCTCGAGCCACGTAACGCGCCTTGAAGACAGGCGGAGAACCCGGTGGCCGCTTCACCCTGAAAATCCACATGCCACTGACGATGTTCGCCCCAGGTGGGGGAACCTCGTCAACGTAGGTGCCTGTGGACTTCCAGGAAGCCATCTCTGCGTCCATGGCTGCCTGCCACTGAGAGGAGTAGGGACCCTCTATCGCCTCTGCGTAAGAGCGCGGAGTCGGGATGTCTGGTGCATCCGGGTCTCCCTCAGGGGCAAGTAGCGAGGACACAAGATGAGGTAAAGCAGCAGCAAGGCACTGGAACTCCTCCTGCCTGTCCTCAAGGACGTCCGTGCTAAGAGCACACTCACCCCCGACGGACGGAGGACAGACAGACTCAGACTCAGTAACAAGACTGGCAGTGAAGTCTAGACGACAGGCAGCAGCAAAGTCAACAAGCTCAGCGACAAGAGCAGACGCAGCAGCAGACTCAAACGACGGGTCAGTGACAACTGTGGCTAGTAGACGCGTGACAGTAGGGTGCTGAGCACGAAACCGGTCAGACGCAGGGTCCGGAACGTCAGGCAAAGAGGACGCAGGAGGAGACGGCAGAGGAACAGGCTGCGGAACAGAGGAAGGACGACGGACTACGAGGTGTGCGCTGGGGACAGCCGGCGGACGCGAACGAGGAACACGAGGACCGGTACGACCAGGACGAGCAGGCGAGACAGGACGCGACGCAGGCTCACGACGCACAGCAGGACTACCAGTCAGCTCAGCGTAAGGAGAAGGAGCAGGCAGCGGCGAGCCAGTCTGTAACGGAAGACCAGTAGACGACGGAAGAGTAAGAACCTGACGAAGAACAGAGGCAGACGGCGGCAGAGACGACGGAGACGGCGGAGCGAAGAACAGTCGTGTCGGCGCAGCTGCACCAGAACCAGCAGCTCCAGCAGCTCCAGCAGCTCCAGTGCCTCCAGCAGCTCCAGTAGCTCCAGCAGCTCCAGTACCTCCAGCAGCTCCAGAAGCTCCAGGCCCAGAGCCGACACCTCGAGTCCCAGGGTCTCCAACCTCTGTGTCTCCAGCAGCAGCACCCCCAGAACCAGCACCTCCAGTCCCAGGGTCTCCAACCGCAGGGTCTCCAGCAGTAGCACCCCCAGAACCAGCACCTCCAGCTCCAGGGTCTCCAACCTCAGTGTCTCCAGCAGCAGCACCCCCAGAGCCAGCACCTCCAGTCCCAGGGTCTCCAGCCTCAGTGTCTCCAGCACGAGCCCCTCCAGAACCAGCAACTCCAGCACCTCCAGTAGACAAAGGACCAGCACGACTCCGAGCTCCAGCAGCGCGACGCTGACGGCGACCGTACCAGTCCTGCAGCTGCTGTGGGGTGAGAGGCACACGGGGACGAAGGCGGCCACTCCAAGGAGACCGCGCAACAGCAGACTCAGAACCCTCAGCGCCCGCACCCCCAACGGCTCCAGAACCTCCGGTGTCAGTACCCTCAGCACCAGTACCTCCAGCGACTCCAGAACCTCCAGCGCGAGCACCCTCAACAGCTCCAGGACCTCCAGCTCCAGCGCCACCAGGACTAGGCCCTCCAGCAGCTCCTGAACCTCCAGCGCCAGCACCCTCAGTAGCTCCAGAACCTCCAGCGTCAGTACCGCCAAGCTCAGCACCCCCAGACCCCTCACACGCAGGCTCAGCACCACCAGGCTCTACACCCTCAAGCTCCGCACCCTCAGGCTCAGTACCCCCAGACTCAGCACCCCCAGGCTCCGCACCCCCAGGCTCAGCACCCCGAGCAGGACCACTCGCAGGAGGACCTGAGTCACCAGTGACCTCAACCGGCGCAGTCAAGGGAGGAAGGTCTACCTGAGAAACACCTGAAGGAGCAGGACCGGGAGCGGAGAGGGGGTCTACCTGGGGAGCACCTGGAGCAAGGAAGAGCGGCGGGGGGGGGAGCGAGGCAGTGCGGTAGGGGAAGAGACGGTAAAAGGGAACCGACTCGTCGAACGTGACATCCTGAGACGCAAAGACACGGCGCAAGGTGGGGTGGTAAAACTGCCAACCAGGCGCGTCAGGGACAAAGCCAAGGAAGACACAGGGAACAGCGCGGGCGGAGAGCTTGTCCGCGGTGGTATCGCGGACAAAGGCACGAGCACCCCAGACCCGGAAACGCGACGCATCGCCAACCTTCCCCGTCCACAGCAGTGTGGGCGAGGTCTCCGGCAAGGAGACACGGGGCCAGAGGTTGAGCTGATGCGCGGCGTACCGGACCGCAAACGGCCACAGAAAATGGGGGGCAGCCGCATGGATCATGGAGGTACGAGCGACCTCCATGACTAAGCCAATGCGGCGCTCAGCAACCCCATTCTGCTGCGGAGAGGCCGGAAGCGTGAACGACTGGGTGATGCCGTGCTCCGCACAGTAGGCTGCCAAGAGGTCGGAGGAGAACTCACCACCTCTGTCAGAGTGCAGACGCAGGACAGGAAAGTCCGACCGGAACCGCTCGCGGAGCTGGAGACGAACAGCGCGGATCCAGGGGATCAAAACAGCAGGGACGTCCCCCTTGCTCTGCAAGGGGAAGACCGTGGTGTAACGCGTGTAGTCGTCGACGACCAGCAGGAAGTACCGCTCGCGGCCCTGTCCCTGGACGCGGGCTGGGCCCCACACGTCCAGGTGGAGCGTCTGCAGTGGAGCCTCTGTGGGAGGAAACGAGGAGGAGTGAGGAGCGGCGCGCTGCCGCCCCTCGACGCAAGGAATGCAGGGCGGCGCAGGCGAGGGAGGGAGGGCAGGCAGGGACCTGGGAAGACCAGAGACCAGGGAGCGAGAGTGCATGCTACGCAGGCGAGGCAAGGAGGGGTGACCAAGGCGGTGGTGCCACAGGAGAGTGTCGTGCGACAAAGCGCGACACTCGCAGGGGGCCGCCAGCTGACCAGACGCAGACGCAAACGCAGACGCAGCTACCTGAGGGGACTCAGTGGTCAGTGTGTACAGACTCGAGCCAGGTGCACGGGTGAACGTGGCCAAGTGCCGGCCCGTCCTAGCACACGTACAGTGAGTCACTCGCTGACTCGCAGGAGTGAACTGGTGAACCCCCCCATCCTGGAGGTCAGCTCCACTCACCAAGTTCGTAGAGAACGAGGGGAGGTAAAGACCTGACAGCGAGCCGGACGGGACGGCCGGACACGGCAGAACCGTGGAATAGTGGGCAAGGACTGGACCCCCAGAGGGGTCCGCCAGGGAGACCGGGACTGGCCGACGGAGCGGCGTGAGTGCGGTGCAGTCGCGAAAGAAGGAGCGGGAAGCTCCTGAGTCAAGGGTGAAGGTGTGCGAGACCGTAGTGGGCGCAGTACCAGAGAGAGCAGACACAGCAGCACCTGAAGCCACGGCCTCACCAGTACCTAGAGCAGTAGACGTACTAGCACCGAGAGCAGCAGCCTCACCAGCACCTAGAGCAGGAGACGCACTAGCACCTAGGGCAGCAGCCTCACCAGGGTCAGGCGGTACGCACAGGCAACAGGCACGGTCAGCACTAGTAGACAATGCATACATGGCAGTGAGAATAGCATCATAGTCAAGCGCAAAGATATCTACCCTCTGTCCATGCAGCTCCAGCCAGGTGGGGAGCTCAGCCTCGTCGCCAAACACTGTGCGCCAGTCGTCGCTCAGACGGGCGAAGCAGCGGGACTGTGTGTGACCAAGCGTCCCACAAGGCTGACCAGTCCTAGCACCTGTGCGAATGACGTACGGGCAGCGGACCGTACGCGTAGACCTGCTACACTGAGCGTACCACTCCTGGAGCTGCCGGGGCGTAAGTGTCTCACGTGGACGTCCCTGCAGCTGCAGCTGGCCACTGCCAGACGCTCCCAACTGACCAGCTCCAGGGCGACAGCTACGACGGCTACCGCGACAACCCCAGCTAGTATACCACTCACTAAGCTGCTGGGGCGTCAGAGGCTCGCGTGAATGTCGCTGGAGCTGCATCTGGCCACCTGCCAGTAGCAGTAGCGCAGGCAAGGCAGGCGCGGCAGGCAGGCAAGCAAGCAGGCAGGCAGGCAGGCAGGCAGGCTGGCAGGCAGGCAGGCAGGCAGGCAGGCAGGCAGACAGGCAGACAGGCAGGCAGGTAGGCAGGCAGGCAGGCAGGCAAATAGACACGCAGGCCGTCAGGCAGGCAGGCAGGCAGGCAGGCCGGCAGGCAGGCAGGCAGCCAGGCCGGCAGGCAGGCAGGCAGACAGGCAAGCCGTTAGGCAGGCAGGCAGGCGCTCACCAAAGGCTGGGAGAGCAGGGCCGGCGCTCGAGTATGCGCACGACAGCGGCGACGTCGGGGCCGCAAAACCGGCTGCAGAGCAGGGCCGAAACAGCTGTAGAGCGGGGCTGCGTCAGCGGCAGTAGCAGGGTGGGGCCGCGTCAGCGGCAGGTCGGGGCCGTGGCAGCTGCAGGGCGGGGCCGCATCAGCGGCAGGTCGGGGCCATGGCAAAGGGCCGCGCGCGGCCGCGCTAGGGAGTAGCGGGCCGCGCGCGGCTCGGCGCGGGCTGTTGCGGGCCGCGCGCGGGCCGTGCGAGGCAGGAGCAGGCCTCGCGCGGCTCGGCACGAGCTGCTGCGGGCCGCGCGCGGGCCTCGCGAGGCCGTAGCAGGCCGCGCGCGGCTCGACGCGGGCTGCGCGGGCTCGGCGCGGGCTGCGCGCGGCAGCTGCGAGCTGCGCGCGGCAGCTGCGAGCTGCGCGCGGCTCGGTGCGGGCTGCGCGCGGTTGCAGCGGGCTGTGCGCGGCTCGGTGCAGGCTGCGCGCGGCTGCAGCGGGCTGCGCGCGGCTCGGTGCGGGCTGCGCGTGGCTGCAGCGGGCTGCGCGCGACTCGGTGCGGGCTGCGCGGTCTCGGTGCGGGCAGCGCGCGGTAGCAGCGTGTGTGCGGGTCTTACGGGCCTCTAGGGGCAGCGCGCAGGCAAGGCAAGGCAAGGCAAGGCAAGGCTACGTGGGGTAGCGCGGTAACCGCAGCGGTAGGTGGGCCCGAAAAAAAACGGTCCTACGGACCTTAGTGCTCTGAAACCATGTTAGAATCTAGCAGCATGAATGGATGAACTAACAGGATGCAGGAGTACAAGTAGTAAACCCTACTAGGTTGTACCCCATGTGGGCTACCCCACTACAGCCTAGACAATATGCAGCACATATAGTTTGACAGGTTGATGTGGTGTGTGCGTTGTGCAGGTGACGAGGCACTGCACGCCAATCATCTGCGCGCACCTGCGAAGTAGGTGCGCTGCTGTCCTGCGGGAGCAACGTTGGCACGCCGTCAACCTGCGACGTTGGCACGCCGTCGACCTGCAGTGTTGGCAAGCCGCGACTCTGCGCTGCTGGAGCGCGGTCGACCAAGTCGTGCTGGCATGCGGTCGACCGTGCTGCGCTGGCAGTCGACCTGCTTGCATGCTAGCTATGTCTTGCCTTGCCAACTTCTTTGTACCATTGTTGTCAACTTTCTCTAGTGAAACTCTTGCCAAATTGCCTTGTGAACTAGCAAGTAGTGTGTGCACTAGGAGAACGACTAAGGAACAACGAACGCAGAGATCACACGAGCACCCGTGCCTAGCCCGTAGTCTCGCTCCCGTTGTAGTAGTTATCTCCGCAACTCTTAGTACCTTCCACATGGGTAAGTCGCTTACTCTTAGTACCATTCGCATGGGAAAGTAACGCGCTTACTCTTAGTACCATCCATATGGGTAAGTAACGCACTTATTCTTAGTACCATCCACATGGGAACATAACGCGCTTACGCGTAGTACCATCCACATGAGTATGTAACGCACTTATTCTTAGAAACATTCACAAGGGTAAGTAACGCGCTTACTCTTAGTACCATCCACATAGGTAACTTACGCGCATACTCTTAGTACCATCCATACAGTTAAGTAACGCGCTTACTGTTAGTACCATCCACATGGGTAAGTAACACGCTTACTCTTAGTACCATCCACATGGGTAAGAAACGCGCACATTGTTATTACCATCCATATGGGTAAGTAACGCGCTTACTCTTAGAATCATTCACATGGGTAAAAAAAATATTTACCTTTAGTACCATTTACATGGGTAAGTAACGCGCTTACTCTTTTAATCATCCAGATAAATAAGTAACGCGCGTGCCCTTATTATCATCCACATAGGTATATTTGCACTTACTCTTTGTACCATCCATATGGGTAAGTAACGCACTTACTCTTAGTACCATCCACATGGATAAGTAACGCACTTACTATTAGTACCATCCACGTAGGAAAATAACACGCTTATCCGTAGTACCATCCACATGGGTAAGTAACACACTTACTCTTAGTACCATCCACAAAGTAATTAACGCGCTTATTCTTAGTACCATCCACATGGGTAAGTAACGCACTTACTCTTAGTACCTTCCACATGGGTAAGTAAAATGCTTACTTCTATTGCCATCCACATGGGTAAGTAACGTGCATACTCTTAATACCATACACATGGGTGAGCAACGCGCATACTTTTAGTACAATCCATATTGGTATATAACGCGCTTACTGTTAGTACCATCCACATGGGTAAGTGATACTCTTACTTTTAGTACCATCCACATGGGTAAGTATCACGCATACTCTTATTACCATCCACATGGGTATGTTAAGCACTTACTCTTAGTACCATCCACATAGGTAAGTAACACGCTTACTTCTATTACCATCCGCATGGGTATGTAACGCGCGTACTCTTAGTACCATCCACATAAGTAAATCACGTGCTTACTCTTTCTACCATCCACATGGATAAATAACGCGCTTATTCTTACTATTATCCACATGGTGAAATAGTGCATTTACACTTAGCTTCCACGTGGATAAGTAACGCGCATGCTCTTATTACCATCCACAAGAGTATATTATGCACTTACTCTTAGTACCATCCATATGGATAAGTAACGCATTTACCCTTAGCATCATTCAACCATATGGGTAAGTAACGCACTTACTCCTAGTATAATCCATATGCGTAAGTAACACGCATACTTTTAGTAACATTCACATGGGTAAGTAACACACTTACTCTTAGTACCATCCACATGGGTAAGCACTCTTAGTACCATCCACATGGGTGAGTACGCGCTTATTCCTAGTACCATCCATATGGGTAAGTAACATTCTTACTCTTAGTACCATCCTAGGAAAGTAACGCGCTTAGTGTTAGTACCATCTACATGGGTAAGGAATGCGCGCACTATTAGTACCATCAATATGGGTAAGTAACGCACTTACTTTTAGTACCATCCACATGGGTAAGTAACGCGCATACTCTTAGTACCATCACATGGGTAAGTAACACGCATACTCTTAGTACTATCCAGATGGGTAAGTAGCGCGCTTGTTCTTAGTACCAACCATATGGATAAGTAACGCGCTTAATTTTAGTACCATCCAGATGGGTAGGTAACTTGCTTACTCTTAGTACCATCCACACAGGCAAGTAACGCGCTTACTCTTAGTACCTTCCATATGGGTGAGTAATGCATTTACTTTTAGTACCATCCACATAGATAAATAACGCGCACACTCTTTTAAGCATCCACGTGGATAAGTAATGTGCATGCTCTTATTACCATCCACATGGGTAAGTAGCATTTACTCTTAGCACCATCCATGGGTAAATAGCGCACTGACTCTTGCGGAGATAACTACTACAACGGGAGCTAGACTACGGGCTAGGCACGGGTGCTCGTGTGATCTTTGCGTTCGTTGGTCCTTAGTCGTTTTCCTAGTGCACACACTGCTTGCTAGTTCACAAGGCAATTTGGCAAGAGTTTCACTCGAGAAACTTCACAACAATGATACAATGAAGTTGGCAAGGCTAGACTACATCAGAGCTAGGATGCAAGCAGGTCGACTGCCAGCGCAGCATGGTCGACCGCGTGCCAGCACGACTTGGTCGACCGCACTCCAGCAGTGCAGAGACGCGGCTTGCCAATGCTGCAGGTCGACGGCGTGACAACAACGCAAGTCGACGGCGTGTCATCTTTGCTCCTGCAGTCCAGCATCGCACCCGCTTCGCAGGTGCTCGTAGATGATTGGCGTGCACTGCTTCGTCACCTGCACAGCGCACACACCAAGTCCACCTCGTGCTGACGACTGCATCTGATCTGCCAGGTCGACCTCGGGATACCACCACCGCGGTCGTCCTCGCCAACCTCGCCTGGGCGACCTTCGCCCGCCTTCGCAGATCCTCGTCACCCAGGTAACATGGTCGACCGGGTAACACACTTACTCTTAGCACCATCCACATGGGTAAGTAACGCGCATACTCTTAGTACCATCCGCATAAGTAAATTCCGCGCACATAAGTAACGCTTACTATAAGTAACGCGATTACTCTTAGTACCATGCACATTAGTAAATTCCGCGCTTACTCCTAATACCATTCACATGGGTAAGTAACGTGCTACTCTTAGTACCATCCACATGGGTAAGTAACTCGAATACTCTTAGTACTAACTACATGGTTAAGTAATGCATTTTCTCTTAGTACTATCCACATGGGTCAGTAATTCGCATACTATTTTTAACATCCATATGGATCAGTAACGCGCATACTCTTAGTACCATCCACATGGGTATGTAACGCACTGACTCTTTGCACCGTCTACATGGGTAAGTAACGCACTTAATCTTAGTACCATCTTCATGGGTAAGTAACGCGCATACTCTTAGTACCATCCACTGCGAGATAACTCTAGTAACGGGAGCTAGACTACGGGCTAGGCACGTGTGCTCGTGTGATCTCTGCGTTCGTCAGTCCTTAGTCGTTTTCCTAGTGCACACACTGCTTGCTAGTTCACAAGGCAATTTGGCAAGAGTTTCACTAGAGAAAGTTGACAACAATGATACTAAGAAGTGGCAAGGCAAGACTACATCAGAGCTAGCATGCAAGCAGATCGACTGCCAGCGCAGCACGGTCGACCGTGTGCCAGCACGACTTGGTCGACCGCGCTCCAGCAGTGCAGAGACGCGGCTTGCCAACGCTGCAGGTCGACGGCGTGACAACCGTGCAAGTCGACGGCGTGCCAGCGTTGCTCCTGCAGTCCAGCATCGCACCAGCTTCGCATGCGCTCGTAGGTGATTGGCGCGCACTGCTTCGTCACCTGCACAGCGCACGCACCAAGTCCACCTTGTGCTGACGACTGCATCTCATCTGCCAGGTCGACCTCGGGATACCACCACCGAGGTCGTCCTCGCCAACCTCGCCTGGGCGACCTTCGCGTGCCTTCGTAGACCCTCGTCACCCAGGTAACCTGGTCGACCGGGCAACCACGTCGACCAGGTGCTCCTGTGCGTGCCTGTCGACCTCCCAAGTCGACGGCCACCTCCAGTCGACCTCACCAGGTCGACCACGCCCTCTGGTCGACCAACTCCAGGTCGACGACACTCCTGGTCGACCACCTCCAGGTCGACCAGCACTCCTGTTGGCCGACCACCCAAGTCGGCTACCCCAGGTCGGCGTCCCCAAGTCGACGCCCTCTGCAGGTCGACTTCTCAAGTCGACCACTCGAAGTTGGCGCCCTCCCGAAGTCGGCGCCCTTGCAGTGGCTCCCGTGCAGGTCGACCAACCCCGTCGACCGGCTCGCCCACTGCTGCAGGTCGGCTGCACCCCTACACCCGACCAGGAAGTCGGCTCCGCCCAAGCGAGGACGGGGCCAATATCGAACTTCCGTTGACACTCCCCTGCCGCGTTCACGCTTGGGCCCCCAGCCCACACGGCAGTACCTCTCGGAGAACAGCTCGTCGACGTGCACCCAACACACAGCACGTCGTCCACCGCACCAGCCATGCAAAAGGGCATGGCACCTACTGCTGCACGTCGTCGTCGCCGCCCACGTCGGCCAGACGCACTTGGCCGATGGCGACGGAGCACCGGTTGAAGGCCGGATAGTGCAGCGCCTTCGTGAGGAAGTCGGCTGGCTGCTCTGCGGTCGGGATGTACTGCAGCGCAAACTTCCCCCGCTTCACCATGTGCTGCAGCCAGGCCTGTCGCCGCTCCATGTGCTTGAGGTTGCCCGTCAACCCCATGCCCTCGGCGACTGTGATGGCCGACTTGTTGTCCACCCGAAGGACGGTCGGCTTCTCAGCATCCAGCTGCTGAAACTCTACGAGGAGGAAGCGAAGTCGGCGTCCCTCCTTGCCGGCTTCGACGACCGCCACGTACTCCGACTCGGTCGATGACAGCGTCGCGCACTTGATGCGCTGGCTCGACCAGGAGACCGCGGCCCCTCCGTAGACGAACACGTAGCCGCCCGTGCTCGTCCTGCTCTGCTTGTCACCGACGTCGTCGGCGTCCACGTAGCCGACCAGCTCCAGCGATTCAGGTCCACCGCCGAACTCCAGGGCGGTGTCACGCGTGTTGGCGAGGTAGGCGAGGCAGCGGTCGACCTCGCGCCAGTGCTGGTCGCTCCTCACCGTGAGGCCGCTCCCCAGCTTGCTGCAGGCGAAGGCGATGTCCGGCCTCATCGTCGTCGCCGCGAACTGCAGTGAGCCGACCTTCTGCCGGTACTCCTCCTCCTGTCGCTCCTGCGCCTCCTCGTCGTCGAAGGTGAGCTCGGCGTAGGCGTCGACCGAGACCGGCGTCTTCGGAGTCCGTCCGCCCTGCTCCTCGTCGATGAAGCGCCTACGCAGCTTGTCGGCATAGCCCTGCTGGTGCAGCCACAGCTTCCCCGCCGACCTGTCGCGCACGATCTCCAGCCCGAGGTACTTCTGCACCGGCGAGATCTCGCGCAGCTCGAAGGCGGCCTCCAGTAGCTCCTTCAGCTCCTTCAGCATCGCAGGACTGCTGCTGGCGGCGAGCAAGTCGTCGATGTGGTACTTCGTCGTCAGCACCCACCGGTTCTTCATGACATTCACTCCCGGCGGGCGTTCGACCAGCTCCCACGTGCCCATGGCGAGGAGACTACGGATCTCTTCCTCCATGGCGGCCTTCACCGCCGGACCCTTCCAGCTCGCTAGCGCCTCCTTCACCGTCATCGTCGAGATGTCCCAGCGGTGCTCGGGGTCGGCCAGCATGTCGGGTTCGAGCTCCGGAGAGTCCTCATCCTCCTCGGCGTCATCGTACAGCAGGTCGTCGTCGTCCTCCACGTCGTACACCGTGGTGAAGGCAGCGGGAATGAAGAAGTCAGGCGGCCTTCGAAGTCGACCAGACTTCCGGGGTTCAGGCGGAACCCTCACCGCGTCATGGTCGGTGGACTGGTCGGCCACCTCCTGGTCGACCAGCTCCTCATCGCCCAACTGCTCCCCTTCATCTGCACCGCCATCCTCGTCGTCCTGCTGCACTTCGGTCGGCGTCCCGACCGACTGCTCCCCTGTGGTCAGCTCCCCTGCCGACTGCCAGGTCGCCGACTGCTCCTTGGTCGGCCTCGCTGCTGCCTGCTCCCCTGTCGGCTTCACCCAAGTCGGCTGCACCTCCTCGACCGGCTCCCCCCTTATCGACTGCACTCCCAGGTCGACCTGCTGCTTGTTGACCTGCTGCTCGTCGACTTGCTGCTCGTCCTGTCGGCCACCGGCGATGCCCTTGGTCGGCGCCACAGGCGACGTCCCACTGCTCCCCTCATCGCCGGAGGCCGACGGCGGAGTCAGCCCACGCAGGTCGACGAGGGGAGGGGCAGGGGGGGTAGAGGAAGGGTGGACGACCTCGGCGTCGTCCTCAGCAAGCTCACCGACCTCAGCGAGCAGAGGGAGCGTGGCCGTCGAGGTATCCGTCGGCGTGGCCATCAGTGTCCGCCCTGACACGGGGCCATGCGCCGACCTCCACTCCTCCAGCGACAGGTCCTCGTAGAACACCACGTCCGACGTGGTGACCACCCGGTTGGCGGCGATGTCGAGGAGCTCCCAGCCCTTGCTCGCCTCCGACACGCCGAGATGAAGGCCCCACTTGGCCTTCGGCTTCAGCTTGCCACCCCGCTGCTGCTCGGGGACGAGGAACTGTGCCATGCAGCCCCACACGCGCGCCAGCGACAAGTCGGGCTTCGTCCCGGTCAGCAGCTGGTATGGCGTCGTCCCCGGCGTCGCCGACCGCTCGAGGCAGTTGCGGATCCAGACGGCCTGCCGCAGGGCGAGGTGCCACCAGTGGTGCTGCACGCCCATGTGCAGTAGCATCGTCCTCACCGACTCCACCACCGTCCGCATCTCCCGCTCCGCCATGCCGTTCTGCTGCGGGGTGTACGGGCAGGTCAGGTCGTGGACGATCCCCTTGCCGTCCACGAAGGCGGTGAAGGCCTTGCCGAGAAACTCCCCTCCTCGGTCAGAGCGTAGCTGCAACACCGACTTCTTCGTCTGCCGCTCCACCAGCACCAGCCACTTCTGGAACTCCAGCAGCACATCCGACTTCTTGGCGACCGGCCTCACCCACACGTAGCGGGACTTACGGTCCTTCAGCAGCAAGAAGTACAGGCTGCCGTCCTTGGCAGCCACCCGGAATGGCCCGCACAAGTCGATGTGGACGACGGCTAGCACGTCGGCGGCGTCGGAGCCTTGGTCGGGGAAGGTGTGCCTCGCCAGCTTCCCACCGACGCACGAGACACACGGTGAGTCGGTACCCGTCGCCGACTTGAGGTCCAGCCCAATGGCGACCTCGTTCTTTGCCGAGCTCCTGATGGTATCCAGGCCGACGTGCGCAAGGCGTGCGTGCATCCTGTCCGGCGTCGACTTCGCCTTGGAGACGATCGCCCGCAGGGCCACAACCTCCGGCGTGGGCGACGTCGACCTCGGTGAGCAGGGACGCAGGTCGGTGCAGAGGACTCGCCCGGAGTACGTCGCCCGACCAAGCACTTCTCCTGCTGCCGAGACAAGCAGCATCCCGTCGCCGTCCTCTTGAAACTTCACGCCATGCTCCTTCAGCTGACCAGACGACAACAGGTTTGCCCGCACACCCGGGACGTACAGCACGTCGGGAATGAGAACCTGCTTCCCGGCCTCGCCTTGCAGCGCAACCGTGCCCCGGCCCTGGACGTCTTGCAGCGCCCCATTGAAGCCACGCACGTGCTTCAAGTCGCCGCTCGGCCCCATGTCGACGAAGACGTCCTTGGTCCCCATCAGGTGGTGGGAGCAGCCGCTGTCCAGCAAGACCACCGCCGGGTTCGCCTGCACTGCTGCTGCCATCGCCTGGAAATCCTCTCCGGCCTCCGGCGCCAGTGAGACGGTCGGCTCCACAACGCCGACCAGGGAGCACGACGCCGACTTGTCGCCGCTCCCCTTGCCACCAGCAGAGGAGTCGGCGTCCTTCGCCGAGGTCGACGACTTGGTCGACTTCTTCTCCTTGCGCGGCTGACTTCCTCCTCGACGAGGTCGACGACTGCCAGACCTCCCGCGGCCTCCCTTGTCGTCGTCGTCCGAGTCACTGCGGTCGGGGCACTCGAAGGAGAGGTGGTCGGGGTCGCCGCACAGCCAGCACTCCCGACGTCGACTTCCTCCTCCTCGGCCACTGTCTTTAGTCGACTTCTTCTTGTCGACCTCCTTGGCCGACTTCGAGCCACCGCTACCACTGCCACCGGACTGTCCGCGCTGCCCCGGTCGACCGCCTTGCTTCGCCGGGGCGACGAAGTTCGCCTGCGCCAGCAGCTCCTGGGACCGCTCTGCCTCCTGCATTGCCTCGTCTTGCAGGATGTACGAGGTCAACGTGTCCTCGTTGAGCGTCGCCCTCGTGCTCGGCGCCATCGACAACCGCTTCAGCAGGTTGTAGCTGCTCGGGAGTCCCTGCATAACATGGGTGACGTACGACGCCGTCGAGTACTCTGCACCGGCCATCCTGATGGTGGCGAGAATTCGCCTGGCCCGGTTGCAGTAGTCGGTCGCCGTCTCCTGGTCGCCCATACGCAGGTGTGTCAGCTGCCCCTCCAGTTGGGCGATGAACAAGTCGTCGGTGACTTGGTAGGTCGACTCAATGAAGTGCCACGCCTGGTGGCCGGCGTCGAGGTACTCCCGGCACCACTTCAAGGCGATTTGCACGCCCGGCGAGCAGCACCGTGAGATGACCGTGAAGGTCAACAGCTGCACAGCGCGGAACTCAGCTCGCAGGTCGGGATCGCTCGGCGTCGCCACGGTACCTCGAGCAAAGCTGATCAGCCCGGCCATCTCCAGCTGGGGCTCGATGGCCTCCTTCCAGGTGAGTATGTCGGGTCGACCAACCAGCGGGGGAGTCACCGAGATCCTATCTGGCGTGAACTTGAAGTAGCCGTAGCTCGGCGCAATTCCGCCCGCCGTCACCTGGGACGCCGACATCGGCGTCAACCTGCTTCGTCGACCTCCGACGTCACCCTGCGAGGTGCCCGCAGCCGACGTCGACCGAACCCCTCGCCCTTGAACGCCGCCGACTTCGTCGGCGTGAATCACACCACGCTGCCTCGACGTGCCTCCCGCACTGCTGCCGACTTGGTCGCCTCCGGCGTCGACGCCGCCCTCGGTGTTCACCGGTCGAGGAGAAGCAGGCCGAGAAGGGTGCTCCGTCGCCCACAAGGAACGGATGCCAGCCTCGACGACCGCCCACGGCAGGTCGCCATACTCGTTGGCCTCGTGCTTCCTCCTCGCGTTTTCCAGCCGTGCCTCCAGGGTGTCCACCACCCCCGTGTCACCTATGGCGCCTACCATGGCGACTACCGCACAGCTGCCGGCCTACGAACAACTTAGGTAAGGTGCAACTAAGTCGACTAGACTGAAAGGTAAGTCGTTGTGCCGTCCACGCTCACCGCACCATGCGGAGATAACTCTAGTAACGGGAGCTAGACTACGGGCTAGGCACGTGTGCTCGTGTGATCTCTGCGTTCGTCAGTCCTTAGTCGTTTTCCTAGTGCACACACTGCTTGCTAGTTCACAAGGCAATTTGGCAAGAGTTTCACTAGAGAAATTTGACAACAATGATACTAAGAAGTGGCAAGGCAAGACTACATCAGAGCTAGCATGCAAGCAGATCGACTGCCAGCGCAGCACGGTCGACCGTGTGCCAGCACGACTTGGTCGACCGCGCTCCAGCAGTGCAGAGACGCGGCTTGCCAACGCTGCAGGTCGACGGCGTGACAACCGTGCAAGTCGACGGCGTGCCAGCGTTGCTCCTGCAGTCCAGCATCGCACCAGCTTCGCATGCGCTCGTAGGTGATTGGCGCGCACTGCTTCGTCACCTGCACAGCGCACGCACCAAGTCCACCTTGTGCTGACGACTGCATCTCATCTGCCAGGTCGACCTCGGGATACCACCACCGAGGTCGTCCTCGCCAACCTCGCCTGGGCGACCTTCGCGTGCCTTCGTAGACCCTCGTCACCCAGGTAACCTGGTCGACCGGGCAACCACGTCGACCAGGTGCTCCTGTGCGTGCCTGTCGACCTCCCAAGTCAACGGCCGCCTCCAGTCGACCTCACCAGGTCGACCACGCCCTCTGGTCGACCAACTCCAGGTCGACGACACTCCTGGTCGACCACCTCCAGGTCGACCAGCACTCCTGTTGGCCGACCACCCAAGTCGGCTACCCCAGGTCGGCGTCCCCAAGTCGACGCCCTCTGCAGGTCGACTTCTCAAGTCGACCACTCGAAGTTGGCGCCCTCCCGAAGTCGGCGCCCTTGCAGTGGCTCCCGTGCAGGTCGACCAACCCCGTCGACCGGCTCGCCCACTGCTGCAGGTCGGCTGCACCCCTACACCCGACCAGGAAGTCGGCTCCGCCCAAGCGAGGACGGGGCCAATATTCAACTCCCGTTGACATCCACATGGGTAAGTAAGGCGCTTATTTGTAGTAGCATCGACATGAGTAAATAACACACTTACTCTCAGTACCATCGATGTTCATATATATCGTGCTTACTCTTAGTATTATCCATATGGGTAAGGGTTTCTGTTTTTAAAACCTGAACCTGGTTGTTGTTTTCCCAGGTTGGAAAAACAGAACCAGAGGTTGTTTTCCAACCTACCACCTGCTGTTTTGTCCAGCCAGGTTGGTTCTGTTGCTTGGAATTATTTTGGATCATCCCTGGTTGTTCCCAGGTTGATTCCCAAGGCCTTTGCTAGCTAAAGCAATTTATTCCTTCTCTGTTTGTACCTGGATATAGTCAATTGAAGCATTTGCAGGTACTCGCACAATGTGCGCTTCGGCACAACATTGTACGCGTTATGAACAGTGCAAGCAGAAAGGACGAGCTCACAAAGGAACCCAAGATAGAAGCTTTGCAGTTCGGTTGAATTGATTGCGCAGATTCAGTTCTATCCAACTCGAAATTGTACTGTTATGTTTGGTTGACTATAGTGTAGCAGGGCAGACACTATAGGGGTACAATTTAGGTGAAGGTTGGATGTTGTTTGTCTGTATCTGCATGCTACAAGGCCAGGGGAAACCAGCAGAACCAGCATTTGGCTGGTTGGGCAAAGACAAAACAGGTTCTGTTTTTAGAACCTGAACCTGGTTGTTGTTTTCCCAGGTTGGAAAAACAGAACCAGAGGTTGTTTTCCAACCTACCACCTGCTGTTTTGTCCAGCCAGGTTGGTTCTGTTGCTTGGAATTATTTGGGATCATCCCTGGTTGTTCCCAGGTTGATTCCCAAGGTCCTTGCTAGCTATAACTATTTATTCCTTCTCTGTTTGTACCTGGATATAGTCAATTGATTCATGCGAATTCCTTCCTCACTGGAATTTCGTTTCTACGCGGTTCGACGCCGGATTGCTACCCGAGTCAACGCTAGTACGCTAGCACTCCAACGCTAGGCAAACGTTGTCCGAGCCATAACTTCGTAATGGCTGAACTTTTCGCGAGGCAACTTGGCTTATTTTAAAGCTCTTGGAGAGAGCTTCGATATAGCAAATTCTCAGCTTAATCCGATCGACGGTCTGCACGGCACGCTGCGCGACGTTCAAGATACTCTTGTTATTTTGGCTAAGTCTTTCTTGACTCCTCTCTCTACAAACTCGGACCCGAGGATAGGGGCTGGTCTTGTGCCAGGCACCCAGGGACCCTTGGAGGTGACCCCGAGGAGAGGTTTTAAGTTTGACTGAGTCATAATAGCTTGAGTTTATTAGGCCCTTACACCAACAAGCTGGTATCAGAGCTGCGTTATAGCGATCCTCGTTAGATAGCTATGGCGGGCAACACCTCGGCGGGAGCTGGTGAATCTTCAGCCCAAGATTGTAGCGGCAGCCAAGATTCTGGTGTTTCAGCGCCAAAGGGAGCGCGAACAAACCAGGGCTCGCTGATCAAGGAGGTGCTGAAGAACTTCACCGTCGAGAAGTTCAATGGTGAGGGCTATGATGATTGGGCCTGGAAAATGCAACTGTATTTCCATCAGATCGGTTTGCTGAAACTAATGATTGGGGAGGAGCCTAGACCAAGTGACCCCGCCCTTCAGGAAGATTGGGACGAGCGCGCCTCGGCTGGCTACTACTTGATGTCGCAGAGTTTGGAGCTGAATCAGCGTCACCACGTCATGCACCTGCTGCCGGAGGTTGAGTGCGGTCCGAAGGCGTGGACCGTGTTGAAGGAGCTGCACGCCCCTACCTCCGTTGCCGCGATGCTCATGATGGAGAGGGAGCTGTCCGCGTTGCGTCTGAGCGAGGGAGAGCCGGTGCAACCCATCCTGGACAAGATGCATAATCTCTACGCGAAGCTGGCGATCGCGGGAATCACCTACCCGGAGCAGACCAAGTGCTTGAAGATGCTGTCGCTGCTGCCGGAATCGTGGCTTCAATTCACGAGCGGATTGGGCCTGACGCAGAACCAGAGCTTGTGGACGCTCGAGTGGGTGCGGACAAAGATTCTGGAGGAGGATTTCCGTCGCCGCCAACTGAGGGGTGGAGACGACGGCAGCAGCGGGTACGGGATGCAAGGGAGCCGACGTGGCAGAGGACGTGGCTTCGGTGGTGCTGGACGCGGTGCAAAGAAGGACGACGACTCCAACGACCAACAAGGAGGTACCGGTTGGGGTCGCGGTGCGAAATCTGGACGTGGGGGCAAGTCGGGTGCTGGTGGCAAAATGAAAGGGAGTTGCTGGTATTGTGAGAAAGAAGGGCACCCCTGGTTTTTGTGCTATAAGAAACCCGATGGATGGACCCCCCAGAATCGTCACCAGAATGGCGGCGCGCGGAGGAACCAGAAAAACGGCGCGAACATGGTCGCTGATTCGTCCGACAACAACCCGAAGGGCAATATCAGTGCGGAGAAGAAGAAGGAGCGCACCGCGGGCCAATTCTTCCATGTGGGAGACAAAGGGGAGCAAGGAGACGCATCTGCTAAGGTTGGAGCAGAGCTGCACCCCCTGGACTATTGGGTGTTGGACACAGGCGCTGCTTGGACGATGACGCCGCGCAAGGACCTGCTGGACGAAGTACGCGCTGCACCGATCAATGAAGTGTGCTCCGCCTCTGGACACATGTTGAAGGTGGCTGGTGCGGGACGAGCTGCGTTTAAAGGAGCGGATGGCAAGCCGGTGGTGCTGCACGACGTTCTCTTCGTCCCCGACCTGAAGGCCAACCTTATCTCCCTCCGTAAGCTTGGCAAGGCTGGGGTGAACACCAACACGGATGGGGCACGCACTTATAAGGGGAAGCTGGGCAATCGGGTGCTTTGGGATCTGTACGAGAGCAAGGACGTGTACAGATCTATGTGGCAGCTGCCGGCGCTGGCGTGGCACGGTGGGGGGCAGGCTGGAGAGGGGTCTGCATCCCAGGGGGAGTGCAACGCCGTTGGAGGAGTTGGTGTGAAAGTGTCGGCCAGATCTGGGGAGACGGATTGGGCAACGGCACACCGACGTTTGGGGCATGTGGCAATGCCTTTGCTGAAGCAGCTGGAGAAGGATGGAGCCGTTAAGGGCTTGAAGCTGAACGGACAACCACCCGATGATAACTGTGAAATTTGCCTCCTTTCAAAGTTCACCCGTTTCCCCTTCCATAGTGTCGCTGGCAGGAGCAAGAAGCCGTTGGAGCTGGTCCACATGGACTTGGTAGGGCCGCTGCCGGTGCAAGGGCACAAGGGGGAGCGGTACTTCCTTAAGATTGTAGATGATTGTGGGCGTATCCGCTGAAGCAGAAGAACCACGCCGCCTCCACGATACGGGATGATTGGCTGCCATTTGTGGAGAAGCAGGCGGAGTGTGTGGTGAAGCGGATTAGGACAGACCAGGGTGGTGAGTTCCTTGGAGCTGAGATGACGGCATGGCTCAAGAAGCAGGGCATTCAGAGGGAGCTGACCACGGCTTACACCCCACAGTCCAACGGTGTAGCAGAATGGGCGAACCGGACTATTCTAGAGACAGCTAGGGCGCTGCTCATAGAATCTGGGCTGGGCAACTCGATGTGGCCCCATGCTGTTCGGCACGCTACCGTGGCTAGGAACAGGGTACTCACCAAGGTTGGGGATGACTCGTGGGTGCCGTTGGAGAGGTGGCTTGGGAGGAAGCCGCCGGTGGACATGCTGAGGGTGTTTGGCTGCATGGCAGTCGCCCACATCCCCAAGACCTACCGCAATGCAACCGTTAGTGGGAAATTCATTATCCAGATGGATATATCAACGGCATTCCTCAACGGGATTTTAGAGGAGGAGGTGTTCATGACGCAGCCGCCTGGGTATGAGGATGGTACGGGCAGGGTGTGCAAGCTGAAAAAGTCCATCTACGGCTTGAAGCAGGCGCAAGGCTGCTGGTACCAGAAGTTGGCAGCTGTTTTAGAGGAGATGGAATTCGGTTTCAGCAGCTGCGATGAGAGCCTCTTTCTCAAGGGCGAGGGGGAGAAGCTGGTGCTGTTTCTGGTCTACGTGGACGACATTCTTCTCTTCGGCAGCAGCATGAAGGAAATCCAGAAAGTGCAGCAGCAGCTGATGGAGAACTTCAAGTGCAAGAACCTTGGGGAGGTAAAATACTACCTCGGGATGCACGTGGAGAGGGATCCAGATCACAGGTGGTTGAAGCTGCACCAGGAGAAGTTCATCAAGGAGCTGGGGGAGAAGTATGGGATTGAGAATGAGCGCAAGGTTGCAACTCCCCTACCAGCAGAATTCAAGCTTGTGAAGGCTGCAGAGGATGAAGGGGTTGAAGCTGAAGAGCAGCAGCAATTTCAGTCCTTGGTGGGCAACCTCTTGTATGCAGCTGTTCACACGAGGCCCGACATCTCTTTCTCGGTTGGGCAGCTGGCCAGGGTGGTGCAGAATCCATCAGAGGAGCAGGTGGATGCAGCTGAACGTGTGGTGAAGTATCTGAACTCTCACCCAAGCATTGGAGTTCAATACTCCGCATCTGCACAGGTGAAGCAGAAAGGGGTTGAGGTGCTGAAGGAGAAAGGGGAGAGGCTTGGAGAAGGCAAGCTCTTTCTCACTTGCTTTACCGATGCTACTTGGGCTTCTGAGAAGGAGGATTCCTCATCTGTGGGAGGATACATCTGCGTAGTTGGGGGTGGACCTGTTAGTTGGAGGTCCAAGAAGCAGACAGAGACGGCACTCTCCTCTGTTGAATCAGAGTACATGGCAATGTTCCATGGGGTGAAGGAGGTGATTTGGCTGAGGAGGCTGTTAGAGGAGATTGGCCAGGAGCAGAAGGTCGCTACGCCGCTGTTTTGTGACAGCAAGGGGGCTCTTGGGATGGCCAGGAACGCTGTGCTTCATGGGCTGAACAAGCACATGCGTATCAAGTGGCACTGGCTGCATAAGGAGGTGAAGAGAGGGACAGTGAATCCGATCTACATCAAGACTCACCAGCAGCCAGCAGACTTTCTCACCAAGAGGCTTGCGGATGAGCCTCATTGGCGTTGTGTACGCATGAGTGGAATGAGCATGAACTAGCATGGAATGATGGAAATGCAGCCGGCAGGCTGAGGGGGAGTGTGTTGGGTGCAAATTCACTTTGCACAACATCCTGCCATCTGTTTGTACGAGTATGCGTGTGCGAGTGCATTTGCGTGTGAATGGTGTGTTCGTGTATTTGTTTGCTTTCGCAATTTTCGTTTGAAGCATTTGCAGGTACTCGCGCAATGTGCGCTTCGGCAGAACATTGTACGCGCTATGAACAGTGCAAGCAGAAAGGATGAGCTCGCAAAGGAACCCAAGATGGAAGCTTTGCAGTTCGGTTGAGTTGATTGCGCAGATTCAGTTCTATCCAACTCAAAATTGTACTGTTATGTTTGGTTGACTATAGTGTAGATAGGGGTACAATTTAGGTGAAGGTTGGATGTTGTTTGTCTGTATCTGCATGCTACAAGGCCAGGGGAAACCAGCGGAACCAGCATTTGGCTGGTTGGGCAAAGACAAAACAGGTTCTGTTTTTAGAACCTGAACCTGGTTGTTGTTTTCCCAGGTTGGAAAAACAGAACCAGAGGTTGTTTTCCAACCTACCACCTGCTGTTTTGTCCAGCCAGGTTGGTTCTGTTGCTTGGAATTATTTGGGATCATCCCTGGTTGTTCCCAGGTTGATTCCCAAGGTCCTTGCTAACTAGAACTATTTGTGAATTCCTTCCTCGCTGGAATTTCGTTTCTACACGGTTCGATGGCGGAATGCTACCCGAGTCAACGCTAGTACGCTAGCACTCCAACGCTAAGCAAACGCTGTATGAGCCTTAACTTCGTAATGGCAGAACTTTTCGTGAGGCAACTTGGCTTATTTTAAAGCTCTTGGAGAGAGCTTCGATATAGCAAATTCTCAGCTTAATCCGATCGACGGTCTGCACGGCACGCTGCGCGACGTTCAAGGTACTCTTGTTATTTTGGCTAAGTCTTTCTTGACTCCTCTCTCTACAAACTTGGACCCGAGGATAGGGGCTGGTCTTGTGCCAGGCACCCAGGGACCCTTGGAGGTGACCCCAAGGAGAGGTTTTAAGTTTGATTGAGTCTTAATAGCTTGAGTTTATTAGGCCCTTACACCAACACACTATTAGTACCATCCACATGAGTAAGCAACGCGCATACTCTTAGTAACATCCACATGGGTAAGTAAAACACTTACTTTTGGTATCATCCGCATAGGTAAGTAACGTGCTTACTCTTAGTACCATGCACATGGGTAAATTTCGCGCTTACTCCTAATACCATTCACATGGCTAAGTAACGTGCGTATTCTTAGTACCATCCATATGTGTAAGTAACGCATATACTCTTAGTAACATCACATGAGTAAGAAACACGCATACTCGTAGTACCATCTACATGGGTAAGTAACGCGCGTACTCTTAGTACCTTCACATGGGTAAGTAAAACGCTTACTCTTAATACCGTCTGCATGGGTAAGTAGCGCACTTACTGGTAGCTCGTACCATCCATATGGGTAAGTAACGCGCTTACTCGTAGTACCATCCACATGGGGAAGTAACACGCTACGCGCTTTTTCTTAGTACCATCCACATAGGCAGGTAACGCGCTTACTCTTAGTACCATCCATATAGGTAAGTAACGCGCTTACTGTTAGTACCATCCACATCGGTAAGTGACACGCTTAAGTAACGCATAGGTAAGTAACGCACGTACCATCGACATGGCTAAGTAATGCACTTACTCTTTGTACCATCCACATGGGTAAGTAAAGGGCTTCCTCTTAGTATTATCTACATGGGTACGTAATGCATTTAGTTCTAGTATCATCCACATACGTAAGTAACGCGCCTACTCTTATTACCATCCACATGTGTATATTATGCACTTACTCTTAAGACCTTCCACATGGTTAAGTAACACACTTACTTCTTTTACCATCCGCATGGGTAAGTAACGTGCATACTCTTAGTACCCACATGGTTATGAAACGCACATATTTTTAGTGCCATCCACATGTGTAATTAACGCGCTTACTCCTAGTACCATCTGCATGGGTAAGTAACGCGCATACAAGTACCATCCACATGGTTAAGTAATGCACTTACTCTTAGTACCATCCACATAGGTAAGTAACGCGCTTACTCTTAGTACCATCCATATGGGTAAGTAACGCACATACTCTAAGTGCCGTCCAGATGGGTAAGTAACGCGCTTACTCTTAGTACCTTCTACATGGGTATGTAAAATGCTTATTTCTATTACCATCCACATGGGTAAGTAACGCGCTTACTCTTAGTACCATCCACAAGGTTAGGTTACGCACTTATTCTTAGTGCTATCCAGATAGGTAAGTAACGCGCTTACTCTTAGTACCATTCACATGGGTAAGTAACGTGCTTACTCTTGGTACGATCCACCTAGGTAAGTAACGCGCATACTCTTAGTGCCATCCATATGGGTATGTAACGCGCATTCTGTTAGTACCATCCACATGGGTAAGTGACACTCTTACCTTTAGCACCATCCACATTGGGAAGAAACGCGCGCACTGTTAGTACCATCCACATGGGTAAGTAACGCACTTGCTTTTCGTAGCATCCACAAGGGTAAGTAACGTACATACAATTAGAACCATCCACATGGGTAAGTTACACGATTACTTTTAGTACTATCCACATCAATAAGTAACGCGCATACTCTTATTACCATCCATATGGGTATATTATGCACTTGTTCCTAGTACATGGTAATACCATCCATATGGTTAAGTAACGCACTTACTCTTAGTACTATCCACATGGGTAAGTAACGCACTTACTATTAGTACCATCCACATGGGTAAGTAACGCGCTTACTCTTCGTACCAACCGCATGGGTAAGTTACGCGCTTTGTTTTAGTTCTATCCATATAGATATATTATCTACTTACGCCTAATACCATGCGCATGGGTAAAATCAGCTCTTACACCTAATACCATTCGCATGGGTAAATAATGTGCATACTCTTAGTATGGGTTAGTAAAGCGCATACTAGTACGATCACATAGGTAAGTAATGCGTATACTCTTAGTACCATCCACATGGGTAAGTAACACACTTAGTCTTAGCACCCTCCACATGGGTAAGTAACACAAACTCTTAGTAACATCTACATGTTTAAGCAACGCGCATACTCTTAGTACCATTCAAGTAGGTAACTTACGCGCTTACTTTTAGTACCATCTATACGGGTAAGTAACGTGCTTACTGTTAGTTCCATCCGCATGGGTAAGTGATGCGCTTACTTTTAGTACCATCCGCATGGGTAGGAACGCGCACACTGTTAGTACCATCAATATGGGTAAGTAACGCACTTACTATTAGTACCATCCACATGGGTAAGTAACGTGCTTGCTCTTAGTACCATCCACATGGGTAAGTAACGCGCATACTCTTAGTACCATCACGTGGGTAAGTAACTCGTATACCCTTAGTACTATCCAGATGGGTAAGTGATGCACTTACTTTTAGTACCATCCACATAGATAAGTAACGCACACACTCTTTTAACCATCCACATGAATAAGTAATGCGCATGCTCTTTATTACCATCCATATGAGGATATTATGCACTTACTCTTAGTACCATCCACATGGGTAAGTAACGCATTTACTCTTAGTACCATCCATATGGGTAAGTAGCGCACTTACTCTTAGTACCATCCACATGGGTAAGTAACGCACTTACTCTAGGTACCATCCACATTTGTAAGTAACGTGCTTACTCTTATTACCATCCATATGGGTAAGTAACGCGCTTATTTGTTGTGCCATCCACATGGGTAAGTAACACACTTACTCTTAGTACCATCCACATAGGTAAGTAACGCGCTTACTCTTAGTACCATCCATATAGATAAGTAAAGTGGTTACTGTTAGTACCATCCACATGGGTAAGTGCCACGCTTACTTTTAATACTGTCAACAGGTTTTGTTGTTTGGCTCCGTCCTCGCTTGGGCGGAGCCGACTTCGTGGTCGGGTGCGCGGGAGATGCAGCCGACCTGCAGCAGTGGGCACGGGGGCCACTGCAAGGGCGTTGTGCTGGTGGGGCGCCTGGTTGAGGGCGCCGAGCAGGTGGATGCCGATCTGGGCGTCTGCTCGGCGTCCTGGGCGCCTGGACGCCGTCCTGGGCGTCTGCTCGGCGTCCCTGGGCGCCTGGGCACCAACTGGAGCCTCTGGTGTCCTGGGAGGTGGGACGCCGACCTGGGGGTCTGCTCGGCGTCCCGGGCGCCTGGACGCCGACTTGGGCATCTGGACGGCGTCCTGGGCGAGTGGACGCCGACCTGGACGCCAGGACGCCGACCTGGGACGCCGGGCTGGATGTGGTCGGCGACCGACTGGGCTGGACGACCAGGCGGGGTTGCCCGGTCGACCGGGATACCCGGGCGACATACGCGAAGGTCGCCGGGAGCGGTTCTGCGAGGCCGACCTCAGGGATGGTATCCGAGGTCGACGTGGCTGGTGGGCGCAGTCGCTGGCGTGGAGTCTGCTAGGCGTCTGCGCTGTGCTCGTGACAAGGCGTGGAGCACCAACTACCCGCGCACACCTGCGAAGCAGGTGCACCGTTGTCCTGCGGGTGCAACGCTGTGCAGCCGACTTGCTGCAGCGTTGGCACACCGTGGACTTGCAACGTTGGCGCGCCGCATCTCTGCAACGCTGGAGCGGTGCGAGCATTGCTGCGCTGGAACGCGGTCGGCGGTGCTGCGCTGGAGGTCGACCAGCAGCTGTGCTAGCTCCGATGGAGTGATGGATGCCAATGTTGTTGCCATCACTGTTGTCAATCTTTGCTAGTGAAACTCTTGCAAAATCTCCCCGTGAATGTGCAAGCAGAGAACACACCAGCAAACGACTAAGGACCAACGAACACAGAGATCACACGAGCATCCGTGCCTAGCCCGTAGTCTAGCTCCCGTTGCAGCAGTTATCTCCGCATGGTGCGGTGAGCGTGGACGACACCGCGACGTAGTTCAGTCTAGCCGAACTTGCACGTCCCGAGTGTGTTCGTAGGCCGGAAGCTGTGCGTCAGTCACCATGGTAGGCGTGGTAGGTGACGCCGGGGTGGTGGACACCCTGGAGGCACGGCTGGAAAACGCGAGGAGGAAGCACGAGGCCAACGAGTACGGCGACCTGCCGTGGGCGGTCGTCGAGGCCGGGCTCCGAAGCATGTGGGCGTCGGAGCACCCTTCTCGGACTGATTCTCCTCGACCGGCGAACACCGAGGGCGGCGTCGACGTGGGCGTCAACGCCGGTGGTGACCAGGTCGGCAGCAGTGCGGGAGGCACGTCGTCGAGGCAGCGTGGTGTGACCAGGTCGACATCGTAGTGCAGGACGCATCGTCGTCAAGGGCCTAATAAACTCAAGCTATTAGGACTTAATCAAACTTAAAACCTCTCCTCGGGGTCACCTCCAAGGGTCCCTGGGTGCCTGGCACAAGACCAGCCCCTATCCTCGGGTCCGAGTTTGTAGAGAGAGCAGTCAAGAAAGACTTAGTCAAAACAGCAAGAGTACCTTGTGTCAACGGGAGTTGGATGTTGGCCCCGTCCTCGCTTGGGCGGAGCCGACTTCGTGGTCGGGTGTAGGGTGCAGCCGACCTGCAGCAGTGGGCGAGTTGGTCGACGAGGTTGGTCGACCTGCACGGGGAGCCACTGCATGGGCGCCAACTTCGGCTGGTCGACCTGGGAAGTCGACCAGCCCTTCTGGTCGACCTGGGACGTCGACCAGACCTCCTGGTCGACCTGGGAAGTCGACCAGCCATACTGGTCGACCAGGGACGTCGACCAGGCCTTCTGGTCGACCAGGGAATAGTGGTCGACCTGGGGAGGTCGACTGGAGGTGGCCGTCGACTTGGGAGGTCGACCGGCACGTACCAGAGGCAGTGGTCGACCTGGGGAGGTCGACCGGAAGTGGTCGTCGACCTGGGTGGTCGACGGGCACGCACTGGAGCCTCTGGTCGACCTGGTTGCCCGGTCGACCAGGTTACCTGGGTGACGAGGTGCTGCGAAGGCTTGCGATGGTCGCCCAGGTGGTTTTGGCGAGGACGACCTCGGTGATGGTATCCCGAGGTCGACGTGGTGCATCAGATGCAGTCGTCAGCACGAGGTGGACTTGGTGCGTACGCTGTGCAGGTGACGAAGCAGTGCACGCCAATCATCTACAAGCACCTGCGAAGCGGGTGCGATGCTGGACTGCAGGAGCAACGCTGGCACGCCGTCGACTTGCGCTGTTGTCTCGCCGTCGACCTGCAGCGTTGGCAAGCCGCGTCCCTGCACTGCTGGAGCGCGGTCGACCAAGTCATGCTGGCACGCGGTCGACCGTGCTGCGCTGGCAGTCGACCTGCTTGCACCCTAGCTCTGATGTAGTCTTGCCTAGCCAACTTCATTGTACCATTGTTGTCAACTTTCTCTAGTGAAACTCTTGCCAATTTGCCTTGTGAACTAGCAAGCAGTGTGTGCACTAGGAAAACGACTAAGGACCGAGGAACGCAGAGATCACACGAGCACCCGTGCCTAGCCCGTAGTCTAGCTCCCGTTGTAGTAGTTATCTCCGCATGGTGCGGTGAGCGTGGACGGCACAACGACTTACCTTTCAGTCTAGTCGACTTAGTTGCACCTTACCTAAGTTGTTCGTAGGCCGGCAGCTGTGCGGTAGTCACCATGGTAGGCGCCGTAGGTGACACGGGGGTGGTGGACACCCTGGAGGCACGGCTGGAGAACGCGAGGAGGAAGCACGAGGCCAACGAGTATGGCGACCTGCCGTGGGCGGTCGTTGAGGCTGGCATCCGTTCCTTGTGGGCGACGGAGCACCCTTCTCGGCCTGCTTCTCCTCGACCGGTGAACACCGAGGGCGGCGTCGACGTGGGTGTCAACGCCGGAGGCGACCAAGTCGGCAGCAGTGCGGGAGGCACGTCGTCGAGGCAGCGTGGTGTGATTCACGCCGACGAAGTCGGCGGCGTTCAGACGCGAGGAATGCGGTCGTCGGCGGCTGCAGGGTCCTCGCAGGGCGACGTCGGAGGTCGACGGAGTGGGTCCGTGCCGATGTCGGCAACCCAGGTGACAGCAGGCGGGATTGCACCGAGCTACGGCTACTTCAAGTTCACGCCGGATAGGATCTCGGTGACTCCCCTACTGGTCGGCCGACCCGACATTCTCACCTGGAAGGAAGCTATTGAGCCCCAGCTGGAGATGGCCGGGCTCATCAACTTTGCTCGTGGTACCGTGGCGACGCCGAGCGACCCCGACTTGCGTGCGGAGTTTCGCGCCGTGCAGCTGCTGACCTTCACGGTCATCTCGCGGTGCTGCTCGCCGGGCGTGCAAATCGCCCTGAAGTCGTGCAGGGAGCATGTCGACGCCGGCCACCGGGCGTGGCACTTCATCGAGTCGACCTACCAAGTCACCGACGACTTGTTCATCGCTCAGCTTGAAGGGCAGCTGACGCACCTGCGTATGGGCGACCAGGAGACCGCGACGGACTACTGCAACCGAGCTCGGCGGATTCTCGCCACCATCAGGATGGCCGGCGCGGAGTACTCGACGGCGTCGTACGTCACTCATGTTATGCAGGGACTACCGAGCAGCTACGACCTGCTGATGGCGCCGAGCACGCGGGCGACGCTCAACGAGGACACGTTGACCTCGTACATCCTGCAGGACGAGGCGATGCAGGAGGCCGAGCGATCCCAAGAGCTCTTGGCGCAGGTGAACTACGTCGCCCCGGCGAAGCAAGGAGGCCGAGCGGGGCAGCGCAGACTGTCTGGCGGCGGTGGTAGCAGTGGCTCGAAGTCGACCAAGGAAGTCGACAAGAAGAAGTCGACCAAGGACAACGGCCGAGGAGGAGGAAGTCGACGTCGGGAATGCTGGCTGTGCGGCGACCCCGACCACCTCTCCTTCGAGTGCCCCGACCGCAGTGACTCGGACGACGACGACAAGGGAGGCCGCGGGAGGTCTGGCAGTCGTCGACCTCGTCGAGGAGGAAGTCAGCCGCGAAAGGAGAAGCAGTCGACCAAATCGTCGACCTCGGCGAAGGACGTCGACGCCCCTGCTGGCGGCAAGGGGCAGGGCGACAAGTCGGCGTCGTGCTCTCTGGTCGGCGTCGTGGAGCCGACCGTCTCGCTGGCGCCGGAGGCCGGCGAGGACTTCCAGGCGGTGGCGGCAGCTGTGCAGGCTAACCCGGCGGTGGTCCTGCTCGACAGCGGCTGCTCCCACCACCTGATGGGGACAAAGGACGCCTTCGTCGACCTGGGGCCGAGCGGCGACATGAAGCACGTGCGTGGCTTCAATGGGGCGCTGCAAGACGTCCAGGGCCGGGGCACGGTCGCCTTGCAAGGCGAGGCCGGGAAGCAGGTTCTCATCCCCGACGTGTTGTACGTCCCGGGTGTGCGGGCCAACCTGTTGTCGTCCGGCCAGCTGAAGGAGCATGGCGTGAAGTTTCGGGAGGACGGCGACGGGATGCTGCTCGTCTCGGCAGCAGGAGAGGTGCTTGGTCGGGCGACGTACTCCGGGCGAGTCCTCTGCACCGACCTGCGTCCCTGCTCAACGAGGTCGGCGTCGCCCACGCCGGAGGTTGTGGCCCTGCGGGCGATCGTCTCCAAGACGAAGTCGACGCCGGACAGGATGCATGCTCGGCTTGCGCACGTCGGCATGGACACCATCAGGAGCTCGGCGAAGAACGAGGTCGCCATTGGGCTGGACCTCAAGTCGGCGACGGGCGCCGACTCACCGTGTGTCTCGTGCGTCGGTGGGAAGCTGGCGCGGCACACCTTCCCCGACCAAGGCTCCGACGCCGCCGACCTGCTAGCCGTCGTCCACATCGACTTGTGTGGGCCGTTCCGCGTGGCTGCCAAGGACGGTAGCCTGTACTTCTTGCTGCTGAAGGACCGCAAGACCCGCTTCGTGTGGGTGAGGCCAGTCGCCAAGAAGTCGGACGTGCTGCTGGAGTTCCAGAAGTGGCTGGTGCTGGTGGAGAGGCAGACGAAGAAGTCGGTGCTGATGCTGCGCTCGGACCGAGGTGGGGAGTTCCTCGGGAAGACGTTCACCGACTTCGTGGACGGCAAGGGGATCGTCCACGACTTGACCTGCCCGTACACCCCGCAGCAGAACGGCATGGCGGAGCGGGAGATGCGGACGGTGGTGGAGTCGGTGAGGACAATGCTGCTGCACATGGGCATGCAGCACCATTGGTGGCACCTCGCCCTGCGGCAGGCCGTCTGGATCCGCAACTGCCTGGAGCGATCGGCGACGCCGGGGACGACGCCGTACCAGCTGCTGACCGGGACGAAGCCCGACTTGTCGCTGGCGCGAGTGTGGGGCTGCATGGCGCAGTTCCTCGTCCCCGAGCAGCAGCGTGGTGGGAAGCTGAAGCCAAAGGCCAAGTGGGGCCTTCACCTCGGTGTGTCGGAGGCGAGCAAGGGATGGGAGCTCCTCGACATTGCCGCCAACCGGGTGGTCACCACGTCGGACGTGGTGTTCTACGAGGACCTGTCGTTGGAGGAGTGGAAGTCGGCGCATGGGCCGGTGTCAGGGCGGACGCTAGTGTCCACGCCGACGGATACCTCGACGGCAACGCTCCCTCTACTCGCCGAGGTCGGTGAGCTTGCTGTGGACGACGCCGAGGTCGCCCACCCTTCCTTTACCTCCCCTGCCCCTCCCCTCGTCGACCTTCGTGGGCTGACTCCGTCGTCGGCCTCCGGCGATGAGGGGAGCAGTGGGACGTCGCCTGTGGCGCCGACCAAGGGCATCGCCGGTGGCCGACAGGACGAGCAGCAAGTCGACGAGCAGCAGGTCGACAAGCAGCAGGTCGACCTGGGAGTGCAGTCGACTTGGATAAGGGGGGAGCAGGTCGAGGAGGTGCAGCCGACTTGGGTGAAGCCGGCAGGGGAGCAGGCAGCAACGAGGTCGACCCAGGAGCAGTCGGCGACCTGGCGGTCGACAGGGGAGCTGACCACAGGGGAGCAGTCGACCGGGAAGCCAACCGAGGTGCAGCAGGGCAACGAGGACGGCAGTGAAGATGAAGGGGAGCAGTTGGGCGACGAGGAGCTGGTCGACCAGGAGGTGGCCGACCAGTCCACCGACCATGACGAGGTGGGGGTTCCGCCTGAACCCCGGAAGTCTGGTCGACTTCGAAGGCCGCCCGACTTCTTCATTCCCGCTGCCTTCACCACGGTGTACGACGTGGAGGACGACGACGACCTGCTGTACGACGACGCTGATGAGGACGAGGAGTTTCCAGAGCTCGACCCCGACATGCTGGCCGACCCCGAGCACCGCTGGGACATCTCGACGATGACGGTGAAGGAGGCGCTGGCGAGCTGGAAGGGTCCAGCAGTGAAGGCCGCCATGGAGGAAGAGATCCGTAGTCTCCTCGCCATGGGCACGTGGGAGCTGGTCGAACGCCCGCCGGGAGTGAATGTCATGAAGAACCGGTGGGTGCTGACGACGAAGTACAACATTGACGACACCGTCGAGCGGGAGAAGGCTAGGCTGGTCGTGAAGGGCTTCACGCAGGTGTACGGCGCCGACTACGACGAGACGTTCGCGCCGGTGGGGAGCTACGTGACGCTGAGGATCTTCCTCAGCATCGTCGCCGTGCTCAACCTCAACTTGATGCAGCTCGACATGAAGAACGCCTTCTTGCAGAGCAAGCTCGACCGGGTGCTGTACATGTCGCAGCCGGACTACTTCAACGACGGAACCGGCCGGGTGTGCAAGCTGCTGAAGAGCCTGTACGGGCTGAAGCAGTCGCCGCTGCTGTGGTACTTGGCGCTCAACGACGTGCTGGTCGGCGCTGGGTGGAAGAAGAGCCAGGTCGACGAGGCCCTCTACTTCAAGGTCGGCGACGACGGAGCGACTTGCTGGGTGCTGGTCTACGTCGACGACCTGCTCGCTGCCAGCAGCAGCCCCGAGATGCTGAAGCAGCTGAAGGAGCTACTGGAGGCCGCCTTCGAGCTGCGCGAGATCTCGCCGGTGCAGAAGTACCTTGGGCTGGAGATCGTGCGCGACAGGTCGGCGGGGAAGCTGTGGCTGCACCAGCAGGGCTACGCCAACAAGCTGCGTAGGCGCTTCATCGACGAGGAGCAGGGCGGACGGACTCCGAAGACGCCGGTCTCGGTCGACGCCTACGCCGAGCTCACCTTCGACGACGAGGAGGCGCAGGATCGACAGGAGGAGGAGTACTGGCAGAAGGTCGGCTCGCTGCAGTTCGCGGCGACGACGACGAGGCCGGACATCGCCTTCGCCTGCAGCAAGCTGGGGAGCGGCCTCATGGTGAGGAGCGACCAGCACTGGCGCGAGGTCGACCGCTGCCTCGCCTACCTCGCCAACACGCGTGACACCGCCCTGGAGTTCGGCGGTGGACCTGAGTCGCTGGAGCTGGTCGGCTACGTGGACGCCGACGACGCCGGTGACAAGCAGAGCAGGACGAGCACGGGCAGCTACGTGTTCGTCTACGGAGGGGCCGCGGTCTCCTGGTCGAGCCAGCGCATCAAGTGCGCGACACTGTCGTCGACCGAGTCGGAGTACGTGGCGGTCGTCGAAGCCGGCAAGGAGGGACGCCGACTTCGCTTCCTCCTCGCAGAGTTCCAGCAGCTGGATGCTGGGAAGCCGACGGTCCTGAGGGTGGACAACAAGTCGGCCATCACAGTCGCCGAGGGCATGGGGTTGACGGGCAACCTCAAGCACATGGAGCGGCGACAGGCCTGGCTGCAGCACATGGTGAAGCGGGGGAAGTTTGCGCTGCAGTACATCCCGACTGCTGAGCAGCCGGCCGACTTCCTCACGAAGGCGCTGCACTATCCGGCTTTCAACCGGTGCTCTGTCGCCATCGGCCAGGTGCGCTTGGCCGACGTGGGCGACGAAGTTGACGAAGTGCAGCAGTAGGTGCCATGCCCTCTTGCATGGCTGGTGCGGTGGACGACGTGCTGTGTGTTGGGTGCACGTCGACGAGCTTGTCTCCGAGTAGTCCTGTCGTGTGGGCTGGGGGCCCAAGCGTGAACGCGGCAGGGGAGTGTCAACGGGAGTTGGATGTTGGCCCCGTCCTCGCTTGGGCGGAGCTGACTTCGTGGTCGGGTGTAGGGTGCAGCCGACCTGCAGCAGTGGGCGAGTTGGTCGACGAGGTTGGTCGACCTGCACGGGGAGCCACTGCATGGGCGCCAACTTCGGCTGGTCGACCTGGGAAGTCGACCAGCCCTTCTGGTCGACGTCCCCCTGGACCCGCGCGCCCCTCCCTGGACCCACGCGCCGCCCCCGGGGACCTCCGCGCTCGCCCCCGTCGATCCGCGCGCCGCCCCTGCTGTTTCCCGCGCTCCTGCCTGCGTTAGGGTTTGGGGGTGGCGGACGTGGGGGTGCACGGTGTGGGTAACCTGCAGCTCCTCCTCCTCCTTCGTCTCCCACTGCTGCAGCTGCCGCTGAGGGGGGTGGGTGTGTGGGAGCCGAGGGTTTAGGGTTTAAGGGGGGTGCCGTGGGAGTGGAGCTAGGGTTCAGCAGGGGGTGTGTGTCAAGGGTGTGGGTCAGTTGGAGGAGGTTGTGTGGAGGTAGCTGTCGTGTCGCCTGCAGCGCCTGTAGTCCGTCGCCCTTGCTTCGGTAGCCAGTGAGCCTGTTGCACCAGTCGCCAGTGGGTCCGTTGCTCCTGCCGCTCGTCTTAGCCGCGGAGCCAGTCACTCCAGTAGTCCGTCGCCCTTGCTTCGGTAGCCACTGAGTCAGCCGCTCCTGTGCCCGTGCCTCTGCAGCTTCAGTAGTCGCCTTCTATCTCTTCTCCTCTCACAGTCACTCATCCTCCTCACTTCGCCTTTTCTTCTGCTGCGCCCTACAGGGTGTACCACTTCATGGGTATTTCTCCTCAATGGCTATTCCTGCATGTACTTAGGGGGTGTGTCAAAATATATTATATATATATGTCTGTATAAGTGCATGTAGTCCTAGATGTAGAGTAGTTATCTAGTGTTCTGTGTGGTGGTGCACCACTCCTTGCTGGTTCACTTCTATTTGTACCTCTCTTTTCATAGTGCAACCCCTCCTTTTGCTTGGACTTCTCCTTTGCCTAGGCTAAACCCTACTCACCTAGTCCTAAGCCATGCCTACTATTCTAACAGAAAACGGTTAAACGGGCAAATCCACCAGGACTTAAAATTATGCTAGAATATAGTAAACAGGAAACAAAGAGAAAATCAAAGAAAAATCAAGTGCGAACGCAAAAATGATGGTGGAATCCAACGACGAGAGAAAGAAACAGGAAGGCGTTCGTGGTTCACAGGCTACAAGCAAAAGGAGACACTATAATCTACCCAACCCACACGTTACTCTACCCATTCGAGGAGGATCATCTGAAGTTACAACCATGTGAACCACAGGGATGGTGGAAACAAGTGATTCACGTTTGGGCGGTTGTGAAATGGTGATGATCGTGGAAAACAAAAGCGATTAAATAAGTAGTAATAATAATAATAATAATAATAATAATAATAATAATAATAATAATAATAATAATAATAATAATAATAATAATAATAATAATAATAATAATATTATTATTATTATTATTATTATTATTATTATTATTATTATTATTATTATTAAAAAACAACGACGAAATCGAGAAAGAGGGACCAGAGAAGCAACACTCCCCTAAAGGCGGCAGGATGAACGGCGGCAGAGGGATTCGTCATGCCTCGTCATCTCCTTTGCCATTTGTTTCGTTGGCTCGTCCTGTGTAAGAGAAAACAACAAACACAAATTAGTATAAACTATTCAAGATCCAGATTTTAACATACAAACATACTATTCGCGCAACCAACTTAAACAAAACACAAGAATAACCAGGAATTATGAGCTTACCTTGGTTGTTGCGGCTTCATAGGTTGTTTCGTAGGTTGCTTCGCAGGCGACTTCGTTGGTTGATTCGCCACTCCATTTGCAGAACTGCCTCCATGCGTAACATGATCCTCCATGGCTGAAAACGGGGGGTAAGAAACAAACACAGAACCACGAAGTTAGTATACAGCAATGACACAAAAAAAGCAAAGGGAAAAAGATATAACCATAAAAACGAATGTGAAAATCGAAAGCGACAATGAAAATGAAAACGACAATGAAACTAATGGTGAAGGCAGACGTCCATGATCATAGGATGCAGTCTTCAGAAAGAGGATCTAACCAACTAATCTAGCCAACCTTATCTACCAACCGAGGAGGATCATCGTCCGATTGTAGCCTTATAATCCAGAGGGACAATGGAAACGCGAGGTACGGCAATCGAAAGCGAAAATGGAAATCAGGAAATAAACGAGAAGAAAGGGAAGCAACACATTTCGAGATCAATATTGCAGCGTGATGAAACGGACGGCAACACCACGTCCAGCGCGATACACCGCGTCATACCGCGCCAGATCGCGTCAGGCCGCCAGCCACGGCGTGATGACAGGCGGCAACATCACGTCCGCCTGATCAGCGTAGCAGGTTCGACTTGTTCATGCTGTAATGCATCACCTCCACTTGTTCATAAACTTGGGATTGGAGCTCGGTATATTTACCATTGGACTTGGATGTTTTATTAACCTACAATAATATAAACAACAAAGGGTCAATGATTGAAGGTAAACAAATAAAATATTTGAAACAAGGACACTCAACAAATGCAATGCGTGGAATTGAAAACAAGTAGCCATAAGAACTTGATGATTGGGGCTTACCTCTGGCAGGCTGGGCGGGAGGGGGTTTTGGGATGGAGGCGGGTTGCTGGTTGGCGATGGGGGCGAATGGAGATGAGCTATCTTCAGGGTCAGATAGAGAGTCATTGGTTCATGATGTGGGCGAATAGCGGTCGTCCAGATGAAGCTTGTTGATGAAGTATGAAAATTTGGTCAAAGGCTGCAGTGCAGCAACTCAATTTGTTCAGATGCTTGAAAGTGTAGAGCAGCACCTCCGTAGATTGGCCATTGGACTTGAAGGTTTTTTAACATGCAAAAATACAAACAATAACGAGTTACAAGTTGAAGGTAAACAAGGAAAATATTCAAAGCAGGAATATTTAATAGCTGCAATGCGCGAAAGTAAAACCAAGCAGCCATAACAACTTGAAGCTTGAGGCTTACACCGGAAATTCAACGGCTGGCTGGGTGGGTGGCACTTTTGGTATGGAGGCGGGTTACTGGTTGGAGATGGGGGACGAATGGCGCTGAGCAATCTCCAGGGTCGAATGGCGGGTTGCTGATTCACGATGGGGGACAAATGGCAGTCTTCAACATGAAGCTTGTTGGTGAAGCCCGAAAATTTAGTCAAAGGCTGCAGTGCAGCAGCTTTGCATGTTCAAATGCTTGGAAGTGGATAGCAGCAGCTTGGTAGATTGGCCATTGGACTTGAATGTTTTGAACCTGCAAAAATATAGACAACGAGTCAGAAATTGAAGGTAAATAATGAAAAAATTCAAAGCAAGGACACTCAATAGATGCAATGCGTGAAAGTAAAATCAAGTAGCCATAACAATTTGAAGCTTACCTCTGGAGATCGAACGGCAGGCTGGGCGGGGGGCGATTTTAGGATGGAGGCGGGTTGGTTGGCGATGGGGGCGAATGGCGGCGAGCAATCTCCAGGGTCGAATGGCGGGTTGCTGGTTCTTGATGGGGGCGAATGGCGGTTGTCTGATTGCAGCTTGTTGATGAAGTTCGAGAATTTGGGGATTGAACTTCACCAATTCAATCTTACGGTATTATAGCACCAAAACACATAGGTGGTGTGTCTAGACACCTCTTTTTCCGAAGCTAAAATTATCCCACATCCGTGATGCTGCTGGCTGTGCTACTCGCCGCTATATTTCGTGTGTTTTTCTGCCGCTCGTAGCGGGTGATATGGTGTCCCTGCTCTGTGAGGAGGGTCTCCATGAGAAACCTTCAGCAATGCGAGGATGAGAGAGATGAGTGGTTGGGGTACTAGACTCGGGAAACACAAAAAACTTGGGGCATGGTAGTCACCACCACCTGCTGCCAGTGAAATAGCATGCGCAGTTTTTCTGGGAAGCTAAGCATTGCGATGTGTACAGTGCTAGAAAGGCATGATGCCGGCGTTGCGGAAGCTAGTTTTTAGAAAGAGCAAGGCTGAAAGACTTGCACTGAATGGTTGAAAACAGAATGAGAATAATGGAATTGATTGATTTTGAAACCACACAGCAGGGAATAAAGGAGAACCAATAATTGTACCACCAATAATGGTAACTCCAATAAAGGAGTACCATTAATTCTACCCCCATACCTCTATACTCCAATAATTTCAGCCCTACAATAATTGTACAATTATTGTAGGCCTGAAGTCTTATAAAGAGGACTACAGAAAAATCTAACAGCATACCTATTTCTTTATGTTATGTATTTCTCAACACTCCCCTTGCTGTAGATTTTACCGAGGTTGTTTTGGGGAATATTTGTGAACGCTGGTGATTGCGGAATAGATTGGGTTACGCGTGGATTTCGTGACTCGATTGTTGTCGCGGCGATGATTGCGGTGAAACTCGCCGTTGGAATTTTATGTGGGGATCTTTCCGTTGCGCTCGAATCTTGAGGGGTGAAACGCGTTGACAGTTGGGTTAGGTTGTCGGTTTGCAGAACATTCTACCTCAGGTGTTCCACTGTTGCGCCCTGTTTTTCCTTTCTCACAATTCTCGCTACCCCGTCCGCTAGGGGTTTCTGCCCACCCCATGCTTTCCCAACCAGTTGCTGTCTCTCACGTCCAGCGACGCTGCTCCTGCTTCTCGTTTCTCGTGCAGATCTGATTCAGCAGCTCGAGTTACTCTAGCCATGGATCCCCTAGTCTCGGCTGCAATTGCTGGTGGTAATGACTGTCGATATTTATGGCGGTCGATTAGGGGAAGACGCGCGACCTGTTTCAGCCGTTGCCGAGCCGTTGGATGATTGATTTCAATGCATGCCCTGTCTCTCTCGGTCACATGACCTAAGCAGGATGTCGCGCTGCTCTTTCCCGCCTTCCAGCACTCACGCGACTTACTTTGCTATCGTGCGACTGCTGCTTTAGTCGCGACGGATTTTCCTGTGTGTGACGTGCCACCGCTGAGCGCGCGATGCTCTCTGCTGCGTGCGACCAGCAGCAGCGATCCCACGGCTGCGTCAGCTCCGGTTTCGACCAGCACCTATGACTGGTGCGCTGCCGCTTCACCGTGCGTGCCGCTGCTTCTCCGGGCACGCTGTCACGGGTCTGAAGCTAGATGTGCATCATAGCAGCAGCAATTTACGATAGCGGCGGCAGGTGATCATGATGGCAGTCAAGCTGCCGCGGCAGCGTGCACCCGCTACCAGAGGCTGCGGGCCGCAGACGCACGGCGGGTGCGTGAATGGCGCACGGCGGGTGCGTTAATGGCGCACGGCAGCTGCTCCTGGTGGCGCATGGCTGCTGCTCCTTGCGGCGCGCGGCATCTTCTCCTGGCGGTGCATGGCTGCTGCTTCTGGCAGCGTACGGCTGCTGCTCCTGGCGGCGCAGGATTTTCTCCTTCCTTCCGAGGTGAGGATGCTAAGGCAAACCTGACTGTTTCACCCATGTCACCCTGTGCTTGCTCCATGTTCCCGCTACACCAGGTGGCGTACGGAAGCAGCTACAACTGGGACGCAAGCACCTGGCGGCTGCTTCTACACCTGGCGGCTACTTGCATCTGGCGGGGTGCTGCAGCAAACGTCTGCCAGCAGTACCACCTGATCGCTTGCAGCAGCTCCTCCTGACGCCCTGCAGCACCTGAAGGCCTGCAGCACCTCCCCCTGATGCGCTGGCCGCTTGCACCCGGTGCAGCACTAGCAGCGAGTGGCAGCGGTATCAGCAGCACCTGCGTCACCTTGGTGAGCAGTTCCAGCAGCGCCTGTCTTCAGCTGTCTCCCCCTACCTCACATTGGAATCATGCCTTTGTATTTGGTAGGACTTTGTCAGCTTCTTCTTGCCGATTTTCTTGACTCATGCTGTTTTCTTCTCCCTCTGAAATCAGCAAGCATATGAAGTCTTCAAGAATGGCCGTTGCAGTTCACAAGTGGTTGTGACCGACCATCAGCAATGACTGTCCAGCAGAATATTTGATGGCTGCTCTTGCCACTGATTGCAGTAGGTGTTCTCATGATGCATATGTGCTGCCTCTTGTGATGGCAAAAATGAAAGATGGTTGTGAGATGAAATCCTGATTGGTTGCTCCCCAAGAAAATCCACACCCCACTCCCCCCTCTCACTCGTGTGATTGGAGTCTTGTACATGCGTGAGCACGCACACAGCACCAAACACGAGTGAGATGTGTAGAGTTACGTGATGCCTTGTTGTCCAGCACCCCTTGAGAAGCCCGGATGTGAGAGTGCAGCCCCAGCGCCTTCAATCTGCTGACTGGTGTCGGACGATGCTCTAGGTGGAATTAATTGGAGACCGCACAAGAGGCTGCAGGTGAGATGTTGCTTTACTGTGAGAGGCTTGGTGAGAAAATCCGCAGCTTGTTGAGCTGTTGGGAAATACTCCGGTCGTACAACTCCCTCACGAACGGCCTTCCGTGTCCAATGGTAACGCACGTCCATGTGCTTGATGCGTTGACTCATCTGCTCCCCGGTTGCAAGTGCGATTGCGCTTTGGTTATCCAGAAAGATGACGGTAGGTTCTCGCCGAAAACCGAGGTCTTCACACAAGAGGCGAAGGTATGTAGCTTCCCGTGCCCCTTCGAACAGTGCAACGTATTCTGCTTCAGCTGTTGATGTTGCAATGATCGTTTGCTGTTTAGTCCTCCAACTGACAGCAGCTCCTCTCAAGGTAAACACGTAGCCTCCAACGGAGTGGCGCCTTGCTTCATTTGCATAATACGAGTCCGTGTATCCGTGAAGCACCAAGTCCCCTCCTCCATAGACCAGCCCCATGTTTGCAGTGTTCTGTAAGTAGTTGAACTTCCTGTGGATTCCAAGCACTGTTGTTGCTGTTGGTTTATCTGGCCAGCATCTGCGCTGCATAGGTTATGTCCGGCCTCCCTGCTGTTGAGATGTACAACAATGTTCCAAAATGTTTCAGCACCAATTGACCATCAATCTCGTCTGGTGGTTCTCCTTGTGGTCCAGGTTCCTTGGGGATCGGTGTCCGAACTCCGAAACCGCTGCCCTCCATCCCGAAGGTCGCCAAAGCCTGTGAGATGTACTTTGCGAGTCCGAGTGAGATTTGGTCACCTTCAACAGCGATGTTAAGGCCCAAAAACTGCGTCATTGTCTTGTAGACTGTTAAGGTAAAGTTTTGCTTCAAATGTTGAATCACAACATTAATGCCTTTGTCGTCATGGGACTGGATGAGGACGTCATCGACGTAGGTGAGTAGCCACACCGTGTCCTTGCCGCTTCTTTTCCAGATAAACAGATATGGGTCTGATTCGGATTGCACCATGTCGAGCTCCAACAAGACACCTCGTAAGTGCTGATGTTACAAGCGTGGTGCATGTTTTAGTCCATACACACTGCGCTTGAGCTTCCAAACTTTGTCTCCGTTGCTTCGTGGTTCCGGGGACCTCACATACACGTCCCAGTCGATTGGAGTGTACAAGAACGATTTGGAGATGTCCAGTTGCACCACTTTCCGCTTCGTAGCAGATGCACCAGCAACGAACGTGCGTGAGGTCGGGCCTTGGCTAACCGGTGCATATGTATCATCGTAAGTTCCCCATGTTTGTCCGCATCCTTTGACCACCCAGCGCGCTTTGAACCGGTTTGGCTGTCCATGCTCATCTCGTTTCACCCTTAAAACGACTCCTTCCGTCAACACAGGCGTTCGCTTGGGTACGTCCAATCTGTCCTCCACTTCGTATGTGTCCAGCTCGTCGAACTTGGCCAATTCTGCATCCACAGCGGCTTGCCAAAGAGGTGCGTACTGGTTTGTTGCCATCTCCTTGAGCGTTTTGGGCTCTTTGTACGTTAGGTCCACCATGGGGACGCTGGCCACTGCAAATCCTAGCACATGTTGCTGCAAGTTGGGAAGGGTGTTGAACGCTTGTGCTGCCTGCCGTTTCCCAAACAGCACGTCCAGTCCTGTCATCTTGTACGTCCCTTGTCCTTCTCCTCCAAGCACAGTCACAAGTGGGGTGAAGTGAACCCACCGTGGAGCTGCGTCTTGATCTGCCAGCTCGATCCCACCAGGTGCGTAGGCAAAGTCATAGAGATGATGTGCCTCATTCTCCACTTCGTTGGTTTCAGCACGATTAGAGACGCCAGCTGGAGGTAAGTCACTTGCTGCAGCCATTTCTTCTTTATCGGCTGTGTCGTCAATGGGTGCATCCTCTTGATTTGCGTCAGCTTCCTGTCCTTCTGTGGCGTAGGTGTCCGTGGGCGATGTAGGAGATGGTGGGGATGCAGGGAATGAGTCAAACTTGGACTCAATGCTTCCTTCCCCAGAAGTCCAGTCGTCAATGTGTGGTAAGACCTCTTCCGTGTAGCGATGTCGTTCGAGTACTAATTCAGCGTCCGGAATCATGAGGTTATTAAAGAGGCGAGCTGAGCGTTTGTCCGTGTCAACATCACTTGCCAAGTTCCGCACGATCCATGCCTTTCGAGCGTTGGAGAGTCCAAGGAACATCCCAACTCTTCCTCTTTGCTTGAACTTCCCAAAGCTGCCTTGGGGAGGGAGATAGTAGCAGAGCCACCCAAAAGTTCTTGGTTTTAAAACATCTGCTGCCTTTCTGTCATCATGAAGTACGGTGAGTGTGCTGACGGGTTGCTGCTGCAGCTGATGCGGTTGTGTAGCCATGCTGCGTACTCCAGTGCGTAAGGCCTGAACTTAGAGGAAAGGCTGGCTCCGGTCGTCATTGCACGCACTCGATCCATGAGCGTGCGGTTGACTCGTTCATCGACTCCATTCTGCTACGGTGTGTGTGGTAGCGACGTTTGGTGACTGATGCCATGAGAGCTCAAGTAATCCGTGAAAGCATTTGCGGTGTACTCCCCCGCGTTGTCCGTGCGTAAGGCAGCCAGCGGCTTCGTGGGCAACTTGGTCTTCAAATCTCGATGCCAAGCCGAGAAAACAGCTGCCATGTCGGATCGGCGAGCCAACGGCGCCACCCACAGGTAATTGGTCTGAGCGTCAGCACGTAGCGAAGTGACGGGTGAGCGTCACCCAAGTCCATGATGTCGCTATGCACGAGCTCCAAAAGTCGAATTGTGCGCTTGTCGCCACCTGTGAGAAATGGGGTCTTGCTCATCTTCCCTCGACGACATGAGTCACGCGGGGGTTTGAGGGGGTTTGTCTGGTCGGATATGGAGAGTCCTTTAAGATCTCCATTGCGTATGATGGGTGACCCAAGCGATTGTGAGCCATGCGATATATGATGGAAATATAAAGCATAAGAAACATATATGCTGTAGCTCCCTTTATGATAAGAAACATAAGAAACATAAGAAGCATAAGAAACATAAGAACCATATATGCATATATGTGATTTTAGTTTAGTACCCTTTATAAGGCTCCTGTCCCTACAATAATTGTACAATTATTATAGGGGCTGAATGGTTGGGGTCTAGAGGTCAGGGGGTAGAATACTCCTTTATTGGGGTTGCCATTATTGGTGGTACAATAATGCCGGATGGATGGATGGGGGTGGGCAGGGTAGCTGATAGCATAAATTTTCTGCTGTGTGGTTTCACAATTAATCCATTCAGTTGCAAGGTTCTCTTGCTATTCTATTTCACAATCAAGACTTCCGTTAAGCCGGCACTATGTCTTTTTAGCATGGTATCAGAGCTAATCAAGGGGGCATGCTGCCAACATTTGGTCATTCACATTATACAGAAATATTAGCATAATTGCATAGCAACGGGCAACGATTGGATCGAGGAAATGACACGGTTCGACGATGAAGTAGATGTCGGATATGTGGCGGTTGAAGAAGCAATCTTGGCTCAACATGAGCACCTGAAGAAGATGATTGCAAAGGGGCCGCCAACACTTCAAGCGTCATTGAGAGCGAAGTTCAATATGCGAATTGGCGAAGAGAGTGGCAGATTTGATAAAGTGGGCGTGGAAGGTGTGAGATTGGAATCTTACACGATTGGTTCTCCCCCACTACGACGTCTTGCCACTAAAGTTCATCCCCTTGGAGTTCTCGCAATGGGCAGATCTCACCTTTATTGGGAAAACATCATACCTCCTCACGTGCCTCATCCACTAATGGGAGTGGATCCTGCATGGAGCACGGAGCGCAGTCAAATGGTGTTGTACGGCATGATCGCGTAGGTATTATGGTGGAACATCACTCTTACGATCAAGACGACGGGATGCAACGCATGGGTGGTCAAGCGAGCAGAGACAACTCACATGCAAAGGACAATACCGGGACCAAGAATGCTGGATCTTCAAGCGGAGGGCAGCAAGAGACAAAGGGAGAGAAAATGAATGGCAATGATGGAAAGGGCGGACGTTCAACTCTGTTGTGTTGGTTCTGCAAGCAACTGGGCCACCCATTCTACAAGTGTCATACGGCACCACCAGGATGGTCAGCACCGGGGTGGGAACAACAAAACAAAAGGAGGACCAACCAACGTACCAGCAACATCCGTTCGATCTCTCCTCGAAATGGTGGCAAACAGAAGGTGGACCAACCAACGTACCAGCAACAGCCGTTCGATCTCTCCTCGAAATGGTGGCAGCCCCAGACGTGACAACAATGGTATAAAGCAACAAGGGGCAGTAGAGAGAGACAACAAACAGACGGTTACATGTATTGCAACGGTTCGACCCTCACCAAGTGCTGGAGGTTCTCTGCGGTTGTTGGACAGCGGATGCAGCCAACACATGACTTCGGACAAAAGGTGGTTCGAAGATTTGAAGGAGTTGGACAAACCTGTGCACGTGGAGCTTGCTGATGGACGCACTCTGAACAGCTGAATGGTGGGCACAATCAGAGCACAGGCATCCGATGGGACAACGGTGCGTTACACCAAAGTGCTCTACATACCCGGATTGAAGTCCAACCTCCTCTCTTACTGTCAGCTGCTGAAAAAGAAAGCTCGGATCAACACAAATGTTGATGGCGACACGGAGATCACCATGACTTGTCAAATAATATGTGTTATATTATATATCTCTAGGTTGTGTAGGGGTGATTCCTTAGAGGGTACAACAAACTTCTCGATAGTCTTGTACCCCCCCCCCCTTTACCTAATCGACCATTCATTCCTCTCTACTCTTAACATGGTATAGAGCAGGAAGTTTCCTAGGGCCCACCACGGAAAACGAATTTTTTTTTTCCTGCCCGAAGCGCGCTTCGCGCCCCCTAGTCGCGCCTCGTGCGCTTGTTCTTAACAGCCCGTCGCGGCCCCCTCTTAAGGTCCCCTCGTGGCCCCCTCTTAAGGTCCCCTCGCGGCCCCGCTTAAGGCCCCCTTCGCGGCCCCTTTTCGCAGCCCCCCCCCTTTCGCGGCCTCGTCGCCGCCCCTTCGCGGCTCTGTCGCCGCCCCTTCGCGGCTCTGTCGCCGCCCCTTCGCGGCTTCGTCGCCGCCCCTCGCCGCCCCTTCGCGGCCCCTCTAGGACACGTTGCGGTCCCCTTCGGCCTCGTCTGCAGCAGCTGCCGCCGCCGAGCCTGCAGCAGCTGCCGCCGCCGAGCCTGCAGCAGCAGCCGCCGCCCCATCTGCTGCAGCAGCCGCCGCCGACCCTGCAGCAGCATCCGCCGCCCGACCTGCAGCAGCAGCCGCCGCTCGACCTGCAGCAGCTGCCGCCACCGAGCCTGCAGCAGCAGCCGCGGCCGAACCTTGCAGCAGCAGCCGCCGCCGGACCTGCAGCAGCTGCCGCCGCCGAGCCTGCAGCAGCAGCCGCCGCCGGACCTGCAGCAGCTGCCGCCGCCGAGCCTGCAGCAGCAGCCGCCGCTCGACCTGCAGCAGCTGCCGCCGCCGAACCTGCAGCAGCAGCCGCGGCTAGACCTGCAGCAGCTGCCGCCGCCGAGCCTACAGCAGCGGCCGCCGCCGAGCCTGCAGCAGCTGCCGCCGCCGTCACGACTGCCCCGGCCCTGCCCTGCTAGAGCCGCACTGCCCTGCCCAACCGCGCTACTGCTGCTACTGTCACTGCTACTGCGCTGCTACTGTTCCTCCTACTGCTACTATGGCTAGCCCTCCTGTGCTAGCTTTCGATGCTGAGGGCCGCCCAGTGAAGTTTGACACCTGGCTAGATGACCTGCACCTCTTCCTACAGCTCACTGCCAAGGAGGACATTTCACTGTACGATCACGCCCTAGGCCATGCTACTGCCCCTCCTACCACTGCTGACAGCACTCAGCGCTCGCAGTGGCAGACTCGTGACGCCCACGCTCGCTTTGCTATTCGCAACTCCCTGCCGCTAGATGAGCGCGAGCACTTTGGCCAGCACAAGACTGCTAAGGAACTGTACACTGCTGTCGTTGCTCGCTACTCCTCACCTGCTTCTGCCGCACTAGGCCGCCTCTCTCTCCCCTACCTGTTCCCCGACCTGGCCTCCTTTCACACTGTCGCTGACCTCATCACCCACCTCAAGACTAGTGAGGCCCGCTTCCGCGCTGCTATGCCTGACGAGTTCCTGGCTAGCAACCCCCCACCGCTCTGGCTCACTCTCTACCACATCGTCACCCGCCTCCCTGACTCTCTGCGCGCAGTCAGGGATCACTTTCTAGCTCGCTGCCCCACTGAGCTCACCATTGCCCTCCTCGAGAAGGAACTCCTTGCAGCTGAGGCGAGCATCGTCGCTGTAGGTGCCTCTCGTGGCGAGCCCCGCACCCCTTTCTTTGAGGGGTGTTCCCCTTCCCCCCTTCTCCCCTCTGTCGCCTCTGCTTCTGCTGTCGACCTCCTTGGTGCTGAGAAGGTCGGGACCGCGTCCCATCTGCTGCAGCAGCCGCCGCCGACCCTGCAGCAGCAGCCGCCGCCGAGCCTGCAGCAGCAGCCGCCGCTCGACCTGCAGCAGCTGCCGCCACCGAGCCTGCAGCAGCAGCCGCGGCCGAACCTTGCAGCAGCAGCCGCCGCCGGACCTGCAGCAGCTGCCGCCGCCGAGCCTGCAGCAGCAGCCGCCGCCGGACCTGCAGCAGCTGCCGCCGCCGAGCCTGCAGCAGCAGCCGCCGCTCGACCTGCAGCAGCTGCCGCCGCCGAACCTGCAGCAGCAGCCGCCGCCAGACCTGCAGCAGCTGCCGCCGCCGAGCCTACAGCAGCGGCCGCCGCCGTCACGACTGCCCCGGCCCTGCCCTGCTAGAGCCGCACTGCCCTGCCCAACCGCGCTACTGCTGCTACTGTCACTGCTACTGCGCTGCTACTGTTCCTCCTACTGCTACTATGGCTAGCCCTCCTGTGCTAGCTTTCGATGCTGAGGGCCGCCCAGTGAAGTTTGACACCTGGCTAGATGACCTGCACCTCTTCCTACAGCTCACTGCCAAGGAGGACATTTCACTGTACGATCACGCCCTAGGCCATGCTACTGCCCCTCCTACCACTGCTGACAGCACTCAGCGCTCGCAGTGGCAGACTCGTGACGCCCACGCTCGCTTTGCTATTCGCAACTCCCTGCCGCTAGATGAGCGCGAGCACTTTGGCCAGCACAAGACTGCTAAGGACCTGTACACTGCTGTCGTTGCTCGCTACTCCTCACCTGCTTCTGCCGCACTAGGCCGCCTCTCTCTCCCCTACCTGTTCCCCGACCTGGCCTCCTTTCACACTGTCGCTGACCTCATCACCCACCTCAAGACTAGTGAGGCCCGCTTCCGCGCTGCTATGCCTGACGAGTTCCTGGCTAGCAACCCCCCACCGCTCTGGCTCACTCTCTACCACATCGTCACCCGCCTCCCTGACTCTCTGCGCGCAGTCAGGGATCACTTTCTAGCTCGCTGCCCCACTGAGCTCACCATTGCCCTCCTCGAGAAGGAACTCCTTGCAGCTGAGGCGAGCATCGTCGCTGTAGGTGCCTCTCGTGGCGAGCCCCGCACCCCTTTCTTTGAGGGGTGTTCCCCTTCCCCCCTTCTCCCCTCTGTCGCCTCTGCTTCTGCTGTCGACCTCCTTGGTGCTGAGAAGGTCGGGACCGCGTCTGCTCCGAGCGGGCGCCGCAGGAACAAAGGGGGCAAGGGTGGAGGTGGCGGCGGGGGAGGCGGGGGTGGAGGCGGTGGGAGTGGAGGTGCGACTGGAGAGACTAGTGGCGGCAGTGGGGGTAGTGACGGCAGCGGCGGAGGCGGTGGCAGGGGCGGGGGCGGCAGCGGGGGCGGAGGTGGTCGTGGCAGCGGCAGAGGAGGACGTGGTCGAGGAGGTGGCGGCGGCAGTGGTGGTCGTGGAGGCGCTGGCGGTGGTCTGAGCCAGCAGCACACTCCGTCGCTCCAGGAGGCCCGTGAGTGGTATTCCCAGCGCCCGGGGGCGCGTGGCTTTAGCTGCACGTACGTCATCCGCACTGGTGACCGCACTGGTCAGACGTGTGGGAAGCCGCACCCCACGCACCGCTGTTTCTCGCGCCTTGACGACGCTTGGCGCGCTCAGTTCCCTGACGGCGCTGAGCTCCCCCGCTGGCTTGAGCTGGAGAGGAAGGGAGTTGATATCTGGGCTTTAGACTTTGATGCTATTCTCACTGCCATGTATGCGATGTTTACTAGTGGAGAGGGTGCTCAGTACCCGGGCATTCTGACCAGTGAAGCTGCTGCTCTAGGTGCTAGTGAGTCTGCTGCCCCAAGTCCTAGTGAGGCTGCTGCTCTAGGTGCTCGTGAGTCCGTGCCCCCTGGTACTGAGTCGACTGCAGCACTGAACACCTTCACACTGTACTTAGGTGCTTCTCGCTGTTTCTTTCGTGACCGCACTGTCCTTGAGCCACTTGCTCGGCCAGTTGCTGTCTCCCTCGCTGACCCCTCTGGGGGCCCGGTCATTGCGACCTCCTCCACTATCCTTCCTTGTCCTGCGGTCCCGTCAGGCACACTGTCAGGTCTCCACCTCCCCTCGTTCTCTACGAACTTGGTGGCGGGTTGTGCGCTCCAGGACGGGGGTGTTCACCAGTTCACCCCTGCCTACGAGCGTGTGACACACTGCACGTGTGCTCGGACGGGCCGTCACCTGGCTACCTTCACTCGGCAGCCGGGGTCGGACCTGTACACACTGACCACTGAGTCCCCTCAGGTAGCTGCGTCGGCGTCTGCGTCAGGTCAGCTGTCGGCCCCCTGCTCGTGTCGCTCTCTGGCGCACGAGACCGTCCTCTGGCACCACCGACTTGGTCACCCGTCTGTGCAGCGCCTTCGTGCCATGCACAAACGGTCCCTCGTTTCTGGTCTTCCCAGGGTTCTCCCTCCCCTCCCACCCTCGCCTGCTCCTCCCTGTCTTCCCTGTGTCGAGGGGCGGCAGCGCGCTGCTCCTCACTCCTCCTCCTTTCCCCCGACGACTGCTCCCTTGCAGACGCTCCACATGGACGTGTGGGGCCCAGCCCGCGTCCGTGGTCAGGGTCAGGAGAGGTACTTCCTGATAGTTGTTGACGACTACTCACGCTACACCACGGTCTTCCCCTTGCGCACCAAGGGTGAGGTCCCTGATGTCTTGATCCCTTGGATCCGCAGAGCTCGTCTCCAGCTAGGCAAGCGTTTCCACTCGGACTTTCCTGTCCTGCGCTTGCACTCTGACAGAGGTGGTGAGTTCTCCTCCGACCTCTTGGCAGCCTACTGTGCTGAGCACGGCATTGAGCAGTCGTTCACGCTTCCGGCCTCTCCACAGCATAATGGGGTTGCTGAGCGCCGCATTGGCTTGGTCATGGAGGTCGCTCGTACCTCCCTGATCCATGCGGCTGCTCCCCACTTTCTGTGGCCGTTTGCGGTCCGATACGCTGCGCATCAGCTCAACCTCTGGCCCCGTGTCTCCGTGCCGGAGACTTCTCCGACACTGCGTTGGACGGGAGAGGTTGGCGATGCGTCGCGTTTCCAGGTCTGGGGATCCCGAGCTTTTGTTCGCGATACGTCTGCGGGCAAGCTCGACTCTCGCGCTGTTCCTTGTGTCTTCCTTGGCTTTGTCCCGGACGCGCCTGGCTGGCAGTTTTACCACGTCACCTCGCGCCGGGTTCTGCCCTCTCAGGACGTCACTTTTGACGAGTCCGTCCCCTTCTACCGCCTCTTCCCCTACCGCACTGCCCCGCTCCCCCCCCCCGCCTCTCTTCCTCGCGCCAGGTGCTGCTGTGGTAGACCCCCTCCCCCCTCAGGGTGCCGCTCCCTCAGGTGTGTCCCAGGTAGACCCGGTTGAGCCTGTCGAGGTAGCTGTCGACTCTCGTCCTGCTAGGGGTGCTGAGCCTGAGCGTGAGGAGCCTGGCGGTGCTGAGTCTGAGGGTGCGGAGCCTGGGGGTGCTGCGCCTGGGGGTGCTGAGTCTGGGGGTACTGAGTCTGGGGGTGCTGAGCCTGGGGGTGCTGAGCCTGGGGGTGCGGAGTCTGGAGGTGCTGCGTCTGGGGGTGCTGAGCCTGGGGGTGCTGAGTCTGGAGGTGCTGAGCCTGGGAGTGCTACACCTGGAGGAGCCCTCTCCTCACAGCAGCTGCAGGAGAGGTACCTCCAGTACTGCAGCCTCAGGAGAGGTGCTGCTGGAGCTGGTACCAGTACTTCCCCTCCTACCCGGGAGCTCCCCTCCCTTCAGCAGATCCGAGAGTGGTACACGCGGCGCTGCAGTCTTCGGAGTGGCGCTCCTGGTGCTACGGTCCCTGGAGCTGGAGCTGTGACTAGTGCTGAGGACCCGGGCGTTGGAGCTGCTACTGGTGCTGAGGACTCGGACGGTGGAGCTGCTGCTGGTGCTGAGGACCCGAGTGGTGGAGCTGCTGCTGGAGCTGAGGACCCGAGCGGTGGAGCTGCTGCTGGTGCTGAGGACCCGAGCGGTGGAGCTGCTGCTGGTGCTGAGGACCCGAGCGTTGGAGCTGCTGCTGGTGCTGCGGACCCTGGCGCTGTCTGCTAGTTCTGAAGACGCTGCGCGGCCGCGACCGTACTTCGTACCGCTCCTTCAGCAGGTTCTTGGTCAGACTCCTCCTCCTTGTCCTTCTCCCTCCTTAGAGTGTCCTCCGCCCGTCCAGTCGCAGTCACGGTTACCGCCTGCCTCGCCTCTCCCTGGTCCCTCTCCTTACACTGGTCCCACAGGAGGTCTTACGGAGCGTCGTGAGCCTGAGTCTCGTCCTGCGTCGCCTGTTCGTACTGCTCGCACTGGTCGTCGTGTCCCACGTGAGCGTCCTCCTCCTGTCCCTGGCACTCACTACATGACTCTGCGTCCTTCTACTGCTCCTCAGCGTGTCCCTCTGCCGTCTCCTCCTGCGTCCTCCCTACCTACTCTTCCTGACCCGGAGTCTGACTCCCGTCGTGCTGCCAGTCCCACTGTCACGCATCTCCTAGCTACTGTTGTCACTGACCCTACCTTTGAGTCCTCTGCTGCGTCTGCTCTGGTCGCTGAGTTGGTTGACTTTGCTGCCCGGTGTCGTCTAGACTACGCTGCTAGCCTTGTTGCTGAGTCTGAGTCTGTCTGTCCTCCGTCCGTCGGGGGTGAGTGTGCTCTTGGCACGGACGTCCTTGAGGACAGACAGGAGGAGTTCCAGTGCTTTGCTGCTGCTTTGCCCCATCTCGTGTCCATGCTAGTTGCCCCTGAGGGAGACCCGGATGCACCAGACATCCCGACCCCGCGCTCTTACGCTGAGGCGATGGCGGGTCCCTACTCCTCTCAGTGGCAGACAGCCATGGACGCAGAGATGGCTTCCTGGAAATCCACAGGCACCTACGTCGACGAGGTTCCCCCACCTGGGGCGAACATCGTCAGTGGCATGTGGATTTTCAGGGTGAAACGGCCGCCGGGTTCTCCTCCTGTCTTCAAGGCGCGCTACGTTGCTCGAGGCTTCAGTCAGCGAGAGGGAGTAGACTTCTTCCAGACCTTCTCCCCCACCCCGAAGATGACCACTCTTCGGGTTCTGCTGCACATAGCTGCTCAGCGCGACTACGAGCTTCACTCTCTTGACTTCAGCACAGCTTTCTTACAGGGCAGCCTGCACGAGGAGATCTGGCTGCGCCGCCCTCCTGGCTTCACTGGGTCGTTTCCTTCTGGTACCCAGTGGAGGCTCCAGGTGCCGGTCTACGGTCTCCGCCAGGCGCCACGCGAGTGGCACGACACACTGAGGACGACACTTGCGGCTCTTGGGTTCGCTCCCTCTACTGCCGACCCGTCGCTGTTTCTACGCACCGACACCTCGCTGCCGCCGTTCTACATCCTCGTGTACGTCGACGACCTGGTCTTTGCCACTGCTGACACTGCGGCACTCGCCCACGTGAAGTCGGAACTGCAGAAGAGACACACGTGCACAGACCTGGGTGAACTGACAAGCTATCTTGGCTTGCGGATCACCCGGGACAGAGCACGGCGCACCATCACCTTGACTCAGTCACACATGGTGCAGCAGATTCTTCAGCGCTTCCGCTTCACGTACTCCTCGCCTCAGTCCACTCCCCTGCCTACCGGTCACTCGCTCTCAGCTCTGCCTTCGGATGAGTCCGTAGAGCCGAGTGGCCCGTATCCAGAGCTTGTGGGCTGCCTCATGTACCTGATGACCTGCACTCGACCTGACCTTGCATACCCTCTTAGCATCCTTGCACACTATGTCGCTCCTGGCCGTCACAGGAAGGAGCACATGGATGCCGCTAAGAGGGTGTTGCGCTACTTGTGCAGTACGTCGGGCATGGGGCTAGTGCTTGGAGGGCGAGACCGAGTTGTACTTACTGGACACTCAGACGCTTCTTGGGCGGACGACCAGGCTACTCAGCGGTCGTCTTAGGGTTACACCTTCAGTCTTGGCTCTGGCTCAGTTTCTTGGCGTTCTACACGCTCTTCTTCTATTCTCAGCTCCAGTTGTGAGGCTGAGATCTACGCCACAGCCATGGCGGCCCAGGAGCTACGCTGGCTGACCTACCTGCTGACCGACTTGGGAGAGCGGCCTCGTTCTCCTCCAGTGCTGTACGTCGACAACAAGGCTGCCATTGCCTTGTGTGAGGAGCACAGACTGGAGCACAGAACGAAGCACATCGCCCTGCGGTACTTCCTTGCTCGAGAGCTGCAGCAGCGCGGTCAGCTTCGTCTGCGTTACGTGGCCACTGAGGCCAACACTGCTGATGTGTTCACCAAGGCGCTTCAGCCTTGTGACCATCAGCGTTTTTGTACTCTTCTAGGCCTTGTACCTACTGGACCTCACTTGCTTACTGCTTGACTCTGTTTGTACTGTGATCTCTATATATATTCCTGCATGCTTACACTTGCTAGGTTGTAATCATTGTACTACCTGCTCTGTTATAAAACTGCATGTGAACTGGCCTTGTGGCCACCTGCTTGTGCTCAGATTGTGTGGTGTCCTTGAGATCCACCCTGGGCTTTGTCTTATTTGCTCTTCTGCTTGACTGGTCTTGTGACCACTGTTAGGTTTGGCTATCCCCCCTACTTCACCTATGGGGGTGTGTCAAATTATATGTGTTATATTATATATCTCTAGGTTGTGTAGGGGTGATTCCTTAGAGGGTACAACAAACTTCTCGATAGTCTTGTACCCCCCCCCCTTACCTAATCGACCATTCATTCCTCTCTACTCTTAACATGACTGTTAGAGATGAGCATATACAGATTGGACTTGGCAAGGACGTGCATGGAGTGCTCATGGTGGACTATGAGCCAGCACTTACTTCTGCCCATGAAATCTGGTCACACTCATGAGGATGCACCATCAATTGCGCTTGGTCACGGAGGATTGAGCGGTCAATCTGCTCATGCATCCGTCACCTACCGTATCGTGCATATGGCTCGCGTCGTGAGGGACATGACACCTGATGGCGACAAGGTCACGCACTCACCACGCACCTCTGATTAAACATTGCTGGACGTTGCGTCCTTGCTGAAATATCAACAGCATGATGATGAACTCTCACACCACGTTGCGGCGTGGACTTCAGGGGGAGAAGAACAACGATCCGTGGTGGGTAAAGGGGACTCCAGGGAACTTGACTTACATGGAGCTGATAAAGAATGCAACTATAGGAATGGGAGTTGCTACAGCAAATGACTTGCCTGCAGCAAACGTGGTGAATGCACATGAGTCTACAAACACATGAGGGGGAGTGGGGTGTGGTGCAGTCTATACGCTAGAATGAGAGGCAAAGTTCATTCTTCAGTTTACGACATACGGTCAACATTGCACAATTCAAGGGGTCACTGATGCTGCTGCTACAAACGGTCAGCACTTGCTGCAGTGCTTCAGCTGATGCTGTCCGTGGGCAGCCGTGGTTTTGAGTGTACCTGCTGGTATCAGGGGAGTAACAAGACAAAATGGGTTGAGTAGTTGAAGGATTGGCTTCATATAGTGGAGCAAGGAGAAGAGCAGAATGCAAGCTACTGTTGATGCATGCGTGGTGGAGCTACAGGAGATGCAGCCCACGGTTCATGTGCTGTTACCATGAGGCAGCGGTTGCTGGTGCTGCTGAGCAACAGATGCTCTCGCCAAGAGCTTCTGCTGCAGCCAGGTGCTGCCAAGTGCTGCTGCCACCAGGTGCTCCTGACGACAGGTGGAGCTGCAGCTTTCCGCCGCCTAGCTGCTGCTGCAGAAGTCAAGGGGAGCTGCAGGCAGAGTGTTGGTGCAGAGTGCGTCTGCCGCCATCTGCTGCAGCAGGCCCGATGTTGCTGCAAGCGGCCAAGTGATGCTTCCGGCAGGTAGGAAATGTCGCAGCCGCCATGGCCAGTCGCCAGCAGCTGCTCCCGTGCGCCCGCTGGTGTGACAAGGGGAGAGCATCACAAGTAGAAGCAGACATGACTGACACTGCATGCAGAACAAGACATGACATTACCGGGAAAAGGCAGCAAAGGTATACAAGGGAGAGCAAGGTTTATGTCACCACAAGTGCTTCTACAGCTACTACTACAGATGGTGATAATGAAACACATGAGGAAGTGCTTCATCTGGAGGAGTTGATGATGCAGTGTAAGAAGAAGATTTCAATGTGGAAGGTTCCTGACCTAGTCACGACGAAGAAGGGACGCCGCTGCTGCCCTGCTGCTTCTGCCGCCCGCCACTACTGCCGATGTTGCAGCAGCCGCGCGTCACCAGGAGCAGCAGGTGGTGCATTCGCAGAGTAGCAGAAGCAGGTGCACGTCGCAGATGCAGCAGGGAACTCCCGCCAGCTCGTCAGCTGCTGCAGACGTGCTGCTGGCCGTCGATTGGAGCCGATGCAAGCGCGCGCAAGGCGATGCAGGCGCGCAGGCCGTCATAAGCACGGTTGTCACTGTTAGATAGCTGCTGCAGCCAATGTCAACGGGAGTTGTGTATTGGCCCCGTCCTCGCTTGGGCGGAGCCGACTTCGTGGTCGGGTGTAGGGTGCAGCCGACCTGCAGCAGTGGGCGAGTTGGTCGACGAGGTTGGTCGACCTGCACGGGGAGCCACTGCATGGGCGCCGACTTCGGGAGGGCGCCAACTTCAGGTGGTCGACCTGGGACGTCGACCAGACCTTCTGGTCGACCAGGAGTGACGTCGACTTGGAGCTGGTCGACCAGGGGATAGTGGTCGACCTGGGGAGGTCGACTGGAGGTGTCCGTCGACTTGGGAGGTCGACCGGCACGTACCAGAGGCAGTGGTCGACCTGGGAGGTCGACCGGAAGTGGTCGTCGACCTGGGTGGTCGACGGGCACGCACTGGAGCCTCTGGTCGACCTGGTTGCCCGGTCGACCAGGTTACAAGGGTGACGAGGTGTGGCGAAGGCTTGCGATGGTCGCCCAGGTGGTTTTGGCGAGGACGACCTCGGTGGTGGTATCCCGAGGTCGACGTGGTGCATCAGAAGCAGTCGTCAGCACGAAGTTGATGTGGTGTGTGCGTTGTGCAGGTGACGAGGCACTGCACGCCAATCATCTGCGCGCACCTGCGAAGCGGGTGCGATGCTGTACTGTGGGAGAAACGCTGGCACGCCGTCGACTTGCGTTGTTGTCACGCCGTCGACCTGCAGTGTTGGCAAGCCGCGACTCTGCACTGCTGGAACGCGGTCGACCAAGTCGTGCTGGCGCGCAGTCGACCGTGCTGCGCTGGCAGTAGACTTGCTTGCATGCTAGCTCTGATGTAGTCCTACCTTGCCAACTTCATTGTATCATTATTGTTGTCAACTTTCTCTAGTGAAACTCTTGCCAAATTGCCTTGTGAACTAGCAAGCAGTGTGTGCACTAGGAAAACGACTAAGGACCAACGAACGCAGAGATCACACGAGCACCCGTGCCTAGCCCGTAGTCTAGCTCCCGTGGTAGTAGTTATCTCCGCAGCCAAGAGTCGTCCGCAGTGGTAGGGGGAGATCGTGAACCAGCAGCAGCCAACAGAGCTGTAGAAATCGCGAATACGGCTGCTGCAGGGCGTTGCACCATAGAACAGTGCGCGCGCCTTACTACAGATGTTGCGCACCAGCAGCAGTCGTCAAGAGACTGCAGAGAAACGAGCACGACACGCACTGCACGCAATTCAGGAGCTGAACAAGCCACACAACAGAAGTTGAGCAGTCGCTGCAGCAGCACGCCACGCGCTAGCATCGCACGCTTCTTCTAAGGACATGCGCTGGGTACTGAAACAGCGCGCAACGGCAATACGCGTTCATCTACTGCTGCGAGCCAAGCCGACAGCTCGCCGTGACAAAACCGTCGTCAGAAGCCATGGCCAGAGGAAACGCTACTGAGAAATCTAGACCTGGAATGTGCTTGGAGTAACGAGAAGGGAAGGAACGAGATTGACACGCTGGGGTTGGAAGCGAGCGTGAGGAGCAGAGGCGATGTGATAGGTGTACGAGTAGAGGCGGGAACGCCCATGGGAGGGTTCGAAAGCAGCAGAAACAGAATCATGCATTGCAGCCCCGACAGTTGAACGTGGGGTACATAAATTGACCGCAGCTGCTGCAGTACCCAACTCACCTATGTGTTTCCCAACGAAAACCCTAGGCATGTTTTTGTCGCAATCAACGCTCTCCTAAATCGGCTCCGCGATCAACGCCACAGTCAACCGCAATTACCTCCGTCACAAAAGCACCACATCATCCACACCATCATCTACAAACTGTCAGAGGTCCACTGGAGATCCCCGATGATCCTAGGGAAGGGTTACAGGCACATCGGCCTGGGGGGTTATGGGCGCACTTACCCGCCATACAAACAAGCCCTTTTATCCCAGTGGTTAGTGGCTGGGATTCTGACATGGTATCAGAGCAAAGGTCTCGGGTTCGAATCCCGGTGTGTGCACCTCGGGCATCCCAGTGCGGGGGGGTGTCAGAGGTCCACTGGAGATCCCCGATGATCCTAGGGAAGGGTTACAGGCACATCGGCCTGGGGGGTTATGGGCGCACTTACCCGCCATACAAACAAGCCCTTTTATCCCAGTGGTTAGTGGCTGGGATTCTGACACAAACAAACTCACCAAAATCTACAGCAAGGGGGAGTGTTGGAAATATAAAGCATAAGAAACATATATGCTGTTAAATTTTAGTGTAGTACCCTTTTTAAGGCTCATGTCCCTACAATAATTGTACAAATATGTTAGGGGCTAAACGTTTGGGGTCTAGAGGTCAGGGGGTAGAATTATTGGTACTCCTTTATTTGGGTTGCCATTATTGGTGGTACAATTATCGGTGTGGATGGATGGGTGTGGGAAGGGTAGCTGATAGCATAAATTCCCTGCTGTGTGGTTTCATAATCAATTCATTCAATTGCAAGGTTCTCTTGCTATTCAATTTCACAATGAAGGCTTCCGCTACGCCGGCACTATGCCTTTCTAGCATACAGTATCTCATATTGTCTAGAACATGAAATCAAGGCCCTCATGTATGCGTGGGTTAAAATGGTTCCCGCACACCCCACCAGTCCACACTCCAATTTAATATTTTGTATGTGTCATCGAAACACCTACGAGAGGCGGGAGCCGTGCTTTCTTAGGTTCCTCGGGTTGCATCTCCTCGGGTTCCTTCTTGACTTTGTCAGGATGCGTCAGCACGACGAATGATAGAGATCACTCCGACAAGATCAACGGCCTCTGCTACATCGTGATTGCATTTCGTGTCAACGGCTTCCCTCCAAAATTTAGAAGCATCTACTGTCCACATTCCAAACTTCGAATTCATTCGGGCCAGTTCATCTGCGACCGTCAAATTGACATCCAATTATCCAAATGAATGGTCTACATTCCAACTTTCCAGAAGAAATTGTCCAAGCCGTTTCAGCCGCGGGATTCAGCTGAGGAGGAAATTTACGGCATCCTTGTTAGTTCGGGCTTCTTCTACGTACAAGACTGTCTTATTTAGGAGGTCAGAGAGTGTAGGGATTTGTAAATCCTTACTGAGGCACTCATTAGCGGGGCCATCCCGAGGCCACGCGACCAGCTGGTTTGGCCTACATTACCACATCCGAACATCCCAACTCTATTCGCTCGACGGAACCGCTTTGCCTGGGTCAACGAGAGTGGTTGTCGGGCCCAGGGCTGTCGAGGCGTGGCATTGACACACGTGCGAGCCCGCCAGCCTGGCCAAAGGACGGGTTCGCCCGCGTGCAAATTCTCGTACCTGGCGAAATTCAAGTCCTTGTGACGAATGATGATTTTGCGATCTGCTAGGAAATCGATACGTGTCGCCCGAAACGATGCACCGCGCGCGTGCGAAATTGCGTCCCCTGGTGGACCGAAGCCAGTGGACGTGACGTCGACTTGCTGGCTCGGCGATGAAGGAGCACTTGTGCCTCTTGTACATGCGGCCTCCAGCTCCTGCCGATAATAGGCCCCACATGCATGGGCGATGCTCAACCGGCATGTGGGGCACCTCCTCCCTTTTCTTTGTGGAAGGTGGCTTCGATACTCATTTCCGACATCTCGTGGCGATTTATTACGCCGTCATCACCGTTATCCCCCTGAGATTGACGTGAGTGAGTTCCACTTTGTCCATTTGTTTCATACCATTGTCAACGGTTGTGATTGACGCCGGCGTGCATTGCCTGTGTGGATCGGCCTGCTTCCAGGATCACACTGCAGCGTCGTACCTAACTTCTACCCCGTATATCTGTTGAAGGCTGAGGGACAGGAGTGCACGACTTTTATCCAGCACATTGACCTGCTGACTGATAAGCCTTGGAACCGCGACAAGGCCGCACGCGTGCCAAAGCGAGTTTTGAAATGTCATCGATAACACCCGTGTTTGTTGCCGGCAAAGGGTATCACATGCTTACCGCCTCTTTCTACCATGTTGCTCAAGATTTTTTCGCACGGCAGTCCTGGCTTAGCTGGGGCGTCCCGGTAGGATGTGGAAGTGGGCGCCGCCTTCACAAGCAGTGGTGTAGGATGGGCTCGCTGACTACGCTCACCCTATTTGTGATGTGTGTTGCGAACACATACTAAACCCATTTTAGGGTATAGAGGTTCATGCTGCTTGGCTAATTACAATGCGTACACGCTTGTGTTGACTGCAGAAAGTGCCGGACACTGTCCTGGACGGGCATGTGGGATTCGGCATGCTTGCTGCGACTTCATTCGGATGGGTGGCAAAAAAGATCGACCTGCTGGGGTGAGAAAAACATTAAAACCACATGCTCTAGAATGCCCTCCCCGCGGCCTTTGTATATCCCTACGAATAACCCACTTTGTCGTCCTTGCGCTCGCCCTGAAATACCCTCCCGTCACATTTCGTATTTCCCTTCCCATCACCCACCTCATCGCCCTCGTGCTCTCCTCGAAACGCCCTCCTTTCACCATTACATCGCTCTTGTTCTCTTCCCTCCCATCGCCCTTCTCGTTGCCCTCGCGCTCTACCTTCCTCAAACATTTTTTTCCACGGGTCCTTGTTTCCTCTCCCTCGTTTCCGTCACCCTATCCCTCTCGTATCTCAACATCTTGGAACTCTCTGTTGTTTTCCTCTTGGTTTTCCTACCGTATGTTGCTATTGCAGATTGCAGGCCCGTGTCAAAAGTGGTCGCTCGGCGTGAATTGCACATGCTGCTGTACTAGTCGAAATTTCCATGCCATGTGCATGTGGTCTGCACGTCGCAAAATGTTTAGTATAAGTGCATGTAGTCTAGCTGTAGTGTAGTCACAAATGTATTTTGTGTGGTGGTGCACCAATCCTAGCTTGCTTCTCTTGTACCTAACATTCCATAGTGCAAACCTCTCCTTGCTTGGACTTATCACTTGTTCCTAGCTTGTGCCTAAAAGTACTTAATCTCCTCTTAGTATTATAACACAAACTTGCGACACATTTGCCCATGCGTGCGATGATTGTTGTTTCGTAAAATTGTGTGAAAGACTCGATCTGCGCCTGGAAAAAAATATGGAAAAACACTTCAACTTTCTTAAGTCTGCTGCATACTTCAAGTGGACCCAACTAGAAGGGGGGGGGGGGGGGGGGGGGGGGGGGGGGGGGGGGGGGGTTCACTATTTTAGCTGCTGGCTTTAACAGATGCTGCCTTAAACCCTGCTACAGCGAAGTCGGCGGTTTTTGACCGGTCGGTGACCTAAACCCGGACCTGCTTCGTCTCAGCCATGTGGACGCAAATTGTGCCGACGAGATCGTCTGGTCGGTGCACGAGTAACCTACACCAACTGCCTCCACACCAATCGCAACCATTCGCGATCCAACCTTTCCCGACCTCTTCGCCTAGCTAGGTTTTCCCCTATTTAGGCCTCGCTACTTTCCTTGTATAGTCATTCAGTAATCTCATCTCGTTACTTGTTATTCTGCACACTCTGCAAGTTCATTCGTAAGGGCGGGTCCCGAAAGTACAAACACATTTTATTAGGTGAAAAGTAACCACAATCTGGCGTTTCGCCACTCGCCAACCCTTTCGTCTGGCTGCGGAGAATTCTATTCTACGGGAGAGCTGAATTGCGTGGGACGCACGGTCAGAGTTTTGGCAGTGAATCTTGATTAAGAATTGGAATGCCTTGGTAAAATTCAAGCATAGCTTCACTATGAAAAGTTGATAGTACAATATTATGGTACAAGTAAGGAGAACCAAATAGTAAGGACAATGAAACGTTTTGCGGAGAACGCTTGACCTTTTCGAGTTTGGCAGTTTTTCAGGTTTACAGAGTTCATAATTGTTTACGTTTTTAGTGATGTGTTTCAGGTTCAGTTTACTTACTGATTCAAAGTGCAAATTCCGAAATGCTCTGATTGGTCGTTATTTCACGATTGGTCAAAATTCGCCCACGTTGCGAATTTTGGAGACAAGTACTTTTGTCGACCAGCAACGCTCTGCTCGACGGTGCCTGTTTCGAGCTTAATTCTGTCGACCAGCGTTTCGTCGAAACGCTGTTTTCTACCATTTCGTCGACCCGCAAGGCTCGATTTTGACGTCGTTTTTCTCCCGTTGACGAGTGCCTCGTCAATGGGAAGTTGCATAAAGCAGAAACAACACTTCAATTTCGACAAATTAACATCGATAATTGACCCGTCGTTCAGAGATAAAAGTCCCTGAAGTCGCCGATGACCACGAAACGAACACTGTTGTGCTCCGAAATGCATGGCCGACTTCGCACAAGCGAGGGGCGGGGGGGGCTTTTCTCCTCGACACTCCTCTGCCCAGCTCAAGCTTGGGCCCCCACACACAAGGTCCACCCAGAACCTACTTAATAAAATACAAGGGGATATTTTTTTGGCATGCACACCCCCGCACGCCGATCACCGCACTAGCCATGTTAGAGTACATGACACCTACTGCTGCACATCGTCATTGTCGTCGCCGATTTTGGCAAGGCGAACCTGGCCGACCGCGACAGAGCACCGGTTGAAGGCCGGAAAGTGCAGCCCTTTCGTGAGGAAGTCCGCCGGCTGCTCGGACGTCGGGGGGTATTCTAACGCAATCTTCTTGCGCTTCACCATCTGCTGCAGCCAAGCATAGCGCTGCTCCATGTGCTTGAGGTTGCCCTTCAGCCCCAAGCCCTCAGCGACCGCGATGGCGGACTGATAGTCCACATTCAGAGTAATCGGCGTTCCAGCATCGAGGAGCTGGAACTCGGCGAGGAGGAATCGAAGTCGACGGGCCTCCTTGCCTGCTTCGGTGGCCGCGATGTACTCTGAATCCGTCGAGCACAGAGTCACGCACTTGATGCGCTGACTCGTCCAGGAGACAGCTAAGCCGTCGAAGGTGAAAACGTAGTCACTCGTACTGCTGCGAGTCTGCTTGTCGCAAGCGTCGTCCGCATCCGCATAGCCGACCAGTTTCAGAGTTTCGGGTCCGCCGCCAAACTCCAGAACAGCATCGCGCGTGTCAGCGAGATAGTTGAGGCAGCGATCGACCTCGCGCCAGTGCTGGTCGCTCCTCACCGTCAGACCAGACCCCAGCTTGCTGCACGTGAATGCAATATTGGGCCGAGTTGTCGTGGTGGCAAACTGCAGGGAACCGACGTTCTGATGGTACTCCTCTTCTTCATGCGACTGGAAGTCCTCGTCGTCGAAAGTCAGCTCCGCGTAAGCGTCGACGGAAACAGGCGTCTTCGGACGCCGACCAGTCTGCTCCTCGTCGATGAAGCGCCTACGCAGCTTTCTGACGTAGGATTGCTGGTGCAGCCACAACTTCCGCGCCGGATGGTCGCGCACGATTTTGAGCCCCAAATACTTCTCGACAGGGCTCATCTCTCGGAGCTCAAAGGCAGCCTCCAGCAGCTCCTTCAGCTCCTTCAGCATCGCGGTGCTGCTGCTGGCGGCGAGCAAGTCGTCGACGTAGACGAGCACCCAGCATGCCACTCTGTCGTCGCCGACAATCAAATAGAGAGCCTCGTGAACCTGGGTCTTGCTCCAACCGGCGCCCATCAGCACAACGTCGAGCGTCGAGTTCCACAGCAGAGGACTCTGCTTCAGCCCGTACAAACTCTTCAGCAGCTTGCATACGCGGCCGGTGCCATCGTTGTAGTAAGTCGGCTGATCTATGTAGAGCACGCGATCGAGCTTGTTCTGTAGAAACGCATTCTTCATCTCAAACTGCATGAGGTGCAGGTCGAGGACGGCCACGATGCTGAGGAAAATCCGCGGCGTGACGTAGCTTCCGACCGGTGCGTACGTCTTGTCGTAGTCAGCTCCGTAGACCTGCGTGAAGCCCTTCACCACCAGGCGGGCTTTTTCGCGTGCGACCGTGTCGTCGACGTGATACTAAGTCATCAGAACCCAGCGTTTCTTCATGACATTGACGCTGGGCGGACGCTCGACCAGCTCCCATGTGCCGTTGGTGATGAGACTGCGGATCTCCTCGTCCATGGCGGCCTTCACCGCCTTGCCCTTCCAGCTCGCCAACACCTCCTTCACCGTCATCTTGGCGATGTCCCAGCGGTGCTCTGGGTCAACGTGCATATCGAGGTCGATCTCGGGCACGTCGACGTCGAACTGCGCATCGTCGAGCAGTGTGCTGTACGAGGTCGGCGACAGGCAAGCGTGGTAGCTCATCTTCTTGCAAGGCTTGCCAAAGTTGGAGTGGAATCGTCTGCCGAAACTTCCACCACGTCACTGTCGCTGGACTGCTCCCTAGTCAACAGGTCCCCATACGTCATCGCCGCCGATGACTTCAACAACGTCGCTCGATGTGCCATCGTCGAACTGCTCCCCTGTCGTCCGCTCCTCTGAAGCAGGCTCCTCATTCGACGGTTCCTCTGTCGACGGCTCCTTTGAAACGCGCTCTACGTTCGATGGCTCCCCTGTCGATGGCTCCTCCAAAACACGCTTCCCGTTCGACGTCTCCCTTGTCGGCGTCTTCTCTGAAACGCGCTTCTCTTTCGACACCGGCAGCTTCTCTGAAACGCGCTTCCCATTCGACGGCTCCCCTGTCGGGGGAGACTTCACTCCGACGCTGACTTGCTCGCTCACCCGATCACGTCGACCGCCAGCGATGCCAATGGGCGGATCCGAAGGTGACGCACCAATGCTCCCCTCATCGCTGGCGGCCGACGTGGATGCCGACTTAGGCAAGCCGGCGGTGAGTGATGGGAGGGAGGTAGGAAGAGGCGGAGGAGCGTTCGAGGAGGGCGGAATGGAAGGAGCGGGATCATCTGACGGGCCGTCGTCCTCGGTGGCGAGCAACTCAATCGCCGTCGGCAATGGACTCGTCAGAGAAGAAACCTTCGTCCGCTTTGACGCCGGCGCATGTTCCGCCTTCCACTCCTCCAGAGACATTGTCTTGTAGAAGATTGCCTTCACGGTTATGACAATGCGGTTGTCAGTAAGATCAAGCACCTCTCAGCCCTTGCTCTCCGGCAAAACACCAAGGTGAAAGCCCCAGCGTGCCTTCGGCGCCAACTTTCCGCCGCGCTGCTGCTCCGGGACCATGAACTGCACCATGCAGCCCCACACACGCGCCAGCGTAAGGTCTGGCTTCGGTTCGAACAGCAGCTCATACGGCGTCGTCCTCGGAGGAAGGGAGGCCCGTTCGAGGCAGTTACACACCCAGACGGCGTGACAAAGAACGAGGTGCCACCAGTGATGCTTCACCCCTACATGAAGCTGCATTGTCCGCACAGATTTGATGACCGTGCGCATCTCCTGTTCCGCCATGCCATTCTGCTGAAGTGTGTAGGGGCAGGTGAGGTTGTGGAGGATACCCTTGTCCTCGACAAGTTTGGTGAATTTCCTGCCAAAAAATCCGCCTCCGCGATCTGCTCGCAACCTTTTCACCGTCGTCGAAGTCTGCCGCTCCACTTCCTTCAGCCACTTCTCGAAAACGACCAGCACGTCGCTCTTCTTCGCGATCGGGCGGACCCACACAAAGCAGGTCTTGCGGTCTTGAGGGGGAGGAAGTAGAGGCTCACATCCGCGGCAGCCACACGGAAGGGGCCACAGAGGTCAATGTGCACAACGTCAAGGGCGTTTACAGCCTCGGATCCCTTCTCTGGAAAAGTATGGCGCTCCAGCTTGCCGCCGACACAAGAGGCGTACACGGCAAGTCGGCTCCATTTGACTTCTCAATGTCTAGACCGATGGCAACTTCATGCTTCGCAGAGCTCATAATCGTATCGATGCTGACGTGCGCGAGCAACTGCTGACGTGGCACGAGCCTCGCGTGCCACTTAGCCGGCTTTGACTTCATCGCCGAGGCGATCGTTCGCAGAGCAACTGCCTTTGTCGAAGATGTCGTCGATTTCGAGGAGCAGGGGCGGAGGTCGGTGCAGAGGACTCGGCCGGTGTAGCGTGCTCGACCGAGCACATCTCCTGCAACGGACACGAGCAGCATCTTATCACCCTCGTTGTGCAGCTTAACGCCGTTTTCCTTCAACTGACCAGCAAACAATAGGTTCGCGTGCACGCCCGGAACGTACAACACGTCGGGGATGAGAAACGGCTTCCCAGTCTCCCCTTTCAGAGCAACTGTGCCACGGCCTTCGACGTTCTGAAGCGCCCCATTGAATCTGCGCACGTGACGGATTTGTCCTCCTAGCTCATTTCGACGAAGACCTCTCGTGTTCCCATCAGATGATGGGAGCAGCCACTGTCGAGGAGAACCACAGTCGGATTTGCCTGCACGGCTGCTGCGACCGCCTGGAAGTCTTCGCCAGCCTCCGGCGCCAGCGAAATTGTTAGCTCGACCATGCCAACCATCCAACAAGGGCTTCCTTGCCACTCGAGGTACCGAAATTTGACGTCGACGGCGTTTTCGACGACGCAGGCTTCTCCTTCCGCGACTTGTTGTCTCGACGCCGACGATCGTCGTCAGACTTCCCGTCCTCTGATCGACGAGCGTTTTTCGACTTTCCGCAACTTTCTCTCTGATCGTTGTCAAGCTCGTCGTGGTTAAGGCAGTTATACGAGAGATGGTCAGGGTCTCCGCAAATGTAGCAGCGGCGTCCTCCTCGACGCGAACCACTGCTTCCGCGATCATTGCCCTTCACCGACTTTCCGGGGTCAACGCTCTCGGTAAACTTGGTGTTCGACGACTTTCCACCACCGCCTCCACCTCCGCCCAACTTCCCACGCTACCCCGTCTGACGTCCCTGCTTCATCGGAGCGACATAGTTAGCCTGCGGAAGGAGCACTCAAGACCGCTCAGACTCCTGCATAAACTCGTCCTGGATGATGTGACTCGAAGTGGAGTCTTCGTTCAGAGTCTCGAGTGTGCCGAGCATTATCAGCATCCGTCGCATCAGATTGTAGCTCAAGAGGAGGCCGTTGATGACATGCGTGACATACGACGCCACCGAGTACTCGAAGCCAGCCATCTCCATGTCGGCCAAAATTCGTCGCGCTCGATTGCAGTACTCGGTCGCCGATTCCTGCTCACCCATGCGAATGTTGGCCAATTTCTTCTCCAGTTGGCTGATGTAGAGGTCGTCGGTCGCTTTGTAGGTGCGCATGATGTACTGCCACGCTTGGTAGCAGGCGTCCACTTAAAGTCGGCACGGCTTCAGCGCGACTTGCACCAGCGGCGAACAACACCTCGAAAGGACCATGAAGGTCAGAAGATGAGCTGCGCAAAATTCCGCCCACAATTCAGAGTTCTTTTAGTCCAGCATCTCCACCTAGCCGTAGACGAACTTCAATCCAGCGATCCCCAGCTGAGGCTCGATGGATTCAATCCAAGTGATCAGATCGTGTCGACCTTCGAGCGGCTTCGGCACCGTAATCTTGTCCGGCGAAATTTTGAAGTAGCCGTACGCCGGCGTGATCCCTCCGTCTCGACCAGCCGATGCATGAGTCGTTGAAGTCAGCCTAACTCCACTCCGCTCAGGAGAACGACGTCGAACATCGATGTTGCCGTTCGAGCTTCCTGCAGCCGCCGTCGACCGCAGCACTTGCGCCTGCACTCCGCCAACTCCGACGTCGGCGGCTCGAATCACTCCGCGAACCCTTGTGCTTACCTCACCGACAATTTTGCATCCGTCACCTTCGTTGTGCACGGGTCGGGGAGAGGCGGACACGCCGTCCGCTTCAGCACGGGGAGGGGGATGCTCACACGCCCACTGCACACGAGTTCCTAGGAGCAAAATCTCCAAGTCCACCTCGCCGTACTCGCCAGCCTCATGGCGTGCCCGAACACCATCTAACCGCGCCTGCAAACTATCACCCCTACTCCCGCATCGACCTCCTGGTCATCATGCGGTCTAGACGGTTGCCGGCCTACAATGACTTAGATATCGGGCGCAAAAATCGGCTATTCTGAAGGTTCTAACGTGGGTCGTTCCACGCTCACCACACCATGTGGAGAATTCTATTCTACGGGAGAGTTGAACTGCGTGGGATGCACGGTCAGAGTTCTAGCAGTGATTCTTGATAGAGAGGTGGAATGCCTTCTTCAAGCATAGCTTCACTATGAAAAGTTGATAGAACAAGATTATGGTACAAGCAAGGAGAACCAAAAAGTAAGGACAATGAGCCCTAGAGAAACGTTCTGCGGAAAACGCTTGACCATTCCTGTCAGCAACGGCAGGTGAAACGACAAGCACATGTGTCTTTCACCTGGGTATGGCAGTTTCTCATGTTAACAGCTTTCAGAGTTGTTTACGTTTTTACAGTTAGTAAAAACGTGTTTCAGGCAGTGCCCTAGATATCAGACTTTGGAGTCTGAATCAGAATCCGTTCAGGTTTTTTTTTTTAACCTAGTCTGAACAAAAAAATGTATATATATGTATATTTGTGTACCTTGTCTGATTTTTCAGAGTTTTTTTATGGATTGTCTGAAATTTCTGTTATAGTCACAATAGGCTTCAATCTGCCTAAAACGAGAGATGGAGTGCACAGTCGGATTTCTGCACAGCGGCTTCAAACGTTCATAGCGATCTGGTCACAGCTCCAATCGACCTCATTCAACTTGGATCTGGAGGGTCTCAGCGTCGCCTACAATAGGCACGTTAGATCACACGATTTCATCAAGAATTGACGACACAGCGTCGGTTTGAACGAACGGCACTATGGCAGCAACATAGTCTTAGGACACACAATTACGAACAACTAGGAAGAGTTACGAGTTGGGAAGGACTCCCAGCTCCTACAAACCCCAAGAGCCGAGGTACAGTGATGGGGAACAGTGCCACACTGTCCCCAACCAAGAAGGGTCTCGAAACTACCCTTCACAAGGGCCTACACCAACTGAAATGTTACACTACACTTTGTAATGTAACTATCTTTAATATCTTGAGGTGTAGCCTTTTGGCGAGCTTCGAAAACACTTGAAGCTTGAACCAAGGCTCGGGTTCTTCATCACAAAACTCATCCTTGAGTTCTTGATGGGTCTGCTGCACACATCTGCGACACGCCGAACGTTCGACAAGCGATAAAATAGAAACCGCACAAGACAAAATAGAACCCGCGCGGGACACACAAAATGACCGCGTAATACGCGGCTAGCGATAACTCGCTATTGACTCGACACACATACTCGACATCATGACCCATCATTCACACACCATTATAAGCATGAAATATATATTTATTTCATGCACTCATACCACTCCATGCACACACGCATGTACGCACACGCACACGGACAACAAGCCGAGTGCAAACCGTAGGGTTGCACCAACAATTTCAGCCTGATTTTACAAGTGTACGCTGAGATTCAGACTTGTATCAGGGGTACACTCTGCGCGCTTATTGGAGCGAAGTTTCCTGGAAGTTTCCTTTTGATATGCTCACTTCCGAGATGGCAGTGGAGTGCCAGGATGTGAGCAACGCACACCTGAACAGCTGGAACATCCGAATACACTCGCTCATCGAGAATATCTTCCAGTTACGATGAGGAAATGGTTGCGTGGTTACGAGATTTATAAGACAAAATCTCAACACATGTAAGTTATCGCTAAAGTATTGTAAAGAATAGGCGACTTTGATGTCGATTTGCTGTAAAAACATCTGCAGCACGCACTACTGTGAAATTGCAAAGGTCCTGATTTGTAGTGAAAGTTTCATGTGGCACTGCCTGATGCTCACACGCCACGCCAAGCAACAGTTTCTGCCTGCTGCCAGCTCAGCTGCGTGGCACTTGGCCCACCTAATACAGATCGGGTGAACGATCGTATCGGTTGAATCGCAAATCCAAAATTGACAAAATCGGCACACAGGTGAGAAAATGGGTACATAATAGTAATCACACACACGACAAAACGAAATGAGATCAGCGAAAACAACCATGCATTGCACGTGACAAAAACACCGGAACGCCGTCGACATGAGCAGAGGCGATGCACAAGCATGTTGCCTGATGTACTGGTAGGCTTTAATCAGCTTCAATGCTATTATGACTATGCTTTTACAAAACTGCATGAACATCTTAACATTTGAAGTAACTGTGACAGTTCAAACAAAAAAAAAAAATACTTGTCTGAAATTTCAGTCTAAAATTTTGAGGCACCTCTGACAGACAGAGTTCCACGAGGGGTGTACTCTAATCGATTAGAGTGCCTCAAAACGAATCTAGGGGCCTGGTTTCAGGTTCAGTTTCCTTACTGATTCGAAATCTCCTAAGGAGTACAATTTCCTAAATGCTCTGATTGGTCAAATTTTGCTATTTCGCAATTGGTCGAAATTCGACCAGAAACGCTTTGCTCGACGGTGCCTGTTTTGAGCTATTTTGTCGACCAAAGTTTTGTCGAAACGCTCTTTTCTACCATTTCGTTGACCTGCAGTGCTCGATTTTGACGTCGTTTTTCTCCTGTCAACGAGTGCCTCATCCACGAGCAGTTGCGTAGAGCAGAAACAACACTTCAATTTCGACGAATTAATCTCGTCGAAAATCGACACGTCGTTCAGAGATAAAAGTCCCTGAAGTCGCCGATGACCACGAAACGAACACCGTTGTGCTCCGAAAAGCATGGCCGACTTCGCCCAAGCGAGGGCGGGGCCTTTTCTCCTCGACATGGACACGGCGCCAGACCGTACAGAAAATTTTGACGCGCTACTCAACTAGGGGTGCGTACTGTACAGACAGCGAAAGATACAGCATTTTACGCCATCGAAATATATAGAGCAGTAAGCGAAGAGTTCCTGATTCACCGCATCTCCTTTAGGCGAACTCACTTTGACGTCGTAAATTTGCGGAAAATAGGTTTCGTGGCAATGTTGACCTAGCAACAGGCCGAGACGTGGACTATAAGCCGCGGCACAGTAGAACCACGAATCTATATCCACGTTTTTGGATTTTGGATTTTTCCGAAGTGATGTCTACGTATATGTACGCCGCAACTGTACGTGTTCTATGTAAAACTGGTTCCCAATACTGCTTACGTACTTTCGGGACCCGCCCGAACACCTGCAAAAGGCGAGGGCTAGGCTAGTGTTAAGAGGAGGGTTCATAAAAACTTCCCCTAGCTGACCGACCGCCCAACCCAATCGGAAGCCCCGCCCTTAGAAATTGGAAGGAGCGGGGCCCTGAGGACGATGCTGCTCGCCCCCTTCTACCAGGGTCATCGCGGGCTGGGGTGAAAGTATATCTCTAGCCCTTTTGAGGAATGTGGGTAACAACAACGAAAGAAGAAGGCCTCTTCCACAAAACACATTCCTCACAAGAATCATCGGCAAATTTATTTTTGAGCAGTTGGGTTCAGCGGTTTTTTTTTTTTTTTTTAGGTTCGCGGTTTTGGTATCCCTCCCACTGATAGCCCTTGCGAGCCCTTTGGCGAACCCCACTTTGAGGGGGCGAGGGTTGGGCTGGGCGAGGAGGACTTTGGATCTTTCTGAGAGGGCGAACGCTTCGACAGGCTAAGGACGTGGTGTAGATCGGGGCGATTTGAGGCTGATTGCCTCGATTCGCAATCCACAATTTCCGAGAAGGTCTAGGCGGTACTTTTGGGTAATCGGGGGCAACCTGACGATCGCAATCAAGATCGCAATCGATCCTGATTGATTGCCTCGATTTGATGCAATTAAATGCAACCGATTGCAATCGACAGATTGGACATGCTTGCGATTCAGCGCGATTTGTAACCACCGTCGCTGATGATCGCAACAACTTGAGCGAATGGCGCCATTTCGAGTGAGCAACGTAATGGGCAACCTTGTAATTGCGCGATGCAGATTTAGGACGTGTCTCATGTGAAGGGTGTCAAATTATATGTTTCATATTATATATCTCTAGGTTGTGTAGGGGTGATTCCTTAGAGGGTACAACAAACTTCTCGATAGTCTTGTACCCCCTCCCCTTACCTAATCCATCATTCATTCCTCTCTAATCTTAACATGGTATAGAGCAGGAAGTTTCCTAGGGCCCACCACGGAAAACGAAATATTTTTTTTCCTGCCCGGAGCGCGCTTCGCGCCTGCCCTAGTCGCGTCTCGTGTGCCTGTCCTTAGCGGCCCGTCGCGGCCCCCTCTTAAGGTCCCCTCGCGGCCCCTCGTCAGGCCCCTCGCGACCCCGCTTAAGGCCCCTTTGCGGCCCCTTTCGCGGCCTCGTCGCCGCCCCTTCGCGGCTCCGTCGCCGCCCCTTCGCGGCTCCGTCGCCGCCCCTTCGCGGCTCCGTCGCCGCCCCTTCGCGGCTTCGTCGCCGCCCCTCGCCGCCCTTCGCGGCCTCTCCAGGACCCGTCGTGGTCCCCTTCGGCCTCGTCTGCAGCAGCTGCCGCCGCCGAACCTGCAGCAGCTGCCGCCGCCGAGCCTGCAGCAGCAGCCGCCGCTCGACCTGCAGCAGCTGCCGCCACCGAACCTGCAGCAGCTGCAGCCGCCGAGCCTGCAGCAGCAGCCGCCGCCGACCTGCAGCAGCTGCCGCCGCCGAACCTGCAGCAGCAGCCGCCGCCGACCCTGCAGCAGCAGCCGCCGCCGCCCTGCAGCAGCAGCCGCCGCTCGACCTGCAGCAGCTGCCGCCACCGAGCCTGCAGCAGCTGCCGCCGCCGAACCTGCAGTAGCAGCCGCCGCCAGACCTGCAGCAGCTGCCGCCGCCGAGCCTGCAGCAGCAGCCGCCGCCGACCCTGCAGCAGCTGCCGCCGCCGACCCTGCAGCAGCAGCCGCCGCCGGACCTGCAGCAGCTGCCGCCGCCGAGCCTGCAGCAGCAGCCGCCGCTCGACCTGCAGCAGCTGCCGCCACCGAGCCTGCAGCAGCAGCCGCCGCCAGACCTGCAGCAGCAGCCGCCGCCAGACCTGCAGCAGCAGCCGCCGCCGACCCTGCAGCAGCAGCCGCCGCTCGACCTACAACAGCTGCCGCCGCCGACTCTACAGCAGCTGCCGCCGCTGAGACTGCAGCATCTGCCGCCGTCGACCTTACAGCAGCTGCCGCCGCCGACCCTGCAGCAGCTGCCGCCGCCGAGCCTGCAGCAGCTGCCGCCGCCGTCACGACTGCCCCGGCCCTGCCCTGCTAGAGCCGCACTGCCCTGCCCTACCGCGCTACTGCTGCTGCTGTCACTGCTACTGACACTGCTACTGTTCCTCCTACTGCTACTATGGCTAGCCCTCCTGTGCTAGCTTTCGATGCTGAGGGCCGCCCAGTGAAGTTTGACACCTGGCTAGATGACCTGCACCTCTTCCTACAGCTCACTGCCAAGGAGGACATTTCACTGTACGATCACGCCCTAGGCCATGCTACTGCCCCTCCTACCACTGCTGACAGCACTCAGCGCTCGCAGTGGCAGACTCGTGACGCCCACGCTCGCTTTGCTATTCGCAACTCCCTGCCGCTAGATGAGCGCGAGCACTTTGGCCAGCACAAGACTGCTAAGGAGCTGTACACTGCTGTCGTTGCTCGCTACTCCTCACCTGCTTCTGCCGCACTAGGCCGCCTCTCTCTCCCCTACCTGTTCCCCGACCTGGCCTCCTTTCACACTGTCGCTGACCTCATCACCCACCTCAAGACTAGTGAGGCCCGCTTTCGCGCTGCTATGCCTGACGAGTTCCTGGCTAGCAACCCCCCACCGCTCTGGCTCACTCTCTACCACATCGTCACCCGCCTCCCTGACTCTCTGCGCGCAGTCAGGGATCACTTTCTAGCTCGCTGCCCCACTGAGCTCACCATTGCCCTCCTCGAGAAGGAACTCCTTGCAGCTGAGGCGAGCATCGTCGCTGTAGGTGCCTCTCGTGGCGAGCCCCGCACCCCTTTCTTTGAGGGGTGTTCCCCTTCCCCCCTTCTCCCCTCTGTCGCCTCTGCTTCTGCTGTCGACCTCCTTGGTGCTGAGAAGGTCGGGACCGCGTCTGCTCCGAGCGGGCGCCGCAGGAACAAAGGGGGCAAGGGTGGAGGTGGCGGCGGGGGAGGCGGGGGTGGAGGCGGTGGGAGTGGAGGAGGGGCTGGAGAGGCTAGTGGCGGCAGTGGGGGTGGTGACGGCAGCGGCGGAGGCGGTGGCAGGGGCGGGGGCGGCAGCAGGGGCGGAAGTGGTCATGGCAGCGGCAGAGGAGGAGGTGGTCGAGGAGGTGGCGGCGGCGGTGGTGGTCGTGGAGGCGCTGGCGGTGGTCTGAGCCAGCAGCACACTCCGTCGCTCCAGGAGGCCCGTGAGTGGTATTCCCAGCGCCCGGGGGCGCGTGGCTTTAGCTGCACGTACGTCATCCGCACTGGTGACCGCACTGGTCAGACGTGTGGGAGGCCGCACCCCACGCAGCGCTGTTTCTCGCGCCTTGACGACGCTTGGCGCGCTCAGTTCCCTGACGGCGCTGAGCTGCCCCGCTGGCTTGATCTGGAGAGGAAGGGAGTTGATATCTGGGCTCTAGACTTTGATGCTATTCTCACTGCCATGTATGCGATGTTTACTAGTGGAGAGGGTGCTCAGTACTTGCGTGTTCCGCCCGACCCGGGCATTCTGACCAATGAGGCTGCTGCTCTAGGTGCTAGTGAGACTGCCACTACAGGTACTCTCGTGTCTGCCACCTCAGGTGATGGTGAGGCTGTCGCTCTAGGTGCTAGTGAGTCTGTCTCCCCTGGTACTGAGTCGACTGAGGCACTGCACACCTTCACCCTGGACTCAGGTGCTTCTCGCTGCTTCTTTCGTGACCGCACTGCCCTTGAGCCGCTTGCTCGGCCAGTTGCTGTCTCCCTCGCTGACCCCTCTGGGGGTCCGGTCATTGCGACCTCCTCCACTGTTCTTCCCTATCCTGCGGTCCCGTCAGGCACACTGTCAGGTCTCTACCTCCCCTCGTTCTCTACGAACTTGGTGGCAGGTTGTGCGCTCCAGGACGGGGGTGTTCACCAGTTCACCCCTGCCTACGAGCGCGTGACACACTGTACGTGTGCTCGGACGGGCCGTCACCTGGCTACCTTCACTCGGCAGCCGGGGTCGGACCTGTACACACTGACCACTGAGTCCCCTCAGGTAGCTGCGTCTGCGTCTGCGTCAGGTCAGCTGTCGGCCCCCTGCTCGTGTCGCTCTCTGGCGCACGAGACCGTCCTCTGGCACCACCGACTTGGTCACCCGTCTGTGCAGCGCCTTCGTGCCATGCACAAACGGTACCTTGTCTCTGGTCTTCCCAGGGTTCTCCCTCCCCTCCCACCCTCGCCTGCTCCTCCCTGTCTTCCATGTCTCGAGGGGCGGCAGCGCGCCGCTCCTCACTCCTCCTCCTTTCCCCCGACAACTGCTCCCTTGCAGACGCTCCACATGGACGTGTGGGGCCCAGCCCGCGTCCGTGGTCAGGGTCAGGAGAGGTACTTCCTGATAGTTGTTGACGACTACTCGCGCTACACCACAGTCTTCCCCTTGCGCACCAAGGGTGAGGTCCCTGGTGTTTTGATCCCCTGGATCAGCAGAGCTCGTCTCCAGCTCGGCAAGTGTTTTCGCTCGGACTTTCCTGTCCTGCGCTTGCACTCTGACAGAGGTGGTGAGTTCTCCTCCGACCTCTTGGCAGCCTACTGTGCCGAGCACGGCATTGAGCAGTCGTTCACGCTTCTGGCCTCTCCACAGCAGAATGGGGTTGCTGAGCGCCGCATTGGCTTGGTCATGGAGATCGCTCGTACCTCCCTGATCCATGCGGCTGCTCCCCACTTTCTGTGGCCATTTGCGGTCCGCTACGCTGCGCATCAGCTCAACCTCTGGCCCCATGTCTCCTTACCGGAGACTTCCCCGACACTGCGTTGGACGGGAGAGGTTGGCGATGTGTCGCGTTTTCGGGTCTGGGGATCCCGAGCTTTTGTTCGCGACACGTCCGCGGACAAGCTCTCCCGTCGCGCAGTCCCCTGTGTCTTTCTTGGCTTTGTCCCGGACGCGCCTGGTTGGCAGTTTTACCACGTCACCTCGCGCCGGGTTCTGCCCTCTCAGGACGTCACTTTTGACGAGTCCGTCCCCTTCTACCGCCTCTTCCCCTACCGCACTGCCCCACTCCCCCCTCTGCCTCTCTTCCTCGCGCCAGGTACTGCTGACGCAGACCCCCTCCCCCCTCAGGGTGCCGCTCCCTCAGGTGTGTCCCAGGTAGACCCGGTTGAGCCTGTCGAGGTAGCTGTCGACTCTCGTCCTGCTAGGGGTGCTGAGCCTGCGCGTGAGGAGCCTGGGGGTGCTGAGCCTGGGGGTGCGGAGCCTGGAGGTGCGGAGCCTGGAGGTGCGGAGCCTGGGGGTGCTGAGCCTGGGGGTGCTGAGTCTGGGGGTGCTGAGTCTGGGGGTGCTGGGCCTGGGGGTGCTGAGTCTGGGGGTGCTGAGCCTGGGGGTGCTGAGTCTGGGGGTGCTGCGTCTGGAGGTGCTGAGCCTGAGCGTGCTACACCTGGAGGAGCCCTCTCCTCCCAGCAGCTGCAGGAGAGGTACCTACAGTACTGCCGCCTCCGGAGAGGTGCTGCTGGAGCTGGTACCAGTACTTCCCCTCCTACCCGGGAGCTCCCCTCCCTTCAGCAGATCCGAGAGTGGTACACGCGGCGCTGCAGTCTTCGGAGTGGAGCTCCTGGTGCTGCGGACCCTGGAGGTGGAGCTGCTACTGGTGCTGAGGACTCGGGCGGTGGAGCTGCTGCTGGTGCTGAGGACCCGAGCGGTGGAGCTGCTGCTGGTGCTGAGGACCCGGGCGGTGGAGCTGCTGCTGGTGCTGAGGACCCGGACGGTGGAGCTGCTGCTGGTGCTGAGGACCCGAGCGGTGGAGCTGCTGCTGGTGCTGAGGACCCGGGCGGTGGAGCTGCTGCTGGTGCTGAGGACCCGGGCGGTGGAGCTACTGCTGGTGCTGAGGACCCGAGCGGTGGAGCTGCTGCTGGTGCTGAGGACCCGAGCGGTGGAGCTACTGCTGGTACTGAGGACCCTGGCGCTGGTGTCTCTGCTGGCTCTGGAGACGCTGCGCGGCCGCGACTGTACTTCTTGCCGCTCCTTCAGTAGGTTCTTGGTCAGGCTCCTCCTCCTTATCCTCCTCCCTCCGTAGAGTGTCCTCCGCCTATCCAGTCGCAGTCAAAGTTACTGCCTGCCTCGCCTCTTCCTGGTCCTTCTCCTTACACAGGTCCGACAGGAGGTCTTACAGAGTGTCGTGAGCCTGAGTCTCGTCCTGCGTCGCCTGTTCGTACTGCTCGCACTGGTCGTCGTGTCCCACGTGAGCGTCCTCCTCCTGTCCCTGGCACTCACTACATGACTCTGCGTCCCTCCACTGCTCCTCAGCGTGTCCCTCTGCCGTCTCCTCCTGCTTCCTCTCTTCCTACTCTTCCTGACCCGGAGTCTGACTCCCGTCGTGCTGCCAGTCCCACTGTCACGCGTCTTCTCGCCACTGTTGTCACTGACCCTACCTTTGAGTCCTCTGCTGCGTCTGCTCTGGTCGCTGAGTTGATAGACTTTGCTGCCCGGTATCGTCTAGACTACGCCGCTAGCCTTGTTGCTGAGTCTGAGTCTGTCTGTCCTCCGTCCGTCGGGGGTGAGTGTGCTCTTGGCACGGACGTCCTTGAGGACAGACAGGAGGAGTTCCAGTGCTTTGCTGCTGCTTTGCCCCATCTCGTGTCCATGCTAGTTGCCCCTGAGGGAGACCCGAATGCACCAGACATCCCGACCCCGCGCTCTTACGCTGAGGCGATGGCGGGTCCCTACTCCTCTCAGTGGCCATGAACGCAGAGATGGCTTCGTGGAAGTCCACAGGCACCTACGTCGACGAGGTTCCCCCACCTGGGGCGAACATCGTCAGTGGCATGTGGATTTTTAGGGTGAAGCGGCCGCCGGGTTCTCCTCCTGTCTTCAAGGCGCGCTACGTTGCTCGAGGCTTTAGTCAGCGAGAGGGAGTCGACTTCTTCCAGACCTTCTCCCCCACCCCGAAGATGACCACTCTTCGGGTGCTGCTGCACATAGCCGCTCACCGTGACTACGAGCTTCACTCACTTGACTTCAGCACTGCTTTCTTGCAGGGCAGCCTGCACGAGGAGATCTGGCTGCGCCGCCCTCCTGGCTTCACTGGGTCGTTTCCTCCTGGTACCCAGTGGAGACTCCAGCGGCCGGTCTACGGTCTCCGTCAGGCGCCACGTGAGTGGCACGACACACTGAGGACGACACTTGCGGCTCTTGGGTTCGCTCCCTCCACTGCTGACCCGTCGCTGTTTCTACGCACCGACACCTCGCTGCCGCCGTTCTACATCCTCGTGTACGTCGACGACTTGGTCTTTGCCACTGCTGACACCGCGGCACTCGCCCACGTGAAGTCGGAGCTGCAGAAGAGACACACGTGCACAGACCTGGGTGAACTGACAAGCTATCTTGGCTTGCGGATCACCCGGGACAGAGCACGGCGCACCATCACCTTGACTCAGTCACACATGGTGCAGCAGATCCTTCAGCGCTTCCGCTTCACGTACTCCTCGCCTCAGTCCACTCCCCTGCCTACCGGTCACTCGCTCTCAGCTCTGCCTTCGGATGAGTCCGTAGAGCCGAGTGGCCCGTATCCAGAGCTTGTGGGCTGCCTCATGTACCTGATGACCTGCACTCGACCTGACCTTGCATACCCTCTTAGCATCCTTGCACGCTATGTCGCTCCTGGCCGTCACAGGAAGGAGCACATGGATGCCGCTAAGAGGGTGTTGTGCTACTTGTGCAGTACGTTGGGCATGGGGCTAGTGCTTGGAGGGCGAGACCGAGTTGTACTTACTGGACACTCAGACGCTTCTTGGGCGGACGACCAGGCTACTCAGCGGTCGTCTCAGGGCTACACCTTCAGTCTTGGCTCTGGCTCAGTTTCTTGGCGTTCTACACGCTCTTCTTCTGTTCTCAGCTCCAGTTGTGAGGCTGAGATCTACGCCACAGCCATGGCGGCCCAGGAGCTACGCTGGCTGACCTACCTGCTGACCGACTTGGGAGAGCGGCCTCGTTCTCCTCCAGTGCTATACGTCGACAACAAGGCTGCCATTGCCTTGTGTGAGGAGCACAGACTGGAGCACAGAACGAAGCACATCGCCCTGCGGTACTTCCTTGCTCGAGAGCTGCAGCAGCGCGGTCAGCTTCGTCTGCGTTACGTGGCCACTGAGGCCAACACTGCTGATGTGTTCACCAAGGCGCTTCAGCCTTGTGACCATCAGCGTTTTTGTACTCTTCTAGGCCTTGTACCTGCTGGGCCTCACTTGCTTACTGCTTGACTCTGTTTGTACTGTGATCTCTATATATCTTCCTGCATGCTTACACTTGCTAGGTTGTAATCATTGTACTACTTGCTCTATTATAAAACTGCATGTGAACTGGCCTTGTGGCCACCTGCTTGTGCTCAGATTGTGTGGTGTCCTTGAGATCCACCCTGGGCTTTGTCTTATTTGCTCTTCTGCTTGACTGGTCTTGTGACCACTGTTAGGTTTGGCTATCCCCCCTACTTCACCTATGGGGGTGTGTCAAATTATATGTTTCATATTATATATCTCTAGGTTGTGTAGGGGTGATTCCTTAGAGGGTACAACAAACTTCTCGATAGTCTTGTACCCCCTCCCCTTACCTAATCCATCATTCATTCCTCTCTAATCTTAACAAAGGGTCCGCTGGATCTGGTCCGCGACCAGAATTTATATGCCTGGTCCGGGGTTCTGGTCCGACTGACCGACTTTGGCGGACAAGCGTTGGACCAGACACGGACTGGTCTGCCTGATGCGTCGCGTCTTGGGCTGCACAGTATTTGTGAGTTGCATTAGTGGCGACGAAATTGAAATCGAGTTACCTTTTCATTTCGTCCAAGCAAACATCTCGCGGGAGACGTACGAAACAAGAAATTTCGCAAAAAAAAAAAAAAAAAAAAAAAAAAAAAACGTTGACCACCCACTGTTTACGGACCAAGCGCGGACCGGTCTGGAGGACAAAAAAAGGCATCGTTTTAGTGTCATTCGAACAGTATAACGGGTTACACGCCCCGCATTCTGATCCAGGTCCGCCCCTAGTTCAAGCTCTGATTCTTGAGCTGGTCCGCGAGGTCCGAGCCGGACCTCGTAGATTCGGACATCTGAGACACCCTCTTAGTCGCTTAGTTTCGCCAACTTTGAGAAGGTGTCTCATTTGTCTGGTCCGCTCCGACCTGGTCCTTTACTAAAAATTTGCACACCTGGTCCGAATTTCTGGTCCGACGGACCCACCTCGCGGACCAGGCGTGGACCAGACACAGACTGGTCTGCATGATAAGTTTTTTTGCGACAAACAGTAAGCACGCAAAGTAGACATGCTGAAATCGAGTTACCATCTTTTGTGCCAGGCATGATTCTACGTCCAGTCGAACACGAAAAACATATGTGGCGAGAAATTTTGCAAATAAACGTAGGAATTGCTACAGTTACGGACCAGGCACGGGCTGGTCTGCCGACTAGGTCAACGGCACCGTTGTAGTGCCATCTATAACGGTGGTAAAAACTCCCGCATCGTTCCAGTCAGTCGCCGGTTCACGCGCTGGTTCTCGAGCTGGTCCGTCGGGTTCGCTTCGGACCCACGTGGACTCGTGTATTTGAGACGCATCATGGGTTGTAAGGGGTATACAACCAGCATATAAGGCGTGTCTGAGATTCCACTCTGCTTCGAAGAAAAAATATCGTCGGACCACGCGGCGTGGGAGGCGATCGATGTTTGCGTAACATGGGGGCAATCACACCCAATCGATCCCGAACTGATCCAACCGACCACCGATTGCGAGAGATCGAGGCGATCTGCACCACGTCCTAACACCCTGCATTTAGGTTCCGGGCCGTTAAAGCCCTTTGACACCAATAGCAGGGCTGACCGTGAAAAAAGCCCTAAATCGAAACAGGCGCGAAAATTCTGCGGGCGTTGGTGTTAGGGCGTGTCTCTTTTTTTATTTTATCGATTTTGATGGACTGTCCGCTTGTACGTAAACGGACATTACAATAGCGAGAATCGGATTGTCCGATTCAAAAATTTGAAACATTGGACAGTCCGTAGGCAAAAGCATCACTTTTCTGAGTGCATCAGATTTTCGAAGTACTGTAGCATCGCCAGGCATCGTACACTAAACTCTGTCACACCCCATCGCCAACATGGCATAGCCTGGTCGCGGCTCGATGCCCCCCGAAAGCCAACCGTCTGCCTTTTACACAATTCACATCACATTGGGAGACTAAAAAACAGAGCAATACACACAGAGCACTATCAAACCAGGAAAATTGCACTGCCATGTCTAGGAGGCTGCTCCTATCGGTGCTTCACCTGCTTTACAGAAGCTACCAAGACTTCATCGTCCGTCCAGCCTTTGACCAGCTGATGGATGTTATTCTACTGCTCGAGGACGATGGCCGCAACACCATGCGCCGTGACCGTGAAAATCAGCGGGCACGATGGGATGCCCTCCTCGACTCCTTGCCTCGCCGCATATTCATTGAAACGTTCAGAGTTAATCGGGCCGTGTTTGACTACCTAGTAGAGGCGTGGCTAATGCGGAACGGTGACCGTAGACGAGTAGTGCTTATAGAGACGGTGGTGGCTATGACTCTGGTGTATCTTGGCACGGGTGCCACCTTCCATCAAGTGGGCTTGCAATTTGGTGTTGTCCCTCAACATGCCTTCCGCCTCATCTACGGGTTCATTGCGTTCATTGTCAACGTGTTGGAGCCTCTGTGGGTTACACACCCCACCCTTGAGCAATGTGCAAAAATGGCAGCAGAGTTCACATACGAGGGAGGAATCCCAGGAATCATTGGAGCATTGGACGAGACTTTTATTGAATGCCGGGGGTTCGGACGCGACAAAGAAGACTTTAAAAAACAGAAAGGGTTTCTACTCTATCCACCTACATATAGCATGTGATAGCAACGGCATTATCTGGGACTACAACATCGGCTACCCCGGGAGTGTGAATGACGCTCGGGTGTTCAACAACTCACCCCTCCGGGAGTGCTTGGAAGCCGGAGAATTAGGCAACTACATGCTGGTCAGCGACGCCGCGTACGCCCTGAAAAGCTACACATGCGTCCCTTGGCGTGCTCCTCCGGGAAGGGCTCTGCCAAGGGCGAAGGACAAATGGAACACACAACAGTCAAGGCAACGGATGGTGGTTGAACAAGTGAACGGGAGGTTGAAGGGGAAATGGAGGATTTTAGATGCACGGATGGAGTGTCATAGTGACCGCGTCCCCCAGGTCGTGAGCGCGTGCGTCGCGATGCCCAACATAGAGCTCACGATCGGTAGCCGCGATCGTCTTGGCCCGCCGAACGAGCGGGATCGTTGGTGGCTCGCGGGTCCCGCCTCAAGGCTTCGACTTACCAGCGCCGAGGTCCGCGGGTTCACGCCTCGTCTTCGGATGAAGAGGTGGACTACGGCGATCGACGCCTCCTACTGCGTCGCTCATCCGCGAAGCCGCGAAGCACCTCCCGGGTAAGCGCCTCGAACTTGCCCCAATTCTCCTCTTAAACTTGTCGTTGTGGTCGCGAAGCTCGCGAACAAGATCCACGGTGCTTTGGGCTCTAGATCGGCCAGCAGATTTCTGACCGAGCCCCTTTGATCCGGTCTTACCCCCCTTGCCGTCCTTGCCTTCGGGCTGCTGGCGAGGATACTGATACCATGCATGCCGGCTGCATCCCTCTTGCCCATCAGACGACGCGAGCGCTCCCCCGACTTGGCGACGACCACGGATCGAGACACCCGTCGTCGCACCTGATTCCGTCGCGGCGGCAGTAGGAGACGCGGAGGGGATGGTGTCTGGCGAAAGAGGGGACACATTCCCGCAGCAGGTTGTGGTGTCTCCAGGAGGGGAAGGCGCGGGTGTCGCGCGCGGGGGGATTGGGCGTCGGAGATGTTGGTGCGACCACACCAGTCGGCGGGGTCTCAGTAACGGTCGGGGGGTCAGAGGGTATGGGATCTGGGAGTGGAGCAGCCGGCGGTGGGAGCGCGATGCTGGGAGGCGGACTGTCCACGTTCGCGACGGCGGATGTTGTACGCGACGTGGGCGTCGCATTCGTCGTAGCTGGGCGTTAGTGGGAGCTGGCGTTGCCGTCGCAGACCTTGAACCTGCGGATCGATTGACGCCCGTGCCTGCAAGGACGGGGGGGGGATGGTACTCGGGCGCTCACCCCATAAAGCGTCGCCGAGGTGGTACCAAGCAGGCAGACTAGTGGCGCGGCCGGCCCCCAAGCGCTTGATGCGATCGTTGATGCGGTGCCACTGCTCCTTCATGCGATTGTACTTGGCCTTGAGAGCAGCGACGTCGTGGCGCCACGTCGAATTCTGCAGCAGGAGCTCCTCCTGGATGAGCGGGTACTAGCTGCGGTCTTGCTGACCCGTACGCGCGCGGATCTGGGCCTGGCGGGTGATGAAAGCGACGAGGACCTCCCACTCCTCCTCTGGTGTCCAGCGCGGCATCGTCCTCCCAGTAGATCTGCGTGACGGAGCTGTGGTCTCGCGGGTCGGGGACGTCTCCTGCTCAGCAGGCTCCTCCTCAACCTCCCCGAGCGTCGTGGCGTTGTCCATATCTGCGCCTAACCCGTAGTCGTCGTCGGCGTCGTACGAGGCTGTGGGAGACGGGATGTGGTAGACCCACCAGTCAGCTTGCGTGTTGGTGGTTGTGGACGGGGTTTGAGCGTTGGCGGGAGGATGATTCTAGATCTGAGACTCTTGTGTCTCTGGAGCAGTAGCATGATGATCAGGTTGGGTAGAGGTACTAGGGACGGAGGTGTTGGATGTGGTGTTTGCCGGTCCAGTGTTTTCATTTCCGCTAGACTCCTCCATTGCGTGCTGAATGTGGTGGTTCGGTTCGAAGTGCAGTGGGTTTTGTAGTGTAGCGGGGGTAGTGGGGGTGTCAATGGTTCAATGTTCAGTCTGGCGCCTCGCGCCAAAAACGAGTTGGAGATGCGGCTCGGTTTCTTATTTTCGAGATGTTCGCGCGCCAATCAGCTGTCAGAGACGGAGTACCGTTCGTTTGCTTATCGAACTGACAAATGAGCACTTTGTGAACCGTTTCTTGGAGGGAAAAGTGATGCGACCGTTCGAACTTCGGGCGAACTCGCGAAGCCATTGGCGAATGTAAGGAAAACCCTTTTTTCCTTACTGGGATTTACTCAACAGCGTACAACCCCAACTTTCGAAAGTGCACGTTCGGCCGGTTTGCTCGCTGCCGAAGCAACCTCGCGTCGCCTTCGGCTTTCCTTTGCCCAACCTGCACTCAACCTCGTGTTCCCGAGGTTCCCGCCTAGCTAGGTTGCCTCGCTATATAAACGCATGACTTTCATTGTATCGTCAGTCCATCAAGTCACAGCCTCGTTATTCGTTATTCCGCGCAACTCTGTTTGACAACTCATAACACCTGGTATCAGAGCTACTTTCCTAGTTCACCCCGCTTTTCCAGGGTAGTTTAGAGGCACGGGTGTGACTGGTACGGTGGGCTGCAAAGCGGTTGGTTGCAAAGTTTATTAAATTAAACTTGCCCGACTCCGATAGCTTTTGCGCTTGCACTGTTGCCGGATAGTCACGGAGACCCACTTGCCTGTTAGACGTAGCTTGCGACTCATGGACCAGGAGGCGTTCAACAAACTTATGCAGCAAGTGGCAGAAATGACGGAAGGCATGAAGGCGTTAACGACGGAAGTGGAGAGACTACGTGAAGAAAACAACGAGCTACGCCAGGCGCGAGGTGAAGAGCGTCAGGAGTCGCCCGTCAAAGATGGCGAAACCACCAGTCAAGTGGCGAGCGACCCTAATGCAACTGGCGAGCTCCCACGAGGCACCGAAGAAGGCGACAGGCGGACAGCGCCGGCAACAGCAATTGCAGTTACGACAATCAAGATCAAGCCCGCGAGCCCGCCCCCGTTCAACCCTACGGACAAGGGTACTACACTCAAGGGGTGGCTGTTCGGCGTGGAGGTCTTCTTCACTGCTGCAAACGTTGACGACGACGCCGCGCGTAGCCGGGATCTCATGTAGTCCAGCTGTTTTGCAGTTGGTGAATTGCGCTAAGTTGTGATTGGTTGACGAGGTTGAGGGGTTGACGAGAGCTGAAACGAAAGATGCGAAGCAAACAAAAATCGCATGCTGCTTCCGAACCACCTAGGTATGGAAAACTGGTTGGGTCCCGAAGCTAGTTTCCCAGCAATGTGTCTCAGCTGCCGAAAAATCTCATGTACACAAATTTGTTTTGCAATTGCTTCACGGGCAAAACTGAAATCAGTCGCACACTGAACCTCCAACCCAACCACTTAATTTTGTCAGAGGTCCACTGGAGATCCCCGATGATCCTAGGGAAGGGTTACAGGCACATCGGCCTGGGGGGTTATGGGCGCACTTACCCGCCATACAAAGAAGCCCTTTTATCCCAGTGGTTAGTGGCTGGGATTCTGACATGGTATCAGAGCAAAGGTCTCGGGTTCGAATCCCGGTGTGTGCACCTCGGGCATCCCAGTGCGGGGGGGTGTCAGAGGTCCACTGGAGATCCCCGATGATCCTAGGGAAGGGTTACAGGCACATCGGCCTGGGGGGTTATGGGCGCACTTACCCGCCATACAAAGAAGCCCTTTTATCCCAGTGGTTAGTGGCTGGGATTCTGACATGGTATCAGAGCAAAGGTCTCGGGTTCGAATCCCGGTGTGTGCACCTCGGGCATCCCAGTGCGGGGGGGTGTCAGAGGTCCACTGGAGATCCCCGATGATCCTAGGGAAGGGTTACAGGCACATCGGCCTGGGGGGTTATGGGCGCACTTACCCGCCATACAAACAAGCCCTTTTATCCCAGTGGTTAGTGGCTGGGATTCTGACAAATTTCGCCTACATAATCAGGGTGACTAGTTGGTCAATTGTTTTGAAGTTGACGCCAATGTCTCTTACTTGAGATCCTGGCTTTAATTACGCTGTATCGCTTTTGCTAGGCCCGGCACTGGAGTGGTGGCGACGTACCTTGGACACGGGGACCCCGACAGGTGTGACACATGCGGAAGACGGGACTTCCGACTCTGCTAATGGGAGGGCATCATCAATATTCGGTGTGGCCACAATTCGCACGTGGAAACAGTGGGGCGCAGCCTTACGAGAGCGTTTCGAGCATGTATCCGCCTCGGAACACGCTCGCATGAAGCTGCGTACCTGGTCGCAGTTGGCTTCTGTTCAAGACTACACGGCGTCGTTTATGGCGCTCGCGGATCAAGTGGACGACATGGCGGAAGCTGAACGGTTGGATAAATACATCAGCGGCTTGAAGTATGAGATACAGTACGAGGTGCGCCGCAGCCGTCCAGCAACATTCAACGAAGCCGTCCGATTGGCCGAGAGCACAGACGCGCTGATGCAGTGGGCGAGATCGAGTTCTCGGGAGGGAAACCGATTTCGTGGACAGACCCAGCGGGCCACGATTAACGGAGTCCATGCGCCAGACCGCCCTTTTACAGGGTTGTGTTTTAAGTGCGGGAAGCCGGGCCACATGTATAAAGACTGCCCCGACAGGACGCAGGGAAAGAGGAACGACGGGAAGGAGCCGGGAAATGGGAAGAGTCAGTAACAGACGGGCCCCTTACTGACTGTGCTCTGTCGCCCGAACCCCACCATCCCCACCGAGTCGTGGTTCCGATTCATGCAATCGATCGCACTCGGACGAATAACGGGGGTGAACATGTGGATCACCCTGTGCTGGTTGTTGGCACGGTTGTTAAGAAAAAAATAAAAATGTTCGTCGATGGCGGGGCTAGCCATAGCCTCTTCAATCTGGCGACAGCAAAAAAATGCAAGTTGCAGCTGGACAGGTGTCTGCCCGAAATTGACGCCCGCCTCGTGGATGGGACGCCTCTGGCGATTTTGGAAGAAACACGGACGGTGCGGATTGAGTGCGGCGACAATTTCGGCTTCAGCATGAAGTTTCTCGCGACGACGTTGGACGGATGCGACGTGCTCCTGGGACGCGATTGGCTGCGACGGCACAACCCGATAATCGATTGGACGACGGGATCGTGCAGCATCAGCAAGAACGGGGGGCTGATTACTCTGCCCGCGTGGACTCCGGACTGCATCGAGTCTACATGCGTCAAAGCCATCACGATTACACGCCACGTCAACAGGGGTGCGCAACTGTTCGCCGTATGCTTGCGCGAGTTGGCAGCCGACACCGACGGAAACGACATCGAGAAGCTGTGCGCAGCTGTACCACCTGATTTAGCGGAGCTGATTCGACAATACCCCGACATCTTCCCCGACGACCTGCCACCTGGACTACCACCCGAACGCCCCGAGGACCACAAAATCCAACTGGAACCCGGCGCGCAACCGACTGTTCGTACACAGTGGCGGTTGACTCAGCCTGAACATGCGGAGCTTCGAAGTCAACTTGAGTCACTGTTGGAGAAGGGCTTCATCCGACCCAGTACTTCGCCCTTCGCCGCACCGATCCTGTTCACACCGAAGAAGGACGGCGGCATTCGCATGTGCATCGACTATCGCGCGCTTATCCGGGTTACCATCAAATCTCGCTATCCCATCCCACGCACCGACGACTGTCAGAATCCCAGCCACTAACCACTGGGATAAAAGGGCTTGTTTGTATGGCGGGTAAGTGCGCCCATAACCCCCCAGGCCGATGTGCCTGTAACCCTTCCCTAGGATCATCGGGGATCTCCAGTGGACCTCTGACACCCCCCCGCACTGGGATGCCCGAGGTGCACACACCGGGATTCGAACCCGAGACCTTTGCTCTGATACCATGTCAGAATCCCAGCCACTAACCACTGGGATAAAAGGGCTTGTTTGTATGGCGGGTAAGTGCGCCCATAACCCCCCAGGCCGATGTGCCTGTAACCCTTCCCTAGGATCAATCGGGGATCACCAGTGGACCTCTGACAACGACCTCCTCGACCAACTTCGCGGCGCTCGCTACTTCTCGAAGATTGACCTACGCGGCGGTTACCACCAAATTAGAGTCTTCGCTGACGATTGTCACAAGACCGCCTTCCGAACCCGCTACGGCAGTTACGAGTTCACCGTGATGCCCTTTGGCCTCACGAATGCGCCATCAACATTCCAACGCACCATGAACAGGGTGTTTCGCGACCTGCTGGACAAGTGTGTTATCGTCTACTTGGACGATATTCTGATTTTTAGCAGGACACGCGAGCAGCACCTCCGCGACCTCGACGCAGTGTTTAAGCGGCTACAGGAGAACCGGCTCATCACCAAAGGCTCTAAGTGCGAGTTCTTTAAGCAAGAGTTGGAGTTTTTGGGGCACGTCATCTCACGCGACGGCATCAAAATCGACCCGAAGAAAATCAAGACCATCCAGGAGTGGAAGGCCCCGACTAATGTCACGGAACTTCAGAGTTTTCTGGGGTTTGTGAATTATGTCCGGCGGTTTATCCCGAATATGGCGGGGATAACCGGCCCGCTGACCGACTTGCTGCACAAGGACAGGAACTTCGTGTGGGGGGAGGAAGCTGAGGCGGCTTTTCAGGAGTTGAAGCAGTTGCTGGTGTCCCCTCCGGTTCTTCGCATCGCCTACCCATCCAAGCCGTTCGAAGTTGTCACCGACGCCTCAGATTTCGCCATCGGCGCAGTGCTGCTCCAGGATTTTGGCAACGGCTTACAACCGATCGCCTACGAGTCACGCAAGTTGCAGGCAGCCGAGCGCAACTACCCGATTCACGACAAGGAGATGCTCGCCATCATTCACGCGTTTAAACTGTGGCGATGCTACCTGACTGGCGCCGACGTCACTGTTCGCACCGATCATAAATCCCTACAGTACCTCCGAGCGCAACCCAACCTCAACCCGCGACAAATCCGGTGGCTCGATTACATGGAGTCACACTTCCACTACAGGATCACCTACAAGAAGGGCGCGAACAATATTGCCGACGCCCTGACCCGACCGACAGTCCAATCCGCTGCTGTGCTGATCACCCATTCGAACCCGCTTCTTTCGGGACTATTCACCCACGGCTACACTACGGACCCGTTCTTCACGACTGGAAATCACCAGCAGGCGACGACGCAGAAGGGGAATTATTACCTAAAGGCCGGAACTGACCGGATTTGGGTTCCCGCTTACCGGCTGCTGCGTGAACTCCTTATTCAGGAGGTCCATGATTCCAACCTCTCCGGACATTTCGGGGTTGATAAAACCCAGAAGCTGTTGCACCGTCAGTATTATTGGCCTGATTCCGCTAACGACGTGAAGTGATATGTGTCCTCATGCAGGGTGTGCCAAGCCATGAAATCGACACGTCAGCGGCCAGCTGGGTTGCTGCAACCCCTCGAGCCACCCGAACGACAGTGGCAACAGGTGACGATGGACTTCGTCACGGGGCTGCCAGCTGGGCCGTCCGGCAACGACGCTGTACTCGTCGTCGTCGACCGCCTCACAAAAATGGCACATTTCGCACCTTGTCGCACAACAATTACCGCCGAAGAAACTGCACGCCTCTTCATCTCCACCGTTGTGCGACTACACGGCATCCCATCGGCGATCATCAGCGACCAGGACCCAAAGCTCACTTCGAAATTTTGGAAGGAGACGTGGGCGCTGTATGGCACGAAGCTACAGTTCTCGTCGGCATACCACCCGCAAACCGACGGCCAGACCGAGCGGACCAATCAGACGATGGAGCAGCTGATCAGGACAAACTGCCCCGACCCCGCTCGCTGGGAAAATTCCCTCGCCATGCTGGAATTTGCATTCAACAACGCTCCGTCCAGCATGACCAATCACTCCCCGTTCTTCTTGAATTACGGGATGGACCCGGTGGTACCTACAACGACTACACTCGACAACCCGGTCCCACGGTCACAAACATTTGTGACAGAACTCCAAGAAATTCGCGAGAAGGCTGCGGACGCAATTCGCAAGGCGAATACCACTTCCCGCAAATACTCGGATCTCCTACGATGGGAAATCGTCATGACAGCTGGGCAACTAGTGCTACTCGACACGAAGAACCTGCATCTGCCCGGCCCATCGAAATTACGGCCACGTTTCTGTGGGCCTTTCAAGATCATCAAGATGGTGACACCTGTCACCGCGAAGCTGCTACTACCCGACGACTGGCGTATTCACGACGCCTTCCACGTCAGCTTACTTCGCAAGTTCGTGCCTGCCACGACAGACATCGCGCGCCAGAACGCCGTCCCGATAGCCCGACCTGTCCCGGAACCGACACTTGACCCGTCCAAGATTTTGGCGCATCGTGTTCGGCTCGACGCTTCTGGACGCCACGTGGATTTTCTAATCCGTTGGACTGACCGCACCAGTGAGGACGACACATGGGTGCCATCCGCCTCGCTTGAAGCTTCCCCGCTTCTTGGTGATTATCTCGCCCGCAAGCGAGCTGCGGATGTTGACCACCTTTCTTAAAGGGGGGGGTAGTGTAAGGAAAACCCTTTTTTCCTTACTGGGGTTTACTCAACCGCGTACAACCCCAACTTTCGGAAGTGCACGTTCGGCCGCTTTGCTTGCTGCCGAAGCAACCTCGCGTCGCCTTCGGCTTTCCTTTGCCCAACCTGCACTCAACCTCGTGTTCCCGAGGTTCCCGCTGGCTAGGTTGCCTCGCTATATAATCGCATGACTTTCATTGTATCGTCAGTCCATTAAGTCACAGCCTCGTTATTCGTTATTCCGCGCAACTCTGTTTGACAACTCATAACAGCGAAAGACCAGCGAAACCAGGCGAAGTAGGTAACCTCTTCGCGAGCCACCCGGACGGTCCACGGTTCGAACCGTCGCAGTCAAAAAAGAGACACGCCCTTAGCCTATCGAACAGGGCCGTTAGCTCGTTATCGAACCAAACCCTCGTCGCCGTTGCTCGCCCCGCACACAACCACCTCCCGTCATCACAGTCGCCACTTTTCATCATATTTTTCCTCCGTTCTTGTCTCAAAATCGTAAAATGGCGTCTGGGACTTCCCCACCACCCGATGCGGAGCGGCGAGCGGGGTCGTCGGATCGGAAGCGCGATCGCGATCGGGATCGGTCGCGAGAGAGGAGCTCGTCGCGCCCGAGGGACGACCGAGGCGGGCGAGGCGACGACCGCGACCGTCGCCGCAGCGACTCGCACGACCGCCGCCACGAGGAGCGCGGCAGAGATCGCGATCGGGACAGAGACAGAGACAGGGACAGGGATAGGGATAGGGATAGGGATAGGGATAGGGACAGGGATAGAGATCGGGAGAGGGAAAGGGATCGGGAGCGCGAGAGGGAGCGCGAGCGCGACTACAAGAGGCGGCGGAGCGCGAGTCCGCGGCGGCCCTCGCCGCGATACGGCTCCCCCGGGAAAAGGTTAGTCTTCCTGCTCCCGTCGTGCAATTGTGTGATTCTTTTTCTGGTTTTCTTTCTTCAAGCTGAGAGAACCGCCACTCGCATCGCCGCCGCAGCGCTCTGACTGGCGCTTCGTCTTGCTTCGCCCGCCGCTTTTTGCCATCCGGTTTTCCTAAACTCTTAGCTTCTGAATCGTCGCACGCGCGGGAGGTCGGTGTGCAGTGGGGGGGTCGTCACAAGCGCCTCGCGCGCTGCTCACGCTGCTTGCAGGGCTCCGCTGCAAGACGCTCCGCCGGCGCAGGAGCATGGTTTCCCTCTACGAAGCTCTGCGCTAATGTTTGATTTCGCGTATTTCGTTCATCCTCCAGTCTCTTTCGTAGTTCGCAATCCAGACTTTCGCAGTCTTTCCAGATACGCCTCTCGCCGCTCGCCTCTCGCCCGTCAATTTCACGTCGCACGTCCCTCTCGCCTCTCAGCCGTTCAAATCGCTTCCGTCTGGCACCGCGCCTGTAAAGTCTCTTGCTGTTGAGTGCGACTAGCGTAGACAGAGCATAGCAGTGTTAGCGCGCCCATCAAGTCTCAGTAGGAGTAGGAGTAGCCAGTAGGAGTAGGATTAGCGCACTTGCTGCAAGTGGCACGCGTCGCACCGAGCGAGTGTGGCAACGCGGCGCTGCTGGTGATGCTGTCGGTGGCGGCGACTCGTCTGCTGGAGGCAAGTCGGATCCTGGCATTCCCATTGCCTTCCTCCCTTGCACCTGCTCCGCTTTCCTTGCACCTACTCCGCTCTCCTTGCACCTGCTCCGCTTTCCTTGCACCTACTCCGCTCTCCTTGCACCTGCTCCGCTTTCCTTGCACCTACTCCGCTCTCCCCTCGCTGCCGCGCATCTCCTTCAATTCCACGCATCTCCCATCACTTCCGCGCGTGCATCGCGCATCTCCTTACACTTCCGCGCATCTCCCCTCACTTCGCGCATCTCCCCTCACTACCACGCATCTCCCCTTGCTAATGGAAGCACATGCGCGTCCCCTTGCACGCGCGTCCTCCGCCACTCCCATCTGCGACTCTCTGCAATCATCGTCGCTGCCTTCAATCACCCTATTCGCCGCCTCTTCTCTCTCTTCCTCTCCCGCCCTGCTCGCCCCACAGCAGGCACCCCTACGACGCGCCTCGCGCCATGCCGCCGTTCGCCCCCGACGATCCCTATGCGCGCCTGCCCGGCCCTCCCGGGCCCCCGCCAGGTACGTGGACTTATGGGAGTGGAGGTACATGTGTGGAGGTACGGGAGTGGAGGCACGGGAGTGGAGGTATGGGAGTGGAAGCTCGGCAAACGAGGTGTGGCATTGGGGTTACTAGATTGGAGGTATGTTCCACCCGCCTGCCCCACCACCCGCCGCATCCCCTGCCATATCTGCTGCCGGGATCTCCCTCGCCCCCTCTTGCCCGCTCACTTGCCGCCTACGCGTCCCTCCGCGCCCCTCTGCCCGCCACTGCTCCCACCAGGCGCTGATCGCTACAGGCGGCCGTCAGCCTATGACATGCTGCCAGGTGGCGGCGGGCCCCCGCCTCCCCCCATGTACCCGCCGCACTACCCGCCCACCGACGGGCCTCCCCGCAGGTGACGTGGTGGCGTGGTGGCGTGGTGGGGTCGTGGGGTGGTGGGGTGGGGTGGGGTGGTGGAATGGGGTGGGGTGGTGGGGTGAGTGGGTGGATGGATGGGTGAGTGGGTGGGCGGGGTGGCGATGGCAGTGGCGTGGAGTGCGCACCCACGCGGTGCTGGTGGGCACCCACGCGGTGCTGGTGGGCACCCACGCGGTGCTGGTGGGCACAGCTGCTTCGTCCCTCCATCCTCACATGGCGCCGCGCCTTGCCTCACTGCCCTCCGTGCCGTGCTGTGCTGTGCTGTGCGCTTACCATCATCGCTTGCGCTGCTGCTCCTTGCCCTTCTCTTCCCCTCCTGCTGCCTCCTTCTCCCACGGCCGTCTCTCTCCCCACTCATCACCACCACACCCTCATGTGCCCCCATGTGCCCGTGCGCCCCCATGCGCCCCCGTGTGCCCCCGTGCGCCCCCATGCGCCCCCGTGTGCCCCCGTGCGCCCCCGTGTGCCCCCGTGTGCCCCCGTGTGCCCCCTTGTGTGCCCCCGTGTGCCCCCGTGTGCCCCCGTGTGCCCCCGTGTGTGCCTGTGTGTGCGTCACAGCAGGCCACCGCCAGCGGACGGGCCGCTCACCTACAAGCAGTTCATTGCTGACCTGGACGATGACGTGTCACCCGCTGACGCCGAGAAGAGGTGCGAGCACACATGCTCCTTAAAAAAAAAAGCATATTTCATGCCTTGTGCTCTGCCGTCTGCTGCTGCTGCGCCCCCTGTTAGCCTCTCATGCGCTGCACTACTTGCCGTCCCCCCTTTTCCACCGTATCCCTGTCCCTCCTCACCCCCTCCGTCTTCCCCCCCCCAACCAGGTACCTGGAATACAAGACCAAGTTTGTCGCGGCGCAGAAGAAGGCGTTTTTCCACGACCACAGGAACGAGGAGTGGTAAGTTATCACCTTCCATGGCATTTTGGCCTTTTTCTTGTTCGTTTTTGGTAGATTTGGACCGATTTTTGGGGAGGTGAATGTGGAAGTAGAGGGAAAGTCTCTGGTAAGGGAGATGGAATGGCGTGACAGCTATGGCTGGGAAGAGGAATTGCTTGCACTTTAGTGGTGAGGCGCTCCGCAAGATTTGTGTTCAAGTATTCGCTCGCAAGAGCGCACCTGCACCATCGCTCACCACCACGTTGCCTGCACCATCCTGCCGCCACGACTCGCCTCTGATTATTCTCACCGCAACCCGGATTCCCCTTTTCCCTCCCCACCCCACTTCGCCCGCTCCGTCCCCCCCCCCCTGTGCGTGGTGTGGCGTGGCGTCTGTGCACCAGGCTGCGAGCGCTCTACGACCCTGCTCGCCTTGAGAGCCTTGTGGACAGGTGAGCGCACTGCGCTGCCTGCTCGCTCTTGCCAACGCCATGCATGCTCTATCTCTGCATCACCGCTGTACCAGTGCTCCAATTTCCTGCAAACCGGCAATCAACCTCGCGGTCTGCCAGTGTTGCCTTGCTCTGCCCACTGCTGCCATCTCCCCCCTCTTCTTTCCCCTTCCCCGTATTCCCTATCCCTGCATTTCTGATCTGCTGCACTGATTCCCTCATGTGCCGTCACTCTCTGACCCCGTGCTGCATGTGTCGCTGTGGTTGTGGTGCTGTGGCTGTGGGTGTGGGTGTGGGTGTGGGTGTGGGTGTGGGTGCATGCATGTGTGCTGTGTGCTGTGTGCTGTGTGCTGTGTGCTGTGTGCTGTGTGCTGTGTGCTGTGTGCTGTGTGCTGTGTGCTGTGTGCTGTGTGCTGTGTGCTGTGTGCATGTGTGCATGTGTGCTGTGTGCATGTGTGCATGTGTGCTGTGTGCGGTGTGCTGTGCCTCTCATCAGGCGCATTGAGTTCGCGCAGCTGGAGAGCAAGCAGTTTCTTGAAAGCCTGCAGCGGGGCGACGCCGACCTGTCAGTGCCTCACTGCCTCACCACCTTTCCTTTCTCTTCCTTGCACCCGCGCCCTCCACTCTCGTGCACTCGTTTCCATGCTCTGTTACTTGCCCTACTTCGCCATCCTGTGTATCTTTATTCTCGCTTCACCTCCCTCCCTCCCTCCATCCGCCACTCACTTCCCTCTTGCGTCGTAGTGTCACCTCGTCACCCCACGCCTTGCCTTCTCTCTCCTCCCTTCACCGCTTCCCTCCCTCGCTCCTTGCTCCCCTCGTGGACTCTCTCCCGATCCCAAACCTCCCCCCACTATTCCAGCGGCCCCTACGCGGATCCGCGTGACCCGCTAGCAGCAACGGACGCGCGTCGTCGCAGCGCCTCCTTCCGCCCGTCGCTGGCCCACGACGCCGCCACCGCCACCGCTGCCGCGCCGCGCGTCCCAGCAGGGGCGGGGCAGCCGGCCCGCGTGGCGCACGACCTGGCGAGGGCGCTGGCGCTCGTGGCCAAGCTGGACCAGGAGAAGGGGCTCTGGGGCAAGCAGGGGGGCGCGCAGGGGGGCGCGGAAGGGGGGAATTTTCTGCTGGGGGAGAACCAGGCGGGCGCGGAGGACGAGGCGGTGAAGATCCGCGTGCCCGCGGGGGAGGGCGCGGGGGAGGCGCGGTGGCTGGCGGGCGTGGGACTGCTGGACGCGGTGCTGACGTACCTGTGGCGCGTGCACGGGGCGGACTACTACGGGGGCACGGAGCTGCGCGGGCTGCCCAAGGGGCTCCGACACGTGTGCGCTGATGAGGGCGAGGAGGGCAAGGGGGACGGCGCAGGGGGAGGGGACGGTGGGGAGGGGTTTGAGGCGTGGGCGCGGCGGGTGGATGAGGTGTGGCGGGTGCGCGTGGGGGCGGAGGGGGAGGACCCGGTGGTGGCGCTGGTGGGCAAGGCCCGCGTGGAGGCGCGCATGGGCGCGGCCATGGAGGGCATGGTGAGGAAGATCAAGGACGACAAGTACGGGTGGAAGTACGGGTGCAGTGCGCCCGGGTGCTCCAAGCTGTTCCACGGGCCTGAGTTCGTGGTGAAGCACCTCAAACTCAAGCACCCCGACCTGGTGGCGGAGCAGACAAACCGCATCAAGGAGGACGTCTATGAAGACAACTACATGCGGTGAGCCGTGCATGCGGTGAGGGGGGGGCTGGGCGAAGGGCATGCACTGAGCACGGTGTGCGGCAAGCAGGGTGTGCGTGCGGTGACACAGACGCGGTGACACGGACGCGGTGACGGGATGGGTGGGTGTGTGGGTGTCACGGACTGAATGACGTTTGAGTGCAGTCGAAGAGGGGCATGTGTCTGTCTTGTCTCGCTATGTTGCCTCTTGCTGCCCATTCACTCCTCTTTGTCTCCCCTCTCATTCGCTTTCGCCCCTCCCCTCACCGTCCCCACCATGCAGCGACCCCAACGCCCCTGTCCGGGGAAGGGAGGACAGGGAGAGGGACAGGGAGCGGGAGAGGGAGAGGGAGAGGGGGGGCCACGGCCACTCGCCGGTGCCCATGTCGGCCCGCCTGGGTGCGCGCCTGCCCCCTCCCCCCGACCCCTATGCCTTCCCCCCCGACCGCTTTGACCGCCCCCCGCCCTTTGACCGCCCTGCTGCCGGCCCCCCTCCCCCCATGGGCGCTCCCCCTGATGCTGGCGAGCCCTTCCCCGGGGAGCGCGGGGCGCGGTACGAGGGGGAAGTGTTTGACCGCCGGGGGGGCAGGGGGCGCGCGGGCGAGGGGGAGCGGTACGAGCAGAGGGGGCGGGAGGAGGGGCCGGAGGCAATGGAGAGGTTCGATGGGGGCGGGGGAGGGGAGTTCATGGGACCGGGGGGAGGCGGGGGGATGTTTGACGACAGGGGGCCGCACCTGGAGGGTCCCCCCCCGCCCATGCTGATGGGCGGCCCGGGCGGGCCTGTGGAGGGGCCGCCTGTGTTTGACGTGTTTGACGGCCCACCGCCCCCCCTGCCGCCCTTTGGGCCGCCCATGCCGCCGCACATGGCACGACGCCCACCCGCCGCCCCAGGGGGGCCGTTTGGGGCGCCGCTGCCGCCCGTGCTCATCCCCGTGCCCGGTGCCGGGTGAGTGCCGCTGGGGGGGACGAGGTGCTGGGGGATGGGGGGCGAGGTGCTGGGGGATGGGGGGCGAGGTGCTGGGGGATGGGGGGCGAGGTGCTGGGGGATGGGGGGCGAGGTGCTGGGGGATGGGGGGCGAGGGGGAGGGACATGTGGAGAGGGGGGGTTTAGTTGTGGGTGGGTGGTGGGGACGGGTGGGAGCGGTTGGTGGAATGGTTGAGTGGAGCAAAGGGAGTTGAAGTGGCTGTCGCAACACAACAGTAGCTTCATGCTGCACCATCGCTATCACACGCCTCTGCTTTCTGCTCACCTCACCTCCCCCTTCCTCCTTCTCATCTCCTCCTCCTCTCTTTCCCCCTCCCTTTTCCTTCTCCCCCCTCTCCCCCCCTCCGCTCTCGCTTTTCCCCCCTTCCCCTCTCCCCCCGCCCGTCACCCCGCTACCCCTGCCGCACAGCCCGCTGGGACCGTTCCTGCCAGCCCCACCAGATCTGGCAGCGCGCATACTGAGGGACCCCTCCTTCCGCCCGCCGCCCTCGCTCTTTGACGGCTTCGACGGCCCGCCCCCCCCGCCACCCTTCGACGGGCCGCCCCTGGACCTGCCCCCTGACGCCCCCCTTCCCCCCGCTTCCGGGCCCGCGGGCCCTGCTCCTGGTGGAGAGGAGGGGCGCTCCCCCCCTCCCCCCTCGGGAGGCGGGGGAGGGGCGCGAGGGGAGGCAGCACGGGGGAGAGCAGGGGCAGGGGGGAGGGACGGGGGAGGGGGGAGGGCAAGAGGGGGGCGGGAGGGGCCGTATGGCAGTCCGGGGAGGTTTGGGGGGATGGGCATGGGGATGAGAGGCATGGGCATGGGCATGGGCATGGGCATGGGCATGGGCATGGGACCGATGGGAATGATGCCCATGATGGGCGGGCCTCCTCATGACCCCCGCGGCATGCGCAGGTACGGTGGCATGCGCAGGTACGGTGGCATGCGCAGGTATGGTGGCATGTGTGGATGGAGGTATGGTGGTGTGGGTGCATGGAGGTATGGTGGTGTGGGTGCATGGAGGTATGGTGGTGTGGGTGCATGGGTGATGACTCATGTGTGACTGTTGTCTGCTCTGCAGCTTGAACCATGCCATGCCAGTCACGCTGCTGCAAGAAGTGTGTGTCCCTCTCTCTCTCCTCTCTGCCCCCCCCCTGTGTGCACACAGCTATCGCGACTTGGATGCACCGGATGACGAGGTCACGGTCATCGATTACCGCAGTCTTTGACCCGCTCAACCGCTCTACCGCCCACCTGTTTCATCGTCCACTCAACCTCGCTAGCCCTGCACAGTAATCAGTGTTGCTCCGCCTCTCTTGCGATCTAGGTTAAGGCGCACAAGCACATGCCGAGAGATTTCTTGTTCATAGGAAATGTGGGAGTGAGTCACTTCCATTCTGTTCTTCAAGTGCATTCTTGAGACGTGGCATTCATACATTAGATTGGAGCCTTTAGTAGGGTAGAAGGCAGTGAAAGTTTATGGAGGGTAGAGTGGGCTTTCCAAAGTGACAATATAATATTAGTGTAACGGTACACATTAGAGAAATCACAGATGGTTGAAGGCCCTGTTTGCCCTCCCAACCCTCTGTACTATAATACTGTGTTATATTGGAACATGCCTTATGTGAAGAACAAAGGCATTGTTCTGAGGGACTAGTCACAGCTCACCAACAACACAAACGATTGTACAGTAACGAATTTGTCAATACTGAAGTTGCCCGTCCGGGCGATTGAGGGCCAAATTCAAGTCAATCCAGTTCCAGCACACACGCGCCTCGCCACGCCGGGTTGCGAAGCTCCATGGATGGTATTGAAGGTAACAACGCGGCTTCGTCTCAGTCAAATGTCCGTCGCCAATATTTGGCGATGTTCAAGCGCGCCGGCGCAACACGGCTGCTTTTGGGGTTTCATCGCTCAGCATTTTTGCTTGCACACAATAATTGCATTCTCTGTTGTGCTGCTTTCACAGTTAGGCGCGCTCGCTACTTCAAAAGCGTTATACTTTGGCCTTCTGCACGCCGGGTTGTCCGCCATCTGCTTCGAATATTTTACGCAACTGTGGCTGTTCACGCGCTCGCCATCTAACCTAGCTTCGCAAGTTGAAACCTGTTAGGTTAACATATAGTGGCATTAGCAGCGGCTCCGCCTCTCCCAAGCCTCGAGCCTCACGCCCGCACTCCGGCTTGATCCGCCACCAATGACGGGCAGATGCAGATCCCTCCTCGTTATCGCGCTTCTCCTTTCATTCGCGTGTCAATGCCTCGCCATTCGACCTCACCGTAGTAAGTCACGTCACGCCGTCCTTGCTCCTGCCTGAATTGATCTCGTGACCTACATCCGGTTCGACTGCTCGCAATAATAATCTCCCGAGGCAGTCGTCGTCGTCACACCCCCTCGTTCCTATCTCGCTTAATCTCATTCCTCGCTCGTCTCTCCCCCCATCCTGCGCCGACCGCAGCGCCCTCCTCCAAGTCCACGTCACTCTATATCGTGCGGCTGCGCTCCGCCCTTCCCCTCGCCGCGTATCGGGGCGGAATAGCGAGCTTCCCGGGATGGATGGACGACGACGACGACGAATCTACCGGTCCGTCTGGTCTGCAGGCGACGGTGGAGACGGTTGCGCAAGAGGCGGCGACGCTGTCCGGCAGAATTCCGCGGCGCGCGCGGCTGAGCATGGAGAACCCGCAGCTCAAGGCGTACGCGCAGATGCTCGAGGCGCAGCAGACGCGAATCGCGTCTGATGTGGGCGTGACGTCAGACCGCATTGTGTACAAGTACGTGGTTAAGATTGTCTCTAGTAGGGCCGAAACTAGAGCAGCTCGCATGTTTGAGAGCCTTCGTTACATGGTTACCCAGATCAACCACCGCACCTAGGTGCGAAATCAAAGGCTTTGGGGCGCAAGTCACCCTAAACCAAGATGATCATGGAAACCTACAACAACTTTCCATGATCAAACTGTCCCCCTCGATTCCGTACCGAAAGCCCTCGATCCCATCACTTCCTCCATCTCTTATAACCCCCTTCACCCCCACTCTCCCCCCTCCCCCAGCTACATGCACGCGAGCAACGGGTTCGCAGCCACCCTCACCCCGCAGCAGGCTTGGCGGCTGCAGCGGCACCCGGCAGTGGCGGCAGTGACGCGCAGCCGCAGAGTCACGCCGCTCACCATCGACTCCCCCACCTTCCTCGCCATGCGCGCCCCCGGGTCGCTGTGGCCCGCGAACGGCGGGCAGGCGAGGGCGGGCGAGGGCATGGTGGTGGGCGTGGTGGACTCGGGCGTGTGGCCCGAACACCCCTCCTTCAGCAACGCCGGCTTCCCCTCCTCGCGCCCCGCTGGCTGGTCGGGCAAGTGCGACACGACGAGCGAGTTCAAGTGCAACAACAAGGTCATTGGCGCGCGCGGGTTCTACAAGGGCTTTAAGGAGGACACCGGTGGGCCCGACCTGTCGAAAGACTGGCTGTCGCCTCGCGATTCGTATGGCCATGGCACGTGGTGTGCAGGGTACGTGGTGTGCAGGGTACGTGGTGTGCAGGGTACGTGGTGTGCAGGGTATGCGGTGTGAAGGACATGTGATGTGCAGGGCATGTGCTGAAACTTCATGTGGATTTTGGAACAATTAGCACTGGTATACTCCTGATGCCCCCGCAAACTGCCTTCCCCCTCCCTTCTCCTTCTCCCCCTCACCTTTCTCTCTTCACTTTCCACTGCACGTGGCTTCCGCCTGGGTTTTAAGATGCTTCAAGGCTGGGCTTTCCACAGGATAACGCCGTGCCTCCCCTCCCCACTTGTGAGAGCTGATGAGACGGTTGTGCTGACACAGAATTATATTCTCTTCTTCCCAACCATTCCCACCCACCCCCACCCCCTTCTCCCCCCTTCCATCCTTTTTCTCTCCCTCCACTCCTTCTCCACTGCAGCGCAGCAGTGGGCAACAAGGACGTGCCCATGGCGGGAGGCAGGGCGAGCGGCATGGCGCCGGCTGCGCGCCTGGCAGTGTACAAGGTTATCTGGTACGCCGAGGGCTCCTTCTTTGGCGTGCAGGCGGACGTGGAGGCGGCCGTCAACCAGGCCGTGGCGGACGGCGTGGACACCCTCTCTCTCTCGCTGGGAGGGGTGGATCCGAGAGAAACCTACTTCTCCCACATGCCCTACCTCGCTGCTAACCTCGCGGGGGTGCTCGTGGCGTTTGCGGCAGGCAACGGTGGCGCTCCTGGCTATGACCCAAGCGGTTACCGCACGATTGAGAACTTCTCCCCGTTCTACCTCACAGTGGGGGCAAGGTGAGCGGATGGGCGAGTACCTGCACCCGGGTTTGCGCCGGATGTACCCAGCGAGCAGCTTCTCCTCACCTCGCTGCTCAACATCCCTTGCCACGACGACTCCTTGCTCAAAGTAATCGTCCACAATCAAAAACCCCCTCTCATTCCACCTGCCCTTCTCCTTTTCTCTGCTCCCTCATCCTCTTGCAGCACCATTGGCCGAGGTGGTATAACCCTGAAGGCCGCTACACCAGCAGGCGCACCTCTCAGCAACTCATCAACGGCCCCTGCAGCCACGGCCTACCCTGCCGTGGCTGATTTCTCCTCCACCGGTCCCCTCAGGGGCCCTTCCACTGACGCCCCCGCCACTCTTCCCACCAACAGCATCTTAAAGCCCGACATTGTGGGCCCGGGCGTGGATCTCTATGCAGCATGGCCAGCTGAGAAGGTGGGCAGGCCGGGCAGCTACGCCCAGCTCTCGGGGACGTCCATGTCAACGCCTCACTTGGCGGGCATTGCGGCTCTCATCATGCAGAAGCACCCCTCGTGGAGCCCCGCACAGGTCATGTCCGCCATTATGACCACCGCCAAGACCACTGACACCAGCGGTGCTGCCATCGATAATGGGTATGGTGAGGCTGCTACGCCGTGGGAGATGGGGTCTGGCCATGTGTTCCCACCCAAGGTGCTGAATCCTGGCCTTACATACGACGCCCGGGCAGGTGCTTATCGGAATTTTCTAGCCGGGCAGAGTATGAAGCAGGCACGGAAGCACTTCCCAGGTGCTAAGCTGACTGCGAGGGCTCCTCGTGAGTTGAACCGTCCAAGTATCTCAATCTCCCGATTAAAAGGGACAGTGACAGCAAACAGGACAGTTACCAACGTTGCTGATTCCTCCTCCACATATACAGCTAGCATCAAGCCTCCTAATGGAGTCTCCATCACGGTTTCACCCAACAGATTTACAATTGCTCCTGGTAAAAGGGTAACTTTCATGGTGACCTTCAAAGTGATTAATACGTTTGAGAGCTTCCAGTTTGGAAGCCTAACATGGGCCGATGGTAATGGGCACTCAGTGAGAACAATACTTGCGGTTCAACCCATAAAGAAGTGACTTGATTGGTAGTAAATACTATTGTATGTAAACAGCAGGTGTTTTTCAGACTATGCTTATCAATAAGCACAGGCGCGGAAGTAAGGAAAATGGATTGTTTTTCACAAATGTACTATTTGGCTTAGATTATCTTTGTTAGTTCACTCAATTCCACTCGTAACAGTGTTCTTTGTGGGTTGGGCAGGCGAGTCTCGCTGTAGGTCCATTGGAGCTTGTAACACACAGGAGCACCGACGTTGGTTGACGCGCTGTGATGAGCTTGGGGGAGGTGATGCGCAACAGGGAAGCTGGCTGGGCTTTGTTTGTTGGGAAAGCGAGACTGGCACTAGGGTGCGGTGGGCTACGGCAGGTGTTGATTGGGGAAGTGCAGGTGTGCGGGCATGTTCTTCGCCTGCCTCGCCCGACTTCGCAATAGGGAGAGTTGGGACTGTAGTGGGGAAGAAAAAAAAATGGTATTGACATTTCGAAAATATATCATAAAGGGACGGATCTCACCAAAATAAGCTGTGGGATTAACGGTTGTGATGAAAATAGGGGCTTGTATCCTGTGGACAACTGGCCATGCTGAATTGCAATCGGGGAGGCAAAAGCGGATGGGCAGAGCGGATTTGCGTGCATTGGCTGAGGTATACGACAGTCGAAGTCGTGAATGTACCCTGTGGACCTCAGCGTTGCGAACTTGGGGAGGATTTGGGGGAGGAGCACGAGGCGCGCATGCAGGTCTTGTAAATCCAAACCGAAGCGCGCAACTGCGAGCCGCGAAAATTGATGAATTTCCAACCCCCCACCAGACTGAGCTCGTGCGAGAGAGTGAATCCCAATCAACTCGATATATTTCCCCAGCCCGTCACATCCATCATCACCAAACAATCAACAGCTTCAATCAATCCTTTCCTCACTTCAACCCTCAGACATCAAGCTATGGCTAGGCTCTACATTCCATTCTTGGCTTTGGTTCTCGTTTCTGTTCTTCTCGTGCCAAATATATCAGGAGCGGATGCCCAGTCGTACTTGGCGATCAAGGCGCAGGCGGCCCGAAAGGCTGCCAACGACGCGGAAGCGGTGACGAATGCAGCGCTGGCGGATTACAACAACAAGCTCAACGCGGAGGCTGCAATTCAGAAGATCATTGACGACGCGAACGCTGATTTGAATAATGCCCAGACGAATCTCACGGCTAAGAAGAAGCAGCTGGACGACGCGAAGGTCAAGGCTGAGCCAGCACGTCAGGAGATGATAAGGCAACGAGCAGCGAGGAAGGCGGAGCAGGACTACCACGACGAGCTTGAGCAGCAGGCGAAGGAGTCGGACATCGACGCGGCAGAGCTGCAAAAGGACCTCGTCCCCGCGCAGGAGCACCTGGACCTCGCCAACCAGCTCCTCGCCGACCAGATCCTCATCGCCCAGGAGGCCACCGCCGATTCCACCTACTACGCGCGACGCGCCGCGAAGCTCAAGACTCCAGAGGCGCAGGCAGAGGCCGCCGAAGCGCAGTTAACCCGTGCTCGGGCGAATCGCATCCAGGGGGCGCTTGCGAGGCAGGTGGCGCTCGCGAAGGATGTCTTGGAGTCGATGCAGGCCGACTTGGCGTTCGCGTTGAAGGACAAGGTCGACACTAAGAAGGCAGTGGCAGATCACGTGGGCGACCTGAACAAGGCGAAGAAGGACGCGGCAGACGCGGAAGCCACGTACATCAAATACATGAACGACATGAAGACGCTGCCCGCTGTTATCAACCAGCTCACCGCCGACGTCAAGGTGAAGACGCTAAACGCAGCTAAGGTCGCGAAGGATAACAAGGTGGCACTCGGGCAGGCTGCTTCCGCTCGCGCTCAGGCCGAAATCATCTACAAAAATAAGAAGGCGAGGTCCGACGCGCTCAAAGCTGCTGCGGACCAGGCGGAAGCGGACTCGGCGGCTTACGACAAGGCCCACTCCGTCAACTGGAACAACGGCAAAGGCCAAGCGTAAGCCAATCATTCATGATATGGCACAGGCGGCTGGCGGGTCGGAAACTTGCGGATTAGCTATGCCTGGGGCTAGTTGTTGCCCTCCTAGGAGCTCTGCCCAGGGTTGTTTGTTAGGGCTGCGCATTCTGGGAAAATAAAAGGCATTGTAAGGTTTTTATTAGTCTTGTTCATATTATTACATCATCATTGAGCTTCGAGAGAGAGAAAAAAGAGCACCATCAACCCATCAACTCATGCAACTCTTGTATCCCGACCAGTGGCCTGGCTACCTTCAGTGGCCTGGCTACCTTGGCTGATTCACTCATGCCTGTAGGCTGTTGCACACGCCTCATCCGCTCATCCAAGTGCCTCAATCAGCCCTTCGCCCTCACACCTCTGTGCCTCCTCCACTTATCTTCAAGTATGGTAGACCCGCAGAGGAGGAAAAGCCACCTGATGTTGGCTTGCCGTAGTGTTGACTCAGAAATTCGTGAATGACAATATCTTCCGTATTCTGTACTCATAACGGTTGCCAAACTGGTGCACAGTTTTCAAGTGCATGTGGGCCTGAGAAGATGGAGAGCACTTGCAATGATTTCCAGTATTTCTACCACATATTTTACAGTGATAGATCATGAATCTTACCGGTATTCTGCACAGCATGAGATTTCATCAAGAAACCGCAGAAGATGAGAGGCTACAGGTTTTCAAGAATAATCCTGTGGGCGCGCACGCACGCAGTGGTGCAGTACTGGAAGGCGAGGCGGGAGAAGGGCGTCCTGCCTGCCAGCGATGCACCGCACGAGTCGCAGCAGCTGCTTGCAGCAGTGCTGGCGGGGGACGCATGGTGGGCCGTGGCAGGCGCAGCGGTGCCCCCTGCCAGCTGCTGCAGACGCCTCTCCGCCGCTGCTGCCCTCTCCTCCCTCTCCCTCGCCCTCCTCTGCTCCTCCTGCTCACCACACAGCACAGGCACGGTTCATGAGTGCAGGCGCGTCAACAAGCCAGCGAGGGTGAGCAACATTGGCAGCATTTGCATGAGTGGCAGCAGGAGGCTTGAGCAGGCAGAGGTTAGACTCAAGGCGACACGGTGACTGGAGCACGTGCAGGTGGAGCACGTGCGGGTGGAGCACGTGCGGGTGGAGCACGTGCGGGTGGAGCACGTGCGGGTGGAGCACGTGCGGGTGGAGCACGTGCGGGTGGAGCACGTGCGGGTGGAGCACGTGCGGGTGGAGCACGTGCGGGTGGAGCACGTGCGGGTGGAGCACGTGCGGGTGGAGCACGTGCGGGTGGAGCACGTGCGGGTGGAGCACGTGCGGGTGGAGCACGTGCGGGTGGAGCACGTGCGGGTGGAGCACGTGCGGGTGGAGCACGTGCGGGTGGAGCACGTGCAGGTGGAGCACGTGCGGGTGGAGCACGTGCGGGTGGAGCACGTGCGGGTGGAGCACGTGCGGGTGGAGCACGTGCGGGTGGAGCACGTGCGGGTGGAGCACGTGCGGGTGGAGCACGTGCGGGTGGAGCACGTGCGGGTGGAGCACGTGCGGGTGGAGCACGTGCGGGTGGAGCACGTGCGGGTGGAGCACGTGCGGGTGGAGCACGTGCGGGTGGAGCACGTGCGGGTGGAGCACGTGCGGGTGGAGCACGTGCGGGTGGAGCACGTGCGGGTGGAGCACGTGCGGGTGGAGCACGTGCGGGTGGAGCACGTGCGGGTGGAGCACGTGCGGGTGGAGCACGTGCGGGTGGAGCACGTGCGGGTGGAGCACGTGCGGGTGGAGCACGTGCGGGTGGAGCACGTGCGGGTGGAGCACGTGCGGGTGGAGCACGTGCGGGTGGAGCACGTGCGGGTGGAGCACGTGCGGGTGGAGCACGTGCGGGAGGAGCACGTGCGGGTGGAGCACGTGCGGGTGGAGCACGTGCGGGTGGAGCACGTGCGGGTGGAGCACGTGCGGGTGGAGCACGTGCGGGTGGAGCACGTGCGGGTGGAGCACGTGCGGGTGGAGCACGTGCGGGTGGAGCACGTGCGGGTGGAGCACGTGGAGGGCGAAGGGAAGCACGCAGAGAGGGAGAGGAAGGCAGCACAGAGGCATGCGGCTTACCGTCTCTGCAGGCAATGCGGGGGCCCTCGATGGCGCTGATGGCGCGCACTGGTGGAGGGCTTGCTGCTGCTCGGGGCACGGGGTTGGTGTGGGGGGGTGAGGGCGAGGACAGGTTGCACAGAGAGAGATGCGTTGCAAGGACTGGAGAGAAGGGCACGGATGAGGATGGAGGAAGGAAGAGACACAGGGATGAGGTTTAAGGGACGAGCAACCCACCAGCAACCCATCACGTGGAGCAACCCATCACGTGGAGCAACCCATCACGTGGAGCAACCCACCACGTGGAGCAACCCTCCCCGCCATCTATCCCGCCTAAAAAGTGTGTGATTCAGACCACTAAGCATTCCCTCCCTCCCCATGCCCACCTTGCGCTCCCTCTCCTCCTGCTTCTTCCTCTGCCTCCTCTCCTTCTCCTTTGCTTTCTTCTTTGCTTCCTTGTCCGCCTGCATCCCCACCATGCATCATGGAATGGGGTGAGAGCGAGGCCGATGCATCATGGCATGGGGTGAGAGCGAAGGTGCTTTCCGGTGAGAGCGAGGCCGATGCATCATGGCATGGGGTGAGAGCGAGGCCGATGCATCATGGAATGGGGTGAGAGCGAGGCCGATGCATCATGGCATGCGACGAGCAGTGCGTAGCATGGGGAATGGCGCATGGGGAATGGGGGATGGGGTTTGGGGAATGGGGTATGGGTACGGGAAATGGGGGATGGGGAATGGGGTGGGGTATGGGTACGGGGCATGGGGCATGGGGCAGGGGATATGGGGTATGGCATGGGGCATGTGGCATAGTGGGTGGCGACAGCATGACACTATGGTCATCGTACCAGGCACTGACTCTACCCAATCTAAGGTCACTTGAGTACAATTCTTGCTTTTCACCTGCGCTCAACGTACTCTAGTAAAGTCGAGGTTGAATGTGGACGACTTTGTTCTCTCTTGTTTCTCCTCGACTCATCTTACAGCTACCAGGCTTCCAATCCTACCCTTGAGAGCCTCAACCACCGCACTGCTCTCCTCTCAGCCCTCCCCCCCACAATCTTCTTCCCCACCTGGCGGGCGGCCTGGGAGGCCTCGAGCTCTTGAGTGAGCGCGGAGGGCACGGCAGCGGCGTGCCAGTCCCACTGGGCTGGGTGCGCCGCCATGTGGCGACGGAAGGCGTCCCGCGTGGCCTTGTTAGCCGCCACCACGTACGCCACTCGTCCCCTGCCGTCCCGCTGCGTGGGGTCGCTGCCCTGCTGCAGCAGCCGAGTCACCTCCGCGTGGTTGCCTGCCAGGACGGGAGGGGCGTGACCGTGACATGCGCGCATGGCGTGGGGCGAGAGAGGGCAAAGAGGAGAGGAGAAAAAGAGAAGAGCCCATGCAGCGGTTTGCCTTTGTGGTGGGACACATGGTGAGCCATGCGGACATGCGGAGAAATGGTGAGCCATGCGGACCAACCTTGAAGCCTCCCACTGCATCTTGCAACTCGCTGAATCGCCACTCCCTGACAGGAGTGAAATCCTCACCCCGAGGGTACGACAAAGTCGTACAAGCCAAAAGAAAGAAAGGAAGAAAAAAAGACTCACACCACACCTGCTATTCCTCCACACACCCTCTATTCCCCACCACCCACCCACCCACCCACCCACCCACCCACCCATGCACCTGCAGCAGCTGCCACATGGAGTGCCGTTCTACCCCATCCTTGCCCCGCTGCCTCCTTCCCCTCCACCTCCCCTGCACTTGCCCCACTCGCCTCTCCTCTCTCCTCCCCTTCCCCATCTCCCTTCACCTCCACATTCCCATCACCTCGTCTCTCAGCGTCCTGGAACCTTTCCTCCACCTCCCTCTCACCCCCCTGCCCCCCACCCTCTCCCGTGCTGCGCTCTGCGCCCTCCTCCCTCGCGCTCACTGCCGCCACCCCTTTGCCACCCACACCCACACCCACACCCACACCCACACCCACACCCACACCCAGCGCGCCCTCCTGCCCACAACCCACCGCCACCTCCCCGTGCGCGCCACCCTCGGCCCTGCGCGCCCCCCCCAGCACGTGCACGTGCGCCAGCGAGTGCGCCACGCGCAGCGCCTCCTTGACGGTGGGGCGGCGCACGGGGAAGGGCACCCGCCGCACACGCGGGTCGCGCACCGCCAGCACCGCCCCCGCCCCCGCTGCTGCGCCCCGACTCGCATGCGCCTCTGCCGCCGTGCCGAAGAGTGCAGCGCGGTTGGGAGCGGTGGCGTGCACGAAGATGAACTGTGCGCGCGACAGGTAGGGCTGCCACCGCTGCAGCAAGGCGCGGATGTCCTGCGGGCGCGAAGGGGGAGGGGAGGAAGAGGAATCGGGGGGAAGGAAGGCGTTAGTTGAGGGCATGGATGCAAGGAAAACACGAAAGCAAGGCGGCGAGAGAAGTGATGGTGGGTGGTGAGGCCCACCAGCCTCGTGAGCAGCCACGGCAACAGCCATCACCTCCTCGTAGCATGGCCCCCCCACCCCACCCCATGGCACCCCACCCCACCCACCTTGACAAGCGCCGCCTCGTTGTAGCGCCTGAGGCTCGCCCCCGCTGACTGCGGCGCTCTGCCCGCCCCGTCCCTCATTGCCTGCCGCCCACCCGCCTTGGCGCGCACCACGTACCTGATGGGGACAGGGCGGGCAGGGGAAGGGACGGGTGGAGACGGCACGGGAGCAGACAGGGGCAGCCACGCCCCTGGTCACCACTCCCCTCCCTCCCCGCCTTCACCTCATTCCCTTGTGCTTCAGCTCTCAAATTCAATCTCGCCCCACCACCCATGCAGCTGTGCCAAGCACACTCTCCCCCCACACGGCCCCCCCTTCTCCTTTTCCCCCCACTACTTTACCCCCCTCCCCCTCCCCCGCGCACCGGTGGAAGGAGCGGTGGGCGAGCAGGGCGCCGTGGGCAGCAGCGTCCAGCACCACGGCAGCAAAGTGCCCGCCCGAGCTCAGCACCACCACCCACACGCGCTGCCCCCCTTGCCCCGCGCCGCCCCTCTCCTCCCCCCCCGACTTCCCCACCAGCGTGCCTCCTCTCCCCGCCTCCACCTGTGCTGCACCGCCGCCTGCCGTGCCCCTCAATGAATCCACCCCCCCGCCCCTCCTGCTCCTTCCCCCATCCGTGTCCCCAGCCTCCGCGCTTCCCTCCCCCCCTCCTCTGAGTGCTCCCCCGTGCGCCCCCCCTGCGCCCTCCCCCAGCGCCACGAGCGCCTGCAGCAGGTCCGCGCCCTCCTCTGGGGGGACAGGGCGACACAGACGAGCAGCGGGGCAGGGGAGGACGGGGAAGGAGGGGGAGCAAGGGGGGAGTTGGGCACAGCAGGGAACCGTGGAGGTGGCAGGTGGGCACAGTGGGGAGGTGGGTACCGGGGGGGGGGAAGAGCGCACCTGGGGGGAAGAGCGCACCTGGGGGGAAGAGCGCACCTGGGGGGAAGAGCGCACCTGGGGGGAAGAGCGCGCGCCAGAGGGCGAAAGTGACGCCCGTGTTGGGCAGCACGAAGTGCACCTTCGCCCCCCGCCCCGCCCCTGCCGCCCTGCCCTCCCCCCCCGCTTGCTGCTGCTGCTCCTCGTCCGCGTCGTCCCCTCCCTCCTCGTCCTCCGACCCCGAAATGCTCGACCAATCATCGTCCTCCTCGCCTCCCCCCTCCCCCTGATGCTCCGCTGCCCCGCCCGCCCCGCCCCTCACAACAGCGCCCAAGGAATTCGCACTGCCCTGCCCGCCCCTGCGCCTTCCCCCTTCCCCCTCCGCCTCCCCCCCGCCCTCCCCCGCGCGCCTGGCGTCCAGCAGCGCGGCGAAGGCGTCCTCTGACAGCACTGCGCGCCCACATGCGCGGCGCTTGACCTGGTTGGGGGGGGAGGAGGGGAGAGACGAGGAGGGCACGAGGAGAGGAGGGAAGGGAAGGGGCAGCGGAGGAAAAGAGAATTGGAGAAGAGTGGGAAGGAACGGAAACGAAGGTGGGGTCATAGTGGCATGGAGGCATGATGGGGGCATGGGGGCAAGAATAAGGGGCATGGGGGCAAGGGGCACGGCGGCACAGCAGGGCGGCGCACGTTGAGGCGGTGCCAGTCGCTCTTGAAGTGCGCGCGCTGTTCTGCCACGTCATCAAACGTCTCCCCGCAACACGAACACGTCAGCCCTCGCCTCGGACCGCCCAACCCGTCGCTGCCTTCACTCTCGCCCCTCCCCTCCGCGCCCTCGGCGCAGCGAGCGGTGACAGTGCGACCGCCGTCCGCCGTCTCGACGCCCGCCGGCTGCGCTGCCCCGCTAGGGCCTGGCGGAAGCGAGTCGGGGGCGGCGGAGGCGAGGAGGGCAGCGCGGAAGGGGAAGGGGCCCTTAGCGAACAGCGAAGGCGGAAGCGCTGCTCCCGCGGTGCCTTCACTGGGGGGCGCACTCGCGGCGCCGCGAAGCTGAGCGCGGCGTGAAGGCTTGCTGGCCATGGCTGACGGTCTCACCCTCCCAGCATACGATGCTAACCGATTCTGCTATTCGTCCGCCAGGATGGTGAGATTGTATTGTATTGCCATCAAAATTATTTCTAGTATTTCCATCTTATCTTAATATCAAATGTGTAACACTCTCCAAACCTGTGTATTGTGAATGGTTGTTACGAGGTAGCGAGGATTGCACTAAGGTGTCAAATGAGTACAAAATGTGAGCGAAGGCATGAGCGAACATTTATACGCGAAACATGCAAACGGTAACGCGGTGCGTGCGAGCTAGCTAGTGCTACGCTGGCAGTGAGGTTCGGGCTAGTCCCAAAGAGTATGCCGACGCGGCCGGGCCAGCAGTACGTACGTGGTTTGGCAAAACAGTGCGCACAAAGTTGGCGAAGCCCCGTTAGCAGTAACGGGCGAACGACGGCTGCTGCTGTACGCGATGTAGCAGGTTTCCGTAAGGAATGGCGAGAAAATTCCTTACACTACCCCCTCCCCCCCCCCCCCCCCCTCCCCCCCCCTCTCTCTTCCCCTCAAGAAGCCCCCTCCACTACGCGAGTGTGTGTATATCGCGGAATCCCCGGCCCCTTAGGTACACTTGCAGGGCTAGGGTGGTTTTCAATGTTGGCTGACAGGGATGCTGGTTGACAAGGAGTGTCTTTGACCTGGTGAGGTCGACCAGAAGTGGTCGTCGACTTGGGTGGTCGACGGGCACGTGAAGGAGCATCTGGTCGATGTGGTTGCCCGGTCGACCAGGTTACCTGAGTAACAATGTTCTGCGGAGGCACGCGGCGGTCGCCCAGTTGTTCATGGCGAGACCGACCTCGGTGGTGGTATCCCGAGGTCAAATGGCTGATCTGATGCATTCGTCAGCACAAGGTTGATTTGGTGTGTGCGCTGTGCAGGTGACAAGGCACAACACGCCAATCACCTGCGAGCACCTGCGAAGTAGGTGCACTGCTGTCATGCAGGAGCAATGCTATACCCCGTCGACCTGCAGCGTTGGCACACCGTCGCCTGTGCACTGCTGGAGCGCGGTCGACCAAGTCGTGCTGGAACGCGGTCGACCGTGCTGCGCTGGCAGTCGTCCCGCTTGATGCTAGCTCTGATGTAGTCTTGTCTTGCCAACTTCATTATATCAATCTTTTCAACTTTTCCTAGTGAAACTCTTGCCAATTTCCCCCCGTGAACTAGCAAGTAGTGTGAGCACTTGGAAACGACTAAGGAACGAACGAACGCAGAGATCACTCAAGCCACGTGCCTAGCCCGTAGTCTAGCTCCCGTTGTAGTAGTTATCTCCGCATGGTGCGGTGAGCGTGGACGGCACACGACTTACCTTTCAGTCTAGTCGACTTAGTCCCATTTGCCTAAGTTGTTTGTGTTAAACTGTATTATGCTTGTAGGCTGTAGTGGGGTAGCCAATATGGGGTACAACCCCAACTAGGGTTTCATATTTGTACCCAAACTTCTGCTAGTTCATTCATTCTTGCCTAGTTATCTTGAGATGGTATTCAGAGCAGGAGGTCCCTAGGACCTACCGACCGTTTTTTTTAGGGCCCACCACCGCTCGCATGCGGTTACCACGCTACCCCGTGCCCTAGCCTCGTAGCGCCCTCGTGCGCCCTCGTTAGCGCCCTCGCGCGCCCCTCGTTAGCGCCCTCGCGCGCACCCTCGTTAGCGCCCTCGCGCGCCCCTCGTTAGCGCCCTCGCGCGCCCCTTGCTAGCGCCCTCGCGCGCCCCTCACTAGCGCCCTCGCGCGCCCCTCGCAGTGTCGCCCGCCCGCCGAGCCGCCCGCTCGCAGCCCGCTCGTCCCGCTGCCCGCTTCGCAGCCCGCCCGCCCGCTCGCTGCCCGCTTCGCGGCCCGCCCGCTTCGCAGCCCGCTCGCCCCGCTGCCCGCTTCGCAGCCCGCCCGCCCGCTCGCTGCCCGCTTCGCGGCCCGCCCGCTTCGCAGCCCGCCCGCCCGCTCGCTGCCCGCTTCGCGGCCCGCCCGCTTCGCAGCCCGCTCGCCCCGCTGCCCGCTTCGCAGCCCGCCCGCCCGCTCGCTGCCCGCTTCGCGGCCCGCCCGCTTCGCGGCCCGCCCACTTCGCAGCCCGCCCGCCCGCTCGCTGCCCGCTTCGCGGCCCGCCCGCTTCGCAGCCCGCTCGCCCCGCTGCCCGCTTCGCAGCCCGCCCGCCCGCTCGCTGCCCGCTTCGCGGCCCGCCCGCTTCGCTGCCCGCTCGCAGCGCCGCCCGCCCGCCCGCTACCTGCTTCGCAGCGCCGCCCGCTGCCTCACTGCCCGCTTGCTGCGTCGCCCGCCCGCCCCGCTGCCCGCTTCGCAGCCCGCCCGCCGCGCTTCTCGCCTGCTGCTCCCTGCCTGTGCACCGCCGCTTGCTCCTGCTGTGGCTGCTAGCTTCGCTCTAGCGCGTCCCCTCTGCTGCTGCCGCTGCTCTGCTGTGCCCTCACGCCTGAGCTATGGCCTCTATTCGCGTTCTTTCCTTCGATGCTGAGGGCCGTCCCGTGCAGTTCACTTCCTGGCTCGACGACCTGCAGTTGTATCTTATGAGCAATAGCACGGACCACATCTCCCTCTATGACTACGCGTCTGGTGCTGCTGCTGCTCCTGCTGCCACAGCCGAGCTTAGTGTTCGTTCCCACTGGCAGACTCGTGACGCAGCTGCTCGCCTAGCCATTCGCAGTCACCTGCCGCTAGCTGAGCTCGAGCATTTTGGCGACTGCAAATCCGCTAAGGCCCTGTACGATGCTGTCGTTGCTCGCTACTCCTCGCCTGCCACAGCCGAGCTTAGCCGCCTCATGCTGCCGTACCTGTTCCCCGATCTGTCCACCTTTACTACAGTCGCCGATCTTATCACCCACCTTCGCACTAGTGATGCTCGCCTGCGTGCCGCCCTTCCCACCGAGTTCTGCGCTAAGAACCCCCCTCCACTGTACTGGACACTCCACTTCATAGTCACCCGTCTCCCTGACACCCTCCGCTCAGTTCGAGACCACTTCCTTGCTCGCTGTCCCACTGAGCTCACAGTCGCCCTCCTAGAGGAGCAGCTGCTCGCGGCCGAAAAGAGCATTGTAGCTGTCGGTGCTGCTCGTGGCGCTCCTCGCACCCCCATCTTTGAGGGGTGTTCTCCCTCTCCCCTCGCTCCCTCCTACGCTGCTGCTGCTGCTGTTGACTTCCTTGGTGCTGAGTCTGTTGGCGCTGCTTCTGCTCCTGGTGGGAGGCGCCGCACCGGCAAGGGCAAGGGGGGCAAGGGTGGTGGTGGTGGCGCTGGGGGGGGAGGAGGTGGGGGAGGTGGGGGGGGAGGCGGTGCTGGAGGGAGCGGTGGCGGGAGCGCTGGTGGGAGTGGGGTCGGTGGTGGAGGCGGGGGCGGCGGCGGAAGCAGTGGCAGTAGTGGCGGCGGCGGCGGTGGCGGCGGTGGCGGTGGTGGCGGTGGTGGCGGTGGCGGTCGGAGCGGTGGTAGTGGTGGCGGCGGCGGTCGGAGTGGAGGCACTGGCTCGGGCCAGAGCTCCCAGCAGCAGCAGCGTCCCCAGACGACCCAGCAGCTTCGTGAGTGGCTTGCTCAGCGTGGGACGTCGGGGGGCAGTGGCCGCTGTTCTTATGTCATTCGCACAGGTGACCGCAAGGGGCAGACGTGTGGGAGGTTCCACACCCCGTACCGCTGCTTCTCCCGCCTTGACGACGCTTGGCGTGAGGAGATGGGTGCGGATGTTGAGCGCCCCCGCTGGGCTGAGCTCATGAGGGCTGGTGTTGATGTCTTTGCTCTTGACTATGATGCTATTATTGCTGCCATGTATGCATTGACTGTTAGTGCCGAGGGAGACTGTTACTTGTGTGTGCCGCCTGACCCAGGTATAGAGCCCGCTGCCCTGGGTACTAGTGAGTCTGCTCTCTCTGGTATGGTGCCCCCTGTACTTGCTCCCTCCAGTGCTGTCCCGGCTGGTTTCGAGTCTGCTCTCTCAGGTACAGCACCCACAGAGACTGCTCTCTCAGGTACCGCACCGGCTGAGGCCTGTCACACCTTCACCCTTGACTCAGGTGCTTCCCGTTGCTTCTTTCGTGACAGTACTGAGCTCACACCGCTTCCTGCACCGGTCCCAGTCTCCTTGGCTGACCCCTCTGGGGGCCCAGTCCTTGCCCAGTCCACCACTGTCCTCCCTTGTCCGGCGGTTCCGTCTGGCTCGTTGTCGGGTTTCCACCTCCCCTCGTTCTCGACGAACCTGGTGAGCAACGCTGTCCTCCAGGATCAGTGGGTTGACACCTTTACCCCTGGAGGACAGCGTGTGGCGATCTGCACGTGCTCCAGGACCGGCCGTCACCTGGCTACGTTTACCCGTCGGCCGGGGTCGAGTCTCTACACACTGACCACTGCGTCTCCTCAGGTCGCTGCTGTTGGTCAGGTGTCTGCGTCAGGTCTGGTAGCCCACGCCTGTGAGTGTCGTTCCCTGTCGCACCAGACTCTTCTCTGGCACCACCGCCTGGGTCACCCCTCCTTGCCACGCCTTCGTGGCATGCACCGTCGCCACCTTGTGTCTGGTCTTCCCAGGTCCCTCCCTCCCCTCCCTGCCTCGCCTGCGCCGCCTTGCCTTCCTTGCGTCGAGGGGCGGCAGCGCGCCGCTCCTCACTCCTCCTCGTTCCCCCCGACAGAGGCTCCTCTGCAGACCCTCCACCTGGACGTGTGGGGCCCAGCCCGCGTTCGTGGTCAGGGCGGTGAGCGGTACTTTTTGCTGGTTGTCGACGACTACTCGCGTTACACCACGGTCTTCCCCTTGCGCACCAAGGGTGAGGTCCCTGCTGTTCTGATCCCTTGGATCCGCACGGTTCGTCTCCAGCTCCGCCGCCGTTTCCGGACGGATCTTCCTGTCCTGCGTCTGCACTCTGACAGAGGTGGTGAGTTTTCCTCCGATCTCTTGAGGACCTTCTGTCAGGCGGAGGGCATCGAGCAGACCTTCACGCTTCCGGACTCCCCGCAGCAGAATGGGGTTGCTGAGCGCCGCATTGGCCTGGTCATGGAGGTCGCTCGTACCTCCTTGGTCCACGCGGCGGCTCCCCATTTTCTGTGGCCGTTTGCTGTCCGGTACGCCGCGCATCAGCTCAACCTCTGGCCCCGTGTCTCCTTGCCGGAGACCTCGCCCACACTGCGTTGGACGGGGGAGGTTGGCGATGCGTCGCGCTTCCGGGTGTGGGGTGCTCGTGCCCTTGTCCGCGATACGTCCGCGGACAAGCTCTCCTCCCGCACGCTTCCCTGTGTCTTCCTTGGCTTTGTCCCTGACGCGCCTGGCTGGCAGTTTTACCACCCCACCTCGCGCCGGGTCTTCGCCTCTCAGGATGTCACCTTTGACGAGTCGGTCCCTTTTTACCGTCTCTTCCCCTACCGCACTGCCCCCCTCCCTCCCCCGCCGCTTTTCCTTGCTCCTGGTCCCCCTCCGGTAGACCCCCTTCCCCCTCAGGGTCCTGCTCCTTCAGGTGTCTCTCAGGTAGACCCTCCTCCCGTCGCTGAGCCTGTCGAGGTCACAGGTGACTCAGGTGCTGCTGCGGGTGGTGCTGCTGGGAGTGCTGAGCCTGGGGGTGCTGAGCCTGGGGGTGCTGGGCCTGGGGGTGCTGGGGCTGCGGGTGCTGGGACTGAGGGTGCTGGAGCTGAGGGTACGGTGCCTGAGAGTACGGAGCCTGGGGGTGCTGAGCCTGGGGGTGCTGAGCCTGCGGGTGCGGGGCCTGGGAGTGCTGGGACTACGGGTGCTGGAGCTGAGGGTACTGTGCCTGAGAGTTTGCCGCCTGGGGGTGCTGAGCCTGGGGGTGCTGCGACTGGGGGTGCTGAGCCTGCGGGTACTGAGCCTGCGGGTACTGAGCCTGGGGGTGCTGCTACTGAGCCTACGGAGCCTCGGGTTACTGCGTCTGGGGGTGCTCCGGTTCGGGGTGCTGAGCAGTCTCTCACACCGCAGCAGCTTCGTGACTGGTACGTCCGGCGCTTTCGCCGTCCTAGTGGCTCGGCTGGAGTTGGGGGTGCTGGGGCTGCTCGTCCTGGGGGTGCTCGTACTGGGGGTACTGGAGCTGCCGGGACTGGTTGTTCTGGGAGCACTGCGACTGGAGCTGCTGGAGCTGGGGACTCTGGCGCTGGCGGTGCTAGCGGAGTTGGAGCTGCCGACTCTGGGGGTGGCGCTGCTGCTGGTGCTGCGGACCCGCCTGGTGGAGCTGCTGCTGGAGCTGAGGACCCGAGCGGTGGCGCTGCTGCTGGTGCTGGGGACTCGGACGTTGGAGCTCCTGCTGGTCCTGAGGACCCGGCCGCTGGAGTCTCTTCTGCTTCTGGAGACGCTGCGCGGCCGCGACCGTACTTCGTACCGCTCCTTCAGCAGGTTCTTGGGCAGGCTCCTCCTCCTTGTCCTCCTCCCTCCGTAGAGTGTCCTCCGCCTGTCCAGCCGCAGTCACAGTTACCGCCTGCCTCGCCTCTCCCTGCTCCCTCTCCTTACGCTGGTCCCACAGGAGGTCTTACAGAGCGTCGTGAGCCTGAGTCTCGTCCTGCGTCGCCTGTTCGTCCTGCTCGCACTGGTAGTCGTGTCCGTCGTGAGCGTCCTCCTCCTGTCCCAGGCACTCACTACATGACTCTGCGTCCCTCTACTGCTCCTCGGCGTGTCCCTCTACCGTCTCCTCCTGCGTCCTCTTTGCCTGCCGTTCCGGACCCTGAGTCTGACCGGTATCGCGCTGAGCACCCTACAGTCACGCGTCTCCTAGCTACTGTTGTCACTGACCCTACCTTTGAGTCCTCGGCTGCGTCTGCTCTGGTCGCTGAGTTGGTTGACTTTGCTGCTGCCTGTCGTCTAGACTACGCTGCTAGCCTTGTTGCTGAGTCAGAGTCTGCGTCTGTCTGTCCTCCGTCCGTCGGGGGTGAGTGTGCTCTTGGCACGGACGTCCTTGAGGACAGGCAGGAGGACTTTGACTCTCTTGCGGCTGCTGTACCTCATCTCGTGGCCTGGTTGCTTGCCCCTGAGGGAGACCCGGATGCACTAGACATCCCCACTCCGCGCAGTTACGCAGAGGCGATCTCGGGTCCCTACTCCTCTCAGTGGCAGACAGCCATGGACGCAGAGATGGCATCCTGGAAGTCCACAGGCACCTACGTCGACGAGGTTCCCCCTCCTGGGGCGAACATCGTCGATGGCATGTGGATTTTCAGGGTGAAGCGGCCGCCAGGTTCTCCGCCTGTCTTCAAGGCTCGTTACGTTGCTAGAGGCTTCAGTCAGCGTCAGGGGGTCGACTTCTTCCAGACCTTCTCCCCCACCCCGAAGATGACCACTCTTCGGGTTCTGCTGCACGTTGCTGCTCAGCGTGACTACGAGCTTCACTCTCTTGACTTCAGCACAGCGTTCCTGCAGGGCAGCCTGCACGAGGAGATCTGGCTGCGCCGCCCACCTGGCTTTACTGGGTCGTTTCCCCCTGGTACCCAGTGGAGTCTCCGTCGGCCAGTCTACGGTCTCCGCCAGGCACCACGTGAGTGGCACGACACACTGAGGACTACACTTGCGGCTCTTGGGTTCGCGCCGTCTACTGCTGACCCGTCGCTGTTTCTGCGCACAGACACGTCGCTGCCGCCGTTCTACATTCTCGTGTACGTCGACGACTTGGTCTTTGCTACTGCTGACACAGAGGCACTCGCTCGTGTGAAGTCGGAGCTGCAGAAGAGACACACCTGCACTGACCTGGGTGAACTGCGTAGCTACCTTGGCTTGCAGATCACCCGGGACAGAGCTCGCCGCACCATCACCCTGACTCAGTCACACATGGTGCAGCAGGTCCTTCAGCGCTTCGGCTTCCAGTTCTCCTCACCACAGGCCACACCTCTGGCTACCAGTCATTCGCTCTCAGCTCCACCTTCGGACGAGTCCGTAGAGCCGAGTGGCCCGTACCCAGAGCTTGTAGGCTGCCTCATGTACCTGATGACTTGCACGCGACCTGACCTCGCGTACCCTCTTAGCATCCTTGCTCGTTACGTTGCGCCTGGGAGACACAGGCGAGAGCACTGGGAGGCTGCTAAGAGGGTGCTGCGTTACTTGTGCAGTACATCAGGCATGGGGCTGGTGCTTGGAGGACGCGACAGAGTTGTCCTCACTGGTCACTCGGACGCTTCTTGGGTGGACGACCTGGCTACGCAGCGGTCGTCACAGGGTTACACCTTCAGCCTTGGCTCTGGTTCTGTCTCGTGGCGGTCCACCCGCTCTTCCTCTGTTCTCGGCTCTAGTTGTGAGGCTGAGATCTACGCCACAGCCATGGCTGCACAGGAGTTACGCTGGCTCACCTACCTGCTGACTGACTTGGGAGAGTGGCCTAGTTCTCCTCCAGTTCTGTACGGTGACAACAAGGCGGCTCTTGCCTTGTGTCAGGAGCACAGACTGGAGCACAGGACGAAGCACATTGCTCTTTGCTACTTTCTTGCTCGAGAGCTTCAGCAGCGCGGTCAGCTTCGGCTTGTGTACGTGGACTCGAAGACCAACACTGCTGATATCTTCACCAAGGCGCTCCCGCCTAGTGATCATCAGCGGCACTGTACTTCTTTAGGCCTTGTGTCCACGTTTCCTCACTTGCTCACTGCTTGACATTCTTTGTACTGTACTTTATATATATCTTGTTGCTTACTTGCTAGGTTTTGATCACTGTGTTGCTTGTCTTGTACTATATCTAGCACTGCATGTGAACTGGCCTTGTGGCCTTTACTTGTGCTCGGAGTGTGGTGACGTTGTGATCCACCCTGGGCTTTGCTTTGCTTTGCTGGACTGGTCTTGTGACCCTTTGTTCTCCCCCACTTTGCCTATGGGGGTGTGTTAAACTGTATTATGCTTGTAGGCTGTAGTGGGGTAGCCAATATGGGGTACAACCCCAACTAGGGTTTCATATTTGTACCCAAACTTCTGCTAGTTCATTCATTCTTGCCTAGTTATCTTGAGAGTTTGTAGGCCGACAGCTGTGTGTTAGTCACCACCATGGTTGGCGTAGGTAACACTGGTGTTGTAGACGCCTTAGAAGCACGGCTGGAGGTTTCGAGGAGCCGCCATGAGGCGCGCGAGTACGAGGACATCACTTGGGCGGCCGTCGAGGCTGGAATTAACGCCATGTGGGCGATGGAGCACCCTTCTTGACCCGCTCCTCCTCGTCCGGTGAACGACGAGGGTGGCGTTAACGTGGGCGTCAACGCCGGTGACCAAGTCGGCAGCAGTGCGGGAGGCACGTCGAGGCAGCGAGGTGTGATTCATGCCGATGAAGTCGGCGGCGTTCAGGCGCGAGGGATGCGGTCGTCGGCGGCTGCAGGGTTCTCGCAAGGCGACATTGGAGGTCGAAGAAACGGATTGCCGCCGTCGACGGTGACTCACGTGACAGTGGGAGGGATAGCGCCGAGCTACGGCTACTTCAATTTACGCCCGACAGAATCTCGGTAACCCCCCTGCTAGTCGGTCGACCTGACATTCTCACGTAGAAGGAGGCAATAGAGCCTCAGCTGAAGATGGCTGGGCTGTTGGGCTTCGCCGCCGACACCGTGGCGACGCCGTCGGAGAACTACCCTGACCTGCGTACGGAGTTTCGTGTTGTACAGCCATTGACCTTCACGGTCATCTCGGGGTCCTGCTCGCCGGGCGTGCAGATCGCCCTGAAGCCGGGCACGGACTATTTTGACGCCGGCCCACCAGGCATGGCACTTCATCGAGTCGACATACTAGGTCACTGACGACCTGTACAACGGCCAACTCGAGGAGCAGATGACGCACCTGCGGATGGGCGAGCAGGAGACGGCGACCGACTATTGCAACCGGGCATGGCGATTTCTCAGGATGGAGTTCAGGGTTCCAAGCCTGTTTTATGGAATACGCCCTTGTTTTTGAAGCCTCGCGACCGTAACACAGAAGCTCGTACGAGGCATCAGCTGGTGCTATGCGTCGAAAGCCTCAAAGCCCATGCGACAACATAACAACACAATTGACTGTGCGTTCTATTGGAATGAACTGCTGCTGCTCCTCGCGTTGTCAAACTATATATGCTATATTGTGTAGGCTGTAGTGGGGTAGCCAATATGGGGTACAACCCCTCTAGGGTTTGATACTTGTACCCAACTCTCTTTCAATGCAATCCATTCCTGCCTAGTATTCTTGACATGGTTTCAGAGCAGTAGGTCCGTAGGACCGTCTCGTTTCGGGCCCACCTACCGTTGCGGTTACTGAGCTGCCCCACCTTGCCTTGCCTGTCTTGCCTGCGATGCACTTTACGCGCGCGCCCTGCCTTGGCTGCGCTGCGCTGCCCACGCGCACTGCCTCTTTTTTTTTTTTTCGCGCGCGCGCCGCTTCAGCCGCCCGCGCGCTCATTGCTGCCCCGCGCGCCGCGTCTGCCGCCCGTGTGCAGCCCATTAAGGCCCCGCGCGGCACATCCGCAGCCTGCGCGGCCTGCTCCGGCCCCGCGCGCCGCGCTTTCCGCCCGCGAGCAGCCCGCCTAGGCCACGCGCGCCGCGTCCGCCGCTCCTGCAGCGTGCTGCTGCACTGCGTGCCACATCCGCCTGTGCCTGCCGCAAGGGTTTAGGGTTTCCGCTGCTTTTCGCGCCGCTCTTGCCTACTGCCTGTTCATGCTGCCTGTGCCTGCTGCCTGTTCCTGCTGCCTTGGACTGCTGCTTCTGCCTGCGCTGCGATCATGGCGACACTTAATGTGCTCGCGTTTGAGCCTGACGGTTGCCCGATATGGTTTGCCACTTGGCTCGACGATCTGCAGCTGTTTCTTATGACTGATTTCAAAGACGGCGTTTCACTGTTCGATCACGCGTCTGGCACTGCCGCTGCTCCTGCTGACAGTGCTCCTGCTCTTGACCGCTCACAGTGGCAGACTCGCGATGCTGCTGCGCGCCTCGCTATCCGCAACCACCTGCCGATCACTGAGCGCACGCATTTTAGTCATCACAAGACTGCTAAGGCGCTTTATGACGCTGTAGTTGTGAGTTATTCCTCCCCAGCCACTGCAGCCGTAGGTCGTCTCATCCTGCCCTACCTGTTCCCCGACCTGTCCTCGTTTACCACCGCTGAGGACCTTATCTCTCACCTCCGCGCTAGTGACGTCCGCTTTTGTGCCGCTCTTACAGACGAGTTCCTTGCCACGAACACCCCCCCGATGTACTTTACCCTCTACATCCTCGTCACCCGCCTCCCTGACACTCTTAGCTCTGCCAGGGACCATTTCCTCGCCAAGGACCCTACCACTATCACTCTAGCCGACTTCGAGCAGCAGATCCTCGCAGCAGAAAAGAACATTCTCGCTGTAGGTGCTGCTCGTGGCACTCCTCGCACTCCCCTCTTTGAGGGGTGCTCCCCCTCCCCTCTTGCCCCCTCCTACGCCTCTACTGCTGCTGCAGTTGACTTTCTCGGTGCTGAGAAGGTCGCAGCGGCTTCCGCTCCTAGTGGGAAGCGCGGCGGTACCAGGGGCGGCAAGGGTGGCAGGGGTGGTGGAGGTGGCGGTGGAGGGAGCGGTGGTGGAGGCGGCGGGGGTGGTGGAGGTGGTGGGGGTGGTCGTGGGGGTGGAGGAGGTGGGTGTGGCGGCGTTGGGACCGGGAGTGGTGGAGGTGGCAGCGGCGGTAGTGGGGGAGGAGGCAGTGGTAGTGGCGGTGGAGGTGGGGGCGGGAGTGGGACCGGCCAGAAGGGGAGCTCCAGTGGTGGCCAGCAGCAGCAGCAGCAGCAGCAGCAGCCGCAGCAGCAGCAGCAGCGCCAGACCCCCTCTTCTCAACAGCTCCATGACTGGTATGCCAGGCATGGGGCGTCTGGGGGTCCTGGTCGCTGCCCCTATGTCATTCGCGCTGGTCCCCGCAAGGGTCGCACATGCAACAGCCTTCATACTGAGTATCGCTGCTTCGCTCGTCTTAGCGACGCCTGGCGCGCAAAGTTTCCTGATGCTACTTGTTGGTGCAACCCTACGGTTTGCACTCCGTTTGTTGTCCGTGTGCGTGTGCATGCATGCGTGTGTGCATGGAGTGGTATGAGTGCATGAAATAAATATATATTTCATGCTTATAACTGTGTGTGAATGATGGGTCATAATGTCGAGTGTGTGTGTCGAGTCAATAGCGAGTTATCGCTAGCCGCGTGTTAATGCGGTCATTTGTGTCTCGCGCGCGGTTTCTATTTTGTCGTGTGTCCCGTGCGCGGTTTCTATTTTGTCCTGTGTCGAACGTTCGGCGTGTCGCAGGTGTGTGCAGCAGACCCATCAAGAACTCAAGGATGAGTTTTGTGATGAAGAACCCGAGCCTTGGTTCAAGCTTCAAGTGTTTTCGAAGCTCGCCAAAAAGGCTACACCTCAAGATATTGAAGATAGTTACATTACAAAGTGTAGTGTAACATTTCAGTTGGTGTAGGCCCTTGTGAAGGGTAGTTTTGAGACCCTTCTTGGTTGGGGACAGTGTGGCACTGTTCCCCATCACTGTACCTTGGCTCTTGGGGTTTGTAGGAGCTGGGAGCCATTCCCAACTTCCAACTCTTCCTAGTTGTTCATAATTGTGTTCTAAGACTATCTTGCTGCCATAGTGCCGTTCGTTCAATCTGACGCTGTGTCGTCAATTCTTGATGAAATCGTGCGATCTAAATTGCCTGTTGTAGACGACGCTAAGGCGCTCCAGATCCAAGTTGAATGAGGTCATTTGGAGCTATGACCAGATCGCTATGAACGTTTGAAGCTGCTGTGCAGAAATCTGACTGCGCACTCTATCTTTCGTTTTAGGCACATTGAAGCCTATTGTGACTATAACAAGTGGTATCAGAGCGCCTTGGAGCAGCTACGACGATGGCTGGACCTGAAGAGAGGGGTGGCAGAGGTGCTGGAGGCAATGGAGAAGCCCAAGCACAAGGCCAAGCCCGTGATTCAGCCGTGGCGCCCGTGCAACCGACTCTTGGACCTTCTAGGGATGAACCAAGAGTGTTCGGGCTTGACAAGTTCAACGGCGACAACTTTGCTGAGTGGTCCTTCAGAATGGAGAATGTGTTTGACCATTATGACCTGCTGGAGGTGATGGAAGGAACGGAGAAGCGTCCCGAGAACGACCCGGAGAAGAGCTCGTGGGTGCGGAAGAGCGCACAAGGCTATCTCCTACTTGGGCAAGCGTTGGGGAGCAACCAGATCCGTCATATCAAACCTTTCCAGCGTGAACCAAAGAAGGGACCAAAGGCATGGGCTGCTCTCAAGGGTGTACACGCTCCTGCAACAGCGGCGGTAGCTGTGGTGTTGGAACGGCAAATGGCGACGCTACGAATTGAGGAAGATGAACCCGTGGAAGACGGGGTGCAGAAATTCTTCGACTTGCTGACGCGGCTTGAGGGAGCTGATTTGAACTATAGTGAGCTCTAGATGAAGTCGAAGTTGCTGGCTTTACTCCCCGAATCGTGGTCCTCGCTCATCATCAGCCTGAACTGCGACTTGCCCCGTCTCTCGCTTGAAGACGTGAAGCGCGCGATTCTCCAAGACGACTTCTGCCGCCGTGAGTTGGCGAGTGCGGATGGCGCTGGGGCAGCAAGTGTCGGCCGTGGATATGGCCGAGGAAGAGGCAGAGGACGAGGGGGAGGAAGGTTTGGTGGCAGCAACTTCGGTGGAGGCCGCGGGAGTGGCGGATACGGCAGCGACGACAAGAGCTACGGTCGCGGTCGCGGACGATTTGACGGTGAATGTCACTATTGCCACAAGACCGGGCACATGTGGCGCGATTGCTACAAACTCCCTGAAGGATGGACCCCTGCTCAAGGCCAAGAGGGTAGAGGAGCAGGAGGAGGGAGAGGAAGAGGTCGTGGAGGCCGTGGCGGTCGCGGAGGTGGAGCCGCGAACATGAAGAGTGGAGATAAAGACAACGACCCGAGCGACGATCGGTACCCGGGTCTATTCTACTTTGTGTCGACGCAAGTACCTGCTGGTCCAGAGAAGGATGAAGACCTTGAGGAGCCAGCAGCTATGGGGAAGGTGACCCTATAGCATGACACCTCGCCCCGACTTGCTCACCGAACTCGAGCCGTCACCGGTGAAGCACGTCACATCGGCTTTGGGGCAGCGAGCGGAGGTGAAAGGCATGGGCAAGGCCATGTTCAAGGGTGCTGATGGAAGAATGGTGGGCCTCAAGAACGTGCTTTGGGTGCCCAGCCTTGCTGCGAACCTGATTTCCGTGCGGCGATTGGCAAAGGCCGGCATGGACACGAACTCGAAGGGAGCCAAGACCTACACCGCAAGGTGTGGCGACCGAATTCTTTGGGACCTTCGCAAGGATAAGGACGTCTATAAAGAGATGTGGCAGATCCCTGTGGTCTCCATGCCTAAGGAGAGGCAAGTGGCAGCAAGCGTCAGCACCAAGGGTGAAGCGGTTGGTAGCGGCGATTGCGCGGACGGTCGAGCTAAGGAGAAGGACCTCAAGAAGGGCAAACCTGGAGTGACCAGCAAGCTGTGTGAACCTAAGGAGAGAGGTGCAGCAGCCATGGAGCAGCACAAGAGTGAGGAGAACCCCGAGGCAGCAGCGAAGGAGTATGGAGAGAGTATGTGGGGCGCTATTGCGAGCGCGGCATTCTCCAATCCGACTTCGGCTACGGGGGAGTGTGATTGGCTCACCTTGCATCGTAATTGTGTTCTAAGACTATCTTGCTGCCATAGTGCCGTTCGTTCAATCTGACGCTGTGTCGTCAATTCTTGTTGAAATCGTGTGAGGTCATTTGGAGCTATGACCAGATGGCTATGAATGTTTAACTCTGCTGTGCTGAAATCTGACAGTGCACTCTATCTTTCGTTTTAGGCACATTGAAGCCTATTGTGACTATAACACTACTGAATTCCCCAACTGGGCAGATCTGCTTAGGCGTGATGTTCCTATCTTTGATCTTGACTATGATGCTATTCTTACTGCCATGTATGCATTGGCTGTTAGTGCTGAGGGTGACTGCTACTTGTGTGTGCCGCCTGACCCTGGTATAGACCCAGGTATAGCGCCTGCAGCCCTAGGTGCTAGTGAGTCTGCTCTCCCTGGTACTGCGTCCACTCAGGCCTTGCACACCTTCACACTTGACTCTGGTGCTTCCCGCTGTTTCTTTCGCGACAGCACCACAGTCACACCCCTCCCTGCTCCTGTCCCTGTCTCACAGGCTGACCCCTCCGGGGCCCCAGTGCTTGCACGGTCCACTACTGTGCTTCCGTGTCCGGCGGTCCCGTCCGGTGAGCTGTCAGGTCTCCACCTCCCCTCGTTCTCTACGAACCTGGTGAGCACCGCCGTCCTTCAGGATCACTGGGTTGACACTTTTTTTCCTGGTGGACAGCGGGTGACGCACTGCACGTGCTCTCGGACCGGCCGCCACCTGGCCACGTTCACACGTGCGCCTGGGTCCAGTCTGTACACCCTCATTGCTGTGTCGCGTCACGCCCCTTTGTCTCCTCAGCTGTACGCGTCTGCTCAGGTAGCTACCCAGTGTGAGTGTCGCCGCCTGTCGCACCAGACTCTCCTTTGGCACCACCGCCTTGGTCACCCCTCCCTGCCTCGCCTTCGTGGCATGCACTCGTGCTCCCTGGTCTCTGGTCTTCCCAGGTCTCTGCCTGCCCTACCTCCCTCGCCTGCGCCGCCCTGCATTCCTTGCGTCGAGGGGCGGTAGCGCGCCGCTCCTCACTCCTCCTTGTTCCCTCCCATAGAGGCTCCATTGTAGACTCTCCACCTGGACGTGTGGGGCCCCGCCCGCGTCCAGGGACAGGGCCGCGAGCGGTACTTCCTGCTGGTTGTCGACGACTATACGCGTTACACCACGGTCTTCCCCTTGCAGCGCAAGGCGGATGTCCCTGCTGTTTTGATCCCTTGGATCCGCGCTGTTCGTCTCCAGCTCCGCGAGCGGTTCCGGTCGGACTTTCCTGTCCTGCGTCTGCACTCTGACAGAGGTGGTGAGTTCACCTCCGACCTCTTGGCAGCTTACTGTGCGGAGCATGGCATGCGCTAGTCGTTCACTCTTCCGGCCTCTCCGCATCAGAATGGGGTTGTCGAGCGCCTCACTGGCTTAGTCATGGAGGTCGCTCGTACCTCTATGATCCATGCGGCGACTCCCCATTTTCTGTGGCCGTTTGCGGTCCGGTACGCCGCGCACCAGCTCTACCTCTGGCCTCGAGTCTCCTTGCCGGAGACCTCGCCCACACTGCTGTGGACGGGGAAGGTTGGCGATGCGTCGCGTTTCCGGGTCTAGGGTGCTCGTGCCTTTGTCCGCGATACCACTGCGGACAAGCTCTCCGCTCACGCCATTCCCTGCGTCTTCCTTGGCTTTGTCCGTGACGCGCCTGGCTGGCAGTTTTACGACCCCGCCTCGCGCCATGTCTTTGCGTCTCAGGACGTCACCTTTGACGAGTCCGTCCCCTTTTACCGTCTCTTTCCCTACCGCACTGCCCCTTGCCCACCCCCCCCCGCCGCTCTTTCTCGCTCCAGGTCCTCCCCAGGTAGACCCCCTCCTCGCTCCAGTACTGATCCTTCAGGTGTTTCTCAGGTAGACCCTCCTGTGCCTGCGCCTGTTGAGGTCACTGGTGACTCTGGTCCTGCTGGGGGTGGTCCTGCTCGGGGTGCTGAGCCTGCGGGTGCGGAGTCTGGGGGCACTAAGCCTGCGCGGAGGAGCCTGAGGGTGCTGAGCCTGGAGGTACTGAGACCGCCCGTGAGGAGACTGGAGGTACTATGCCTGGGGGTGCTGCGTCTAGAGGTGTTGAGCCTGAGCGTGAGGAGCCTGGGGGTGCTGCGTCTGGGGGTGCTGAGCCTGAGCGTGAGGAGCCTGGGGGTGCTGAGCCTGGGGGTGAGGCGCCTGAGGGTGCCGAGCCTGCTGCTGCGCAGTCTCCTTGGAGTGGCCGCCTTCGTCCGCGTGCGCCTCTCTCCCCACAGCAGCTGCACGAGTGGTACGCTCGCCGTCAGGGTCGCGCTGCTGGAGCTCGGGGCTCTGCCGCTGGAGGTGCTTCTGCTGACGTCGCTGGAGCTAGGAGTGGTGATGGTACTTTAGGAGGTGGGTACTGGAGCTGCTGGGGCTGGAGGTGCTGCGTCTGGAGGTGCTGCTGCTGGAGACACTGAGGCTGGGGACCCTGGGACTGGAGGTGCCGGTTCAGGGGGTGCTGCTGCTGGAGACACTGAGGCTGGAGACTCTGGGACTAGTGGTGCCGGTTCTAAGGGTGCTGTTGCTGGAGACACTGAGGCTGGAGACCCTGGGACTGGAGGTGCCGGTTCTGGGGGTGCTGCTGCTGGTGACGCTGGTCCTAGAGGTGCTGGCGCTGGAGGTTCCCGAGCTGCTGGAGGTGCTGGCGCTCGAGGAGCTGGGGCTGGAGGTTCTGGAGCTGCTGACGGTGCTAGAGCTGCTGGAGGTGCTGGAGGTGCTGGAGCTGCTGGTGTTGGTGAAGCTAAGCCGACACGACTGTTCTTCGCTCCGGCGTCTCAGTCGTCTCTGCCGCCGCCTGACTCTGTTCTTTGTCAGGTTCTTACTCTCCCGTCATCTATTGGTCGTTCGTTACAGTTTGGCTCACCTCTGCCTGCTCCTTCACCTTACGCTGAGCAGCCGAGAGGTCTTGCTGAGCGTCGTGAGCCTGCGTCGCGTCCTGTCTCGCCTGTTCGCACTGTCCGCACTGGTCGTACTGGTAGTCGTGTTCCTCGTCCGCGTCCGCCGGCTATCCCCGGCACACACTTCATGGCTTTGCGTCCTTCCTCTGCTCCACAGCGTGTTCCTCTGCCGTCTCCTCCTGCGTCTTCTGTGCCTGACGTCGCCGACTCTGAGTCTGACCGGTTTCGTGCTGCACACCCTACCGTCACGCGTCCGTTAACCACTGATGTCACTGACCCTTCGTTTGAGTCTGCTGCTGCGTCTGCCTTAGTCGCTGAGCTTGTTGACTTTGCTGCTGCCTGTCGTCTAGACTATGCCGCTAGTCTTGTTGCTGAGTCTGAGTCTGTCTGTCCTCCATCCGTCGGGGGTGAGTGTGCTCTTGGCACGGACGTCCTTGAGGATAGGCAGGAGGACCTTGAGTGTCTTGCAGCCGCTGCGCCTCATCTCGTGGCCATGCTGCTTGCCCCTGAGGGAGACACGGGTGCACCAGACATCCCGACCCTACGCTCTTACACAGAGGCGGTCTCGGGTCCCTACTCCTCTCAGTGGCAGACAGCCATGGACGCAGAGATGGCATCCTGGAAGTCCACAGGCACCTACGTCGATGAGGTTCCCCCTCCTGGGGCGAACATCGTCGATGGCATATGGATTTTCAGGGTGAAGCAGCCGCCGGGTTCTCCGCCTGTCTTCAAGGCTCGTTACGTTGCTCGAGGCTTCTGTCCCCCACCCCGAAGATGACCACTCTTCGGGTGCTGCTGCACGTTGCCGCTCAGCGTGACTAAGAGCTTCACTCTCTTGACTTCAGCACAGCCTTCTTGCAGGGCTGCCTGCACGAGGAGATCTGGCTGCGCCGCCCATCTGGCGTTACTGGGTCGTTCCCTCTTGGTACCCAGTGGAGCCTCCGGCAGCCAGTCTACGGTCTCCGCCAGGCGCCGCGTGAGTGGCACGACACACTGAGGATGACCTTGGCATGACACACTAAGGATGACCGCGTACGTTGACGACTTGGTCTTTGCCACTGCTGACACTGAGGCTCTCGCCCTGGTGAAGTCGGAGCTGTAGAAGAGACACACGTGCACAGACCTGGGTGAGCTGCGCAGTTACCTTGGCTTGCAGATCACCCGGGACCGAGCACGCCGCACCATCACACTGACTCAGTCACACATGGTGCAGCAGGTCCTTCAGCGCTTCGGCTTCACCTGGTACTCGCCACAGTCTACTCCTCTGGCTACAGGTCACTCGCTCTCAGCTCCACCTTCGGACGAGTCCGTAGAGCTGAGTGGTCCTTACCCAGAGCTAGTGGGCTGCCTCATGTACCTGATGACTGATAGAAAACGTGCGAATCTGGAGAGCATAACAAGAGGTTAAGTCCGCTGACTTCGGCGAACCATTGCGTGCAGCTCACGTAACCTACTACTATGACCAGGTACGCGTTAGAAAGGTCTTAATCTCTAATTTCCAGAATGGTAAAGCACGCCTTCATCCAAGATCTAGGCCGATCGCTATCGCGATTTATGTGCGACGGGGTATCCTGGCGGAATTACTTGGCAGCCATGGATTAGATCTAAGGATCACATCAACATGAGTTCAGATCTGAAAAGTGACGAGTTGGTGAAACCGTACCAGCCCAACCCTCGCCCTACAACAATCCCCAACACCTTAAAGTGCCAAACTAGCAACACCAAAGGTGTTGTAGTTGGTAACAAAGGTTTGTTGGTGCTTGTTAGGTGCGAGTTCAAATCCAGCCCGCAACAAGTCCAACCACCACATTTTGCCCAAACCCTTAGCCCACAACCAGCTAGAGCAAAATACCACAACCACCTACACAATCAACACTCCCCCTTGCTCGTGCTGGAGGTGGCTGAACACCACTGGGCAAAATCCTTCACTCCACTCCCCCTTGCCCAGGGAGGGGCGCCATCCACAGCATGAGGTCGTCAAGGCAGAGAAGCACCAATCCTCCCACATCCTGCTCAGGCACCATGCTAACATGGGGCTGCATCCCCATCAAGGACATGCACACACCATGCCGCTCAAAAGGAAGGGGTTTGGTGAGTATGTCTGCTGCCTGACGGTCGGTTGGGCACCACCGGAGGATCACCTCGCCACTAGCCACCATCTCCCTGATGAAATGCCACCGAACCTGCATGTGCTTGGTGCGGCCATGCAAGCATGCATTCTGTGCAAGGGCAATGGCAGACTGGTTGTCCACAAACACAGGCACACCACCAGCAAACTCATGCCCAAACTCCCCAAACAAACGCTTCAGCCACACACCCTCCTGAATGCACTGACACAGACTGATGTACTCACTCTCAGTGGTGGACAATGCAACCACCGGCTGCCTCTTGCTCTGCCAAGAGATGGCTGCACCATTGAGGCAATAGACATAGCCGGTGTGACTCTTGCGATCAGCTGAATCTCCAGCATAATCAGCATCACTAAAGCCCACCAACTCGACCTGAGGCTTGCTGTGTGCGGGGTAGAAGATACCTGACTTGACACAACCTTTCAGGTACCTTAGCACTCTCTTAGCAGCCTGCAGATGAAATGCCTTGGGACAAGACACTACCTTGGACAGCTGTGACACTGCATAAGCAATCTGGGGCTGTGTGGTCGTGCTTGCATACATGAGAGACCCCACAATGCTTTGATAGAGCCGAACCAGCTCATCTCTCAGCAAGGGCTCCTCAGCGTGTGCATGCACGTCGAACCCTGTAGGGAGAGGGGTACGCACGGGGTTAGCCTTAGAAAGGCCAAAGGACTCCAGCATGTTGAGAATGTATCTTTCCTGATGAATCAAGATGCCACTCTCATCACGCTCAATCTGCACCCCCAAATAGTACTTAGCCTCCCCCAAATCCTTCATGCGGAAACGAGAGGACAAGAGACCCTTCACCTCGTCCAGCAAGACCATGCTCGAAGAGATGAGCAGAATGTCATCCACATAGAGGTAGAGGGACAACCTGCCCTCACGCCTCACCAAGTGGTACAAGGCGAGGTCACACTCCGACCTCTCAAAGCCAAAATCCATCAGCGCCTCATCAAACTTGAGGTACCACTGCCTTGGAGATTGCTTCAGCCCGTAGATTGATTTTATGAGCCGGCACACTCTGCCAGACCCATCATCAAAACCAGGGGGCTGCCTCATGTAAAGCTCCTCCTTCAAGACCCCATGAAGATAGGCAGTGGTCACATCCATGTGATGGACGTGAGACCCCGAGGATGCTGCCATCCCAAGGGATCCTCTCAGGGTAGTAGGCTTACCCAACGGGGTATATACCTCGTCATAGTGAACACCTCGTGTTTGAGTGTTCCCCATGGCCACCAACCTGGACTTAGGCCGCTCAATACTCCCATCAGCCAGGTGCTTATACTTCCACACCCACTGACACCTCAAGACCTCCATTCCAGGTGGCACACAAGCTGGATCAACCAGCTCAAAGGACTCGTTCACCCTATGAGACTCAAGCTCCTCACGCATGGACTCGACCCACTCAGGACGGGACAAGGCCTCCTTGATCGACTTAGGCTCATGCACCTGACCCATGAGACAAAAATCAAGCCCAAGCTCACCCCCCTCAGCATCCACAAGCATGCACTCCTCCAAATCATGCACCTCATGATCATGCATGCAAGCATACTGTGCGCTTGGTGTGAACCTGTCAGGTGGCCGGGAGATGCGTGTGGTGCGGCGCAGAGGTGATGCCTCCCCCTGCTCCAAACTTTGCAGCTTCTCCTTCCAAGTCACTCTCTTCATGGGGGACCGTGGTGACTTGGACAGCTGCTGCTGCAATAGTTGCTGCCACCTTCCCACAGCAATAGGCGGTGTATGCTGCTGTGGTGGCTGCTGCTGCTTCTGCTGCTGCTGCTGCTGCTCTTGAGGCTGCGGCGGTTCATGGGCTGGTTTGTTAGGGTCAGGGGTGGAACCAGCAGTTGGGGAATCTTCATGGTGAGGTGCAGCTGCCTTGTGTTCCTCCTGCTGCTCCTCTACCTCCTCTCCAGGGTCCTCCCATGTCCCCTCAAAAATGGAAGAGGTGTAGGGATCCTGGAGGGAGCTCCCAACTGTACTAGCACCATGCTCCTTCCACCCCTTGTAGCTCAGCCCCTCATGGAAAACCACATCCCGGCTTTCCACCACCCGCTGATCCGCCACACTCCACAACATCCAAGCTTTGCTCCTCTCAGACACACCAAGGAAAATTCTCAATTGTGCCTTGGGATCCAGCTTCCTCCGTTGCTGGTCGGGCACTTTGTACTGCGCCATGCACCCCCAGACTCGTGCCATGGACACACTAGGCACCTTCCTGGTACACCTTCCTGGGGCACCTTCCTAGCCCCTAGGCTCTTGCCCCCTAGCCCCTTGCTGCCCATCCGGTTCTTGACCCAGTTGGCATATTGCACTGCTGCCCCCCACCAAGTATGGTCCAGCTGCGCATGAGCAAGTATGGCTCGGGCAAGGTCAATGAGGGTCCGGTTAAGCCGCTCCGCTGCCCCATTTTGCTGCGGCGTGTAGGCAACTGAAAGTTGGTGGGTGATGCCCTTATCCTCAAGGAAAGACTCCAGATCCTTCCCCATGTACTCCCCACCCCGATCAGACCGTAGTATTTTCACCTTGGCCCCGGCTTCCCTCTCCGCATAGCGTATCCAACGCTTGAAGACCTTGGCCACCTCATCCTTGGTTTTCACCAAGGTGACCCAACTGAGGCGGCTGTAGTCATCCAGGAATGTGATGAAGTATTTGCTGCCCTTCTCTCTGTCCGGAGTTTGCATGGGGCCACACACATCCGTGTGCACCAACTCAAGAGAAGCAGTGGCCCGTGAGGTGGAGGTAGGGAAAGAGGTCCTTGGCAGCTTCCCGGTCGTGCAATCAGGGCACTTGCTTGGCTGCCCACCACCCTCCTTGATCTCCACACCCTTCAGCTCCCCCTTCTTCACACACTCCACAAGTTGCTGCCTTCCTGCATGCCCCATGCGTAGGTGCAGCAAATCTGCCGTCACCTGCTCCACGTCCCTCCAACGGGTGCTACAAGCGGCTTCCTCAGCTGCAACACCATGTGCCCTTTCCACCTGAGGCACACAAACTGGAACAAGGTATAGACCCTTCTCTAACTTGGCCTCCATCACCACAGCTCCACCCTTGCAAACCGTGCCACCTTCCATGGTGAAGGTGCATATGTATTCTTGTCTCGCAAGCTGAGAGCATGAGAGAAGGTTGGCTGCCAATTCAGGAACATGAAGCACACCCTTCACATTCAGCACCTCCCCCTCCTTCCCCTTGACGGTGATGGTGCCGATGCCGATTGCTTGTAGCTTATCTCCACTTCCCACAATCACATTTCTGGAGTTAGGTGGGAGGGAGTGATAGGTGGTGAAGAGGTCGCGCCGAGGCACCCCTCCACAGGTTGCTCCAGAGTCTAGAATGAGCTGATTGGGGTCAGCCAACGTACGACCAGCAAGCGCCGTCTCTATCTCCAAGGATAAGAAGGCGAAGCCATCATCCGATGAGTCCTCCTTTCCCTTCTTATCCTCGTTTGCCGCCGCTGCTGCCGCTTTCTCTTTGCTGCCCTTTTTGTTCCATGCTCCATTCTTCATCCTCCTCTCCACCCACTCAGGCCTAGTGACAGGTGGAGCCTCTCCTGGGTACCCTTGAGGCTTCCACCCATCTGGTCGGCTCCAACACTCCTTCCAAGAGTGCTTCCGGTTGCATCCAGGGACAAGGCACTTGTCGAGTTCCTTCTTCTTCCCCCCACCTCCTTGCCGCTGCTGGTATTTCTTGGAGGCAGCCCTATCACCTGCCCCCATTCCCCCTTCAACTCCTCTACCAGCATCCCTTTTGCGAGCCTCATCAGAGACCAACACCTCCCATATCCAGGCCTTGGTCCATTTCTGTTGCTCAAGGTGAAGGTACTGCAGTAGGGCCTCGTTCGCCTCTTGGTCCAGCCCCTGGAGTGCGGTGTAGATGATCTCCTTCTCATCTACAGTGTAGTTTAACTCCTCCAAGGCTCTCACATACTCATCCACCCTCTGGAGATACTGCACCATAATCTCCCCATCACCATAGTTGCGTTCCATGGTGTAAAACCGCTTCCTCCAGGTGAGTATGCTTAGCAGCCCTTTTTGCAAGTGCCGATCTTGAACTCTCTTCCATGCTTGGGCAGCTGCACCTTGCTTCCCCTTCAGGTCAATCAGCATCTTTAGGAGCTCTAGTTGGCCTTCCAAGGCCCAACACAGGTACTGGAATGCTTGTTTGTCCTTGCGGTCCCATGCTTCCTGTGCCTTGATAAGCTCCTCCGCACTAAGCCGTTGCCTTCCGGTTCGCGGTGCTGCTGGTCCACCCCCACTTCCCTCAGTTGTGGATGAGCTAGAGGCTCCCCCAGCCCCTTCTCCCACTTGGCTAGAGACTCCAGTAGATGCCTTCCCTTCATCAGCTTCAGGTCTTCGCTCCGATCCCTCCAAAACGCCCTCTAGGTCCTTAATACCTAGCCAGAACGTAAACTGGAACCGCCATAGCGAAAAATCCGAGCCGGTGAACCTAGGAGGGCCATCTAATTTCTGGGCCATGACCAACCCTAGATCTGGAGATTCTTAAGCCAATTCGAAATACGATAATACGAGGGAATGTCGCTGGCCTAACCAGCTCTGATACCACTGATGGAAAGCGTGCGAATCTGGAGAGCGTAACAAGAGATTAAGTCCGCCGACTTCGGCGAAACATTGCGTACTTGCTCATCGTTCTAGGTTACGTGAGCTGCACGCAATGTTCGCTGAAGTCGGCGGACTTAATCTCTTGTTACGCTCTCCAGATTCGCACGCTTTCCATCAATGACCTGCACTCGTCCTGACCTTGCGTACCCTCTTGGCCTTCTGGCTCGCTACGTGGCTCCTGGTCGGCACCGAAAGGTGCACATGGATGTTGCGAAGAGGGACCTGCGCTACTTGTGCAGTACATCGAGCATGGGGGCTCGTGCTTGGAGGATGAGAGACGTGGTCCTCACTGGGCACTAAGACGCGTGGGTTGGCCTCACAGGGTGGCGCGTTCTGCCTTGGCTCTGGCTCTATTTCTTGGCGGTCTACACGCTCTTCTTCTGTTCTCAGCTCGAGTTGTGAGGCTGAGATCTACGCCACTGCCATGGCTGCACAGGAGCTACGCTGGCTCACCTACCTGCTGACTGACTTAGGAGAGAGGCCTCGTTCTCCTCCAGTTCTGTATGTCGACAACAAGGCCGCCATTGCCTTGTGTCAGGAGCACAGACTAGAGCACAGAACGAAGCACATCGCTCAGCGTTACTTCCTGGCTCGAGAGTTGCAACAGCGTGGTCAGCTTCGTCTTGCACACGTGGCCACTCGGGCCAACACTTCTGATATATTCACCAAGGCACTTCCGTCTGGTGACCATCAGCGCTTTTGTACTTTGTTGGGCCTTGTGCCCACGTTTCCACACTTTCTGTAGACTCTGCTTGTACTGTTATCTATATGTATATATATATATGTATATACATATACCTGCATGCTTGCTCTTGCTAGGTAGTGATCACTGTACTGTTCTTGTTGCATATATACCTCTGCATGTGAACTGGCCTTGTGGCCCTTTGCTTGTGCTCAGTGTTTGTGGTGACGTTGTGATCCACCCTGAGCTTGCTTTGCTTTTCTCGTCTGGTCTTGTGACCCCTTGCTCTCCCCCACTTTGCCTATGTGGGTGTGTCAAACTATATATGCTATATTGTGTAGGCTGTAGTGGGGTAGCTGATATGGGGTACAACCCCTCTAGGGTTTGATACTTGTACCCAACTCTCTTTCAATGCAATCCATTCCTGCCTAGTATTTTTGACACGCGTGGCATCAGGGTGGCGGGATTTTTTTTCACGTGGCGAAAAATTTCGCCACAGTTTCCCCATCAGCCGAAATTCGAATCTGCAAAAAGGCATCTAGCAACATTATCAACTCGCCAGTTCATCATCCTTAGCTCCATTTAGCAAGGCACCATTCCATTTTCACCCAATACAAATCCATCAATCCTCCACTTTATCTCTTGTCCAATACTCCTCAACCTTCTCATACCAAACTCCACCAAACAGTCAGAAGATAGTCTTGAATCAAAGCCCCATTCATCCCACTTACCAAGCCTTAATTTCAATGCCACATTCATTCCACTCACCAAGCCTTAAAATCAAGGTCACATTCATCCCACTCACCAAGCCTTCACTTTAAGGCCAGATTCATCACCCCCACTGTGAGGATCTAGGATCGAGCTCAGAAAAGATGATTGTGAATTGAATGATCACCTGGGTACAACACGAGGCTATATATAGGCTCGACACAAGGCAGGTAACCCAGGTGTTACGCGAATGTTCCGAGGGTCGCGAAGCGTCCCGAACAGAACCTTCCCGAACTCGGTAGAAAGCAATTCGGTGGCAACCGAATAGCTTGAGTTCGGTACACGTAACCTGGTTCGGTGCCTATAACTATAATAACTATAGTAAAGCAACGAACCTAGGAATTCAAGCAATTCATGCATGCAGAAAATAAACCTAAGCTAGGAATAGCGTAAGGAAATAATAGCAAGCATGAATAACAAGCATAAGCCGTCGTACTCTCACATCCACCTTATCCAACTCAACCAATCACAATCATTCATCTCCTCCTTCTTCTTCATCCAACCTCAAGCTCTACTAAGTACAAACATGGTCCACCTTATTCTTCACTCACACTTTCAAGTGACTTTACACCCAAGCTCTCTACAAACTTTACTACAAGCTCTCTTAAAGGTCAAAGCCCGAATTACACAAGGTTCGTGAAAGCCCCAAGAGGAGGTTCGGTGGGAAACTCGAACACCAATCGCAAAAAAAAAAAACACTCAAAAAAATCGACCAATCGCGTCAAAGTGGTGCCACTTTCACGCCCGACTTGGTAATTCTGGGTGTGGCCTTTAAGGCCACCTTCAAAGTCCACCTCCTCATGCCTTACTCATAAAGGCTCCATAGATCACCAACCTCTCCCAACCCAGGCTCATAGCCATGTTCTTCAACTCTAGAGAAGCTTATACTTCATAGTCTTTCAAGTAGATTGTTATTAATGGTTGCTCTACAAGTCTATCATGTACCTCATTTGGACTAGTGCATATTAACTTTTAAAATTTCGACATCAAGCTTTCACTTTCTTCTAATCAAGATTCAAGCTTCACCTTCAATACTCAAGCTTAGAGGTTCTTCTCTATACAACAAACAAGATCTACATCTCAACACTCAAGCTTGGAGGTGCTTTTCTACTCAACAATCAAAATCTATTATTCAACACTCAAGCTCTCATTTTTTCATCAACAATAAATATCTACAACTCAAGCTTGAGCTCTTCAAGTTACAAAGCTCCTTCAACATAATAAGACTTGTCAGAGGTCCACTGGAGATCCCTGATGATCCTAGGGAAGGGTTACAGGCATGTTGGCCTGGGGGGTTATGGGCGCACTCACCCGCTACACAAAAAAGCCCTTTTATCCCAGTGGTTAGTGACTGAGATTCTGACATGGTATCAGAGCGAAGGTCTTGGTGTTAAACTGTATTATGCTTGTAGGCTGTAGTGGGGTAGCCAATATGGGGTACAACCCCAACTAGGGTTTCATATTTGTACCCAAACTTCTGCTAGTTCATTCATTCTTGCCTAGTTATCTTGAGATGGTATTCAGAGCAGGAGGTCCCTAGGACCTACCGACCGTTTTTTTAGGGCCCACCACCGCTCGCATGCGATACCACGCTACCCCGTGCCCTAGCCTCGTAGCGCCCTCGTGCGCCCTCGTTAGCGCCCTCGCGCGCCCCTCGTTAGCGCCCTCGCGCGCACCCTCGTTAGCGCCCTCGCGCGCCCCTCGTTAGCGCCCTCGCGCGCCCCTTGCTAGCGCCCTCGCGCGCCCCTCACTAGCGCCCTCGCGCGCCCCTCGCAGTGTCGCCCGCCCGCCGAGCCGCCCGCTCGCAGCCCGCTCGTCCCGCTGCCCGCTTCGCAGCCCGCCCGCCCGCTCGCTGCCCGCTTCGCGGCCCGCCCGCTTCGCAGCCCGCTCGCCCCGCTGCCCGCTTCGCAGCCCGCCCGCCCGCTCGCTGCCCGCTTCGCGGCCCGCCCGCTTCGCAGCCCGCCCGCCCGCTCGCTGCCCGCTTCGCGGCCCGCCCGCTTCGCAGCCCGCTCGCCCCGCTGCCCGCTTCGCAGCCCGCCCGCCCGCTCGCTGCCCGCTTCGCGGCCCGCCCGCTTCGCGGCCCGCCCACTTCGCAGCCCGCCCGCCCGCTCGCTGCCCGCTTCGCGGCCCGCCCGCTTCGCAGCCCGCTCGCCCCGCTGCCCGCTTCGCAGCCCGCCCGCCCGCTCGCTGCCCGCTTCGCGGCCCGCCCGCTTCGCTGCCCGCTCGCAGCGCCGCCCGCCCGCCCGCTACCTGCTTCGCAGCGCCGCCCGCTGCCTCACTGCCCGCTTGCTGCGTCGCCCGCCCGCCCCGCTGCCCGCTTCGCAGCCCGCCCGCCGCGCTTCTCGCCTGCTGCTCCCTGCCTGTGCACCGCCGCTTGCTCCTGCTGTGGCTGCTAGCTTCGCTCTAGCGCGTCCCCTCTGCTGCTGCCGCTGCTCTGCTGTGCCCTCACGCCTGAGCTATGGCCTCTATTCGCGTTCTTTCCTTCGATGCTGAGGGCCGTCCCGTGCAGTTCACTTCCTGGCTCGACGACCTGCAGTTGTATCTTATGAGCAATAGCACGGACCACATCTCCCTCTATGACTACGCGTCTGGTGCTGCTGCTGCTCCTGCTGCCACAGCCGAGCTTAGTGTTCGTTCCCACTGGCAGACTCGTGACGCAGCTGCTCGCCTAGCCATTCGCAGTCACCTGCCGCTAGCTGAGCTCGAGCATTTTGGCGACTGCAAATCCGCTAAGGCCCTGTACGATGCTGTCGTTGCTCGCTACTCCTCGCCTGCCACAGCCGAGCTTAGCCGCCTCATGCTGCCGTACCTGTTCCCCGATCTGTCCACCTTTACTACAGTCGCCGATCTTATCACCCACCTTCGCACTAGTGATGCTCGCCTGCGTGCCGCCCTTCCCACCGAGTTCTGCGCTAAGAACCCCCCTCCACTGTACTGGACACTCCACTTCATAGTCACCCGTCTCCCTGACACCCTCCGCTCAGTTCGAGACCACTTCCTTGCTCGCTGTCCCACTGAGCTCACAGTCGCCCTCCTAGAGGAGCAGCTGCTCGCGGCCGAAAAGAGCATTGTAGCTGTCGGTGCTGCTCGTGGCGCTCCTCGCACCCCCATCTTTGAGGGGTGTTCTCCCTCTCCCCTCGCTCCCTCCTACGCTGCTGCTGCTGCTGTTGACTTCCTTGGTGCTGAGTCTGTTGGCGCTGCTTCTGCTCCTGGTGGGAGGCGCCGCACCGGCAAGGGCAAGGGGGGCAAGGGTGGTGGTGGTGGCGCTGGGGGGGGAGGAGGTGGGGGAGGTGGGGGGGGAGGCGGTGCTGGAGGGAGCGGTGGCGGGAGCGCTGGTGGGAGTGGGGTCGGTGGTGGAGGCGGGGGCGGCGGAGGAAGCAGTGGCAGTAGTGGCGGCGGCGGCGGTGGCGGCGGTGGCGGTGGTGGCGGTGGTGGCGGTGGCGGTCGGAGCGGTGGTAGTGGTGGCGGCGGAGGTCGGAGTGGAGGCACTGGCTCGGGCCAGAGCTCCCAGCAGCAGCAGCGTCCCCAGATGACCCAGCAGCTTCGTGAGTGGCTTGCTCAGCGTGGGACGTCGGGGGGCAGTGGCCGCTGTTCTTATGTCATTCGCACAGGTGACCGCAAGGGGCAGACGTGTGGGAGGTTCCACACCCCGTACCGCTGCTTCTCCCGCCTTGACGACGCTTGGCGTGAGGAGATGGGTGCGGATGTTGAGCGCCCCCGCTGGGCTGAGCTCATGAGGGCTGGTGTTGATGTCTTTGCTCTTGACTATGATGCTATTATTGCTGCCATGTATGCATTGACTGTTAGTGCCGAGGGAGACTGTTACTTGTGTGTGCCGCCTGACCCAGGTATAGAGCCCGCTGCCCTGGGTACTAGTGAGTCTGCTCTCTCTGGTATGGTGCCCCCTGTACTTGCTCCCCCCAGTGCTGTCCTGGCTGGTTTCGAGTCTGCTCTCTCAGGTACAGCACCCACACAGACTGCTCTCTCAGGTACCGCACCGGCTGAGGCCTGTCACACCTTCACCCTTGACTCAGGTGCTTCCCGTTGCTTCTTTCGTGACAGTACTGAGCTCACACCGCTTCCTGCACCGGTCCCAGTCTCCTTGGCTGACCCCTCTGGGGGCCCAGTCCTTGCCCAGTCCACCACTGTCCTCCCTTGTCCGGCGGTTCCGTCTGGCTCGTTGTCGGGTTTCCACCTCCCCTCGTTCTCGACGAACCTGGTGAGCAACGCTGTCCTCCAGGATCAGTGGGTTGACACCTTTACCCCTGGAGGACAGCGTGTGGCGATCTGCACGTGCTCCAGGACCGGCCGTCACCTGGCTACGTTTACCCGTCGGCCGGGGTCGAGTCTCTACACACTGACCACTGCGTCTCCTCAGGTCGCTGCTGTCGGTCAGGTGTCTGCGTCAGGTCTGGTAGCCCACGCCTGTGAGTGTCGTTCCCTGTCGCACCAGACTCTTCTCTGGCACCACCGCCTGGGTCACCCCTCCTTGCCACGCCTTCGTGGCATGCACCGTCGCCACCTTGTGTCTGGTCTTCCCAGGTCCCTCCCTCCCCTCCCTGCCTCGCCTGCGCCGCCTTGCCTTCCTTGCGTCGAGGGGCGGCAGCGCGCCGCTCCTCACTCCTCCTCGTTCCCCCCGACAGAGGCTCCTCTGCAGACCCTCCACCTGGACGTGTGGGGCCCAGCCCGCGTTCGTGGTCAGGGCGGTGAGCGGTACTTTTTGCTGGTTGTCGACGACTACTCGCGTTACACCACGGTCTTCCCCTTGCGCACCAAGGGTGAGGTCCCTGCTGTTCTGATCCCTTGGATCCGCACGGTTCGTCTCCAGCTCCGCCGCCGTTTCCGGACGGATCTTCCTGTCCTGCGTCTGCACTCTGACAGAGGTGGTGAGTTTTCCTCCGATCTCTTGAGGACCTTCTGTCAGGCGGAGGGCATCGAGCAGACCTTCACGCTTCCGGACTCCCCGCAGCAGAATGGGGTTGCTGAGCGCCGCATTGGCCTGGTCATGGAGGTCGCTCGTACCTCCTTGGTCCACGCGGCGGCTCCCCATTTTCTGTGGCCGTTTGCTGTCCGGTACGCCGCGCATCAGCTCAACCTCTGGCCCCGTGTCTCCTTGCCGGAGACCTCGCCCACACTGCGTTGGACGGGGGAGGTTGGCGATGCGTCGCGCTTCCGGGTGTGGGGTGCTCGTGCCCTTGTCCGCGATACGTCCGCGGACAAGCTCTCCTCCCGCACGCTTCCCTGTGTCTTCCTTGGCTTTGTCCCTGACGCGCCTGGCTGGCAGTTTTACCACCCCACCTCGCGCCGGGTCTTCGCCTCTCAGGATGTCACCTTTGACGAGTCGGTCCCTTTTTACCGTCTCTTCCCCTACCGCACTGCCCCCCTCCCTCCCCCGCCACTTTTCCTTGCTCCTGGTCCCCCTCCGGTAGACCCCCTTCCCCCTCAGGGTCCTGCTCCTTCAGGTGTCTCTCAGGTAGACCCTCCTCCCGTCGCTGAGCCTGTCGAGGTCACAGGTGACTCAGGTGCTGCTGCGGGTGGTGCTGCTGGGAGTGCTGAGCCTGGGGGTGCTGAGCCTGGGGGTGCTGGGCCTGGGGGTGCTGGGGCTGCGGGTGCTGGGACTGAGGGTGCTGGAGCTGAGGGTACGGTGCCTGAGAGTACGGAGCCTGGGGGTGCTGAGCCTGGGGGTGCTGAGCCTGCGGGTGCGGGGCCTGGGAGTGCTGGGACTGCGGGTGCTGGAGCTGAGGGTACTGTGCCTGAGAGTTTGCCGCCTGGGGGTGCTGAGCCTGGGGGTGCTGCGACTGGGGGTGCTGAGCCTGCGGGTACTGAGCCTGCGGGTACTGAGCCTGGGGGTGCTGCTACTGAGCCTACGGAGCCTCGGGTTACTGCGTCTGGGGGTGCTCCGGTTCGGGGTGCTGAGCAGTCTCTCACACCGCAGCAGCTTCGTGACTGTTTCGTCCGGCGCTTTCGCCGTCCTAGTGGCTCGGCTGGAGTTGGGGGTGCTGGGGCTGCTCGTCCTGGGGGTGCTCGTACTGGGGGTACTGGAGCTGCCGGGACTGGTTGTTCTGGGAGCACTGCGACTGGAGCTGCTGGAGCTGGGGACTCTGGCGCTGGCGGTGCTAGCGGAGTTGGAGCTGCCGACTCTGGGGGTGGCGCTGCTGCTGGTGCTGCGGACCCGCCTGGTGGAGCTGCTGCTGGAGCTGAGGACCCGAGCGGTGGCGCTGCTGCTGGTGCTGGGGACCCGGACGTTGGAGCTCCTGCTGGTCCTGAGGACCCGGCCGCTGGAGTCTCTTCTGTTTCTGGAGACGCTGCGCGGCCGCGACCGTACTTCGTACCGCTCCTTCAGCAGGTTCTTGGGCAGGCTCCTCCTCCTTGTCCTCCTCCCTCCGTAGAGTGTCCTCCGCCTGTCCAGCCGCAGTCACAGTTACCGCCTGCCTCGCCTCTTCCTGCTCCCTCTCCTTACACTGGTCCCACAGGAGGTCTTACAGAGCGTCGTGAGCCTGAGTCTCGTCCTGCGTCGCCTGTTCGTCCTGCTCGCACTGGTAGTCGTGTCCGTCGTGAGCGTCCTCCTCCTGTCCCAGGCACTCACTACATGACTCTGCGTCCCTCTACTGCTCCTCGGCGTGTCCCTCTACCGTCTCCTCCTGCGTCCTCTTTGCCTGCCGTTCCGAACCCTGAGTCTGACCGGTATCGCGCTGAGCACCCTACAGTCACGCGTCTCCTAGCTACTGTTGTCACTGACCCTACCTTTGAGTCCTCGGCTGCGTCTGCTCTGGTCGCTGAGTTGGTTGACTTTGCTGCTGCCTGTCGTCTAGACTACGCTGCTAGCCTTGTTGCTGAGTCAGAGTCTGCGTCTGTCTGTCCTCCGTCCGTCGGGGGTGAGTGTGCTCTTGGCACGGACGTCCTTGAGGACAGGCAGGAGGACTTTGACTCTCTTGCGGCTGCTGTACCTCATCTCGTGGCCTGGTTGCTTGCCCCTGAGGGAGACCCGGATGCACTAGACATCCCCACTCCGCGCACTTACGCAGAGGCGATCTCGGGTCCCTACTCCTCTCAGTGGCAGACAGCCATGGACGCAGAGATGGCATCCTGGAAGTCCACAGGCACCTACGTCGACGAGGTTCCCCCTTCTGGGGCGAACATCGTCGATGGCATGTGGATTTTCAGGGTGAAGCGGCCGCCAGGTTCTCCGCCTGTCTTCAAGGCTCGTTACGTTGCTAGAGGCTTCAGTCAGCGTCAGGGGGTCGACTTCTTCCAGACCTTCTCCCCCACCCCGAAGATGACCACTCTTCGGGTTCTGCTGCACGTTGCTGCTCAGCGTGACTACGAGCTTCACTCTCTTGACTTCAGCACAGCGTTCCTGCAGGGCAGCCTGCACGAGGAGATCTGGCTGCGCCGCCCACCTGGCTTTACTGGGTCGTTTCCCCCTGGTACCCAGTGGAGTCTCCGCCGGCCAGTCTACGGTCTCCGCCAGGCGCCACGTGAGTGGCACGACACACTGAGGACTACACTTGCGGCTCTTGGGTTCGCGCCGTCTACTGCTGACCCGTCACTGTTTCTGCGCACAGACACGTCGCTGCCGCCGTTCTACATTCTCGTGTACGTCGACGACTTGGTCTTTGCTACTGCTGACACTGAGGCACTCGCTCGTGTGAAGTCGGAGCTGCAGAAGAGACACACCTGCACTGACCTGGGTGAACTGCGTAGCTACCTTGGCTTGCAGATCACCCGGGACAGAGCTCGCCGCACCATCACCCTGACTCAGTCACACATGGTGCAGCAGGTCCTTCAGCGCTTCGGCTTCCAGTTCTCCTCACCACAGGCCACACCTCTGGCTACCAGCCACTTGCTCTCAGCTCCACCTTCGGACGAGTCCGTAGAGCCGAGTGGCCCGTACCCAGAGCTTGTAGGCTGCCTCATGTACCTGATGACTTGCACGCGACCTGACCTCGCGTACCCTCTTAGCATCCTTGCTCGTTACGTTGCGCCTGGGAGACACAGGCGAGAGCACTGGGAGGCTGCTAAGAGGGTGCTGCGTTACTTGTGCAGTACATCAGGCATGGGGCTGGTGCTTGGAGGACGCGACAGAGTTGTCCTCACTGGTCACTCGGACGCTTCTTGGGTGGACGACCTGGCTACGCAGCGGTCGTCACAGGGTTACACCTTCAGCCTTGGCTCTGGTTCTGTCTCGTGGCGGTCCACCCGCTCTTCCTCTGTTCTCGGCTCTAGTTGTGAGGCTGAGATCTACGCCACAGCCATGGCTGCACAGGAGTTACGCTGGCTCACCTACCTGCTGACTGACTTGGGAGAGCGGCCTAGTTCTCCTCCAGTTCTGTACGGTGACAACAAGGCGGCTCTTGCCTTGTGTCAGGAGCACAGACTGGAGCACAGGACGAAGCACATTGCTCTTCGCTACTTTCTTGCTCGAGAGCTTCAGCAGCGCGGTCAGCTTCGGCTTGTGTACGTGGACTCGAAGGCCAACACTGCTGATATCTTCACCAAGGCGCTCCCGCCTAGTGATCATCAGCGGCACTGTACTTCTTTAGGCCTTGTGTCCACGTTTCCTCACTTGCTCACTGCTTGACATTCTTTGTACTGTACTTTATATATATCTTGTTGCTTGCTTGCTAGGTTTTGATCACTGTGTTGCTTGTCTTGTACTATATCTAGCACTGCATGTGAACTGGCCTTGTGGCCTTTACTTGTGCTCGGAGTGTGGTGACGTTGTGATCCACCCTGGGCTTTGCTTTGCTTTGCTGGACTGGTCTTGTGACCCTTTGTTCTCCCCCACTTTGCCTATGGGGGTGTGTTAAACTGTATTATGCTTGTAGGCTGTAGTGGGGTAGCCAATATGGGGTACAACCCCAACTAGGGTTTCATATTTGTACCCAAACTTCTGCTAGTTCATTCATTCTTGCCTAGTTATCTTGAGACTCGGGTTCGATTCCCGGTGTGTGCACTTCGGGCATCCTAGTGCGGGGGGGTGTCAGAGGTCCACTGGAGATCCCCGATGATCCTAGGGAAGGGTTACAGGCATGTTGGCCTGGGGGGTTATGGGCGCACTCACCCGCTACACAAACAAGCCCTTTTATCCCAGCGGTTAGTGACTGAGATTCTGACAAGACTGACTCTTTCAAGGTAAGTCACTTCCTCATTCATTATTGTCAAGCTTTCCTAATCAAGCTTATTTGATTTATCAAGTCAGTCTCTATTCAAGCACCTCTTTTTAGAGTTTCAAGTCTCATTTCCTCTCAAATCTTAATTAGTATTATCAAGTTTTTTTTTTTTCAAGCTCCTTTACATTTCTTTCAATTAACCTTTCTTTTCTTTCTAACGTTTTCATCATATTTCTTTCAAGTTTATTATAATCTCTACTTCAAGAGTTTCTTTACGTTTTTATCATTTCTTTCAATTTTAATTCTTTCTTCTATGTTAATTTCTTTCTTTCTACTTGCTATTTATCCTTCCTAATCCTTTACTTCAATTTCAAGATGGTATCAGAAATCGAGTTTGTTCCTTTTGTTTCTCTATCCGTATGCACTTTCTGAAGCCATTTATTATTTACCATTAGTGGTTTTCATGCACCAGGTTCTGTATCCCCTTTTGTGGGGTCCCCCCTTCGTGTTTCTCTGTGTATGTGCGTGCATATGCTTGCCGTGTTTGTCTGTTTCCTTTTTTTTTTTGTGAGATTGCTTCGTTAATTTTAGGAAACTTAGTTCAACATGGTTGAAAAGGATTCAAGTGTTCCAACGGGATCAACTTCATCTGCTGTCACCACCAATTTTTCAAATGAAGCAGCATCTTTTACGATCAATACCATCTTCATCTATTTTACCATCTACATCCATTTTTACCTCCTCCTTAGTTCCAAAGCTGGAACTCCCGCGTTTCAATGTCAAATGTTTCAAGTCGTGGAGTTTCCGTTTTCAACAAGCTTCCATATTTCTTGATTTGTGGGATCATCTATACTAGGCAAGATGTTCCTCCTTCAACTGCTGCACATGCTCAAGAACAAATCAACTGAATCAAGAAAAATTCTGAAGCTTACCTTTATCTTTTATTTTCTCCTGGTATATCTGAAAAGGACAACGCCAAAGCTGCTTAGGACCGACGCGAACACCTTCATCAATCTGTTTTCTCAAGGCTCTAAGGCAGAAGTTTGGAACAATGTCGTACCTTTTCACATGGGGGATATTGAATCCATCTCCAACTACTTACAACGTGGCAAAATGGTTCTTTACGAAGCGACACTTCTCGACCTTGAAGTACCGGGGTCTCTTGTCAGAATAAACGGACTGGAATGAGGCAACTAGCAGTGAGTTTGGTACAAATATGCAACCCTAGAATGGTGACCCTCCTATAGGCTAACCCACTATAGCCTACACAGATATAACATGTATGATGTTTGACACACCCCCATAGGCGAAGTGGGAGAGACCTAGGGGTCACAAGACCAGTCAGGGCAAAGCAAGACAAAGCAAGCTCAGGGTGGATCTCGAGGATTCCACACAAATTCCGAGCACAAGCAAGTGGTCACAAGACCAGTTCACATGCAGGTTTATAACAAAGCAAGAAATACAGTGATCACAACCTAGCAAGAGTAAACAAGCAGGTATAAGCATATATAGTGATCACAGTACAAGCAAGGTCAAGAGGTAAGCAAGTGAGGTCCAGTAGGCACAAGGCCTAGTAGAGTGCAGAGGCGCTGATGGTCACGAGGCTGAAGTGCCTTGGTGAACACATCAGCAGTGTTGGCCTCAGTGGCCACGTAGCGAATACAAAGCTGACCGCGCTGCTGTAGCTCTCGAGCAAGGAAGTACCGCAGGGCGATGTGCTTCATTCTGTGCTCCAGTCTGTGCTCCTCACACAAGGCAATGGCAGCCTTGTTGTCGACGTACAGTACTGGAGGAGAACGAGGCGGCTCTCCGAGGTCGGTCAGCAGGTAGGTCAGCCAGCGTAGCTCCTGGGCAGCCATGGCTGTAGCGTAGATCTCAGCCTCGCAACTGGAGCCGAGAACAGAAGAAGAGCGTGTAGAGCGCCAAGAAACTGAGCCAGAGCCAAGGCTGAAGGTGTAACCCTGAGACGACCGCTGAGTGGCCTGGTCGTCTGCCCAAGAAGCGTCTGAGTGCCCTGTGAGAACAACTCGGTCTCGCCCTCCAAGCACAAGCCCCATGCCCGACGTACTGCACAAGTAGCGCAACACCCTCTTAGCGGCATCCATGTGCTCCTTCCTGTGACGGCCAGGAGCGACATAGCGTGCAAGGATGCTAAGAGGGTATGCAAGGTCAGGTCGAGTGCAGGTCATCAGGTACATGAGGCAGCCCACAAGCTCTGGATACGGGCCACTCGGCTCTACAGACTCATCCGAAGGCAGAGCTGAGAGCGAGTGACCGGTAGGCAGAGGAGTGGACTGAGGCGAGGAGTACGTGAAGCGGAAGCGCTGGAGAACCTGCTGCACCATGTGTGACTGAGTCAGGGTGATGGTGCGCCGTGCTCTGTCCCGGGTGATCCGCAAGCCAAGATAGCTTGTCAGCTCACCCAGGTCTGTGCACGTGTGTCTCCTCTGCAGCTCCGACTTCACGTAGGCGAGTCCTGCAGTGTCAGCAGTAGCAAAGACCAAGTCGTCGACGTACACGAGGATGTAGAACGGCGGCAGCGAAGTGTCGGTGCGCAGGAACAGCGACGGGTCAGCTGTAGAAGGCGCGAACCCAAGAGCCGCAAGTGTAGTCCTCAGTGTGTCGTGCCACTCACGCGGAGCCTGGCGGAGACCGTAGACCGGCCGCTGAAGCCTCCACTGGGTACCAGAAGGAAACGACCCAGTGAAGCCAGGTGGGCGGCGCAGCCAGATCTCCTCGTGCAGGCTGCCCTGCAAGAAAGCAGTGCTGAAGTCAAGCGAGTGAAGCTCGTAGTCGCGGTGAGCGGCTATGTGCAGCAGCACCCGAAGAGTGGTCATCTTCGGGGTGGGGGAGAAGGTCTGGAAGAAGTCAACTCCCTCTCGCTGACTGAAGCCTCGAGCCACGTAACGCGCCTTGAAGACAGGCGGAGAACCCGGTGGCCGCTTCACCCTGAAAATCCACATGCCACTGACGATGTTCGCCCCAGGAGGGGGAACCTCGTCGACGTAGGTGCGTGTGGACTTCCAGGAAGCCATCTCGGCGTCCATGGCTGTCTGCCACTGAGAGGAGTAGGGACCCGCCATCGCCTCAGCGTAAGTGCGCGGGGTCGGGATGTCTGGTGCATCCGGGTCTCCCTCAGGGGCAACTAGCAAGGACACGAGACGGGGCAAAGCAGCAGCAAGACACTGGAACTCCTCCTGTCTGTCCTCAAGGACGTCCGTGCCAAGAGCACACTCACCCCCGACGGACGGAGGACAGACAGACTCAGACTCAGACTCAGCAACAAGGCTAGCAGCGTAGTCTAGACGACAGGCAGCAGCAAAGTCAACCAACTCAGCGACCAGAGCAGACGCAGCCGAGGACTCAAAGGTAGGGTCAGTGACAACAGTAGCTAGGAGACGCGTGACAGTAGGGTGCTCAGCACGATACCGGTCAGACTCAGGGTCCGGAACGTCAGGCAAAGAGGACGAAGGAGGAGACGGTAGAGGGACACGCTGAGGAGCAGTAGAGGGACGCAGAGTCATGTAGTGAGTGCCTGGGACAGGAGGAGGACGCTCACGGCGGACACGACTACCAGTGCGAGCAGTACGAACAGGCGACGCAGGACGAGACTCAGGCTCACGACGCTCTGTAAGACCTCCTATGGGACCAGTGTAAGGAGAGGGAGCAGGGAGAGGCGAGGTAGGCGGTAACTGTGACTGCGGCTGGACAGGCGGAGGACACTCTACGGAGGGAGGAGGACAAGGAGGAGGAGCCTGCCCAAGAACCTGCTGAAGGAGCGGTACGAAGTACGGTCGCGGCCACGCAGCGTCTCCAGAAGCAGTAGAGACTCCAGCGGCCGGGTCCGCAGTACCAGCAGGAGCTCCAGCGTCCGGGTCCACAGCACCAGCAGCAGCTCCACCAGCCGGGTCCTCAACACCAGCAGCAGCTCCAACGCCCGGGTCCTCAGCAGCAGCAGCAGCGCCACCGCTCGGGTCCTCAGCTCCAGCAGCAGCTCCAACGTCCGAGTCCTCAGCACCAGCAGCAGCTCCACCGCCCGGGTCCTCAGCACCAGCAGCAGCTCCAACGTCCGGGTCCGCAGCACCAGCAGCAGCGCCACCGCTCGGGTCCCCAGCTCCAGCAGCAGCTCCAACGTCCGAGTCCTCAGCACCAGCAGCAGCTCCACCGCCCGGGTCCTCAGCACCAGCAGCAGCTCGACCGCTCGGGTCCTCAGCACCAGCAGCAGCGCCACTCCGAAGACTGCAGCGCCGTGTGTACCACTCGCGGATCTGCTGAATGGGGGGGAGCTCCTGGGTAGGAGGGGAAGTACCGGGACGAGCTCCAGCAGCACCTCTCCGGAGGCGGCAGTACTCGAGGTACCTCTCCTGCAGCTGCTGGGAGGAGAGGGCTCCTCCAGGTGTAGCACGCTCAGGCTCAGCACCCCCAGACTCAGCACCCCCAGACTCAGCACCTCCAGGCTCCGCACCCCCAGACTCAGCACTCCCAGGCTCAGCACCCCCAGACGCAGCACCCCCAGGCTCAGCACCCCCAGACGCAGCACCCCCAGGCTCAGCACCCCTAGCAGGACGAGAGTCGACAGCTACCTCGACAGGCTCACCCGGGTCTACCTGGGACACACCTGAGGGAGCGGCACCCTGAGGGGGGAGGGGGTCTGGTACCTCAGCACCTGGAGCGAGGAAGAGAGGCGGGGGGGGGGAGCGGGGCAGTGCGGTAGGGGAAGAGGCGGTAGTAGGGGACGGACTCGTCAAAAGTGACGTCCTGAGAGGCCAGGACACGACGCGAGGTGGGGTGGTAGAACTGCCAGCCAGGGGCGTCTGGGACAAAGCCAAGGAAGACGCAGGGGACAGCGCGACGGGAGAGCTTGTCCGCGGACGTGTCGCGGACAAAAGCTCGGGATCCCCAGACCCGAAAACGCGACGCATCGCCAGCCTCTCCCGTCCAACGCAGTGTCGGAGAAGTCTCGGGCAAGGAGACACGGGGCCAGAGGTTGAGCTGATGCGCAGCGTATCGGACTGCAAACGGCCACAGAAAATGGGGGGCAGCCGCATGGCTCAAGGAGGTACGAGCGACCTCCATGACCAGACCAATGCGGCGCTCAGCAACCCCATTCTGCTGTGGAGAGGCCGGAAGCGTGTACGACTGCTCAATGCCCTCCTGCTGACAGAAGGCCTCCAAGAGGCCAGAGGAAAACTCCCCACCTCTGTCAGAGTGCAGACGCAAGACAGGGAAGTCGGAGCGGAAACGCTCACTGAGCTGGAGACGAGATCTGCGGATCCAAGGGATCAAGACATCAGGGACGTCACCCTTGGCGCGCAAGGGAAGACCGTGGTGTAGCGCGAGAAGTCGTCAACAACAATCAGGAAGTACCTCTCCTGACCCTGACCACGGACGCGGGCTGGGCCCCACACGTCCATGTGGAGCGTCTGCAAGGGAGCAGTCGTCGGGGGGAAGGAGGAGGAGTGAGGAGCGGCGCGCTGCCGCCCCTCGACACGGGAATACATGTAGGAGCAGGCGAGTCTGGAAGGGGAGGGAGTACCCTGGGAAGACCAGCAACAAGGTCCCGTTTGTGCATGGCCCGAAGGCGCTGCACAGACGGGTGACCAAGGCGGTGGTGCCAAAGGACAGTCTCATGCGCCAGAGAGCGACACGAGCAGGGGGCGGACAGCTGACCTGACGCAGACGTAGACGCAGCTACCTGAGGGGACTCAGTGGTCAGTGTGTACAGGTCCGACCCCGGCTCTCGAGTGAAGGTAGCCAGGTGGCGACCCGTCCGAGCACACGTGCAGTGCGTCACGCGCTCGTAGGCAGGGGTGAACTGGTGAACACCCCCGTCCTGGAGCTCTCGGCCTGCCACCAAGTTCGTAGAGAACGAGGGGAGGTAGAGACCTGACAGCGTGCCGGACGGGACCGCAGGACAAGGAAGGACAGTGGAGGAGGTCGCAAAGACCGGACCCCCAGAGGGGTCAGCAAGGGAGACAGCAACTGGCCGAGCGAGTGGCTCAAGGACAGTGCGGTCACGAAAGAAAGAGCGAGAAGCACCTGAGTCCAGTGTGAAGGTGTGCAGTGCTGCAGTCGACTCAGTACCAGGGGGCACAGACGCACTAGCACCTAGGGCAGCAGCCTCACCATCACCTGGGGTAGCAGACACGCGAGCACCTGGAGCGGCAGACGCACTAGCACCTAGAGCAGTAGGCTCACCAGCACCTGGAGTAGCAGACACGCGAGTACCGGGAGTGGTAGCCTCACCTGCTCCGAGGGCAACAGACGTACTGGCACCGAGAGCGGCTGCCTCACTCACAGAGCGACTACCACTACGGCCACCCCGACTGCTCAAACCGGCGTACCACTCACGAGCCTGCTGGAGCAGAAGAGGGCACGGCTGCTGCACCTGTCCACTACCGGAGCCTCCCGAACGACGGACGCCAGAGCGACTACCACTACGGCCACCCCGACTGCTCAAACCGGCGTACCACTCACGAGCCTGCTGGACCAGAAGAGGGCACGGCTGCTGCACCTGTCCACTACCAGGGGCTCCCGAACGACGCACGCCAGAGCGACTACCACGCCGGCCACCCCGACTGCCCAAACCGGCGTACCACTCACGAGCCTGCTGGACCGTAGGAGAGTACGGCTGCTGCACCTGTCCACTACCAGAGGCTCCCGAACGACGCACGTCAGAGCGACTACCACGACTGCCACCCCGATAGCCCCAACTGGCGTACCACTCACGAGCCTGCTGGACCGTAGGAGGGCACGGCTGCTGCACCTGTCCACTACCAGGGGCTCCCGAACGACGCACGTCAGAGCGACTACCACTACGGCCACCTCGATAGCCCCAACTGGCGTACCACTCACGAGCCTGCTGGAGCGTGAGGGACTCACGCGCACGGTCCTGTGGCTGCATCTGGCCACGTCAGGAGCAGCAGGAGTAGCGGGAGTGGGAGTAGAAACGGCAGTAGTAGCAGTAGCAGCGGTAGCAGTGCTGGCAGGGCAATGCTCACCAGTGGTCGGCGTGGCAGGCGCAGTAGGAAGCTCCGCGGCAGCTGCTGCAGAGCTAGACCGGGCTACGACGGCAGTTGCTCCAGGGGCGGCTGCTGCAGGTGCGGGCGGCTCCAGGGGCGGCTGCTGCAGTGGCGGGCGGCTCCAGTGGCTGCTGCCGCAGTGGCGGGCGGCTGCAGGGGCTGCTGCTGCAGTGGCGGCGGCTCCAGGGGCTGCTACTGCAGTGGCGGCTGCTCCAGGGGCGAGAGGCGGATTAGGGTTAGGTGGCGACGGCGCGGGCAGGGCGACGCGGCGGGCAGGTGGCGACGCCGCGGGCAGGGCGACGGATTAGGGTTAGGTGGCGACGGCGCGGGCAGGTCGACGCGGCGGGCAGGTGGCGACGCCGCGGGCAGGTCGACGCGGCGAGGAGGTGGCGACGCCGCGTGCATGTGGCGACGGCGCGGGCAGGCGACGACTCCGCGGGCAGGTGGCGACGCCGCGACGACGCCGCGGGCAGGCGACGTCTCCGCGGGCAGGCGACGGCGCCGCGGGCAGGGATCGACGTCGCGGGCAGGCGGCTTCGACGCGGGCAGGCGACGACGCCGCGGAGAGGCGGCGACGCTGCGGGCAGAGCGACGCGGCGGCCGGCTAGGGCCTGCAGGGGCGGCGCGCGGTCGGGCAGAGGCTGCGCGCGGGCCTGACGGGTCTGCAGGGGCGGCTCTCGGGCCTGACGGGCCTGTAGCGGCGGCTCGGGGGCCTGACGGGCCTGCAGCGGCGACTCGGGTGCCTGACGTGCCTGTAGCGGCGGCTCAGGTGCCTGACAGGCCTGCAGCGACGGCTCGGTGGCCTGACGGACCTGCAGGGGCAGCTCGAGGGCGCACGAGGGCGCACGAAGGCGCACAAGGAGAGAAAGGCGCACGAGGGCGCACGTAGGGTAGGGCGCACGAGGGCGCGTAGGCGCAAGAGGCGCACGGTAGGTAGGTAGGTAGGTAGGTAGGTAGGTAGGTAGGTAACGGTGGGCCCTAAGAACGGTCCTAGCGATGGACCTGCTCTGATACCATGTCAGAATAAACGGACTGGAATGAGGCAACTAGCAGTGAGTTTGGTACAAATATGCAACCCTAGAATGGTGACCCTCCTATAGGCTAACCCACTATAGCCTACACAGATATAACATGTATGATGTTTGACATCTCTCTTATCATCATTCTTCTGGCTGAACCCTCATTTACTTGGAGCACAATGAGGAGCACAATCCAATCACTTTCTGAAGAGATTGGGACTAGAGAACTCCTCTTTAACACACTCATCATTGAGCACCAGTCAAGCGAGCTTGCAAAACTTCAAAGGGACCCTGGACCAGCCTGGAGTGGAATGACAAACGCCAACTATCGTCCTCAACAAGGAGTTTAACAAGCAAAATAAATTGCTAAGTAAGTCTCTTCCTACCCAAGCACACTCTGTTCTTGGATAACACATACCTAAAAACATTTCTCAGCTTGCATCATACTCCAATCAGATTTCTTAAAAGCCAAAATCAAGATATCAGTTTGAGTGTCATTATTGTTAAACATGGGGCCATCCTTGGTTCAAATGCAACATACGTCATGCGAATTGGACACCACATTTATCTCTGCTTTTTGACAAAGGAAAGGCTAACCTTGCGATCACATCCCACGCCCCTCCAGGATATCAACAAGACAATGCACATTATGGAACATCTTTTCAGAATGCTTCTCAAGCCCCATCACAAAACCAAGTGCATGTTTCCCTTGTGCCACAACTCTCTTTCACACCAGAGGTACCTCCTCAAGCCACCACATTGCAGACGCCATTTGCTTCACATGAGAAAGATTCCACTTAATCAATTACACGTAGTTTTGCAGTTGCATCATCCTCTTGTCTCCATGCCTTTACACAGGACCGTTGCATTTGATTTCTGGACAGTGGACGTGATAAACATATGACCTTTCATGCTTCCCTCTTTCGTAGCCTTAAGCCTTCCAATGTGAAAAGGTGGTTATTGCCAGCGACTATTTGGTGCCAGTTCAAGGAGAGTACAATGACATCCTCAGTCCAGCGGGAATCCATATTTCATTCTCACGCATCTTGCTTGTTCCCTCACTAGAGGTAAACCATCTCTCAATTGGTCAAATTTAAAACGAGACTGCAAAATTGTGACCCCCGGCCCAGCTTGAAATGGCCGCATGGGTCACTCACGGGAATGGGGGGAAACTTACTGTTAGGTCTGACAAAACTGACGGGAGAAACAAGTTTGGACAACAACATGATTGGCCAGCGATTGAGGAAGTGAGAACAGAGGTTTGCAATTGGTTGCGGCAACTGACAAACGTCGCTCGCAAACCGGCTATGCAGTCACTCACGGAACACTGGACACAAATCTACGTGTGAACAGGGTCACAAACGTGCGCACGAGCGTCAATGGACTGCGCGGACATTCAAGTTGGGTCAAATCGAATTTCAAGCTGGACATGGGTTACACGACCATTTCCGTGCCCGCTAGTTCCCATCGTAAACTTAGAGAACAGAGAAGCTCCGTGGCCGGCTTTAGCGGGAACGTAGCCCTATGGCCGAGCCTAGCTAGATTCTGCCTATTTTAGACACACTTTAGACATTTCGGCGGACACTCTGTATTTCGACCCTGAGTGCATCTCACCTCGATTGAAAAACCCGGCAGGGCGTATATCCGCGTTTCCGGAGTGTCTCACTTATAAGTGAGATTCCAACAGCCACCGTCATCCCCTTCGATCCTTACTCCTCTCGCGTTTCGCAATCGCGCCGATCGCCGCCGTTGTGGGCATCTTGCGCTGCGTGTCTCGGTGCGATCGCCCTGGCCGTAACGCTTCATGCGCGAAAGCTAAGCTCTTGAATACAAGCGCTTAGAAACCAGTCAGGGTGATCGCCAGCCACGCCTGCCCACGCACCTCGGAGTCTCGCAAGTCGTCGCGCTTCCCACCGACCCTCGCGCACCGAAATCGAAACCGCCGACTAAGCAGGTAGCGAACCCGCGGATGGCAGGTAACCGCGAAATGCGCCATGTTGATGACTTGGGTTCAGACGGCCTGCACGCCCATGAGTTTCAGGCCGTCACGTTCTTAGTGAAACCGCTAGGTAGCGTTATGTGGGTGTGGACGATGTCGAACATTCCTCCTTCCCCCATGGCCTGCTGCCCCATTCCGTGATCCCCCATTCCCCGCTCCCCCAGCAGCGGGCGCCTCAAGGTACGCGCCCTCACCGCATTAGACATGTCTCACAGGCAGCACATACGCGACATGCTCTCCGTCAGACGTCAGACGGTCAGCAGATGCGCGAAATGCAGCCCGTCCTGCTCGGACGCAGGTATAGGCGCAGAATTCGTTATGCGTCTGCCATGCGCGCGGCATTCGCGCGCTATGCGGAAAGCGGCTGTCAGACGTCACTGCCCGACGGCCAGCATTCGCGAGCCCTGCCCAATGCGGCTGTCAGACAGGCACGAGCACCCAACCGCGCGAAATGAGGGACATCCCTGCCTGACGGGCAGCAGGCGCACGGAATGATGCCCGCCACTGTCTGACGGCAGCACGCGCGGCCCATTCCCGGTTCCCCCCTTCCCCGTTCGAACATTCCCTGTCCCCCATTCCTGCTCCCCCATGTGTTGCTCCCCTAATCCCCGTCCCACCGTTCCCCGTTCCCTCATTCCCTGCTCCCCCATTCACTGCTCCCCCAGTCCCTGCTCCCCCATTCCCAATGTGCATTCCCTAAGACAGAATGGGCCCGCTCCACCATTCCCTCACCCCCATTCCCCACTCCCCCATCCCATGTTCCCCCATTCCCCGCTCCCCCATTTCCTAATCCCCCATTCCCCGCCCCCAAGTTTCCTGTCCCCGATGCCCTTACCACCAATCTTGTCCCCCCATTCCCTATTCCCCCATTCCCTGTTCCCCAATTCCCCCCACCCCATTCACTGTTCCCACATTCTCGCTCCCCCGTCCCCCGTCCCCCATTCCCCGTTCCATCATTCCCTGCTCCCACATCCCTGTCCCCCCCATTCCCAGCTCCTCCATTCCCCTCCTTCTCCCCATTGTCACCCTCCTTCTCCCCTGCTTCCCCTCCTTCTCCCCCCTGCTTCCCCTCCTTCTCCCCCCTGCTTCCCCTCCTTCTCCCCCCTGCTTCCCCTCCTTCTCCCCCTGCTTCCCCTCCTTCTCCCCCTGCTTCCCCTCCTTCTCCCCCCTGCTTCCCTCCTTCTCCCCCCTGCTTCCCCTCCTTCTCCCCCCTGCTTCCCTCCTTCTCCCCCCTGCTTCCCTCCTTCTCCCCCTGCTTCCCCTCCTTCTCCCCCCTGCTCCCCTCCTTCTCCCCCCTGCTTCCCCTCCTTCTCCCCCCTGCTTCCCCTCCTTCTCCCCTGCTTCCCCTCCTTCTCCCCCTGCTTCCCTTCTTCTCCCCCCCTGCTTCCCCTCCTTCTCCCCCCTGCTTCCCCTCCTTCTCCCCCCTGCTTCCCCTCCTTCTCCCCCCTGCTTCCCTCCTTCTCCCCCTGCTTCCCCTCCTTCTCCCCCTGCTTCCCCTCCTTCTCCCCCCTGCTTCCCCTCCTTCTCCCCCCTGCTTCCCCTCCTTCTCCCCCCTGCTTCCCTCCTTCTCCCCCTGCTTCCCCTCCTTCTCCCCCCTGCTTCCCCTCCTTCTCCCCCCTGCTTCCCCTCCTTCTCCCCCCTGCTTCCCCTCCTTCTCCCCCCCTGCTTCCCCTCCTTCTCCCCCTGCTTCCCCTCCTTCTCCCCCCTGCTTCCCCTCCTCCCCCTGCTTCCCCTCACGGCAGGGTGGAAGATAGCAATCAGCGGCTCGCGTCGACGTGTGTATGAGAAGCGACACAGATCGGCGGCGAGAGAGGAGGAATTCAGCTGCAATCTGCCTTGCGCCCTCGTTCCCCCCGTTCCCTCTCTTCCCTACTCCCTTTCCCCTTACACCACTCTTCTGTGTTCTTTTGTCCCCCTCTCCCTCACTTCCCGCCATCCTTATTCCCCCACTCCCATATCTGCTTAGCACCCCGTCTTCCCCTTCTTCCCTTAGCCCCCTCCAAAATAGCCCCCCATCTACCTCATTCCACTCTGCTACACCCCTTCGGTCCCTTACTCCCCTCGGCTAAGCCCCACGCTTCTCAATGCTAACCTCACTTACACCCCGTTTGTGTCCCCAAGTCCCCATGGTATACCCCTTTCACTCCCTTGCTCCGCCTGGCTATCCCCCTCTCTCACACTTACTACCCTCTGATACACACCTCTGGCACTCGTACTCCCCCCATCTATACCCTTTTACCCCCCATCCTCCCCACGGCACTATCCAGGTCTGTCCCTTTTTCCTCACTTCCATACACCCTATAAAACCTATTACCCCTATCCGCCATTTGCTGTGGTTCTCATATTTCCCCTGTTTCCCCTGCTCCGCCATTCCCACCACCCCCATTCCATGTTCCCTCATTCCCTGGTCCCCCATTCCCACCTCCCTCATTACTTGTTCCCCCATTCAACGCTTCCCCATTCCCTGTCCCCATATTCTCCGCACCCCCGTACCCTGACCCCCGATTCCCCGTCCCCCCATTCCCCGTCCCTCACCCCCCCATTCCCTGCTCCCCCATTCCCCGCTCCCTCATTCCCCGCTCCCTCATTCCCCCTTCCCTCAGTCCCTGCTCACCCATCCCTGCGCCCCCTTGCTACCTCCCCATTCCATGTTCCCCCATTTCGCGCTCCCCCTTCCCTGCCTATCCCCCATTCCCTGTCCCCTCATTCCCTGCTCCCCTATTCCCTGCTCCCCCATTCCCTGTCCCCTCATTCCCTGCTCCCCCATCCCCTTCTCCCCCATTACAGGTATGTTGTAGAATGTCACCTCTTATCCAGTGTGTAGGCATGCTCCGTGCCCATTCTTCCCAAATCACTCCCACCTCCCACACCTAACCCCCATTGGCCTGTAGGATCTACACTCAAACCACTCTTCGCTCCTCATCTGACGGCTGTGGTTCTCTAAGCTACGTGCCTGTCAAGGACAGGCATCCTGCTTGTTCCACTATCTGCTGCATTACCCTACTTCACACACACCTGGGGGCTCAGTGCATTCCCTACTGCTGTCATAGCGATGCGCTCTCTGCTGCCTTAGTCGGGCACTCACTGCTCCCCACCTCAATCCCCCATGCTCCCCACCTCCCCCATGCTCCCCACCTCAACCTCAACCCCCATGCTCCCCACCTCAATCCCCCATGCTCCCCACCTCAATCCCCCATGCTCCCCACCTCAATCCCCCATGCTCCCCACCTCAATCCCCCATGCTCCCCACCTCAATCCCCCATGCTCCCCACCTCAATCCCCCATGCTCCCCACCTCAATCCCCCATGCTCCCCACCTCAATCCCCCATGCTCCCCACCTCAATCCCCCATGCTCCCCACCTCAATCCCCCATGCTCCCCACCTCAATCCCCCATGCTCCCCACCTCAATCCCCCATGCTCCCCACCTCAATCCCCCATGCTCCCCACCTCAATCCCCCATGCTCCCCACCTCAATCCCCCATGCTCCCCACCTCAATCCCCCATGCTCCCCACCTCAATCCCCCATGCTCCCCACCTCAATCCCCCATGCTCCCCACCTCAATCCCCCATGCTCCCCACCTCAATCCCCCATGCTCCCCACCTCAATCCCCCATGCTCCCCACCTCAATCCCCCATGCTCCCCACCTCAATCCCCCATGCTCCCCACCTCAATCCCCCATGCTCCCCACCTCAATCCCCCATGCTCCCCACCTCAATCCCCCATGCTCCCCACCTCAATCCCCCATGCTCCCCACCTCAATCCCCCATGCTCCCCACCTCAATCCCCCATGCTCCCCACCTCAATCCCCCATGCTCCCCACCTCAATCCCCCATGCTCCCCACCTCAATCCCCCATGCTCCCCACCTCAATCCCCCATGCTCCCCACCTCAATCCCCCATGCTCCCCACCTCAATCCCCCATGCTCCCCACCTCAATCCCCCATGCTCCCCACCTCAATCCCCATGCTCCCCACCTCAATCCCCCATGCTCCCCACCTCAATCCCCCATGCTCCCCACCTCAATCCCCCATGCTCCCCACCTCAATCCCCCATGCTCCCCACCTCAATCCCCCATGCTCCCCACCTCAATCCCCATGCTCCCCACCTCAATCCCCCATGCTCCCCACCTCAATCCCCCATGCTCCCCACCTCAATCCCCCATGCTCCCCACCTCAATCCCCCATGCTCCCCACCTCAATCCCCCATGCTCCCCACCTCAATCCCCCATGCTCCCCACCTCAATCCCCCATGCTCCCCACCTCAATCCCCCATGCTCCCCACCTCAATCCCCCATGCTCCCCACCTCAATCCCCCATGCTCCCCACCTCAATCCCCCATGCTCCCCACCTCAATCCCCCATGCTCCCCACCTCAATCCCCCATGCTCCCCACCTCAATCCCCCATGCTCCCCACCTCAATCCCCCATGCTCCCCACCTCAATCCCCCATGCTCCCCACCTCAATCCCCCATGCTCCCCACCTCAATCCCCCATGCTCCCCACCTCAATCCCCCATGCTCCCCACCTCAATCCCCCATGCTCCCCACCTCAATCCCCCATGCTCCCCACCTCAATCCCCCATGCTCCCCACCTCAATCCCCCATGCTCCCCACCTCAATCCCCCATGCTCCCCACCTCAATCCCCCATGCTCCCCACCTCAATCCCCCATGCTCCCCACCTCAATCCCCCATGCTCCCCACCTCAATCCCCCATGCTCCCCACCTCAATCCCCCATGCTCCCCACCTCAATCCCCCATGCTCCCCACCTCAATCCCCCATGCTCCCCACCTCAATCCCCCATGCTCCCCACCTCAATCCCCCATGCTCCCCACCTCAATCCCCCATGCTCCCCACCTCAATCCCCCATGCTCCCCACCTCAATCCCCCATGCTCCCCACCTCAATCCCCCATGCTCCCCACCTCAATCCCCCATGCTCCCCACCTCAATCCCCCATGCTCCCCACCTCAATCCCCCATGCTCCCCACCTCAATCCCCCATGCTCCCCACCTCAATCCCCCCATGCTCCCCACCTCAATCCCCCATGCTCCCCACCTCAATCCCCCATGCTCCCCACCTCAATCCCCCATGCTCCCCACCTCAATCCCCCATGCTCCCCACCTCAATCCCCCATGCTCCCCACCTCAATCCCCATGCTCCCCACCTCAATCCCCCATGCTCCCCACCTCAATCCCCCATGCTCCCACCTCAATCCCCCATGCTCCCCACCTCAATCCCCCATGCTCCCCACCTCAATCCCCCATGCTCCCCACCTCAATCCCCCATGCTCCCCACCTCAATCCCCCATGCTCCCCACCTCAATCCCCCATGCTCCCCACCTCAATCCCCCATGCTCCCCACCTCAATCCCCCATGCTCCCCACCTCAATCCCCCATGCTCCCCACCTCAATCCCCCATGCTCCCCACCTCAATCCCCCATGCTCCCCACCTCAATCCCCCATGCTCCCCACCTCAATCCCCCATGCTCCCCACCTCAATCCCCCATGCTCCCCACCTCAATCCCCCATGCTCCCCACCTCAATCCCCCATGCTCCCCACCTCAATCCCCCATGCTCCCCACCTCAATCCCCCATGCTCCCCACCTCAATCCCCCATGCTCCCCACCTCAATCCCCCATGCTCCCCACCTCAATCCCCCATGCTCCCCACCTCAATCCCCCATGCTCCCCACCTCAATCCCCCATGCTCCCCACCTCAATCCCCCATGCTCCCCACCTCAATCCCCCATGCTCCCCACCTCAATCCCCCATGCTCCCCACCTCAATCCCCCATGCTCCCCACCTCAATCCCCCATGCTCCCCACCTCAATCCCCCATGCTCCCCACCTCAATCCCCCATGCTCCCCACCTCAATCCCCCATGCTCCCCACCTCAATCCCCCATGCTCCCCACCTCAATCCCCCATGCTCCCCACCTCAATCCCCCATGCTCCCCACCTCAATCCCCCATGCTCCCCACCTCAATCCCCCATGCTCCCCACCTCAATCCCCCATGCTCCCCACCTCAATCCCCCATGCTCCCCACCTCAATCCCCATGCTCCCCACCTCAATCCCCCATGCTCCCCACCTCAATCCCCCATGCTCCCCACCTCAATCCCCCATGCTCCCCACCTCAATCCCCCATGCTCCCCACCTCAATCCCCCATGCTCCCACCTCAATCCCCCATGCTCCCCACCTCAATCCCCCATGCTCCCCACCTCAATCCCCCATGCTCCCCACCTCAATCCCCCATGCTCCCCACCTCAATCCCCCATGCTCCCCACCTCAATCCCCCATGCTCCCCACCTCAATCCCCCATGCTCCCCACCTCAATCCCCCATGCTCCCCACCTCAATCCCCCATGCTCCCCACCTCAATCCCCCATGCTCCCCACCTCAATCCCCCATGCTCCCCACCTCAATCCCCCATGCTCCCCACCTCAATCCCCCATGCTCCCCACCTCAATCCCCCATGCTCCCCACCTCAATCCCCCATGCTCCCCACCTCAATCCCCCATGCTCCCCACCTCAATCCCCCATGCTCCCCACCTCAATCCCCCATGCTCCCCACCTCAATCCCCCATGCTCCCCACCTCAATCCCCCATGCTCCCCACCTCAATCCCCCATGCTCCCCACCTCAATCCCCCATGCTCCCCACCTCAATCCCCCATGCTCCCCACCTCAATCCCCCATGCTCCCCACCTCAATCCCCCATGCTCCCCACCTCAATCCCCCATGCTCCCCACCTCAATCCCCCATGCTCCCCACCTCAATCCCCCATGCTCCCCACCTCAATCCCCCATGCTCCCCACCTCAATCCCCCATGCTCCCCACCTCAATCCCCCATGCTCCCCACCTCAATCCCCCATGCTCCCCACCTCAATCCCCCATGCTCCCCACCTCAATCCCCCATGCTCCCCACCTCAATCCCCCATGCTCCCCACCTCAATCCCCCATGCTCCCCACCTCAATCCCCCATGCTCCCCACCTCAATCCCCCATGCTCCCCACCTCAATCCCCCATGCTCCCCACCTCAATCCCCCATGCTCCCCACCTCAATCCCCCATGCTCCCCACCTCAATCCCCCATGCTCCCCACCTCAATCCCCCATGCTCCCCACCTCAATCCCCCATGCTCCCCACCTCAATCCCCCATGCTCCCCACCTCAATCCCCCATGCTCCCCACCTCAATCCCCCATGCTCCCCACCTCAATCCCCCATGCTCCCCACCTCAATCCCCCATGCTCCCCACCTCAATCCCCCATGCTCCCCACCTCAATCCCCCATGCTCCCCACCTCAATCCCCCATGCTCCCCACCTCAATCCCCCATGCTCCCCACCTCAATCCCCCATGCTCCCCACCTCAATCCCCCATGCTCCCCACCTCAATCCCCCATGCTCCCCACCTCAATCCCCCATGCTCCCCACCTCAATCCCCCATGCTCCCCACCTCAATCCCCCATGCTCCCCACCTCAATCCCCCATGCTCCCCACCTCAATCCCCCATGCTCCCCACCTCAATCCCCCATGCTCCCCACCTCAATCCCCCATGCTCCCCACCTCAATCCCCCATGCTCCCCACCTCAATCCCCCATGCTCCCCACCTCAATCCCCCATGCTCCCCACCTCAATCCCCCATGCTCCCCACCTCAATCCCCCATGCTCCCCACCTCAATCCCCCATGCTCCCCACCTCAATCCCCCATGCTCCCCACCTCAATCCCCCATGCTCCCCACCTCAATCCCCCATGCTCCCCACCTCAATCCCCCATGCTCCCCACCTCAATCCCCCATGCTCCCCACCTCAATCCCCCATGCTCCCCACCTCAATCCCCCATGCTCCCCACCTCAATCCCCCATGCTCCCCACCTCAATCCCCCATGCTCCCCACCTCAATCCCCCATGCTCCCCACCTCAATCCCCCATGCTCCCCACCTCAATCCCCCATGCTCCCCACCTCAATCCCCCATGCTCCCCACCTCAATCCCCCATGCTCCCCACCTCAATCCCCCATGCTCCCCACCTCAATCCCCCATGCTCCCCACCTCAATCCCCCATGCTCCCCACCTCAATCCCCCATGCTCCCCACCTCAATCCCCCATGCTCCCCACCTCAATCCCCCATGCTCCCCACCTCAATCCCCCATGCTCCCCACCTCAATCCCCCATGCTCCCCACCTCAATCCCCCATGCTCCCCACCTCAATCCCCCATGCTCCCCACCTCAATCCCCCATGCTCCCCACCTCAATCCCCCATGCTCCCCACCTCAATCCCCCATGCTCCCCACCTCAATCCCCCATGCTCCCCACCTCAATCCCCCATGCTCCCCACCTCAATCCCCCATGCTCCCCACCTCAATCCCCCATGCTCCCCACCTCAATCCCCCATGCTCCCCACCTCAATCCCCCATGCTCCCCACCTCAATCCCCCATGCTCCCCACCTCAATCCCCCATGCTCCCCACCTCAATCCCCCATGCTCCCCACCTCAATCCCCCATGCTCCCCACCTCAATCCCCCATGCTCCCCACCTCAATCCCCCATGCTCCCCACCTCAATCCCCCATGCTCCCCACCTCAATCCCCCATGCTCCCCACCTCAATCCCCCATGCTCCCCACCTCAATCCCCCATGCTCCCCACCTCAATCCCCCATGCTCCCCACCTCAATCCCCCATGCTCCCCACCTCAATCCCCCATGCTCCCCACCTCAATCCCCCATGCTCCCCACCTCAATCCCCCATGCTCCCCACCTCAATCCCCCATGCTCCCCACCTCAATCCCCCATGCTCCCCACCTCAATCCCCCATGCTCCCCACCTCAATCCCCCATGCTCCCCACCTCAATCCCCCATGCTCCCCACCTCAATCCCCCATGCTCCCCACCTCAATCCCCCATGCTCCCCACCTCAATCCCCCATGCTCCCCACCTCAATCCCCCATGCTCCCCACCTCAATCCCCCATGCTCCCCACCTCAATCCCCCATGCTCCCCACCTCAATCCCCCATGCTCCCCACCTCAATCCCCCATGCTCCCCACCTCAATCCCCCATGCTCCCCACCTCAATCCCCCATGCTCCCCACCTCAATCCCCCATGCTCCCCACCTCAATCCCCCATGCTCCCCACCTCAATCCCCCATGCTCCCCACCTCAATCCCCCATGCTCCCCACCTCAATCCCCCATGCTCCCCACCTCAATCCCCCATGCTCCCCACCTCAATCCCCCATGCTCCCCACCTCAATCCCCCATGCTCCCCACCTCAATCCCCCATGCTCCCCACCTCAATCCCCCATGCTCCCCACCTCAATCCCCCATGCTCCCCACCTCAATCCCCCATGCTCCCCACCTCAATCCCCCATGCTCCCCACCTCAATCCCCCATGCTCCCCACCTCAATCCCCCATGCTCCCCACCTCAATCCCCCATGCTCCCCACCTCAATCCCCCATGCTCCCCACCTCAATCCCCCATGCTCCCCACCTCAATCCCCCATGCTCCCCACCTCAATCCCCCATGCTCCCCACCTCAATCCCCCATGCTCCCCACCTCAATCCCCCATGCTCCCCACCTCAATCCCCCATGCTCCCCACCTCAATCCCCCATGCTCCCCACCTCAATCCCCCATGCTCCCCACCTCAATCCCCCATGCTCCCCACCTCAATCCCCCATGCTCCCCACCTCAATCCCCCATGCTCCCCACCTCAATCCCCCATGCTCCCCACCTCAATCCCCCATGCTCCCCACCTCAATCCCCCATGCTCCCCACCTCAATCCCCCATGCTCCCCACCTCAATCCCCCATGCTCCCCACCTCAATCCCCCATGCTCCCCACCTCAATCCCCCATGCTCCCCACCTCAATCCCCCATGCTCCCCACCTCAATCCCCCATGCTCCCCACCTCAATCCCCCATGCTCCCCACCTCAATCCCCCATGCTCCCCACCTCAATCCCCCATGCTCCCCACCTCAATCCCCCATGCTCCCCACCTCAATCCCCCATGCTCCCCACCTCAATCCCCCATGCTCCCCACCTCAATCCCCCATGCTCCCCACCTCAATCCCCCATGCTCCCCACCTCAATCCCCCATGCTCCCCACCTCAATCCCCCATGCTCCCCACCTCAATCCCCCATGCTCCCCACCTCAATCCCCCATGCTCCCCACCTCAATCCCCCATGCTCCCCACCTCAATCCCCCATGCTCCCCACCTCAATCCCCCATGCTCCCCACCTCAATCCCCCATGCTCCCCACCTCAATCCCCCATGCTCCCCACCTCAATCCCCCATGCTCCCCACCTCAATCCCCCATGCTCCCCACCTCAATCCCCCATGCTCCCCACCTCAATCCCCCATGCTCCCCACCTCAATCCCCCATGCTCCCCACCTCAATCCCCCATGCTCCCCACCTCAATCCCCCATGCTCCCCACCTCAATCCCCCATGCTCCCCACCTCAATCCCCCATGCTCCCCACCTCAATCCCCCATGCTCCCCACCTCAATCCCCCATGCTCCCCACCTCAATCCCCCATGCTCCCCACCTCAATCCCCCATGCTCCCCACCTCAATCCCCCATGCTCCCCACCTCAATCCCCCATGCTCCCCACCTCAATCCCCCATGCTCCCCACCTCAATCCCCCATGCTCCCCACCTCAATCCCCCATGCTCCCCACCTCAATCCCCCATGCTCCCCACCTCAATCCCCCATGCTCCCCACCTCAATCCCCCATGCTCCCCACCTCAATCCCCCATGCTCCCCACCTCAATCCCCCATGCTCCCCACCTCAATCCCCCATGCTCCCCACCTCAATCCCCCATGCTCCCCACCTCAATCCCCCATGCTCCCCACCTCAATCCCCCATGCTCCCCACCTCAATCCCCCATGCTCCCCACCTCAATCCCCCATGCTCCCCACCTCAATCCCCCATGCTCCCCACCTCAATCCCCCATGCTCCCCACCTCAATCCCCCATGCTCCCCACCTCAATCCCCCATGCTCCCCACCTCAATCCCCCATGCTCCCCACCTCAATCCCCCATGCTCCCCACCTCAATCCCCCATGCTCCCCACCTCAATCCCCCATGCTCCCCACCTCAATCCCCCATGCTCCCCACCTCAATCCCCCATGCTCCCCACCTCAATCCCCCATGCTCCCCACCTCAATCCCCCATGCTCCCCACCTCAATCCCCCATGCTCCCCACCTCAATCCCCCATGCTCCCCACCTCAATCCCCCATGCTCCCCACCTCAATCCCCCATGCTCCCCACCTCAATCCCCCATGCTCCCCACCTCAATCCCCCATGCTCCCCACCTCAATCCCCCATGCTCCCCACCTCAATCCCCCATGCTCCCCACCTCAATCCCCCATGCTCCCCACCTCAATCCCCCATGCTCCCCACCTCAATCCCCCATGCTCCCCACCTCAATCCCCCATGCTCCCCACCTCAATCCCCCATGCTCCCCACCTCAATCCCCCATGCTCCCCACCTCAATCCCCCATGCTCCCCACCTCAATCCCCCATGCTCCCCACCTCAATCCCCCATGCTCCCCACCTCAATCCCCCATGCTCCCCACCTCAATCCCCCATGCTCCCCACCTCAATCCCCCATGCTCCCCACCTCAATCCCCCATGCTCCCCACCTCAATCCCCCATGCTCCCCACCTCAATCCCCCATGCTCCCCACCTCAATCCCCCATGCTCCCCACCTCAATCCCCCATGCTCCCCACCTCAATCCCCCATGCTCCCCACCTCAATCCCCCATGCTCCCCACCTCAATCCCCCATGCTCCCCACCTCAATCCCCCATGCTCCCCACCTCAATCCCCCATGCTCCCCACCTCAATCCCCCATGCTCCCCACCTCAATCCCCCATGCTCCCCACCTCAATCCCCCATGCTCCCCACCTCAATCCCCCATGCTCCCCACCTCAATCCCCCATGCTCCCCACCTCAATCCCCCATGCTCCCCACCTCAATCCCCCATGCTCCCCACCTCAATCCCCCATGCTCCCCACCTCAATCCCCCATGCTCCCCACCTCAATCCCCCATGCTCCCCACCTCAATCCCCCATGCTCCCCACCTCAATCCCCCATGCTCCCCACCTCAATCCCCCATGCTCCCCACCTCAATCCCCCATGCTCCCCACCTCAATCCCCCATGCTCCCCACCTCAATCCCCCATGCTCCCCACCTCAATCCCCCATGCTCCCCACCTCAATCCCCCATGCTCCCCACCTCAATCCCCCATGCTCCCCACCTCAATCCCCCATGCTCCCCACCTCAATCCCCCATGCTCCCCACCTCAATCCCCCATGCTCCCCACCTCAATCCCCCATGCTCCCCACCTCAATCCCCCATGCTCCCCACCTCAATCCCCCATGCTCCCCACCTCAATCCCCCATGCTCCCCACCTCAATCCCCCATGCTCCCCACCTCAATCCCCCATGCTCCCCACCTCAATCCCCCATGCTCCCCACCTCAATCCCCCATGCTCCCCACCTCAATCCCCCATGCTCCCCACCTCAATCCCCCATGCTCCCCACCTCAATCCCCCATGCTCCCCACCTCAATCCCCCATGCTCCCCACCTCAATCCCCCATGCTCCCCACCTCAATCCCCCATGCTCCCCACCTCAATCCCCCATGCTCCCCACCTCAATCCCCCATGCTCCCCACCTCAATCCCCCATGCTCCCCACCTCAATCCCCCATGCTCCCCACCTCAATCCCCCATGCTCCCCACCTCAATCCCCCATGCTCCCCACCTCAATCCCCCATGCTCCCCACCTCAATCCCCCATGCTCCCCACCTCAATCCCCCATGCTCCCCACCTCAATCCCCCATGCTCCCCACCTCAATCCCCCATGCTCCCCACCTCAATCCCCCATGCTCCCCACCTCAATCCCCCATGCTCCCCACCTCAATCCCCCATGCTCCCCACCTCAATCCCCCATGCTCCCCACCTCAATCCCCCATGCTCCCCACCTCAATCCCCCATGCTCCCCACCTCAATCCCCCATGCTCCCCACCTCAATCCCCCATGCTCCCCACCTCAATCCCCCATGCTCCCCACCTCAATCCCCCATGCTCCCCACCTCAATCCCCCATGCTCCCCACCTCAATCCCCCATGCTCCCCACCTCAATCCCCCATGCTCCCCACCTCAATCCCCCATGCTCCCCACCTCAATCCCCCATGCTCCCCACCTCAATCCCCCATGCTCCCCACCTCAATCCCCCATGCTCCCCACCTCAATCCCCCATGCTCCCCACCTCAATCCCCCATGCTCCCCACCTCAATCCCCCATGCTCCCCACCTCAATCCCCCATGCTCCCCACCTCAATCCCCCATGCTCCCCACCTCAATCCCCCATGCTCCCCACCTCAATCCCCCATGCTCCCCACCTCAATCCCCCATGCTCCCCACCTCAATCCCCCATGCTCCCCACCTCAATCCCCCATGCTCCCCACCTCAATCCCCCATGCTCCCCACCTCAATCCCCCATGCTCCCCACCTCAATCCCCCATGCTCCCCACCTCAATCCCCCATGCTCCCCACCTCAATCCCCCATGCTCCCCACCTCAATCCCCCATGCTCCCCACCTCAATCCCCCATGCTCCCCACCTCAATCCCCCATGCTCCCCACCTCAATCCCCCATGCTCCCCACCTCAATCCCCCATGCTCCCCACCTCAATCCCCCATGCTCCCCACCTCAATCCCCCATGCTCCCCACCTCAATCCCCCATGCTCCCCACCTCAATCCCCCATGCTCCCCACCTCAATCCCCCATGCTCCCCACCTCAATCCCCCATGCTCCCCACCTCAATCCCCCATGCTCCCCACCTCAATCCCCCATGCTCCCCACCTCAATCCCCCATGCTCCCCACCTCAATCCCCCATGCTCCCCACCTCAATCCCCCATGCTCCCCACCTCAATCCCCCATGCTCCCCACCTCAATCCCCCATGCTCCCCACCTCAATCCCCCATGCTCCCCACCTCAATCCCCCATGCTCCCCACCTCAATCCCCCATGCTCCCCACCTCAATCCCCCATGCTCCCCACCTCAATCCCCCATGCTCCCCACCTCAATCCCCCATGCTCCCCACCTCAATCCCCCATGCTCCCCACCTCAATCCCCCATGCTCCCCACCTCAATCCCCCATGCTCCCCACCTCAATCCCCCATGCTCCCCACCTCAATCCCCCATGCTCCCCACCTCAATCCCCCATGCTCCCCACCTCAATCCCCCATGCTCCCCACCTCAATCCCCCATGCTCCCCACCTCAATCCCCCATGCTCCCCACCTCAATCCCCCATGCTCCCCACCTCAATCCCCCATGCTCCCCACCTCAATCCCCCATGCTCCCCACCTCAATCCCCCATGCTCCCCACCTCAATCCCCCATGCTCCCCACCTCAATCCCCCATGCTCCCCACCTCAATCCCCCATGCTCCCCACCTCAATCCCCCATGCTCCCCACCTCAATCCCCCATGCTCCCCACCTCAATCCCCCATGCTCCCCACCTCAATCCCCCATGCTCCCCACCTCAATCCCCCATGCTCCCCACCTCAATCCCCCATGCTCCCCACCTCAATCCCCCATGCTCCCCACCTCAATCCCCCATGCTCCCCACCTCAATCCCCCATGCTCCCCACCTCAATCCCCCATGCTCCCCACCTCAATCCCCCATGCTCCCCACCTCAATCCCCCATGCTCCCCACCTCAATCCCCCATGCTCCCCACCTCAATCCCCCATGCTCCCCACCTCAATCCCCCATGCTCCCCACCTCAATCCCCCATGCTCCCCACCTCAATCCCCCATGCTCCCCACCTCAATCCCCCATGCTCCCCACCTCAATCCCCCATGCTCCCCACCTCAATCCCCCATGCTCCCCACCTCAATCCCCCATGCTCCCCACCTCAATCCCCCATGCTCCCCACCTCAATCCCCCATGCTCCCCACCTCAATCCCCCATGCTCCCCACCTCAATCCCCCATGCTCCCCACCTCAATCCCCCATGCTCCCCACCTCAATCCCCCATGCTCCCCACCTCAATCCCCCATGCTCCCCACCTCAATCCCCCATGCTCCCCACCTCAATCCCCCATGCTCCCCACCTCAATCCCCCATGCTCCCCACCTCAATCCCCCATGCTCCCCACCTCAATCCCCCATGCTCCCCACCTCAATCCCCCATGCTCCCCACCTCAATCCCCCATGCTCCCCACCTCAATCCCCCATGCTCCCCACCTCAATCCCCCATGCTCCCCACCTCAATCCCCCATGCTCCCCACCTCAATCCCCCATGCTCCCCACCTCAATCCCCCATGCTCCCCACCTCAATCCCCCATGCTCCCCACCTCAATCCCCCATGCTCCCCACCTCAATCCCCCATGCTCCCCACCTCAATCCCCCATGCTCCCCACCTCAATCCCCCATGCTCCCCACCTCAATCCCCCATGCTCCCCACCTCAATCCCCCATGCTCCCCACCTCAATCCCCCATGCTCCCCACCTCAATCCCCCATGCTCCCCACCTCAATCCCCCATGCTCCCCACCTCAATCCCCCATGCTCCCCACCTCAATCCCCCATGCTCCCCACCTCAATCCCCCATGCTCCCCACCTCAATCCCCCATGCTCCCCACCTCAATCCCCCATGCTCCCCACCTCAATCCCCCATGCTCCCCACCTCAATCCCCCATGCTCCCCACCTCAATCCCCCATGCTCCCCACCTCAATCCCCCATGCTCCCCACCTCAATCCCCCATGCTCCCCACCTCAATCCCCCATGCTCCCCACCTCAATCCCCCATGCTCCCCACCTCAATCCCCCATGCTCCCCACCTCAATCCCCCATGCTCCCCACCTCAATCCCCCATGCTCCCCACCTCAATCCCCCATGCTCCCCACCTCAATCCCCCATGCTCCCCACCTCAATCCCCCATGCTCCCCACCTCAATCCCCCATGCTCCCCACCTCAATCCCCCATGCTCCCCACCTCAATCCCCCATGCTCCCCACCTCAATCCCCCATGCTCCCCACCTCAATCCCCCGTGCTCCCCACCTCAATCCCCCGTGCTCCCCACCTCAATCCCCCGTGCTCCCCACCTCAATCCCCCGTGCTCCCCACCTCAATCCCCCGTGCTCCCCATCTCAATCCCCCGTGCTCCCCACCTCAATCCCCCGTGCTCCCCACCTCAATCCCCCGTGCTCCCCACCTCAATCCCCCGTGCTCCCCATCTCAATCCCCCGTGCTCCCCACCTCAATCCCCCGTGCTCCCCACCTCAATCCCCCGTGCTCCCCACCTCAATCCCCCGTGCTCCCCACCTCAATCCCCCGTGCTCCCCATCTCAATCCCCCGTGCTCCCCACCTCAATCCCCCGTGCTCCCCACCTCAATCCCCCGTGCTCCCCACCTCAATCCCCCATGCTCCCCACCTCAATCCCCCATGCTCCCCACCTCAATCCCCCATGCTCCCCATCTCAATCCCCCATGCTCCCCATCTCAATCCCCCATGCTCCCCACCTCAATCCCCCATGCTCCCCACCTCAATCCCCCATGCTCTCCATCTCAATCCCCCATGCTCCCCACCTCAATCCCCCATGCTCTCCATCTCAATCCCCCATGCTCCCCACCTCAATCCCCCATGCTCTCCATCTCAATCCCCCATGCTCCCCACCTCAATCCCCCATGCTCCCCACCTCAATCCCCCATGCTCCCCACCTCAATCCCCCATGCTCCCCACCTCAATCCCCCATGCTCCCCATCTCAATCCCCCATGCTCCCCATCTCAATCCCCCATGCTCCCCATCTCAATCCCCCATGCTCCCCACCTCAATCCCCCATGCTCCCCACCTCAATCCCCCATGCTCCACACATCAGTCCCCCTTGCTCCCCACCTCAATCCCAGGCCTACACCAGTGTCGACACCTTACTCTCTCCCACAGCCACTTCAACCGCCATTCTCTCCGATGTACCCCACCTCTAATAGTGCCGAATCCAGTATGGGCTCTTCGGTGTCCTGGCCCACTCCATTTTGTCTCCATCTCACCCCCGTCTGACGGCCACCCCTCTTTTTCCCAGCCTCTGCCAGGCATGGCCCAACGTGTGCGCAGGCGCACAGGTCAACCACCTGAAGTGCATCACCCTGAGTGGTGTTGGAGGCTGCATGAATTTGAGAATAAGTATCCAAAGCAGGCTACGGTGCTTGAGCAATGGGGTGCAGAGTGGCTTGGGCTGAGGTCTGAGAGTGAGTTACCACATGGGAGGGCGACTGTTGAGAACATTTTATGAGTGTGTTGTGGGGGCAATACCCCAAGCAGTTGCATGGGTCAACCGTTGCTGCCCAAAAATCATCGCTTCCGCTGCTATGTCACATACTCAGGCTTGCTTGGTGACCACCCTTTTGCACAGGTCCGCTTGCCCTGGCTGATATATGTCGTGATCAGTTCACTATATCCAGAAAGTGGTGATGGATGCTACGAGCATTGCACTCCAAGGGACATTGAGCACTTCATTAGTCAGTGGGTGGTGCCGGATGTCATTGACTTTGAGATTGATGGTTGGGGTAGTTGAGCGAATGACACTGTACATGCGTGGCTGCTATTTGTACTTGTATAAGATCTACAAGTGTGTGTGTGTACCAGACCACTAGAGAGTATGTGAAGTTTAGCAGAATGCATCCCAATCAAAGAGTATTGGATAGGAACGCAACACTATTGATGGTTGACGCCGGGGTGCATGGCGGTCAGAGATACCAGATGGTGGTGCCTGTTTTGTGGGAAGCCCATCAAACAACAGTGGGGAGAAAACGGAAGGCATGAATATGGCTGGCTGAAACTACTCCATTACAGGAGGTCACATGAGATATGAAGATTGTGCGAAGCAATATCGATATACCACCTAAGAATTCGGGAGCGTATTAGTAGGTAAACGGTCTCGAGCGGGGCCTAACAACTACCCAGGTTGGGGGCAACCGTTGCACGAGAGGATAGTAAAAAGATATGTGTGAAAGCAAGTGTTTGTGTGAGGCACCCATGGTGGAATGAAAGAATCACTAAGGGGGGGGTGAGTGCTCATGTGTTTGGGGTGGCAAACGGTGGCAGTGCATGTAGAGTAGTGTGAGTAGAATACTCTGACGCGAAGGGGGGAAAGGGTGAGAGGATACTAGTGATTATCGTGTGCGGGTGGTATGTGATGGGTGGGGAGGTGCCATGGAGGACAGATGGCAGGCTCTGGAGGGTGTGGGGGAGGGGTTGTCACTGTGGGGGGGTGTCTGCGGGGCTGAGTAGGCTTGAGGGTAGGCTGGAGGAAACACACGAGGGTAGGCTGGAGGAAACACAGGAGGGTGGGTCGGAGGGTACGTTGGAGTGTAGGTTGGAGGGGAGGCTGGTGGGTAGGCTGGTGGGTAGGCTGGTGGGTAGGCTGGTGGGTAGGCTGGTGGAAAGGCAAAATGGTAGACTGGAGGATAGGATGGGGTGGGCTGGATGGTAGGCTGGAGGGTAGGCTGGAGGGTAGGCTGGAGATTAGGCTGGAGGGTAGGTTGGAGGGTAGGTTGGAGGGTAGGTTGGTGGGTAGGTTGGTGGGTAGGTTGGAGGGTAGGCTGGTAAACGCGGCTGGTGGGTAGGTTGGAGGGTAGGTCGGAGGGTGGGTTGGAGGGTAGGCTGGAGGGTAGGTTGGTGGATTGTCTGGTGGGGAGGTTGGAGTGTGGACTGGTGGGTAGGCTGGTGGGTAGGTTGGAGGGTAGGTTGGAGGGTAGGTTGGAGGGTAGGCTGGAGGGTAGGTTGGTGGGTAGGCTGTTGAGTAGGGTGGAAGGTAGGCTGGAGGCTAGGCTGGTGGGTAGGTTGGAGTGTAGGCTGGTGGGTAGGCTGGTGGGGAGGTTGGAGGAGTGTGTTGGTGGGTCGGCGGGTATAATGTGAGTGAAATGGAGGCTAGGACCCAATGAGCATCTGAGGGAATTTCAGGGAGACATATGCGTGTTCCAGGCTGGATTGTGTAGACTGTACCTCTTGAAATACTAACTGTTTGGGTGGCTTCGAAGCTGTTTTCGGGGCCGCATGAATGGTCTGCGCACTGGTGGGTCACCCGATCCTGCACACAAGGAATGGATACATATAGAACGTCACTTTAGACACTTTGAACGCCGTGTGGCCTTGTTAGTAAACAAGTTACCCAAACAAGCATGTACAGAATGCTCAACAATAAAAACGCAAAATAATTTACCCATGAACGATTAGATGGGGTTAATGTGGCAGCGAGGATGCGCGGCGCCACTCGGCAAAAATGTCCTGCGTCCATTGCCAGTTCATCGGTCCGAGCACGCGATCTTTCTTCCCACGCCGCACACGAGTTTCACGGCGGATCCGGATAATATGTCTCAAGACGAGTCGCTCAACGGTGTTGTTCCAATGAAGAATCGAGAGCGCAATCCGTGCTTCCATACTCCCCCGAAAATGTACCCTCTTCGGTGCATATTTGCAAATAACCGAATGAAATGACTCGTTCAGCCAGCTGGACGCCCCAAGCACGAATGGACGCATCTTCAGGGGATGGGGGAACAGGGGATGGGGGAGCAAGGAATGAGGGGACAGGGAATGGGGGGACAGCGAATGGGGGAGCAGGGAATGGGGGGACAGGGAATGGGGGAGGGGGGAATGCGGGAACAGGGAAATGGGGGAGCAGGGAATGGGGGAACATGGAATGGGGGGGCAGGCATTTGGGGGACAGGGATTGGGGGGGCTGCTCAAAAGGGAAACAGGGAATGGGGTAGCAGGGTAACGGGGAACAGGGAATGGGGGAGCAGGGAATGGGGGAGCAGGGAATGGGGGGGCAGTGATTGGGGGGGCAAGGAATGGGGGAACGGGGAATGGGGGGGCAGAGTATGGGGGGACAGGGAATGGGGGACAGGGAACCGTGGAACACGGAATGGGGGAGGTGGTAATGGGGGTGGAGGGAATGGGGGAGCAGGGAATGGGGGAACAAGGGATGGGGGGGCAGGCAATTTGGGAACAGGGAATGGGGGAGCGGGGAATGGGGGAGCAGGAATGGGGGAGAAAGGCTGAAAGGGAGCAGGGAATGAGGGGACAGGGAATGGGGGTGCGGGTAATGGGGGACAGGGAATGGGGGAACAGGGAATGAGGGGGCAGGGAATGGGGGAACGGGGTATGGGGGAACAGGGAACGGTGAAAGGGGAGCATGCGGTTGTGGGACTCGGGGATGGTGACGGCAATGTTGGGGAAACCGCATAGCTGAGCGAGGCGCAGCTATTCACGCGCCTGATAAACGTCAGACTGACCCTTGTTGCCTTTTCTGGCGCCTGCAGCCCTTAATACTGACGCCCAACAGCATTTCGCGCGATTGCTGCCTGTCAGTCTGACGCGGTTGTGCATTGCGTGCGAAAGCCATGCGCCTGTCTGACGGGCAGCACTTAGCACGCCCGCTGAGCATTTCGCGCGGAATGCTGCACGTCAGACAGCCGCACTCCGCCCTCTGCGCGCATGCAGAACGTCACTGTCTGATGGGCAGCATTCCGCGCACCCGCTCCGCATTTCGCGGAGGCTGCCCGTCAGACAGGCGCATTCCGCCATGCGCGCGGAATGCTGACCGTGAGACAGAGACGGGCAACATTTCCGACGCCCGCTGGGCATTTCGTCATTTGCTGCCCGTCAGACAGGCGCATTCCGCCATGCGCGCGAATGCTGCCCGTCAGACAGAGACTGGCAGCATTTCGCTCGCCTAACCCTATGCCTGTCAGCATTTCATGGAATGCGTACAATAGCTGAAGAGTCGAGGAATAGCGGAGGTATTGGCGATCCCGCGGCAGGCCGTCCTCGTCAGACCCTAAACTCGTTCGAATGCAGTTGACGACACTCTATTGCTGGACTAATTTACGTTATTAGCTGTGGACGTCAATGTTTGGAAGGGAGGCGGCTGGGTGTTGGCGATAGGAGAGTGAGTCGTGTGCTTGGCGTGACGAGTATGCGTAGTATTTTGGTAGGGCGTGTCCAGTGTGTGTTGTGTTGCTCTAGGAAACGTTGGGTGGGTGGTCACTTTTTTGATTGGGAGCGGCGGAACACAATCGCCCTACTGTGCGAAAACCATATGGGCCCGTTTGTGTCTCTGCACATTGGGGCGATGCTCTTGATTGGTCGAAGTTCTTGCACAAACGTTTGGGTACACCAGCCCTGCTAGGTTACTGTGCAAGCTCGATATATTTCTAACTTGTGCTTACCATCTGATTCAAGTTGGACCCAACTAGAAGGGGGGGGTCACTATTTTGCCTGCTGGCTTTAAGAGAAATGTATCTCTATTTTTTTCTTAGATGGTTATGTGCAGGTTCATGCTCCAACTGGGCATCCTATTATAAGAGGTGTTTGTAATAGACGCCTCTATCGAGTGGAGATCGATGCACAACCACCTGCCAAGCCCTATAGCAGTCCCTCAATTGTTGCTACTACCACTTCGATAAGACTTCACCCTGGTACATTTTGCATCTCCTTATACTTGGCATTGTCGTTCCAGTCATCCTGAAGAGTCTAGTATCATACGCATGCAAGCACATGCAAGTGTTGATAGTCTTATCAACTTCAAACAAATATCATCTCCTCAGTCACCTTGCCATACTTGTGTTGAGGCTAAGCTTCCTCGTCATCCTTTTTATTCTTCTGAGTCCGAAGTCTCCCAACCACTTGAGCTCATTCATATGATATGATGGATCCCTTCCGTACATTGAGTCGTACTGGGAAAATGTATGTAACGTCTCTCATTGACCATCATACAAAATTGGCTTGGATCTCTGTTCTTGGATCAAAAGATAAAGCTCCCGGTATTATTCGGCCTTGATTTCCTTATGATGAGCGCCAGTTGGGTCTCAAGGTCAAGATCTTTCTTTCTGATCGTGGATGAGAGTACATGTCTAACTCCTTCGCTCTTTTTTTACCGACCTTGGAGCTGAGGAGCAATTATCATGCCCAACAACACCTCAACAAAATGGTACTGTTGAAAGGTACAACCGTACGATTTAAGATATCTTAATATGTTTTCTTTCCCACTTGAATATGGATGACTCATGGTGGGGAGAAGCTGTAATTCATGCTGCTTGGGTCAAGAATCGTCGGATGACAAGCTCCCTTGCTGAGGGTGTCACACCCTGTGAGGCATTATACGGCATAAAGTCATGCTTCGAGTTTTTGGCTGTATGGGTCAGTACAAGGTGCTGGATGATAAACACAGTTACTTTGATAGCAAGGTAGCATGGGGCATGCATCTGAACATGTCCAAGGAGGGTAAATGTTGGTTTATGTGGGGTCCTCCCGTAAAAGTGGATGTTGTGTCAAGGGACGTGATCTTTTATGAAGACATGTCCCCGTCTTATTGGAAACATTTTTTTCCCTCTTGAGTCCTCTCAAGTTTGTTTGTTTTTTTTCTTCTTCTTCTTCTCCCCAGATTTTGAACCTTCAACAATCATTTTTAGTGGAGTCCCTACATCATCACCACAGCAGCAATACAAAGACACGTCTCATAAGCAAGACCAACAACAATCGTGATTATCTTCTGCTCCCGCCCCTTATCAAGAAGAGCAACATCAGCAGCAACCGTCACCACCTCCATCACACCAGCAACATCTCCACCCGATTTGCCTCCTCCTCTTCAATCCTCTCATAGTTTCCAGCAGCAATAGCGGCACGAGACGCATCCTCCCGACACTCACACTCTTCAACCTTCCCTCACACCTCTCGTCGTTCATCGGCCTAGCAGCTATCGTCCAGCAGCCCTTCTTCACCTTCCCGATCATCGTCAACTCATACTGTCAACCGTGCAACCACCAGCAACACAACATCACACATCTTCTTATATACAGCATTCGACAATTCCGTCTGCTAGAGCTCCATCAGAATCCTTTTTACAACCAGCAGCACCGCCAAGGTCGCCCCACCAGATCGATATCAATTATCCACCACACATGAGCACGTCGTCCTCTGCAGCACCAACATTTTCTACCTCATCTCTAGCACAATTCCTCTCTCATCTATCATAGTCCACCTTCACCCCTCTCCTCTGTTCACCTCCAAGTCATTGATGTAGCGGTCACACCTGCTTGGTTACGATGCAGCTGACGACAGCTAGGTTTCTTCGGCCTCGCTGTCTCCCGACAACGCTTGTTGTCAGAATGTTATTATTATCTAGCCTGTAGTGGGGTGCTCTATAGCGAGTACAACCCAGTTAGGGTTTGCTATATGTACCCCAACTGCTGCTAGTGAAACCCTCTCTCCTTTCAATCATTCTTGCCTAGTTCTGTTAACATGCTATCAGAGCAGGTCGACCCCCTTGGGTCGATCCTGTGGGTGGGCCCGCCACCTAACTGCTTCCGCTGCTATTCTGCTTCTCGCACGCCTCGGGCGCGCGCCGTCTTCTTCCTGCCGGCGAAAATTTTTAGGGTTTTTCATCCCGCCGTGCGCTCAGGGCGTACGGCGGTTTTCTGCCCGCCGTGCGCCCCGAGGCGCGCGGCGGTTTCCTGCCCGTCGTGGCGCCCCCGAGGACCTGCGCGCTGCCCCCCGTCGTCCTCCTCCCGTCGCCTCGTCGCGGCGCCCTGGGGGCCCGCGCGTCCCCCCCCTCCCGTCGCCTCGTCGCGGCACCTTGGGGGCCCGCGCGCCGCCCCCTCCCGTCGCCTCGTCGCGGCGCCTAGGGGGCCCGCGCGCCGCCCCCTCCCGTCGCCTCGTCGCGGCGCCTAGGGGGCCCGCGCGCGGCCCCTCCCGTCGCCCGTCGAGCCGCCCTCGGGGGCCCGTGCGCGGCCCCCCTCCCGTCACCCGCCGTGGCGCCCTCGGGGGGCCCGCGCCCTGCTTCTTCGTGGCGCCCAGGAGCCACCCCGCCGCCTCCCTTTCCCTCCGTGCCCCGCCCCTGCTGCTTCCTGCGCTCCTGCCTGCGTTAGGGTTTGGGGGTGGCGGGCATGGGGGTGACCGGTGTGGGTAACCTGCAGCTCCTCCTCCTCCGTCTCCCACTGCTGCAGCTGCCGCTGAGGGGGGTGGGTGTGTGGGAGCCGAGGGTTTAGGGTTTAAGGGGGGTGACGTGGGAGTGGAGCTAGGGGTGCAGCAGGGGGTGTGTGAGAGGGGCGTGGGACGGTCGGGGGAGGTTGCGTGGAGGTAGCCGTCGTGACGCCAGCAGCGCCAGTAGTCCGGATGCCCTCGCGCGTTTCGGTAGCCCAGCGAGCCTGCTTCGCCAGTCGCCTGTGGGTCCGTTGCTCCTGTGTGTGCTCGTCGTAGCCGCAGAGCCAGATACTCCCGTAGTCCGGTGCCCTCGTGCGCTCGGTAGCCTCTGTGCGCGCCGCTCCTGTTGCCCGTGTGTCTGCAGCTTCAGTCAGCGCCTTTCATCTTCTCGCCCTCACAGTCTCTCCTCCTCCTCATTTGCCCTCTGTGATCACCTCTAGCTGTACTTATAATTGTGAACTATTACTATGCCTGCTCATTGTGCTGATTACACCCCACTTTGGCTATGGGGGTGTGTCAGAATGTTATTATTATCTAGCCTGTAGTGGGGTGCTCTATAGCGAGTACAACCCAGTTAGGGTTTGCTATATGTACCCCAACTGCTGCTAGTGAAACCCTCTCTCCTTTCAATCATTCTTGCCTAGTTCTGTTAACACTTGTCTCCAAGCGTACCTTCGGTCTGCAGGCACCGCGGATGTCGCCTTCTTGGGAGGGGGGTAGTGTTACGAGGTACTTTATTGTTCAAGGGTGGTTTACCTTAAACAGTGCCCCCAGCCTTATCACAACCCTATCTTCATCCAACTCATCCAAGATTTCCAAAAATTTCAAGTGCCACGTGACATTCTAGCTTTCTTGCCTTCCAATTCCTAGTCCCACAAAATGCTTTCCAGGTTTTGTTCTTGCATGCTACTTAAACCTTGCTTGTATTCACCAGTATGAACCAATTCTTATTCAACTCTTTGATTATTCAGTAACTTCTTCGCCTATTTCGCCCATAGTTTTTCGCCAAAGTCTTACGTCGTATTTCATCCTCGACTTAGTCGACCCCGCTGATTCTTTAGCGGACTTAGACCAGCGGGCCTAAGGGCGTGTAACCATTTTGGTTTTTGCTGTTTTTGCGGACTGTCCGATTTTTTGCAAACGGACAGTCATACTAACGAGAGTAGGACTGTCCATTTTGAATGTTCGAAACCTTGTCACCGTCCAAAAGGGGCTGTGACACTTTTCCCGTGATTGTTAGCTTTGCGAATACTATAGCTATGACGAAACAGTAGACTCCCGTAACCCAATTCTGCATTGCTCGCAAAATTCGCCAAAATGGTTACACGCCCTCACAGAAACCGAGCGGGTTACCGAGCGGGTTTACGAGCTGTAAATGTACGCGCTAGACACCCACTTAGGGCGGATCCCCGCGTTCGTTTTGACAAAATGACAGAACTTTTTGAAATCTTAGAGATCAGAGATTCGTATCCGAAACGTGCTGAAAATCGAATCTGGTCCTCTGCTTTCTCGGGGGGGGGGGGTGGGGGAGGGGCAGTCTTCCCGCTCTAAGACATTGCTGTGCACTGTTCCGCGACTCTCAGAAATTGTCCTTAGCGCCAACCATTTCGTCAATGGTAACAAGGGTATCCACATTTGCACCTGGCGCCAATCTTGTGCGCCCAAATCCGTCACAACGCGATCTGTTATGCGACGCTGCATCTAGCCCACCAAACAAAATGTAGGGGGCGGGCAACTCCACCCGCAAGAATCATCTTGACACACACATGTTGGGCCTTGAAACTCCAGAAGCACTCATGCAGGGCCCCGGAAAGCTTTAAAACAATGAGTCATATGTGACTACGAACAGATTCTAGAAAGCAATTGAGGACATGAGCTAGACACGTCTCCACTAGCAATACACTTTTCATCCCTGCTCCACCAGGCATTGGTGTCAGTGATTGGGCACCTATCGGTAAAATTCTCGCCAAGATGCTGCCTCGCCCGTCCACGCCTTGACCAATGCTGCTCGCCATGACTCCATAGTACAGTGCCGCGGCGAAGTCCGCTGTCGCTGGCACGACATAATGGCCAACATAGACGAAGAAATTTTCATGCTGCTGTTCAGGCTTGAGAAGCACGTCTTGCGGTACATCCTCGAGGAGTACAAGTTGGCACGTGTACCGCGCAAGGTTGCCATAAGCCCTGAGCTGCGAGTAACCTTGGCGCTGACAAGGTTGGGCCATGGATGGTCGTTCAGGCTGGTCGGCTCGGAGTCAGTCGGAATGCCGCCATGAAGGTGTGCGACGATTTTGAGACCTTCACCGTATGTGAGCTGGGGCCCTTGTGGGTCGAATGGCCCACTGAAGTCCGTCTGCCAGAAATGGAACGCGAGTTCATCCGCTTGGGAGGCATCCCGGGTGTGGTGGGCACCCTGGACGGGAAATTCATATTGATAAAAGGCATGGGCGAACACAAGCGTTTTCTCCATGATTTTGCAGCTCATTGTGGATGCGAGAGGTTGGATTATAGATTATGATGTTGGCTGGCCAGGAAGCGTCAACGATGGAAGGGTTGGAATAATAGCATAGCAAAACAAAGGATCAAAAATGGAGAACTACATGGCATGTGCTTGGTGGCAAATGTCGCCTATCCCCTACAAGAGTACATGCTTCCCCCATACAAAGTGCCTACAGGCAGGACCCTAAGCGACGCTGAAACCATCTACAACAAGCAACAAAGTAGGGAGCGGATGCCTGTGGAGCAGGCAAACGGAAGTCTGAAAGGCAAATTTTGAATCATGGATGAAATGATGCAGTCTCACCCTAAGAAGGTCACTTGGACAGTTGGCGCTTGCTGTGTTCTGTACAACATCGAGGTTCACGTCCTCGAGCTGGCCCACCGAGGAATGAGCGCTGCTAATGGTTGACTGGGCCAGCCACGCAGGTGCATCTCATGCCAGCTGGTGCTCCGGGATTCACACCATCTCTCCGTCGAGATCAATCGGCGCAGCAGCTGCACGCGGGGTGGCAGCATGCGCATCCGGCCATGACCCGACCAACGATCGGGTGAGTATTTCGAACCTATCGCATGCACGTTCTACAGCAGAACTGATGGCTGATGCGATGCTTTCAGCCATGGCACTAGCAATAGCCGTTTCAGGCCCCTCAAGGTCAAAGACCTCATCACGCCAACTAGTGCTGCGTGTTGATGGCTGCTCTGCAGGAGGCGCCCTCGGCCCTGGTGCGACGATCGGGATGCTGGGACTAGTGGCACGTGATGGGCTGCCCTGTGCCACAGAGGCAACCGGTGGAGATTGTGCACCTGCGGCGTGAGGGAACTCTGCAACACCGCTCGGGCGAGTTCCAGTGGTATTGGTGGCAACATGGGCCCGCGGCAGGCGCACTGAGCTGCCACCGGTCGTGGCTGCAAGGATGGTAGCGTGGGCGCTCGCTGAAGGGCCCGTGATCGGGAGAGCAGGGTCGCGGTTGCCACGGATCGGGCCAACAGTAGCAGCGGCGGTAGTGTTGGCCCTGCCAACTGGTAGAGGGTGTAGGATAGAAGTCAGGTTATGTGTGGTCGTAGTGATCAGAGTAGGAATAAAAGCGTCAATGCCTCACCATTAGTAGCAGATGTGGTGCTCGTGATGCGATGGCATGGCTGAATTGCAGGGCGGTTTCCACAGATGCTCTCCATTAACGGGAACCATGAAGGATGGTAGCGAATGGCCACTGCTCCTGAACGACCTGCGCGAGCATGAAGCTGACAGTATTGCGCCTCGATACGAAGAAGCTTCATCTTACATGTAGCCATCGAGAAGCGAAACTGGGGATGACGCTCACGAACCAGATCGTGGAGCGCCACCCAGTAGTTTGCGCCTTGCACACCAAGCATCAGGTCCCACTCATCATTCAAATCGACCCGGGCTTGCACCAACTGCATAGTTTCTAAAGCTAACCACTGGAGTGGCGTGTGATTTTCAGCTTGTTTGGTCGGTGTGGCCGAAGGCTGAAGAAGTGCGCTCCCAATGTCGCCAGCGTCGTCTACATTCGGCAGGGTGTCCAAGTGTTCGTCGTAGTAGTCGTCAGCAAGATTGATGGGCTCCACTTCATGATCGGATTCGTCTCCTGTAGGGGTACTTTTAGCTTCGGGAGCGTTGCACTCACACCAGTACCAGCCGCGTGGAACATTGGAGGCCTTTCTGCAGATTCCTAAGTGCCGGACACTACTGCCGTGTGCTACGCCTAGTATATGCTGGCGCTGGGATTCAGCTTGGATTGCGGCATCTGTGGCGGAATGATTGAGTTTGCTGCGTAGCTGGTTGTGCAATGTATTCGGACATTTGGAATTGGTGTGGTTGGAATGTGTCAAACATTGTATGTTTATATTGTGTAGGCTGTAGTGGGTTACACCTTAGGGGGTACACAAAGTTAGGGTTTCCTACTTGTACCAAACTCTGTGCTAGTTCATTCCATTCCTGCTCAGTTATTCTGACATGGTTTCAGAGCAGGTCCTTCGCTAGGACTGTTCTTAGGGCCCACCGTACGATACCTACCTACCTACCTACCTACCTACCTACCGGAGCGCGTTCTTAGCGTCTCCCCCGTAGCGCCCTCGCGAGCGTTACCTTTTTTTTCCCGGCCCCGCTGGCCCCGTCGATTGCGATCGCACCTACCGGCCCCGTTGGCCCTCTAGCGAACCGCCCGCGAACCGCCCGCGAACTGCCCGCGCGGCCTGCGCGCCGCCCGCGAACCGCCCGCGAACCGCCCGCGCGGCCTGCGCGCCGCCCGCGAACCGCCCGCGAACCGCCCGCGAACCGCCCGCGCGGCCTGCGCGCCGCCCGCGAACCGCCCGCGAACCGCCCGCGCGGCCTGCACGCCGCCCGCGAACCGCCCGCTACCCGCTGCCGGCCCGCGCGCTGCTTGCGCGGCCCGCACGCAGCCTGCTGCCGGCCCGCCGCTGCCGCTCGTGCGCACCCGCAGCCGCCGCCGCACGCACCCGCTGCCGGCTACGCCGCTGCCGCCCGTGCGCACCCGCAGCCGCCGCCGCACGCACCCGCTACCGGCCCGCCGCTGCCGCCCGTGCGCACCCGCAGCTGCCGCCGCACGCCCTCGCCTGCCGGCCCGCCGCTGCCGCCCGTGCGCACCCGCAGCCGCCGCTGCACACCCTCGCTGCCGGCCCGCCGCTACTGACTGTCCGCACCTGCAGCCGCCACCGCACGCCGCTACTGCCGGCCTACCACCGCAGCCCGTGCGCCCCTGCGACTCCTGCTAGTGCGTCTTTACAGCTACAGCGGCCCTACTCTGTCTACTACTGCTGCTACTGCTACTATCGCTATGGCTAGCCCTCCCGTTCTAGCTTTCGACGCCGAGGGCCGTCCAGTGAAGTTCGAAACCTGGCTCGATGACCTGCACCTGTTCCTACAGCTCACGGCCAAGGAGGATATTTCTCTGTACGACCATGCTCTCGGCCACGCTACTGCCCCTCTTACTACTGCTCCCCCCACTGAGCGCTCACAGTGGCAGACCCGTGACGCGCACGCTCGCTTCGCCATACGCAACTCCCTGCCGCTAGATGAGCGCGAGCACTTCGGCCAGTGCAAGACTGCTAAGGAACTGTACACCGCTGTCGTTGCCCGCTACTCCTCACCCGCTTCTGCCACGCTAGGCCGCCTCACTCTCCCCTACCTGTTCCCCGACCTGGCCTCCTTTCACACTGTCGCAGACCTCATCACCCACCTTAAGACTAGTGAGGCCCGCTTTCGCGCTGCCATGCCTGACGAGTTCCTCGCTAGCAACCCCCCCCGCTCTGGATCACTCTCTACCACATCGTCACTCGCCTCCCTGACTCTCTGCGCGCAGTCAGGGACCACTTCCTCTCTCGCTCCCCCACCGAGCTCACCGTAGCCCTCCTCGAGAAGGAACTGCTTGCAGCTGAGGCCAGTATCGTCGCTGTAGGCACCTCTCGTGGCGACCCTCGCGGCCCCTTCTTTGAGGGGTGTTCCCCTTCCCCCCTCCTCCCCTCTGTCGCCTCTGCTGCTGCTGTCGACCTCCTTGGTGCTGAGAAGGTCGGGACTGCGTCTGCTTCGGGCGGGCGCCGCAGGAGCAAGGGGGGCAGGGGTGGGGGTGGCGGCGGAGGAGGCGGGGGTGGAGGTGGTGGCGGTGGAGGCGCGACTGGGGAGGCTAGTGGCGGCAGTGGGGGAGGTGACAGCAGCGGTGGGAGTGGTGGCAGGGGCGGAGGCGGCGGCGGAGGCGGAGGTGGTCGTGGCAGCGGCAGGGGTGGAGGTGGCCGGGGCGGAGGCGGAGGAGGTGGTGGTCGTGGAGGCACGGGCGGAGGCCAGAGTCAGCAGCCTGCCCCGACGCTTCAGGCCGCCCGTGAGTGGTATGCGCAGCGCGGCTTTACCTGCACGTACGTTATTCGCACAGGCGACCGCACTGGCCAGACGTGTGGGAGGGCGCACCAGACGCAGCGCTGCTTCGCGCGCCTCAACGACGCGTGGCGCACCCAGTTTCCTGACGCCACTGAGCTGCCGCGCTGGGCTGATCTGGAAAAGAGGGGTGTTGATATCTGGGCTCTAGACTTTGATGCTATTCTCACTGCCATGTATGCAATGTCTATTAGTGGAGAGGGTGCTCAGTACTTGCGTGTTCCGCCCGACCCGGGCATTCAGGCCAGCCCAGCTGCTGCTCTAGGTGCTAGTGTGTCTGCTCCCACAGGTCCTGCTGCAGCAGCTGCCCTAGGTGCTAGTGCGTCTGTGCCCCCTGGTACTGAGTCGACTGCAGCACTGCACACCTTCACACTGGACTCAGGTGCTTCTCGCTCTTTCTTTCGTGACCGCACTGTCCTTGAGCCACTAGCTCGGCCGGTTGCTGTCTCTCTTGCTGACCCCTCAGGGGGTCCGGTCATTGCGACCTCCTCCACTACACTTCCGTGTCCAGCGGTTCCGTCCGGCACGCTCTCAGGTCTCTACCTCCCCTCGTTCTCTACGAACTTGGTGGCGGGCTGTGCTCTGCAGGACGGGGGTGTTCACCAGTTCACCCCTGCCTACGAGCGTGTGACACATTGCACGTGTGCTCGGACGGGCCGCCACCTGGCTACTTTCACTCGGGAGCCGGGGTCGGACCTGTACACACTGACCACTGAGTCCCCTCAGGTAGCTGCGTCTGCGTCTGCGTCTGCGTCAGGTCAGCTGTCCGCCCCCTGCTCATGTCGCTCTCTGGCGCATGAGACTGTCCTCTGGCACCACCGCCTTGGTCACCCGTCTGTGCAGCGCCTTCGGGCCATGCACAAACGGGACCTTGTTGCTGGTCTTCCCAGGGTGCTCCCTCCCCTTCCCGACTCCCCTGCTCCTGACTGCATTCCCTGTGTCGAGGGGCGGCAGCGCGCCGCTCCTCACTCCTCCTCCTTTCCCCCGACGACTGCTCCCTTGCAGACGCTCCACATGGACGTGTGGGGCCCAGCCCGCGTCCGTGGTCAGGGTCAGGAGAGGTACTTCCTGATAGTTGTTGACGACTACTCGCGCTACACCACGGTCTTCCCCTTGCGCGCCAAGGGTGACGTCCCTGGTGTTTTGATCCCCTGGATCAGCCGAGCCCGTCTCCAGCTAGGCAAGCGCTTTCACTCGGACTTTCCTGTCCTGCGCTTGCACTCTGACAGAGGTGGTGAGTTCGCCTCCGACCTCTTGGCAGCCTACTGTGCTGAGCACGGCATTGAGCAGTCGTTCACGCTTCCGGCCTCTCCACAGCAGAATGGGGTCGCTGAGCGCCGCATTGGCTTGGTCATGGAGGTCGCTCGTACCTCCCTGACCCATGCGGCTGCTCCCCACTTTCTGTGGCCGTTTGCGGTCCGGTACGCAGCGCATCAGCTCAACCTCTGGCCCCGTGTCTCCTTGCCGGAGACTTCCCCGACTCTACGGTGGACGGGAGAGGTTGGCGATGCGTCGCGTTTCCGGGTCTGGGGATCTCGAGCTTTTGTCCGCGACACGTCCGCGGACAAGCTCTCGCGTCGCGCTGTTCCCTGTGTCTTTCTTGGCTTTGTTCCCGACGCGCCTGGATGGCAGTTTTACCACGTCACCTCGCGCCGGGTTCTGGCCTCTCAGGACGTCACTTTTGACGAGTCCGTCCCCTTCTACCGCCTCTTCCCCTACCGCACTGCCCCGCTCCCCCCCCCGCCTCTCTTCCTCGCTCCAGGTGCTGAGGTACCAGACCCCCTCCCCCCTCAGGGTGCCGCTCCCTCAGGTGTGTCCCAGGTAGACCCGGGTGAGCCTGTCGAGGTAGCTGTTGACTCGCGTCCTGCGTCTGGGGGTGCTGAGCCTGGGAGTGCTGCGTCTGAGGGTGCGGAGCCTGGGGGTGCTGAGCCTGGAGGTGCGGAGCCTGGGGGTGCTGAGCCTGGAGGTGCGGAGCCTGAGCCTGGGGGTGCTGAGTCTGGACGTGCTGAGTCTGGGGGTGCTGAGCCTGAGCGTGCTCCACCTGGAGGAGCCCTCTCCTCCCAGCAGCTGCAGGAGAGGTACCTCGAGTACTGCCGCCTCCGGAGAGGTGCTTCTGGAGCTCGTCCCGGTACTTCCCCTCCTACCCAGGAGCTCCCCCCCATTCAGGTGATCCGCGAGTGGTACACGCGGCGCTGCAGTCTTCGTAGTGGTGCTCCTGGTGCTGCGGACCCGAGCGGTGGTGCTGTTGCTGGTGCTGAGGACCCGGACGCTGGAGCTGCTGCTGGTGCTGAGGACCCGGGGGCTGGAGCTGCTGCTGGTGCTGAGGACCCGGGCGTTGGAGCTGCTGCTGGTGCTGAGGACCCGACCGGTGGCGCTGCTGCTGGTGCTGAGGACCTGACCGGTGGCCCTGCTGCTGGTGCTGAGGACCCGGGCGTTGGAGCTGCTGCTGGTGCTGAGGACCCGGGGGCTGGAGCTGCTGCTGGTGCTGAGGACCCGGGCGTTGGAGCTGCTGCTGGTGCTGAGGACCCGACCGGTGGCGCTGCTGCTGGTGCTGAGGACCTGACCGGTGGCCCTGCTGCTGGTGCTGAGGACCCGGGCGTTGGAGCTGCTGCTGGTGCTGAGGACTCAGGCGTTGGGGCTGCCACTGGTGTCCCTGCTGCTTCTGGAGACGCTGCGCGGCCGCGACCGTACTTCGTACCGCTCCTTCAGCAGGTTCTTGGTCAGGCTCCTCCTCCTAGTCCTCCTCCCTCCGTCGAGTGTCCTCTGCCTGTCCAGCCGCAGTCACAGTTACCGCCTGCCTCGCCTCTCCCTGCTCCCTCTCCTTACGCTGGTCCCACAGGAGGTCTTACAGAGCGTCGTGAGCCTGAGTCTCGTCCTGCGTCGCCTGTCCGTACTGCTCGCACTGGTCGCCGTGTCCCACGTGAGCGTCCTCCTCCTGTCCCTTGCACTCACTACATGACTCTGCGTCCCTCCACTGCTCCGCAGCGTGTCCCGCTGCCGTCTCCTCCTGCGTCCTCTCTTCCTACTCTTCCTGACCCGGAGTCTGACTCCCGTCGTGCTGCCAGTCCCACTGTTACGCGTCTCCTCGCTACAGTTGTCACTGACCCGACCTTTGAGTCCTCTGCTGCGTCTGCTCTGGTCGCTGAGTTGGTTGACTTTGCTGCTCGCTGTCGCCTAGACTACGCTGCCAGCCTTGTCGCTGAGTCTGAGTCTGCGTCTGCCTGTCCTCCGTCCGTCGGGGGTGAGTGTGCCCTCGGCACGGACGTCCTTGAGGACAGACAGGAGGAGTTCCACTGCCTTGCTGCTGCTTTGCCCCGTCTCGTGTCCTTGCTAGTTGCCCCTGAGGGAGACCCGGATGCACCAGACATCCCGACCCCACGCTCTTACGCTGAGGCGATGGCGGGTCCCTACTCCTCTCAGTGGCAGACAGCCATGGACGCAGAGATGGCTTCCTGGAAGTCCACACGCACCTACGTAGACGAGGTTCCCCCTCCTGGGGCGAACATCGTCAGTGGCATGTGGATTTTCAGGGTGAAGCGGCCGCCGGGTTCTCCGCCTGTCTTCAAGGCGCGCTACGTGGCTCGAGGCTTCAGTCAGCGAGAGGGAGTAGACTTCTTTCAGACCTTCTCCCCCACCCTGAAGATGACTACTCTTCGGGTGCTGCTGCACATAGCCGCTCACCGTGACTACGAGCTTCACTCTCTTGACTTCAGCACTGCTTTCTTGCAGGGCAGCCTGCACGAGGAGATCTGGCTGCGCCGCCCCCCTGGCTTCACTGGGTCAGTTCCTCCTGGCACCCAGTGGAGGCTTCAGCGGCCGGTCTACGGTCTCCGCCAGGCGCCACGTGAGTGGCACGACACACTGAGGACGACACTTGCGGCTCTTGGGTTCGCTCCCTCTACTGCTGACCCGTCGCTGTTTCTACGCACCGACACCTCGCTGCCGCCGTTCTACATCCTCATGTACGTCGACGACTTGGTCTTTGCCACTGCTGACACCGCGGCACTCGCCCACGTGAAGTCGGAGCTGCAGAGGAGACACACGTGCACAGACCTGGGTGAGCTGACAAGCTATCTTGGCTTGCGGATCACCCGGGACAGAGCACGGCGCACCATCACCCTGACTCAGTCACACATGGTGCAGCAGGTTCTCCAGCGCTTCCGCTTCACGTACTCCTCGCCTCAGTCCACTCCTCTGCCTACCGGTCACTCGCTCTCAGCTCTGCCTTCGGATGAGTCCGTAGAGCCGAGTGGCCCGTATCCAGAGCTTGTGGGCTGCCTCATGTACCTGATGACCTGCACTCGACCTGACCTTGCATACCCTCTTAGCATCCTAGCACGCTATGTCGCTCCTGGCCGTCACCGGAAGGAGCACATGGATGCTGCTAAGAGGGTGTTGCGCTACTTGTGCAGTACGTCGGGCATGGGGCTTGTGCTTGGAGGGCGAGACCGGGTTGTTCTCACAGGGCACTCAGACGCTTCTTGGGCAGACGACCAGGCTACTCAGCGGTCGTCCCAGGGTTACACCTTCAGCCTTGGCTCTGGCTCAGTTTCTTGGCGTTCTACTCGCTCTTCTTCTGTTCTCAGCTCCAGTTGTGAGGCTGAGATCTACGCCACAGCCATGGCTGCTCAGGAGCTACGCTGGCTGACCTACCTGCTGACCGACCTCGGAGAGCGGCCTCGTTCTCCTCCAGTGCTGTACGTCGACAACAAGGCTGCCATTGCCTTGTGTGAGGAGCACAGACTGGAGCACAGAACGAAGCACATCGCTCTGCGGTACTTCCTTGCTCGAGAGCTGCAGCAGCGTGGTCAGCTTTGTCTGCGTTACGTGGCCACGGAGGCCAACACTGCTGATGTGTTCACCAAGGCGCTTCAGCCTTGTGACCATCAGCGCTTTTGCACTCTGCTAGGCCTTGTACCTACTGGGCCTCACTTGCTTACCTCTTGACCTTGCTTGTACTGTGATCACTATATATATATGCCTACTTGTTTACTTTTGCTAGGTTGTGATCACTGTATCTCTTGCTTTGTTATAAACCTGCATGTGAACTGGTCTTGTGACCGCTTGCTTGTGCTCGGAATTTGTGTGGAATCCTTGAGATCCACCCTGAGCTTGCTTTGCTTTGCTTTGACTGGTCTCGTGACCCTGTGGTTGTCTCCCACTGCGCCTATGGGGGTGTGTCAAACATTGTATGTTTATATTGTGTAGGCTGTAGTGGGTTACACCTTGGGGGGTACACAAAGTTAGGGTTTCCTACTTGTACCAAACTCTGTGTAAATTCGCCAATGTGACTTTCGCTAGGCTGGTAATTTTGCATGCTGCAGGTTTTTACTATTGAGAGAGGTTTGCGGCTGAGGCTTCACAGCAATTCGGAATCTGCACAATGATTTGTCCATACCACGTCCTCACACCTTGTCGCGTTTGTGTGTGGGGATACCTTTGAACCTTATTTAGCTGGCAACCCTACGAATTTCGTTCTATGTTGCAAGAAATGAGATGACTTGATATGAAAATGACGCGCCCTTACCTTGCGAGGATGAACTTGGGTAATGCCTCAGTTTAGTAGCAATTCTGGCGCTCTTAATTTTGGCATGGCTAGTCCACCCGCCATGGCAGCAGCGAGTGCCGTCATTCTTAATGCGGACCAGATCCACTCCGCCAAGTCGTACTCCAGCGACTCTAGCGGCTCGAGCTTTTCAAGCGACTCCGGCGATTTGAGCGACGCGCGACCAGCTGCGACTAATGCGGGTCAGGGTGACATGCGACAGGAGTCAACGTTTACGGTTGATAACGACTCCGTTGTCGCTGGTGCGTCGTGTGCGACGCCTGCGACGGGGTACGAGGCGCGGCGACTGGCGAAGGTCCGTGAGACGCAGCGACTTGTGGCGGAGCTGCGGATGGAAGCGGAAGAGGTGAAACGAGCTGCACGGCAGCAGCACACGCTGGCAAAATGACAAAAGACGTCAGCAATAACGTCACCCGCGGAAAACGTCGGTTTACAGTGGCGGTCCAGCAGGTAGTGGCGGAGGCGCGCGGGAGGGATGAGGCGCGTGGGGGACTTTGAGGCGGGTGGGGGGCAAGCGAGGTGGCTCGTTGACGGATGCCCGGCCGTGGCGAGGTGGTGAGGCAGGAGGAGGGAAGCAGCGGCTGGGGCAGTTGCCCGCATGGGTGCATGGGGGAAGGAATGCCATCGCTCGCCTCATTGCTGCCTCTTCGCTGTTCACCCCGGCGCCTCCAGCAGCTCGCATGCCCTCTCGTCCCACCTTCATCCTCACTTGCCTCCCCTTGCGCATTGAGTGATTTGTGGGTTGTACCCCATATGGGCTACCCCACTATAGCCTACACATAACTAGCATAGATATAGTTTGACATGAAAACCATCCCGTCCTCACCGTCTATCTGCGTAGTCGCGAGATGTATACGCACTCTCGTAAGGAGGGCCTTCTTAGGGAGGGATAGTATAAGGAAATTACTAATTCCTTATGCCGCATCCCTGCTCAGCGTATACATTGCCGTAGCACCATGTCAAACTGAGGAATGAATGATGCATTGATGTTGGTTTGGGGTACATATAACAAACCCTAACTTTTGTACCCCCTAAGACAAACCTCACTACATGCTACAACATTTGACACACCCCCATAGCCTAAGTGAGGGGTGTCTAGAAAAAACCAAAAGAGTATAGTTATAAGACCAGTCACAAAGAAACAAAGCTCGGGGTGGATCACAACGTTAACACACACTCTGAGCACAAGCAACAGTGGCCACAAGGCTAGTCCAAGCCACAACAGAGATATATAGAAAGTGTACAAGCAAAGCAAACAGTAAACTCAAGACTAAGTAAGACAAAAACCAGTGTCAGCAAGGCCTAACTGCACACAGCAGCTGTGTTGGTCACAAGGCGGAAGCGCCTTGGTAAAGATGTCTGCAGTGTTGGCCTCGGACTCCACAAACTCGAAGCGAGCCTGTCCACGTCTCTGCAACTCTCGCAGAAGGAAGTACCTGACGTTAATGTGCTTCACTCTGCTCTCCAGTCGCGGCTCTCGACAAAGGAGAATCGATGCCTTGTTGTCAGTGAACAAGGTCGGTGCAGAGCTCGGCCGCTCACCCAGGTCGGCGAGCAAGAACGTCAACCAACGCAGCTCCTGTGCCGCCATGGCACCAGCGTAGATCTCAGCCTCAGCTGTAGAGGTCGAGACCGAAGAGGAGCGCGTGGACCGCCAGGAAACAGCTCCAGAACCCAGGCTGAAACAGTACCCCTGAGTAGACCTGTGAGTCTCAGCGTCGTCAGCGTAAGAAGAGTCACAGTGACCAGTAAGTACGACAGACTGCTGCCCTCCAAGAACTAGCCCCACACCTGATGTCGTCGCTAGGTACTTCGCCACCCTCACAGCTGCTGTCCATTGAACAGGATGGTGTCTCCCTGGCGCAACAAAGCGCGCAAGTATGCTCGCTAATTTCTTCACTCATTGTACTGTTTTGCTTCGATAGTGCAATTCTCGCTCGCTCACTCAATTGCACTCGTAACTAGGATTTCATCAGCTTTGATTATGCGTGAGCAAGTGTGCTTGTGTTGAATGCTGTTCTTTGATTCTAAATGTAGTTGATATCATCTTGATATAAGTGTTTATCATCGACTGAGCATGTGAAGTGTCCAACGGGGTTTTAGGTTTTCAGGGTTCCCGCTTGCGAAGTTAGACCTGGTTTGACCACTCCGCTGCGAATTCACACCTTGTATATCTGGTTTGACAGGACATCACTTAGGACGCGTTACAAGTAGAATACCGAGGAAGGATCGGGGTTGTCACCGATCCTGCCAAACCGATCGCCATTTCAGTGTTCCACGACCGCCTTTTTGCAATCGCGGGCCCGCTGCAAGTTTCCAGTGACACGACCGTGGGGCAAAATTGCCCGATGTGGACGAAATTGCACGATCGATGCGTGACAAGGGCACATCGATCGCCTGACTCCGAAGGGACAACTGTATTTTAGCGAATGTTAACGAAATAAATGTAACCACCTTAGCACCGAATTCATGCAGGTTTTATGTTACTTTGTGACGCGTCCTTAGTGCTTCACTTCCCTTTCGACCTAGGCCATCACCACATTCGGGGCCGTTCCCGCAGCCGTCAGCGTCACTAGTCCAACCCGCCATGGCCTCAGCAAGTGCCAGCGCTGCGATTCCAATAAATTCCGATGCGGACCAGATCCGCACCGCCGAGTCGTACTCGAGCGATTCGAGCGGCTCGAGCTGTTCGAGCGATTCCAGCGAATCGAGCGATGAGCGACCAGCTGCGACTGATGCGTCTCAGAGCGACAAGCGACAGGACTCCGCCGTCGCTGGTGCGGCGCCTGCGACGGCGTATGAGGCGCGGCGACTGGCGAAGGTCCGTGAGACGCAGCGACTGGTGGCGGAGCTGCGGATGGAAGCGGAAGCGGTGAAACGGGCCGCGCGGCAGCAGCAGACGCTGGCGAAACGACAAAAGACGTCAGCAATGTTGTCACCCGCGGAGAACGTCGGTTCACGGCGGCGGTCCAGCAGGTAGTGGCTGAGGCGCGCGGGGGGGATGAGGCGCGCGGGGGGGATGAGGCGCGCGGGGGGGATGAGGCGCGCGGGGGGGATGAGGCGCGCCGGGGGGATGAGGCGCGCGGGGGGGATGCGGCGCGCGGAGGGGATGAGGCGCGCGGGGGACTTTTACTTCACGGGGCAAGCGAAGTGTCTCGCTGATGGGTGCCCGGCCGTGGTGAGGCGGGAGGAGGGAAGGAGCGGCTGCGGCAGTTGCCCGCATGGGTGCATGGGGGAAGGAATGCCATCGCTCGTCTCCCATTGCTGCCCCTTCGCTGTTCCCCCCGGCGCCTTCATCATCCCTCGTGCCCTCTCGTCCCACCTTTCATCCTCACCTGCCCCCCCTTCCACTGCTTCTCGTGCCTGCCCTGCCCGTGCCCATGCCTCCAGGGCCGTGGGGCGAGTGGACTACTGTGAGACGCGCCGCCCCCTCGCACCCGCCACGCCCGCCAAGCTGCCCGCCCCCGCCCCTGCTGTGGGTGCGCTCGGCGCACAGCACGGCGGGCGCGGAGGGGGCGGCAGCGAGCAGGGCGGGAGTGCGGTGGTGTGGGTGCCGCGGTGCTTCTTCCCCGGTGGGGGCTCGGCCGTCCAGCAGCAGTGGCGGCCGCAAGAGCGGGGAGAGGCGGGTGGAGACGGCGAGACAGGTGCAGGGAAGGGGCGAGTGCAGCAGCACGAGTGGGAGGAGAGCGGTTGGGGGGGAGGGGTGGAGAGGCGGGCAGCAGACGGCAGTGGGAGGGGCTGGGAGGGGCGGGCACGCAGTGGGGGGCTGGCGTGGGTTCCCAGGCCGTTCCTTGGAGGGGCGGGCGTGGTGGAGGTGGCAGTGCGGCACGGCACGGTGCAGCACGGTGCGTGGGGGCCGATTGAAGGGCGCACAGCTGTGCAGAGGCAGGTGCGCGTGGTGCTCCAGAGGCATGGGCGTGGGCGTGGGTGCAGTGAGGCAGGGGGCGAGGAGGATGGAGGCGGCGAGGCCAGCAGCGGCGCATGCAGGCAGGCAGGCAGCAGCAAAGGAGGGGGGGGACAGTGCAGCAATGAGAGGGAGAGGGAGAGGGAGAGCGAGGGGCACAGGTGTGCGGTGGTGTGGGCGGCGCGACCGTTCCTCTCTGCCGGTGGCGCGCGCGTGTTGGCCTGGCAGGCTGTGGACGCCGTGCCGTGCAGCGAGGGGGGTCGCGCAGAGGAGAGAGGGGGAGAAATGCGTGAAGGGCTGGACCAGAATGATAGGAAGAGCAGAGATGAGCATGGGGCAAAGGGGAACCAACGTGCACAAGGGGAAGGGCAGAGTGCAGGACAGGGAGGAAGGGAAGAGAGGGAAGGCAATGGTAGTCTGTTATGGGCGCCAAGGAATTTCCTTTTCAACGGGAGGGGTGTGGTGCCGCAGGGAGAGGGGGAGTCACAAGGGGGGGAGGCACGGCGAGGGAAGGTACAGGGATGGAACAGTGAGGCGATGCACAGGGGAGAGGACAGAGAGGATGCACACTGTGGTGGCGGTGGTGGCCATGCTGGCTTGATGCGCAGTCCCCACGAAGCCATGCGGCGCACAGGGGAAGATGAGGAGCAGCGTGAAGGGGCTGTGGGCAAGTGGGAGGGGTGCGATGAGCACGGCTTTCGCTTGAGAGACAGCCACACGTGGCGCTACTGCCACCAGTGCAGGTGAGAGTGCTGCCACCAGTGCAGGTGAGAGTGCTGCCACCAGTGCAGGTGAGAGTGCTGCCACCAGTGCAGGTGAGAGTGCATTGCGTGGAAAGCAGGGTAAGCATTATTTGGCATAGCTGAGTCGCCCTGGTAGCAGTGCGTCAGTTGCGTTGCTGCTGTTGACCATGCGGCAATTGCGTAAAGAGCAAGCTAGGCATGATATTGTACAGCTTGCGGCTGAACCCGGCCGCACTGCTCATCGCAACAACGGGTGGGCTCACATGGACGGGCAGACATCAAGAGGTGCGATCAGATGACCGGTAGCAACAGTATGCAGTCATGGCTCTCCATGCGCCTTTCTTCTATTGCCTCCTTCGATTTATTGCTGCCTACATGCTCCTTCCCTCGCTAATCTTTGCGTCTACTGCCTCTCACCATGCTCCTTGCACACCTGCCTCTCACCATGCTCCTTGCACACCTGCCTCTCACCATGCTCCTTGCACACATGCCTCTCACCATGCTCCTTGCACACCTGCCTCTCACCATGCTCCTTGCACACCTGCCTCTCACCATGCTCCTTGCACACCTGCCTCTCACCATGCTCCTTGCACACCTGCCTCTCACCATGCTCCTTGCACACCTGCCTCTCACCATGCTCCTTGCACACCTGCCTCTCACCATGCTCCTTGCACACCTGCCTCTCACCATGCTCCTTGCACACATGCCTCTCACCATGCTCCTTGCACACCTGCCTCTCACCATGCTCCTTGCACACCTGCCTCTCACCATGCTCCTTGCACACCTGCCTCTCACCATGCTCCTTGCACACCTGCCTCTCACCATGCTCCTTGCACACCTGCCTCTCACCATGCTCCTTGCACACCTGCCTCTCACCATGCTCCTTGCACAGCTGCTGTTTGTCCCCCTTCCTTATATCGTCCCTCCATGCTATTTTCTTGTACGTCCCCTCACATATCCCCCTCACATGTCCCTCTCACATGACCCTACCTCACATGACCCCCATGTGTGGCACGTGTAGAGCCATGACGGCAGGGCGCACCACACGCTGTGTGTCGTGCCGGGCTGGGAGGAACCAGATCTGCGCGCACTGCCTCTTTTCCAGGTGCCCTGCTCGCCCTAGGCAATGTGGAACCCTGAAGAGCAATAATTGGTGGGGGACTTCTATTGCAACTTGCCATGCAGTGCCACTGTTGCCATGCAGTGCCGCTGTTGCCATGCAGTGCCACTGTTGCCATGCAGTGCCGCTGTTGCCATTCGCATAATCCCACTCGTTGCCACAATTGCCACAATAGTCAAGTCGGTCACGTATTCCCTCCATGGCTACATTGCCACAACTCTTTGGATTTGCCTCTGATCGACACATATCGCCAGTATGGCCACTTGTTTTCACTATTGGCACATCCTACCGCATGTCAGATATCGACACATACATCCATCCATTGTCCAGTTTTGCCCTATTGCATAGTGTGCTATTGCCATGTATCTCCACATGTTTCCCTATCTATCTAGAGATGCCTGTAGTTAATTCACACATAGATGTTGCCATATCGTACATGCACACATGGTCACGCATTGATGATGCTGCCATCGCCATGTGTTACCGTGCCGCACCCTCACACATACCGTCAGGTACCGAGAGAGCATTTTGGACGCACTGGCTGATGCCACGTGGCAGTGCGTGGTGTGCCGAGGCATGTGCAGCTGCAGCTTATGCAGGGCGAAGGAGGGGCAGGAAGCAGCGAGCCCCATGTAGAGGCACGGCAATTGCCCTGCTCTCAGGCATGGGTTTCGACCAAGTGCGTGGATGGACAAGCAATCTCACTTGCCCTGCCATCATGCTCACGCTTGACTCACTACCTCTCACATGCCCTCGCCTTGACTCACTGGCTCTCACATGCCCTCGCCTTGACTCACTACCTCTCACATGTCCTCGCCTTGACTCACTACCTCTCACATGCACTCGCCTTGACTCGCTACCTCTCACATGCCCTCGCCTTGACTCACTGTCTCTCACATGCCCTCGCCTTGACTCACTGCCTCTCACGAAGGGGCACATGCACATGCTACAGTAAAGATCTTGTGATATCGTAATCTGTTAGAATGGACTAAACTACTACCCAGCGGAAGCTTTAGTAGTCTTAGAACTTCCTCATAAAGCCTAGGAATCTTAGGAGCCCACTTGGGCATGAACCAAGCTAGAACCAAAGTGGTTTCCAAGAAGTGAAGTTCCAACAAGTGAGATGAGAACCCTAACCTATAGGGTTTGGGAGGTGGTCCACTCTATAGAGTGTATACCACAAGTTCTCCCAACCCAACCAATGTATTCTACACTACTATAGTGTAGATGTATCACTACATATGTTTATTGGAGCAACCCGAATTAACCTTAATACCAACACCCCCCCTTGCTCCAATAAGCATTAAAGTTCACCCATAAATCAAAACACAACCCCTCCAGCGAATGAAGCATTGGCCTTCGCAGCCATCACTCGCATGCCGATGCGCTCCAAGTTCTCATGCAGCTGTTACAGGGCAACCGAACTGTTACATCGCAACTGTAATACAGTTGCGCCTTGGTAACTACCTGCCTTGTATGATTCCTATATAACAGAATGTAATGCATGTCTCTTATTACACAATTCTCAAGCTTGCGTCCGGCCCACCCTCGGCTGCTGCTCCGGCTGGCACCAAGTTACAAGCTAGGAGAGCTACCTCTGAGTGACCATTGCCCCGCCGTAGGGACGTCGTTAATTCCTAGAGCTTCCGCTGCGCTCTAGCGACTTCTTGTTTCCAACAAGAGATGTGTCTTATAATCGAAACTGCAATATATTATAGCGAAAATAGAATATCGCGTACATTTTTACCCATGCGACACACGAATTCAAGATGTGTGAAAAAATTTCTAGTACTTTAAAAAAGTTCCCATTTATAAGACTTATAAGACGCCCAAATCCTCCCCGAATACAAGATAACCCAAGCATTTTTTTTAGTGTACGAGATAAAGACATATACCGTCATGCCCCGGATATACCCCCATATGGGGGTGTAATAAAACTTGAAAAAATGGTGGGTGGGCTTATAATGTGGTAAATTGTATAACCCCATGGGGGAAATAAATGACACTTAGAGAATTATGATTTTAAAACATAGAAATGTAGATCTCAGCCTTGCGGTTTCAATCGAGACTACCACAAAACAGTTTGCTTCGAAATTCACCGAGAATCTGCCACCCTGGCGAAAATCCCTGCCATGACGTGCTGAAATATTGCTAACACGTGCGCGCCTGTGACAAATTCGCCAAGTGGGCCAAGGAAGACTTCGCCAGGCACGTTAGCGACCATTTCTCCTGACGCGTTAGTGGCGAATTCACTAGGAAAACACATATTTGAGTAAAATATCATAGGGTGCGCTTATACAAAGATGATCCAAATTTAGGGTGGGGTTATAATCGGCACCCGGCTATAAGCCCACTGGTACGATTATAACCGCATGGGTGTAACATAGGCCTGGGGGTATATCCGGGGTATGACGGTATGTCTTATATCTGGGTGATGACGGTACTGAGTGCACCTCGACCTCCTGCTGGCGCACCGCATCCCGTACAAAGTGCCATGCCACCTTAATGTGCTTGGTGCGCTGATGGAGAACGGGATTGTGGGCAAGGGAGACAGCAGCCTCATTATCACAGAGCAATGGAATAGCCCCCCCATCCCCCACATGCATCTCTACCAACAAAATCCTCAACCAAATGGCCTCCTTAGCCCCCTCCGATAGAGCTTTGTACTCAGCTTCAGAAATGCTTGCTGCAACACTGTCTTGCTTTTTGCTATACCAGCTAATTGATCCTCCTCCTAGCTTAAAGATGTAGGCAGAGCGACTCTTGCCATCAGTCTCACCAACCTCAATCCGAGTCTGTGTACCCAACAACCTGCTCACCACCTTGGCGCTCATACCTGATGACACGATCAGCTGTGTCGACCAAGTACCTGAGTGCTCTCAGTGCAGCACGCATGTGAATGTGTTTTGGTGCCACGTGGGACTGTGCAAGGGTGTTGACAGTAAAAGACATGTCAGGACGGGTGGTCACAGCAGCATACATCAAGCTGCCAATGAGACTCTGGTACACCTTGACATCAGCTGCAACACCTTCCTCAGTCGACCAAGTACCATTCCTGATCTTAGAGAGATCATTGGGTGACATTGGAGTATGCACCCTATGGGTCTCCTTCAGCAGATCACCAAACCTTCCCTGAAGACCACGGACATACTTCTCCTGACCAATCTCCAACCACCCATCCTTAATCGACCTGCGAACCTCCACACCAAGGTACGTGGATACCTCACCTAGATCCTTCATCTGGTACCTCTGAGCAAGCACCTCCTTGACCTGACCGATCAGCTCCAAGCGTGGAGACACAAGCAAGAGGTCATCCACATACGCCAATACATACACTGGCTCTTCATCCATAAACCTGATGTACAGAGCCTCATCACATGCACTGCGGTCAAACCCTGCTGCAATCAGGGTCGTCCCAATCTCCTCATTCCAAGCACGAGGCTCTTGCTTGAGCCCATAGAGAGTTTTGCTCAAGCGATACACCCTACCTGTACCATCATCAAATCCCTCAGGTTGCCTCACATACACCTCCTCTTGAAGGACTGCATTGAGGTAAGCATGATCAACATCCTCCTGTTGTACATGCCACCCTTTTACCGCGGCTTCTGCAAGAAGCACCCGACCTGAGGTGAGCTTGCCCACAGGGGCAAATACCTGATCATAGTCCTTATCGGGCTCCTGAGTGTACCCCTTAGCAACAAGGCGAACCTTGTGCTGTACCACCTTATCCTCCTTATCAGTTTTCCTGCGGAAAACGTACCTGACCCCAATGGCCTTCTTACCTGGAGGTAAGTCGACCGGCTCTGGATCCCATACACCCATAGTGAGCATTGCATTCACCTCCTTCTCAGTGCCTGCCTTACACACAGGGCCCTCAGGGCCACGCAGGACCTCAGCGAGTGTGCGTGGGACATCACCGGTGCTCACACCTGCCAGTGCAACACCTTCCACCTCCCTGGCCAAACACAGCATGCCCCCCTACCTCCTCACCACCTGTACCAGACTGGATACCAAGCACCTGCAAACCCGTAACTGGTGGTGGGGAGGTAGTCGCTGGTGACGGAGGGGCACCCGTAGAGAGAGGGACAGAGCGCTGACCAGAGGAGGAGGAAGAGGAAGTAGCCTGTGTAGCGAATGTCCGCTGAATGACCGAGGGGCCATTGAGCTTCTGCAGAGGGGTGGGCTGCTGCTGCACCGACACACTTAGCGGTGCCGGTGGCATCTCAACGTCGTCAGCCGTTGCTGAGGGTGGCGAGAGTGGAAGAGGGAGGAGTTGGGAAATCGCAGCTGCATCCTGCAGAAGCTCCCCAAATCCCTTTGCCTTGTCCCAATCCTTCCACATCACATTCTCAAGAAAATCAACATCCCGAGCAATGCGAATGCGCATGAGAGAAGGGTCCAGCATGCGCCAACCCTTGCTCTCCATGTCCACCCCAACACAGACACACATGACAGCCTGTGCATCAAGCTTGCCACCCTTCTCATGCCCATGCAGCATGACACTCCCCATGCAACCACAAATCCGAGCTATGCCCACATGCGGCTTCTGGCCGGACCACGCCTCCATTGGTGTGATGGAGGCAGGCAAAGCACTGTGGGTGACCCTGTTCTTAACCCACACGACCCACATCAATGCTTCACCCCACAAGCGAGCAGGGAGACCACTGTCGACCAACAATGTGCGAATCCCCTCTGCCATCGTCCGGTGCCACCTCTCCACGACCTCATTCTGCTGCGGTGTATCTGCGACACTCAATTGGGTTATGATGTCAAACTCCGCTTTCCATGCTTTCATAGCGTCCCCCAAGAACTCGCCACCTCAGTCGGAGCGAACAGCCTTCAGCTTCCGCCCACACTCCAACTCCACGTCCTTATGCCACTTGCGAAGGACTTTTGCGACTGTGGCCTATTCCTTGTTGGGGAGTGGGAACGACCAAACTCGTCTGGTGAAGTCGTCAATGAGATTGAGGACATACACCGCTCCTCCCAGTGATGGTGTGCGCACTGGCCCCCACAAATCCATGTGGACCTCATCCAAAGGCCCAAGTGCCCGAGACGCCTCGTGGGGAAACGGCTTCCAAGCCGACTTTCCCAATAAGCAAGGCTCACATGGGGAGCAATCAGTGCTTCCCCCCCCCCCGATCTCCAAGCCCAGTACACCGTTCCCCCGAGCCATTTGTTGCAATGTTGTGGGGGCGGTGTGACCAAGGCAGCGATGAGCAAGGGTCAATGGGGAAAATGAGGAGGAGGACCCAGCTGCAAGAGCACTGCCTTGTGTGCCCCGAGCAAGAGGAAGAGACATCCGCACCAATCCATGGTCCCTGCCCCTTTCCTTTTCTCCAATCGCCAACACCCTCTCCCCCTGTTTAAGAACGCATTTCTTGCCCTTGAATGTGACAATGACATCTCGAGAGGTGAGGTGTGGGACTAACAGCAGACGCGTGTGCATCTCAGGCACAAGGTGGACCTTTTGAATCCTCAGCAGCTGACCTCCAGCACCAACCACTGGCACCTCACCCATGCCAACAGCTTTCACCACCTGTCCATCTCCCAATCTAACTCCCCGAACCTCTGGTGGCTGAAGCTTACTTTTGAAGTCCGATGCATAAGGAGTAAAGTTGTGGCTGGCCCCACTGTCAATCCACCACCCCTCTCGCGGCTGCTCCTCTCCCACTGCTGCAACTGCCTCTCCAACCACTGCTTTTGCCTTGTCATCCTGCTCCTCCTCATCCGCCACCTGTGCCTTGCCGTTGGATCCACGACCCCCCCGCTTTAAGCTTGCCGGAATGCCTTCCTTAGGTCGATAAGGACATCGCTGCCATGCATGTCCCTCATCCCAACAGCCATGACACAACCCCCGCGGAGCCGTGCCCTTGGATCCCCAGGGGAAATCAAGCACTCCCGCTTTGCCTTTTCCTTGACCGCATCTGCCCGAGTTGGTGTCACTGCTGCTACCGCTGCCTCCATGCTTTCCTCCCTTGTCCAAATTTCCCCTGTCGCTGATGCTGCCCACTTTCGTACCCGCTCCAAAAGTGGCTACACCATCCGATCTTGGTGCGACACCAATCCGCATCTCCTCGCTCCTCAAGGAGGTAAGCAGTTGATCCTTAGTAAGCGATGGTGATTGGTTGTTCAGCACTACCTTCAGCATCTCAAAGTGAGGAGGTAGTCCTTTGAGTACCCTCATCATCCACTCCTCAACCTCCTCCTTCCCTCCTGCAGCCAAGTACTTGGACCTCAAGTCCTCGGCACGCGCCCAGTATGCAGCCACCCCCTCCCCTTCTTTCATCTTCAAGGAAGAGAGTTCCTCAGAGAGTGCCATCTAGTTACACAATCCACGCTGAAGGTAGAACTCCTTCACTCGTGTGTATGCCGCTGCTGTGCCTACAGGAACTCGGGTGACCGCTCTTGCTCCGCCATCAACAGGTGCATTTCCCAACTCGGTCTTGCCGCCGAACTCCCGTACCAAGCGAATCAACTCATCTGGAACCAAGGCATTGTAGAATTGGCAAAGGCCTTCTGATTTTTCCTCTCCCACTTTAGCCGTGCGTCACCCGATGCAGGCCGCTCCTCCGAACCATCAAAGTACCCCCATAGATCGTGTGTCTCTGCCCATTGCTCGAATCGGAATCTCCAAGTCCAATAGTCGCCCCCGTCGAACTTTGGCGCACTCTCCAGCTTCCCTTCGCCTGAGTCATGATCCATTTGCGGCAGGAGCACTGAAGATTGACGTTGAGGTGGTGGTGGAGGCAACGGCGGTGACGGTGAAGATGATGCAGGCAGATTCACACCCTCTTGGTTATTAGAGTGTAACTCCGTGCGCGAATGTCCGAATAATGAGCCGTTTGGCTCAGATGAATCCTTGCTCCGAGACCGTTCCGATGATGTATCGCGCTCCTGGATCCCGGGTCCGAGCTGGCCGCTTAAACTCGTCGAAGTTGGCCAATTTCTCGTCGACGAAGACTCGACCGTTTCTCCCGATTTTTGGCTTGTTGGATGCGCCCTGGCCTCCTCTGTCGGCGTCTGCCCTTCAATCTTTTTTCCGCACTTTAAATCTTCCCCGTTTCGTGATTTCCAATTCGCCCGCCGACTTTATTTCGCAAATTGCGTCCAATCCGCTCGTCGATTGGCAGCGACCCCAAGGCAATTGTTGTAGATCGTGCTGAAACCTTTCCAACGGTATGCTGCGCGTCTTGATCGGCCAAAGTTGACTTAGCGCCTCCGTGAATGGATGTCGCTCTTCTCGTCCTCCGGAAAGGATCCACACGATTTCCAGCAGTTTTCTTCTCTCCTCCTCCCCTCCCACGTCCAGAGTCCGCCACAATGCAATTTCGGCAGCCCTTCGGGAGGGATGGAAGCTATTTAACTTCCACCAAGGTGTTATGATCAAATTTCTTGAGTAGCTCCTATTCCAACAGATTGCTAGGCCTTCCTAGCTCTGATACCATGTTAGAATGGACAAAGCTATTAGCGGAAGCTTTAGTAGTTTTAGAACTTCCTCCTAAAGCCTAGGAACCTTAGGAGCCCACTTGGGCATGAACCAAGCTAGAACCAAAGTGGTTTCCTATAGGGTTTGGGAGGTGGTCCACTCTATAGATTGTACATCACAAGTTCTCCCAACCCAACCAATGTATTCTACACTACTATATCGTAGATGTATCACTACATATGTTTATTGGAGCAACCCGAATTAACCTTAATTCCATCATAATCCACCGAATATAAAACCCCAACATAGTTCCGGCTAGAAGACCAGCCGGTAAGGTCCCCCGGGACTCTTGAACCGGTAGAGGGACTTTTATTGTGGTCGATATTGTGAGGACCCCCCCTTGGCCTCTAATCATCATAAGACCCCCCTTTTCTGTGTACATTAGTTATTATTGTTATTGTGCGTCAGCTTTTACTAGCATAAATTCGAATTCTGACACGTTTTTTGTGTCAAACTCGAATTCTGACACTTCATTTGTGTTAGACTCGAAATTCTGACACAGATTGACGCGCCGCGCGCGCGAAATTTCCGCGAATTCATTACGAATATAAGGGCCCTGTTCGATAGCTCAAACGCAACAATGGTGGGAGAATGGTTGTGTTTGGGCTATTGCACAAATAGGGACAAATTGCCGTATTCTCCCAGATAAAATACCCCCACTAATTGTACACCCCCGGGTAGCTTGTGCGGGGTGGGTGTTGTATGCGACCCCGTTAGTACTATACCCCCCATTTTGGGGTGATTCTCTATAAGACCCGGGGGGTGGGTGTTATGTGCGGCAAAAGTGCAATTTTATCTCACATTTTGTACAGTTAGGGCTACAATCTACCACTGATGTATCGCACACAGCAACTAGACCCTACAATTACTCAAAAACATCACTAAAATCACCTCCTACTTCTGTCTCTGCTCAATAGTGCTTCTCCTAGGACTGCCTACTCCTCTTTTTCATTGCCCCCTGCATGCCACTCCTCACATTCTTCACAGTCATAGCGGCCAGGGCGCCACCAATTATCATCGTCATCGTTGTACTCTCCCGCCTCACCGTCTTCTTCAGTCGCGTTCCACTCCTCCTCTTCCGCCTCCGCCGCTGCCTCTGCTGCCTCCTCTGCGGCGTCATCCTCCTCTGCCTCCTCCAGCTTCTCGGGCGGCACGGGGGCCTCGGCGTAGAACGGGTTGACGACGAGCTCGTCATCAACGAGGTCGTTGACGTCGTCAAGGACCTCAACCTCCCCTTGTCCCGCATGTGGGCAAGGATCAGGTGGTCTTCAGTGCCATCGATCTTGGGGGAGATCCCACATGTGATGAAATCTTTCTTCACAAGCTCCTCTGGACAGCTTCCCATGACTCGTCGATCCAGCGGAGAACCAAGTCCGTAGGCGGCTTCTTCAGGTTACCTATGGCAAGGGAAGGGATGTAGGATTAGAACCGTGCATCTGCAAAGCGTGCACTGTCAATAAAACGGAAATTGCACCCTACGGTTATCATGGCATCAACGAACCTGCGTGAGTGGTTAGGTTGATGCCATCTTATTCGAACCATGCGCTGTAGCGGGCACGCACCCCGCACTTGAACGTGCGGTTCACCGACACATCCGAAGGCTGGGCTGTTAAATTATATTGCATATCTTGTTTATAACAGTCTACAGCTTGCAGCTAGTGTATTAGTTTAGCTATTAGTATCAACTGCTGGTAGTGTACCCTCTCCTTTGCCCTTGCCTATATCTTTGTATGCCCTCCATTATTCAAGCATCTCTTTTGGCCATCTCCATTCTCTCGCTACTTTCCAAGCCCTGAACCCTACTAATGGTTCCTAAGTTACTTTGACATGGTATTAAGAGCTGGGCCTTTCTGAGGCTGAAATTCATTCCCCATGGGCCCACCGCGTATCTCCCGACTGGCGCTCGTCACGCCCTTAGTTGCGATCGTCGTGACGAGTGCGACGGCGGGCTGTGTGGTTGCGACCGTCGGCCCGCTGCTTCGTTGCCTGCCCCGCGCTGCTTGCCCCGTGCTACCCGCCCCACGCGCTGGTCGCCCCGTCCCACGCGCTGGCGCGTCGCCCCGCCACTGGTCGCGGACGCCAGCACCAGCGCCTTTGACCGCCGCGGACGCTAGCGCGAGCGCCAGCGACGATCGCCACGGCGGTCGCCAGCGCCAGAGCCAACGGCGGGCGCCGGCGCTGGCGAGCCAATGGCGGTCGCCAGCGCCAGCGCCAGCGCGGACGCCAGCGCCGACGGCGGGCGCCAGCGCCAGCGCGTCGCCAGCGCCCAGCGCCAGCACCTCCGCCGACGCCAGAGCATGGGGGGGAGGGGGATGAGGGGGTGGCGGGGGTGACCAGCTCCTTGCTCTCTCCCTGCAGCGCCTGTCGCTATGGGGGAGGGGGGGGGGGGGGAGGAGGGTGAGGGGGTGGCGGGAGAGCTTCTGCCGCGCCAGCCGCCTCCTCTCCTCTCGTATCCTCTCTCCTCTGCTCCAACCGTCCCTTCTCTCCTCTCCTCTCCAGCCGCCTCTCTCCACCTTTCCTCCTTCCCTCCTATCTCCGCTCGTCCAGCCGCCTCTCCGCTGCACTCCTCCTCCTATCTCCTCTCCTCCAACCGCCTCTCCTTTGCCTCCGCCTCTTGTGCACCACCAGCTTCCTCCTCCTAACCAACAGTTGGTGTTAATCACCAGCAGCCTACGCCCTCCGGTTATCCCAGCCCTCCTCCGCGCCCTTCGCGCCCTCCTCCGCTCTGGCATTCACAGGTGCTGCCGGTCAGCCACCGCTGTTTATGTGCCCATCCCAGCTACAAGCAACCGCTCTCCAGGCGACCTGGTGCTAGACACCACTAGCTAAAGCCGTAAACAGTTACGGGGGTGTGTTAAATTATATTGCATATCCTGTTTATAACTGTCTACAGCTTGCAGCTAGTGTATTAGTTTAGCTATTAGTATCAACTGCTGGTGGTGTACCCTCCCCTTTGCCCTTGCCTATATCTTTGTATGCCCTCCATTATTCAAGCCTCTCTTTTGGCCATCTCCATTCTCTCGCTACTTTCCTAGCTCTTAAGTCCTGAACCCTACTAATGGTTCCTAAGTCGCTATTATGTAGGATTTTCCGTTGAGGAGACCCCCCCAATTTTTTCCCAGTGGTCATCATAACACCCTAGTGTGTTTTATCCGGGAGAATACGGTAGAAGGGAAAAAAGCGCCGCCAGTGTAATCATTACTGCTCGGCGTAGACTTTCGCGCTTTGCCAGGCCTTCCGCCCTGCTGAGGACTCCCACCTCGTCAGGATGGTGATGTTGAGGTGGTGGGGCGTTGATGACTTCGATTGCGTCCAAATACAACTGCTCCCACTCGCCGCGCTGGAAAGATCTGAGCCGAGCTTTGACCTCGGGCCATTTCGGTCATCTGGGCGATGTTTGGCGAAGAGTGAGTCGCGGGAGAAAGAGGAGTCGCCACCCTGCTACCGAATCCGGATTTCGCGAGAGGTGGAGGGGCGTGAGTAACGCCAGTGAGAACAACTGTCACAAATTTGGTGGTAATCGGCGTGACAGGGATGGCTGACGACTATCGCATAGTGCTGCCACGTCCCAATCAGCGATGGCCGCGAACAGATATGTTCGCTTCGCTAAGTCCTCTTGCGAGTAGTAGCGGGGGGAATGTGTGTGATTTGGTGTTGCAATGTCATTGCTCGTAGCGCGATTTCTCTATGAGCGCCCCGGTGCTCCATTCCTCCCACGGGTTGGAATCGTAGCCGTCCGATCCGATGGTAGCGCTCCTCCTGCCTCACCCAACTCATCCCCAGCAGCCTGCCTCTCGGGCCTTAGTCTCACAGGATGTGTAATTTCGTCCTCGTCGCCCTCACTTAGGGGCAGCGGCTCCTCCCTATGATTAGGATCCCTTCGCTCTTCCTCCTCATTACCTAGATCCAGACCTGTTAAAGCCAGTCGCCCAGTTGCCTGGAAGCCGTTCTCCAGACCCTCTCCAGCTCCGCTAGCTGCAACTCTCCCACTGCCTCGTCCTCCTCGGCCCCGCGATGGTGATTTCTGGACCGACTGACTATTCGCCATTGCGTGCTGGCGCTGCGTCATTTGTGTACGAAAAGCTACCGTCTGCCTCCTGAACGGGGACCATGGCGACGAGTCCCCCACTGCCGTCTGCTCCGAAGCCCGTGATTCAAAACGCTGGAATCCTTCCTCGCCCCGCACCATCACTTCGCGAGGCGTTGGCGTCTCAGCCTGGCGAGGGTGATCGTTAGGCTCCTGCGCCGTCGGCGCCTCCTCCTGTCGCGCCTGTTGTCCCTCCCGTTGTGCCAAATGCTGCAGTTTCTCCGCCTGGCGCTCTCCCAACTGGCGACCTTGCCGCTCCGCCTGCGGGCGCCGTACGTGCGAATGGTGCAGGCGGCGTGGCGGCACAATTGGTGGAGTCCGCCACCACTGACGTCCCGGGCCTGGCGGCGCTCCCTGCCGCTCCGGCTCCCCCATCTGCGGCGACACTGGCGCTGCCTCCGCCCGTGCCGGTGGGAACTGCCCCTGCACCGCTCGTGGCTGCTCATCTTGCGCCGCCTGTGGCTGCTCATCCTTCGCCGCCTGTGGCTGCTCCCCCTGCGCAGCCTGTGACGGGTCCCTCTGCGCCGCCTGTGGCTGTTTCCCCTGCTCCGCATGTGGCTGCCCTCCATGCGCCGTCTGTGGCGGTTCCTCCTGCACAGCGACCGCCGTCTCCCGGCCGTCGTCAGCAGCGGCCCCAATCCCCTGCGCGTCAGGACAACCGGGAGACGTCACGGCGCCACCACAATTCTCCTCGTCGCCGCAGTTCTCAGGCGTACTGGGCAGCTCAGCGGCGGTTGTGGCGGCTGGTGGGGGGGCCGCGTCGGCGCTGTGGCGGCTGGGGGTATTATCAGCCGGTAACGATGGCAGATCTGCAGCGCGTGGTGTCTGCTGCTGTGCGCGAGGAGCGGAATGGGCAGGTGAGCCAGAGCAACTCAGGCGTGTCGCTCAGACCCCAGCAACGCCTCTTCAAACTGCACCCCCCGCCCAGGCGGCTCCTCATCCCCCTGCGGCTGTTCCTCCTCCTCTTGCTCCCGTCGACTGGACCCCCGTCCCTGGGGTTCATCGTCGGCCGCCCTGGGCCCCCCCTGTGGCGGGGGTAGAGTTTTTTACTGCAGCTGGGGGGGCCCGTGATGTCAAAATCCCAGCCACTAACCACTGGGATAAAAGGGCTTGTTTGTGTAGCGGGTGAGTGCGCCCATAACCCCCCAGGCCAACATGCCTGTAACCCTTCCCTAGGATCAATCGAGGATCACCAGTGGACCTCTGACACCCCCCCGCACTAGGATGCCCGAAGTGCACACACCGGGATTCGAACCCAAGACCTTCGCTCTGATACCATGTCACAACCCCAGCCACTAACCACTGGGATAAAAGGGCTTGTTTGTGTAGCGGGTGAGTGCGCCCATAACCCCCCAGGCCAACATGCCTGTAACCCTTCCCTAGGATCAATCGAGGATCACCAGTGGACCTCTGACACGTGACTGTGCAATATCCGTCCCTGCTGCCTGTAGATCCCACCCCCCCCGTCCATAGGTGCGGGGCACCCATTCCAGGCGCTGCTGGTGCCTCAGCGCACGGTTGAGGTTCCAGAAGTGACCCTGGGTCAGATCTAGCGCCTCTCGGAGGCACTGCGGGCCGTACATCTGATCCAGCGGTCACGCCGCCCTGTCCCAGGGCGACTCACTGGTGGGCGGCCCTCGGGACGAATGTCTGGACGCTGCTGATCGTCTCGCCGAGCTACTGGCGCCCGTGTTGGCTGCGCCCGTGCTGGGTGGGCTTGCGGGGGTCGGGCCGCTTGGTTCGGCCGTGCGTGGGCTGCGCCGGTTGTTGCATGCAGGGACTGGATCCGGGGCGATCACCGCAGGCACGGTGTTGGTGCGTGAGCTGCATCGCTCGATGTCGGGGCTGCTTGCCGTGTTTGACACGGATCAGATGTAGCATCCGCGTGCCCCTGGAGCTCACCGCATAAAGACGCGGGCTCCGCTTGCCCCATTGATGCGTTGCTTGCCTAGGCTATAGTAGATATTGCCATTGCGTGTATATCCCTGCTTATAGTCGCTTGCATGTGTTATCACTTGTCGGTTTGGAGAGTGAATGGGCCCAAAACTGAATAATGAGCAAACAACTGAGCCTCTAGAGGCTAAATACTAGGTCCGCTAAGGCGAGGAAGGCTAGGGAAAGCTGCAGCAGGGTCTAAGTCCCTTAGCCTCTCTCTCTCTCAAGCAGTCCTGCATTAATAGGGTTCATAAGGTACAGGCATGGCAGGCTAGTAGAAACCCTAGGCATGTAGGCGGACTGGTAGCTAGGCTAGCAAAGCATGCAACCAACAACCAACCAAGAACCTGACAACCTGACAACCAACATCCCTGCGGGAGCAAGACGTTGTTCGTGCCTGTTGGTCACCCCATTCTAGTGAAGCCCCATCAAGCACACTGGCCAAACCCTTCCCATTCTTGCCAAGGGTCCTCCCTGCTACTGCCGCATTCCCCCAACGCTATATCCCCTCCCTTCTTCCACCTGCCTCTTGTCGCCCTCTCCCAACTCCCCCTGCTCCCCACGGGTTCCTCAGGCCGCTCTAGCCAGGGTGTTGCACCCCTCATACTCGTCCTCCAATGTCTGCCAGAGATCCCCCAGGCTCGGCTCCCACGGGTCCATAGCCGTCTGGGGGAACGCTGCCTCATCTGCTAGGTTCGACTTGTTCAGGAAGGTAGTTGCTTGGGACCGCTGCAGCATGACCGACCAGCGTTGTCGGTAGTGCGCTGTGAGCCGTGCCGTTGTTGTGGTCAGCCTCCCCTGGCGGAATTTCTTCTTGGCCGTTGAGGTAGCTAGGAGTCGGAGGAACTGCTGCGTGTCTGTGCTCAGCGCCCCATAAGTCTCCACCGCCAGCCCAAAAAAGCCGACATAGTCCGGGCGGCCCTCATAGAGATGGTGCTTAGTCGCCGACGCCTCCTCTGCTGCCCATCCTGGCGGCTTCCGGGCCAGCGTGTCCCTGCGTTGGAGTACGGGATTAGCTCTCTCTCTCTCTCTCTCTCTCTCTCTCTCTCTCTCTCTCTCTCTCTCTCTCTCTCTCTCTCTCTCTCTCTCTCTAATGGTCCTTGTATTGATAAAGCAGGAGAGTACAGGCATGCAGGTCATAGGCACATAGGGAACAAACATGCAAGGCACAAGCACCCCTAGTCTACAGCTCCACGAGGGGCTCAATGACTGCAAAGCAATCCCCAAGGTGTAGCTCCTCCCCAATCCCCCCCACAGGGGGGTTCTCTCCCACCGCGGCCTCCCCAAGCTTGAGCAGGAGGCCCACCGACTGTGCCCTTTGTAGGGCCACCGACCAACGCTGCCTGAACTGGTGCAGGAACTTTGCAGCATAGAATGATTTGGAGTCGGCGTTGAAGTGGCGCCGAGCTGCAGTGTCCGCCAAGAGCTTCAGGAAGACTGGCACCTCCGCACAGGGGCAGCCGTAGGTGTCCACTGCCAGGGGGAAGAAGGTCACCGTCTCTGGCAGGGAGGCGTAGTGCTGGATTTTCTTGTCCGCTTGCTCCCGAGCCGCCCAGCCCCTGCCCTTCTGCGCCTCGGGGTCTCGAGTGCTAATGGGGTCGGTAATGGTGACGCCGCATACGTAGACAGCCCCACTACTCCTGTCTGTCATTGTAAAATCTGCCGTCTGCTCCTCAACGGGGCAGTGCGCCGACGACTCGCTGTGAACGATGAAACCCGCGTCCTGGGCCATGTTGATGCAAGCATCGCGCAGCTCGTTGTGGGTGTTGATGCGGTGTTTGCCCGTGCCGCAGCGGAGGAGGTGGTTAGGGAGGCGGGGGTCTGTGATGGCGGTGTGGTCCGAGCAGTCGCAGTTTTTGGGCGTAGAGAAGGGAAGGGCCAGCCGGAAGCGCACGGCATTGGAGAAGTGAATGGGCCCTATCCTTCTGTTTGCCGCGATGGGGATCGCCGTCAACCAGTCCCCGGTCCCGTATCCTGTCAGCGAAAACATCCGCTGCGTGTGTCCGCACAAGGGGTTCAGCGCCATCCGTCGAGTCTCCTGCACCTGCACGGCGTATCTGCTTCCATGTACTTTCAACGCGAGTGCATGCTGCAGCCTCACGTCCGATCGCTCCAGCCGCTCCTTCTCTAGGAGCTCCCGTGCGTCAAGGGATAGCGCGGCTTCGCACTCAGCGACCCACTCGTGGAGGGGGGTACTGTCATCGGCAGGCAGCAGCATGTGGTCTCTGGCCTGCGACAACGCGCTAGATGGCGCGCACTCCATGGACCCCAGGAACAAGGCGGCCTGCGTGAAGCTTGCTGCGAAACCATACACCCCTTCGATCAAGGGATCTGTTAAGCCGACCCCCCCCAGCGACGGCGGCAGAGAAGCCTGCGCCCAGACGCGAGATTGTTCAATGCGGCAAGTTGGAACGCGGATGTCGCAAGCTGTCAGCAGCGTTGTGAGTAAGTCCATCCCCCACTGGCTCCAGGTGTCACGGTTTAGTAGGCGGAGCGGCGTCGTCCTGGTGAGATATGCCACCCGCCTCGAGATACAGCGGGTGAGCAGCAGGGATGCGACCTGGGGATCAGCCTTCTCCAGGAGCGGGAGCGGTTTCGCCATCTCCTGCAGCTGCCCCGGCAGGAACTGAGACGCCCCTCGATCGGGGCCTACGAAGCTCCCCAGCAGCTGCACGCCGTCCCTGGAAAAAGGGACCCCCTGCGGCAGTTGCTCAACTTCGGCTGGTGAGCTGCCCCAGGCTGCACATTTTCGCGGGTTGTGTGACAGCCCCAACCGTGTTAGGTTGGACGTGAAGTGGTTGAATGCCGCTACAGTGTCAGCCACGTTCCCAATGAACGTGACATCGTCTGCATAGGCCAGACAAAGCACGTCCGGGTGCGTGGTGACCGTGTCGTGAAGTGTGGCATGCATCCCAGCTGCAAACAGTAACGGACCCAAAGGGTCACCCTGACGGACTCCCCGTTCGCTCTGCAGGGGTTCAGAGTTGAAATTGACGTCCAGGAGCAGCTGCGACGGGTAACTATAGGTGAGTTTCACAAATGGCAGTAGTGGCGAGAGGGCGGGGTGCTGTGACGCTGTGGCGATGGCGCGGCGCGAAATGCTGTTGAACGCATTGGCGATGTCGGCTTGCAGGACGAGGCTGTTGGGACGGGCGTCAAGGTAGGCCCTGGTCGCGTGGATCACTGTTTCAGCTCCACCTGGCACGGCCACGCCATACTGTGGGGGCAGGAAGAAATCACGAGCCGCTTCTCCCATTGCCGACAGGGCCGTTTTGGCAGCCAGCCTCGTAAGGCGTTCGCCTATTGCGATAGGCCGAGCCCCTCCCCCAGGTTTGGCCAAGGCGATCAAACGCGACGCGGTGAGGAGGCTTGCCACCGAAGCTGGCAAATTACCCCCCAGGATGGTATTTATTAAGGCGTGCAGATGGGTGCTGACCAGTGCATTTGTGATCGCCGCGTCGCGCAGGTGTTCAAATGTCATGCCTGACGGCCCGGCTCCAACTCCATTTTCACACCTGCCCAGCATTTTGGCGAAGTCAGCATGTGGAATTGAAAGCATTGACCCGTGTGGCGTGGGCCAAGTCACCTCTTCTGGCTCAGTTGGCGGGTGCTTCAAACGCAGCTCCTCCAAGATTTCGGGGGTCGGGGTACAGACCGGCGTTGACTCCAGTGCGAGTACGGCCCGTCGCAAGCTGCCACGTTTCGCCAGGCCTTCGGCTCGGCTGAGCACACCGGTCGTGTCACGCTGGTGTCGAGGCGGAGGGGGCGCGTTGAATGCGTCCACCGCGTCTTGATACAGCTGCTCCCATTCGCCACGCTGGAAGGCACAGAGCCGAGCCTTGATTTTCGGCCAGTTCGGTCGTAGTGGCGAGCTTTGGCGAAGTGTCAGACGCGGCAGAAATAGCAGAAGGCGCCAACCCGTCACTGACTCGGGGTTTCGCGAGAGGTGTAACAGCGGCGTCAGCAGCGTCAGCGAGAAAAGCTGGCACAAATTCGGCGGTAAGCGCCGCGCTAGCGAGGGCTGACGGCTGTCGCACAGCGTTGTGGTATCCCAATCCCCGACAGACTCGAACAAGTCGGCTCGCTTCGCCAACTCGTCTGGCGAAAAGTAGCGGGGAGTCGAGGCGCCTGAGCGTGTCGCAGGGTCCGCATCCGCGGTCTGATTTCTTCGCCCGCGGCCCGTTCGAACAGGGGGAGCTGTGGTTGGAAGCACACCCGTCCGATCAGCATTGGACGGTGTATGTGTCCCCCTTGGCCTTTGCACACGAGTTTGCTCCCCTCCAGACTCCCTTCTCCTCGATCTCTCCCTCGCTATCGCCCCGCCTTCTTCCTCCTCTAACTCATCGGTCTCACTCGAAGCCGCTGGTTCCTCCCTATAAGAGGGATCCTGACGCTCATCGTCGTCATTAGTTGTCTCCAAGTTATTTAAAGCCTCTCGTGCCGCTGCTTGGTATCCGTTCTCTTGTCCCCCGCCCACTCCGCTTTCCGAACGCCTTCCCGCTCCGCGACTTCTCTGCGCCTGCGATGGTGATTGCCAGAGCTCCTGAGCCGTCGCTAGAGCGCGCTGCCGCCTGGTCGGTTGTCGCCGCCAGGCCCCCGTCGGCTCCCGAAACGGGGACCACGGCGATGAAGCTCCTTGTGCCGCCGGCTCCACGGCCCTTGACAACAGCCTCTGAAAACCTTCCTCTCCCCGAACTCGTGGCCCCGACTGCTGTGGCTGGTTCTAGGCCTGCCGTTCCGGTCCCGGCGCCTGTCGACCTGACTGCTGCTCCAGCCCCGACTGCTGTTCCTGTCCCGGTGGCTCCCCTGGGTCGCGGGGAGTCGCCGTCGTCTGGCCACGGGGCGATTCGTGCTGGCTCGCCCGTCCCCGCTCCGGGCTCTGTTGCACCCCCTGCTGCTGATCCTGCCGCGCCCGTTCAGCAGCCGGTGGTGGACGTTGCACCTCCCGCAGCCGCTCCTGGGGCGCCTGCTCCCGCTGCAGGCCTGCCCGATTCTCCACCCGCTGCTGTCCCCGGCGCGCCCGCTCCTGTCTCTGGTGCACTCGCTGCGCGGCCTGCTGCGACTCCAGGCGCACCCGCTCCGGCGTCTGCCTCGTCGCTGCAGGCGGCGTCCGCCACCACTGGCGGCCCGGCCCCGTCGATGGTGCCTTCTGCGGGTGGCCTCCCCGCTCCTGCAAATCTCCCTGCTTCGCCGACTGCCCAGCCGGTGGGCCAGTCGCGTCCCCACTCGCCCGCGCCCCACCAGGAGCGGCGGTCGTCTCGTCGCCGCCGCGATTTCCCCCGTCGCTATCAGCAGCCGGCGCAGTGGCCTGCGGCCCCCGGGGGTCAAGGGGACTGGAGGGGTCATCGCGGCCGTGGGGGTGGGTATCGTCCGCCCGTGACGATGGCGGACCTTCAGAGGGAGGTGTCGAGGGCCGTACGCGAGGAGAGGGCTGCGCAAAGTCAGAGCAGCTCGATGCGCGCCGTGCCAGCACCCGGGATTCCTTGCCAGCCTGCGATCCAGGCGCATCCCCCTCCAGTTGCCGCAGCTCCGCCACCGAATCCCTTCCCGGCGGCTCCCGCTCCGACTGCCACGGCCTCCGCCCCTGGGTCGCGTCTTCATCTGCCGCCGGTTCCGCCCGTTGCAGGGGTGGAGTTTGTAGCCGCTGGTGGGGGGTCGGCGGCGGGGGAATACCCGCCTTCTGCTGCGGTCGATGAGCCATTCCAGTTCCTGGCGGCGGCTCTTCAGCCTCCGCAGACGCGCGTTCCTGAGACAACGCTTGGTCAGCTCCACCGTCTCGCGGAGAGCCTGCATGCTCTGCTTCTAATTCAGGTGCTTGCGCACTCATCTCTCCCTGCTGTCCCCCCCGAGTCCTTTCGCAGCCACCAGCGTGACCCGTGCCTCGACGCGGCTGACCAGCTCGCGGTGCTGCTGGCGCCCGTGCTGGCTGCGCCCGCGGAGGGAGGCGCTGCTGCCGCGGGACAGCTTGGCGAGGCTGTCCGTGGACTGCGGCGACACTTGCACGCAGGATCTGGAGCCGCGGCGATCGGCGCAAGCACGCTTGTGGTCCGGGAGCTTTGGCGCTCCCTGACGGGCATTCTTCATGCCCTTGGAGCTCACCGCATGTAGGCGCGGGCTCCGGTTGCTCCATGTAGTGTATTGCGCGGCTAGGCCGCGGTAGGTATTGCCATGCGTGTAATGTTGCTCATTATTAACTGCTCTGTGTGCGATTACTTCCCGTCCCCTCACGCGCGGCCGAAGGCCGCGCCGTCGAGCGTCGGCCGCCGAAGGCGGCCGGCGCGAGCAAAAATTTTCTGCCGCCACACGAATAATGAGAAACCAGCCGTAGGAGGGCCTTAAGTAGGGCCTAGAGGCTAAGGGGAGAGGCTAAGGGCCGAGGGGAGAGGCTATTCCTCTCTCTCTCTCTCTCGCTCTCTCTCGAACGAGCGAAAATTTTCTGCCGCCACACGAACAATGAGAAACCAGCCGTAGGAGGGCCTTAAGTAGGGCCTAGAGGCTAAGGGGAGAGGCTAAGGGCCGAGGGGAGAGGCTATTCTCTCTCTCTCTCTCTCTCTCTCTCTCTCTCTCTCTCTCTCTCGCTCTCTCTCGAACGAGCGAAAATTTTCTGCCGCCACACGAACAATGAGAAACCAGCCGTAGGAGGGCCTTAAGTAGGGCCTAGAGGCTAAGGGGAGAGGCTAAGGGCCGAGGGGAGAGGCTATTCCTCTCTCTCTCTCTCTCTCTCTCTCGCTCTCTCTCGAACGAGCGAAAATTTTCTGCCGCCACACGAACAATGAGAAACCAGCCGTAGGAGGGCCTTAAGTAGGGCCTAGAGGCTAAGGGGAGAGGCTAAGGGCCGAGGGGAGAGGCTATTCCTCTCTCTCTCTCTCTCTCGCTCTCTCTCGAACGAGCGAAAATTTTCTGCCGCCACACGAACAATGAGAAACCAGCCGTAGGAGGGCCTTAAGTAGGGCCTAGAGGCTAAGGGGAGAGGCTAAGGGCCGAGGGGAGAGGCTATTCCTCTCTCTCTCTCTCTCGCTCTCTCTCGAACGAGCGAAAATTTTCTGCCGCCACACGAACAATGAGAAACCAGCCGTAGGAGGGCCTTAAGTAGATGGGTAGATGGGTCCGCATTGAAGATTCTCCACACAGCTTTGTCCGCCAGCAGCTTCAGGAAGGTGGGCACCTCGTTGCTTGGGCAGCCGTAGGTTTCTACCGCCAAGGGAACAAACCCAGCAAACTCTGCCCTGCCGTTATAGAGGCCTATCTTCTTGTCTGCTGCCTCCCGTGCTGCCCAACCCCTCCCCTTTCTTGCAGTTTCATCCCGCTTACTGATGGGATCTGTTATTGTGATGTCCGCCAGCCACACCGCCCTTGAGCTCCCATCCCTAAAGGCCAAGTCGGCCTTCTTGTTGTCCACCGGGCTAAAGGCAGTGCACTCCTTTTGCACAGCAAATCCTGCATCCTGTGCCATGCGGATGCACTCATCGTGGAGCTCGTTGTGAGTGTTTGTCCGGCCGTGCCCCGTACCGCAACGGAGCAAGTGATTCGGCAGTCTCTTATCCAGAATGGAGACTCGTTTGCTGCCGTCACAATAGTTAGGCACAGAGAGCGGCAGGCCGAGGCGGAACTGTAGTGCGAACGTCAAGTGGCAGGGGTATAACCGTAGGGCTGGCATGTAGGGGATCCCCATGAGCCAGTCCCCTGCCCCATAGCCTGTGATTGACATGAGGCGTTGGGTGTGGCCCAGCAGTGGGTTCAGCTCCATCTGCCTGGATGCGGTGACCTGGGCGGCACTTCGGCCCCCTTGGACTAAGAGAGCGAGGCGGTGCTGCAGTTGGCCCTTTGGTTGTGCCTGCTCCGCTGAGATAAGATCCCTCGCCTCCTGCGTGAGGCTTCTCCTGCAGTCCTGGATCCACTGCACGAGTGCTCGTGTGATCTCTGCGTTCGTTGGTCCTTAGTCGTTTTCCTAGTGCACACACTGCTTGCTAGTTCACAAGGCAATTTGGCAAGAGTTTCACTAGAAAAAGTTCACAACAATGATACAATGAAGTTGGCAAGACTAGACTACATCAGAGCTAGGATGCAAGCAGGTCGACTGCCAGCGCAGCATGGTCGACCGCGTGCCAGCACGACTTGGTCGACCGCACTCCAGCAGTGCAGAGACGCGGCTTGCCAATGCTGCAGGTCGACGGCGTGACAACAACGCAAGTCGACGGCGTGCCAGCGTTGCTCCTGGGTCCAGCATCGCACCCGCTTCGCAGGTGCTCGTAGATGATTGGCGTGCACTGCTTCGTCACCTGCACAGCGCACACACCAAGTCCACCTCGTGCTGACGACTGCATCTGATCTGCCAGGTCGACCTTGGGATACCACCACCGAGGTCGTCCTCGCCAACCTCGCCTGGGCGACCTTCGCGTGCCTTCGCAGACCCTCGTCACCCAGCAACCACGTCGACCAGCCGCTCCCGTGCGTGCCCATCGACCATCCAGGTCGACGACCACTCCAAGTCGACCTCACCAGGTCGACCACACCCTCGGTCGACCAGCTCCAGGTCGACGTCCCTCCAGGTCGACCACCTCCAGGTCGACCAGCACTAGCCGACCACCAGAGTCGGCTACCCGAGGTCGGCATCACCACGTTGACGCCCTGATGCTCGATGCCCAGCTGTTCGGCGTCCTGAATCCTTCTGCCCAAGTCGATGTCGGCCCCTCCTTCGTCGACCACCAAGTTTGGTCGACTGCCAAGTCGACCAGCAGGTCTGGTCGACCAACCAAGTCTACCAGAAGCTCCGTTAGCCGACCACCCAAGTCGGCTGCCCCAAGTTGGCGTCACCAAGTCGACGCCCTCCGCAGGTCGACTTCCCAGGTCGACCACCCGAAGTTCGTGCCCATGCAGTGGCTCCCCGTGCAGGTCGACCAATCTCATTGACCAGCTCACCCACTGCTGCAGGTCGGCTGCACCCCTACACCCGACCACGAAGTCGGCTCCGCCCAAGCGAGGACGGGGCCAACACACATCTCCCGTTGACATATATGAATATAATTTGACATCGTCAACCTCCACGAACAAGTCAAAAGCACTTTCGCGTGCAATTCGACACTCGCAGGCCAAAAACACTTTCGTGGGCGACGTGGCGCATGCCTGACCAATCGAATGTGTCGTCCCTGCGGAATCCCTTGTCAATATAGCAAGCAAGAATGACATTATTGAATGAATTGTGGATACAAGTACTAACCCTAACATTTGGTTGTACCCCATCTGGGCTACCCCGCTATAGCCTACACACAACTAGCACAGATATCGTTAGACACACCCCCATAGGCAAAGTGGGGGAGAACAAGGGGTCACAATACTTGTCAAGAGAAACAAAGCAAGCTCAGGGTGGATCACAACGTCACCACACACTCCGAGCACAAGCAAAGGGCCACAAGGCCAGTTCACATGCAGAGGTATATATGCAACAACAACAATACAGTGATCACTACCTAGCAAGAACAAGCATGCAGGTATATATATAGATCACAGTACAAGCAAAGTCACGAAGTGAGCAAGTGAGACGAAATAGGCACAAGGCCTAACATAGTACAGAAGCGCTGATGATCACCAGGCGGAAGTGCCTTGGTGAATATATCAGCAGTGTTGGCCTGGATGGCCACGTGAGCAAGACGAAGCTGACCACGCTGCTGCAACTCTCGAGCCAGAAAGTAACGCAGAGTGATGTGCTTCGTTCTGTGCTCCAGTCTGTGCTCCTGATACAAGGCAATGGCGGCCTTGTTGTCGACGTACAGAACTGGAGGAGAACGAGGCCTCTCTCCCAAGTCGGTCAGCAGGTAGGTGAGCCAGCGTAGCTCCTGTGCAGCCATGGCTGTGGCGTAGATCTCAGCCTCACAACTAGAGCTGAGAACAGAAGACGAGCGAGTAGACCGCCAAGAAACAGAGCCGCAGCCAAGGCTGAAAGTGTAACCCTGTGACGACCGCTGCGCAGCCAGGTCGTCAACCCAAGAGGTGTCTGAGTGTCCAGTGAGGACAACCTCACCCCGTCCTCCAAGCACGAGCCCCATGCCCGATGTACTGCACAAGTAGCGCAACACCCTCTTAATAGCCTCCCAGTGCTCTCACTGGTGTCTCCCAGGCGCAACGTTTCTAGCTAGGATGCTAAGGGGGTAGGCAAGGTCAGATCGAGTGCAGGTCATCAGGTACATGAGGCAGCCCACAAGCTCTGGATACAGGCCACTCGGCTCTACGGACTCGTCCGAAGGTGGAGCTGAGAGCGAGTGACCGGTAGCCATAGGAGTGGACTGTGGCGAGGACCAAGTGAAGCCGAAGCGCTGAAGGACCAGCTGCACCATGTGTGACTGAGTCAGGGTGATGGTGCAGCGTGCTCTGTCCAGGGTGATCTGCAAGCCAAGGTAGCTGCGCAGCTCACCCAGGTCTGTGCACGTGTGTCTCTTTTGCAGCTCCGACTTCACAAGGGCGAGTGCCTCAGTGTCAGCAGTGGCAAAGACCAAGTCGTTGACGTACACGAGGATGTAGAACGGCGGCAGCGAAGTGTCGGTGCGCAGAAACAGTGACGGGTCAGCAGTCGAAGGAGCAAACCCAAGAGCTGCAAGTGTCATCCGAAGCGTGTCGTGCCACTCACGAGGCGCCTGGCGGAGATCGTAGACTGGCCGCCGGAGGCTCCATTGGGTACCTGCAGGAAACGACCCAGTGAAGCCAAATGAGCGGCGCAGCCAGATCTCCTCGTGCAGGCTGCCCTATAAGAAAGCTGTGCTGAAGTCAAGGGAGTGAAGCTCGTAGTCACGCTGAGCGGCAACGTGTAGCAGCACCCGAAGAGTGGTCATCTTTGGGGTGGGGGAGAAGGTCTGGAAGAAGTCAACTCCCTGTCGCTGACTGAAGCCTCGTGCGACGTAACGAGCCTTGAAGATAGGCGGAGAACCCGGCGGCCGCTTCACCCTGAAAATCCACATGCCATCGACTATGTTCGCCCCAGGAGGGGGAACTGCGTCGACGTAAGTGCCTGTGGACTTCTAGGATGCCATCTCTGCGTCCATGGCTGTCTGCCACTTAGAGGAGTAGGGACCCGTAATCGCCTCTGCGTAAGAGCGCGGGGTCGGGATGTTTGGTGCATCCGGGTCTTCCTTTGGTGCAAGCTGCATGGCCATGGGATGAGGTACAGTAGCCGGAAGCCACTCGAAGTCCTCCTGCTTGTCCTCAAGGACGTCCGTGCCAAGAACACACTCACCCCCGGCAGATAGACAGACTCAGACTTAGCAATAAGACCAGCAGCGTAGTCGAGACGACAAGCAGCAGCAAAGTCAACAAGCTCAGAGACGAAGGCAGACGCAGCAACAGACTCTTACGACGGGTCAGTGACAACAGTGGCTAACAGACGCGTGACAGTAGGGTGAGCAGCACGAAACAGGTCAGACTCAGGGTCCGGAACGTCAGGCAGAGAAGACGCAGGAGGAGACGGCAGGGGAACACGCTGTGGAACAGAGGAAGGACGAAGTGCCATAGTGTGCGTGCTGCGGACATGAGGCGGACGCTCACGAGGAACACGACGACCAGTGCGAGCAGCGCGAACAGGCGAGGCAGGACGAGACGCGGGCTCATGACGCTCTGTATCCGAGTCGGTCTGCTCAGTGTAAGGAGAGGGAGCAGGCAGTGGTGAGCCTGGCTGTAACGGGAGGCCAGTAGAAGACGGGAGGCTAAGAACCTGGCGAAGCACGGAGTCAGGTGGTGGCAGAGAGACGGTGACGACGGTCGCGGCTGTGCAGTGCCACCAGCACCAGTAGCTCCAGCGCCTCCAGCAGCTCCAGAACCTCCAGCTCTAGCGCCTCCAGAACCTCTAGCTCTAGCGCATCCAACAGCAGCACCTCCAGCTCCAGCGCCACCAGCAGCAGCACCCCCAGAACCGGCACCTCTAGCCCTAGGGTCTCCAAGTCTAGGGTCGACAGCACCAGCTCCAGGGCCTCCAGCTCCAGCGCCTCCAGCAGCTCCAGCACCTCCAGCTCCAGCGCCACCAGTAGCAGCACCCCAGAACTGGCACCTCCAGCCCTAGGGTCCTCAACTCCAAGGACGATAGCACCAGCTCCAGGGCCTCCAGCTCCAGTGCCTCCAGCAGCAGCACCATCAGAACTGGCACCTCCAGCTCCAGGGTCTCCAACTCCAGGGTCGACAGCACCAGCTCCAGGGCCTCCAGCCCCAGTACCTCCAGCAGCAGCACCCCCAGAACCGGCACCTTCAGCTCCCGGGTCTCCAGCTCCAGTACCTCCAGCAGCAGCACCCCCAGAACCGGCACCTCCAGCTCCAGCAGCGCGACTCCGAAGGCGGGTGCGCGAAGCAAGCCACTCGCGTAGCTGCAGCGAGAGAGGTGACCGCTGCGACGCGGCACCAAGAAGACCTCCAGTAGACTCAGCACCCCTAGGCTCAGCACCAACAGACTCAGTACCCCCTGGGTCAGCACCTCGAGGGCCAGCACATCCAGTTCCAAGGTCTCGAACTCCAACGCGCGGGTCTCCAGCTCTTTCCAGCATCACGGACTCCGGCAGCTCGAGCACCTCCGGTACGAGCACCTCCAGGACCCTCAGCGCCAGTAGTACTAACACCCCCAGTGCTAGCAGTACCACCAGTCCTGGCAGCTCCAGTACCTCCAGTACGAGCACCTCCAGAACCAGAAACACCAGCACCCCCAGTGACTCCACGACGAGCAGCTCCTGCAGCTCCAACCACAGCACCTCGAGCAGCAGTACCTCCAGCAGCAGGACCTCCACGACCCCTCAGGCGGGAACGCCATGCAAGCCACTCTTGTAGCTGCTGTGGTGAGAGAGGCCCCCGTCGTAAAAAGAGACCCGAAGGAACGCTAGCAAATTCAGAACCCCCAGACTCGGCACCCTCCGGCTCAGCACCCCCTGGCTTCGCACTCGTAGGCTCAGAACCCCCAGGCTCCGCACCCCCCAGCACTTCATAACGCACAGGCTCAGCACCCCCAGACGCAGCACCCCTAGCAGCACCACCCCCAGCAGCACCAGAGTCCACAGCAACCGGCTGCAGAGGCAGTGAAGACGGTCGAGGTGGAAAACCCGGAGGGGTCTCCAAGCGTGGTGTGCGGCGGAGGGCCGCCGCGTCGTCAGCAGCAACGTCACCCCCTGCAGCTGGGCCAGAGGTGTCGGAAGTGACCTCCAAAGGCTCAGCTAAGGCGAGTGGGTCTACCTGAGATACACCTGAAGGAGAAGGATCCTGAGGGGGGAGGGGGCCTACCGACGGGGACCTGGAGCGAGGAAAAGCGGCGGGGGAGGGAGAGGGGCAGTGCGGTAGGGGAAGAGACGGTAGAAAGGAACCGACTCGTCAAAGGTGACGTCCTGAGAGGGGAAGACACGGCGCAAGGTGGGGTGGTAAAACTGCCAGCCAGACGCGTCAGGGACAAAGCCAAGGAAGACACAGGGAATGGTGCGGGAGGAGAGCTTGTCCGCGGACGTATCGCGGACAAGGGCACGAGCACCCCAGACCCGGAACACCGACGCATCGCCAACCTCTCCTTTCCAACGCAGTGTGGGCGAGGACTCCTGCAAGGAGACACGGGGCCAGAGGTTGAGCTGATGCGCGGCGTATCGGACCGCAAACGGCCACAGAAAATGGGGAGCCGCCGCATGGATCAAAGAGGTAGAAGCGATCTCCATGACCAAGCCAATGCGGCGCTCAGCAACCCCATTTTGCTGCGGTGAGCCCGGAAGCGTGAACGACTGGAGGATGCCCTCCCCCTGACAGAAGGCCCGCAAGAGGTCGGAGGAGAACTCACCACCTCTGTCAGAGTGCAGACACATGACAGAAGGTCCGTCCGGAACCTCCGGCGGAGCTGGAGACGAACTGCTCGGATCCAAGGGATCAGGACAGCAGGGACCTCACCCTTGGTGCGCAAGGGGAAAACCGTGGTGCAACGTGAGGAGTCGTCGACAACCAGCAGAAAGTACCGCTCGCCGCCCTGTCCACAAACGCGGGCTGGGCCCCACACGTCCATGTGGAAAGTATGCAGGGAAGCCTCTGTCGGGGGAGACGAGGAGGAGTGAGGAGCGAGGCACTGCCGCCCCTCGACACAAGGAAGGCAGGGCGGCGCAGGCGAGGCAGGGAGGGGAGAGAGAGACCTGGGAAGATCAGACATAACGAGGCGATAGTGAATGCCACGTAGACGTGGCAAGGAGGGGTGACCCAGGAGGTGGTGTCAGAGAAGAGTCTGGTGCGACAGAGAGCGACACGAACAAGGGGAGGCTACCTGACCTGACGCAGACACCTGACCAGTAGCAGCTACCTAAGGGGACGCAGTAGTCAATGTGTAAAGACTCGACCCTAGCCGACGGGTAAACGTGGCTAGGTGACGGCTAGTCTGGGAGCACTTACAGATTGCCACACGCTGTCCTCCAGGGGTAAAGGTATCAACCCATGCATCCTAGAGGACTGCGTTAACCAGACGGAACCGCCGGGCACGGAAGCACAGTGGTGGACCGTGCAAGAACTGGGCCCCCTGAGGGGTCAGCCAGAGAGACTGCAACAGGTGCAGGGAGTGGTGTGAGTGCGGTACTGTCGCGAAAGAAACAGCGGGAAGCACCTGAGTCAAGTGTGAAGGTGTGCAAGGCCTCAGCAGGTGCAGTACCTGAGAAATCAGACTCTCTAGCACCTAAGGCAGCAGCCTCACTAACACCTAGAGAAGCAACCTCTATACCGGGGTCGTGCTGCACACACAGGTAACAGTCACCCTCAGCACCACTAGGCGTAGCATACATGGCAGTAAGGATGGCAGCATAGTCTAAAGCAAAGACATCAACGCAAGACCTAAGCAGCTCTAGCCAGTGGGGGAGCTCAGCCTCGTCGCAAAACTCTGCGCACCAGGTGTCACTCAAATAGGAGAAGCATTGGGACTGTGCGTGACCAGGTGTCCCACAGGTCTGACCAGCTCGACGACCTGTGCGAATGACGTACGGGCAGCGACTAGTACTCAGAGACATCCCACGCTGGTAAAGCCACTCACGAAGCTGCCGGGACGTAAGCGTCAGACGCCGCTGTAGCTGCATCTGGCCACCGCCAGAAACTCCGCACCGAACAGCGCCACGGTGACTGCTACTACGGCCACCACCACTCCCATTGCTGCCATCATCGGCGGCACCGATCCCACCGCTGTTACGAAGTGAAGTCATAGCGGGCCAGCTAGGAGGAGCGCGACCTCTAAGGCAGCACGAAGTAAAGGTAGTAGCACGAGCAGCAGCAGCAGCAGTAAGAGCAGCAGAGCAGCTCAGTGAGGCTAGGCAGCATCTCCAGTAGCAGCAGCATTAGCCCGAGTAGCAGAGCGGAACGGGTCGGGCGGGGCGGCTCAGGCTGGGCAATGCGAGCAGTAGGGCGCGCGTTGTGCAGGGGTGCAGGGTGTGACTCGCGGGCTGCAGCAGGGCGTGACACACAGGCCAGCAGGGCGCGACGCGCGGGCTGCAGCCGGGCGCGACGCGCGGGGCAGTAGGGCGCGACGCGCGGGCTGCAGCAGGGCGCGACGCGCAGGGCAGCAGGGCGCGACGCGCGGGCTGCAGCAGAGCGCGACGCGCGGGGCAGCGCGACGCGGGGCAGGGCAGGGCGTGCACGGGGCAGCGCGACGCGGGGCATTGTACACGGGAAGTGTGACGCAAGGCAGGGTAGGGCAGGGCGAGCGCGGGTGGCGCGACGCAGGGTAGTGGGGTAACACGGTAACCATAGGCGGTTGCTAAGTATGGTGGGCCCGAGGAAAAAAAAAAAGATTGTAACTTTCTAAAAGATTTTTAGAAATTCTGCGCGAGAAAAAGATTGTAACTTTCTCGCGCGAGAAATTCTGCTGACGTCAGCAGCGTCGCCCGAAATCAAATCGAGCATTCTCGCTGCTGTTTTTCTCGCGCGTGAAATGTGGAGGGGGGGGAAGGGGGGGAGGGGGGAGAACGTCAGCAGAATTTCTCGCGCGTGAAATGTGGGGGGGGGGGGGGGGAGGAGGGGGGGGGGGGGGGGGGAGAAACGGGGGTTTCGTGAAACAGAACCTTTGGTCCTCTGTTTCACGTTGTTCTTGTTGTCGTAAGTGCTCATTCTGGCTGTTGTAACTGTAAAATGCCAGCTCACGTTTTTGTTTTTTGTCTTGAAAGTTGTCGTTCGTCTGCTCTGCTTCTGTCCTATATTTCGGTTGTAACTGTCAAATGAAAACGATTTTCAAGCAGAAAACAAAAAAAAACAGTTGTACAACTGTAATTTGTCAACAAATTGATTATGGACAATGAACTAGAAACAAGAAAAACAACATTGTTCAATTGGTTGTTTTGTTTCTAGTTCAATGCTTCCAACTGCTTTTTTGTCTCAAGTGCACAATAGCAACTACCTTACCATTGGTCAACATTGTGTCCAATCAAGAAAGGCTCTTCCACTTCTCCCTTCCCAAAGCATTACCTAGCTCTTTCTCTTTTTCTTTTCCATCCTTCTCTTACTCACACTAAACTCGAGATTTTATTGAGCAGATATTCTTCTATTCTCTTAGTCACGTGTTTGGTTGTTTGGTGAAGATATGGGTTTCTAATCTATTTTTTTTTACTAAATCCCAACAATTCGATTTCAAACTCTTCCTGCTAGTCTCCACTTCCCATCACCTTTCATAGTGTACCCTAGCTTATCTATCTAGAAGAAAGTTGAGCTCAATTCATGTGTGAATGTATTAACCTCATGTCTATGTTTGTGCATATACCAACATACAATCCAACACCCTGTTTTTTGTTATTTCCTGAACGTGTTTCTCTTATCAATCATCAACAGTTGGTTTACATCAGCATCTTCACTTCAGGCTGCACCGAATTTCATAGTCTCAATTTGAAGTTTTTGTGGTACGATTATGAGATTGCTTGTTTGTTAATAGTATTGATTCACCCGCTTTTTATATTTACTTTGTCTTTCAATTTAAGTCTCATGAAAAGTGATGTTGTTCTTCATTCTGTTACTCTTCTCAGCAGGGAAAACAAGAACGGATCCACACCGTCAGCATCAAAATTGTGTCAGATTGTTCAGCATACCAAGGTTGTAATTTGATGTTTGACTATGTTCACCAATGTTCTGAATTCATTCAGTGCATATTTGTATCACAACTATTCTATTCAATATTTTCACCCTTTTATTGCATGCTTCTACTTCTAATTTAAATGTATGCGTTTCTAACATTTGATACATGTATACTATACATTTTGTGTACTGTCTTACAGCAACATAATCAAGATTCAGCATCATCCCTTCCGAGTCTACTGAAGTGTTGGCTGTAAGCATTCAAGCTATTTATATTGTTTTTTTTTAATATACAATGTATTGTTATTTCATAGAGCACTTCTCATTTTGAGCAAGTTATTTGGTGGTGTAGCTGGCAAATAAATATATGCTTATGTATAATCTAACAAATAATAATCAAGCAACCACTACACACTTCTCGAGCAATGTGAGAAAGGTGAAATTTGGGGCACTTCATTTCCTATTGAAACAAGTACACAAACTGTACATGATGTGACAAATGACAGAGATAGCTTGGTATCACCTGCTACGGTCGTGCCTAGCGCTGAACTCGGGTTGGGTGATAAGGAGCGTAACACTCCACGAAGTGCGAAAATGTCATCTTCAGGTATTCACGTTGCCCCATCTGATTCAGTGCCAAGTACTGGAACACGCCATGCGCGAACGAGTTGTGTTGATGAAGTGGAAGAAGATGTGACTTTTGTAAATATTTCAGATGGAAGGATTGATGCAAATGGAGATATCCATTTTTCGATTCCTAACATTGCACCGATTAGAGACCTTACTGGTATTATTGTAGAACGATCTCGATACACAGTAAGGATGATGGTAAAAGGAGGAAAAATACGCGTTGGCGGGTTCCTTACAGATCGTCATGCCGCTTGGGCACGTCAATACGCCGTCTTGAAATATAAAGGATTGAATACGAAAGAGAAGCTTCCGTTCGACCGGCGATATTTCATCGACAACGAAAGACTTGTGCGCGTCCCATTTTTTGACTCGATGTTTAAGATCGACGATAATACCGCATCTACGCAAAATTCGAAGAAGACGTATACAGGCGTTTACCAAGGTTGTGAGAAGTTTGGATTTCGAATAATGGTGCGCGGTAAACCTTATATGTACGAAAAATGGGATTCAGAAGAATTTGCAGCACGTGCAAGACAATACTTGTTGCATCTAATTTTCGGCCCCGAATGCAGGAAGAACTTATCATTTAATGTGGACGAGTATTACAAAGACGACGCGTTCATTCACAATGATGATTTGGATGCATTGTTTGCTGATGTTGAAGAGCGCTTCAACGAAGAACACACGCATTCGCAAAGCGTGGAGCAAGCTAAAGGTCGATTTGAAGAAGCTTCCAAGGAAGGTCCAATATTCGGGTGCGACAGTTGCGACTGTCAGAATGAATGACGCAGGAATGAGAATGAACAAAGGAGGGGGTTTCACTAGCAAGCAGTTGGATACATATAGTAAACCCTAACTGGGTTGTACTCGCTATAGAGCACCCCACTGCAGGCTAGATAATATAACATTTGTCAGAATATTATGCTCTAGCCTGTAGTGGGGTGCTCTGTAGCGAGTACAACCCTTCTAGGGTTTGCTATTTGTATCCCCATTCTTGCTAGTGCAACCCCCTCTCTTTCGCCTAAACTCTCTTGCCTAGCTAGGACTCTCCTAGCTATGGCTCCTAAGACTACAGCTTATCTTGACAACAATCTGACACACCCCATAGCCAAAGTGGGGTGTAATCAACAAAACAAGCAGTCATAGCAGTAGTTCACAATTTATGAGCAAAGCTAGAGGCAGTCACAGAGGGCAAGTGAGGAGGAGGAGGGCTGGCGAGAGGAGAGAAGATGGGAGGCGACGACTGAAGCTGCAGACACACGGGCAACAGAAGCGCTGGTGCGACTCAGTGGCTACCGGGAGCAAGTGCCCCGGAATACAGGAGTAACAGGCTCTGCGGCTGATCAGCAGCGGCAGGAGCAACGGACCCACGGGCGACAGGTGCAGCAGGCTCTCTGAGCTACCGGCGGCCACTAGAACCCCGGAATACAGGCGCTGCGAACGACACGACGGCAGCCTCCACTCAACCACCTCCAACTGTCCCATACACCCCCCACACACCACTGCTTCACCCCTAACTCCACTTGTACGTCACCCCCTCGTACCACTCCGACGGCTCCAACACATCCACCCCCCTCAGCGGCAGCTGCAGCAGTGGGAGACGGAGGAGGAGGAGGAGGAGGAGGAGGAGCAGGGGACGGCTGACAGAGACGGCACCCCCATACGCTCCACCCCCAAACCCTAATTCAGGAGCACGGGCAGCAGCAGGGGTGGGGCGCCGTCAGAAGCGCGGGGGACAGCGGGCGGCGCAAGGGAAGAGGAAACAGGGCGCCTACGGGCCTGGCGCAGCCCTTACGGGCCGTAAGCAGCGGAAGCAGTGAGGTGGTGGGCCCACCCACAGGATCGACCCAGGAGGGTCGACCTGCTCTGATAGCATGTCAGAATGAATGACGCAGGAATGAGAATGAACAAAGGAGGGGTTTTCACTAGCAAGCAGTTGGATACATATAGCAAACCCTAACTGGGTTGTACTCGCTATAGAGCACCCCACTGCAGGCTAGATAATATAACATTCTGACAGCGACAAGTTAATGTTCAGGCGCCAATTGTCCAAATTGGAAAGTTCAGACTTTCCACAATTGAAAAACGTTTGCAATGGTTGCAAAAATGACATTTCAAACAAAAAAACTCCAGTTCTTTGACGAATGGCACATGTTTTGTTGCCGAAACGCCACAACGATCTTTCAGGATTGTCAAATTTGGAGGAGCGGTTAATTTCACCACGTATTGTGTTTTCAAGCATTACACAAAGTCACGTGGGAAAACAATACAAGATACGAGGTGGGATAGTGAATGTTCCTGTTAAAGTTGTTGACATGGTGACTGCATTACCTCGTTTACCACAAGAAGCGCATTCAGTGCGCGTTCGTTTCAAACATAAATTGAGTAATACACATAACGTATTTGACGACAACGTGAGGCCCGCCAAGATTTTGCGCGCCCTTTCGTTTCTTGAGAAGAAAGATTTCTTCAAACATCATGGAATCACGCTGGATGAGGAAAGGATGTCAGAATTGCAACAAGAGATTGTTGATAGGGAACTTCACGACGAGTTTTTATCACAAGATCAAGCCACAGATGACGGACAATCTCGTGAGAGAGATTTGGGTTTATCGGATGAGGAGGTGGAACTAGACATCGACGAAACTTACCTTAACGTTGGCATATTGGATACGATACTTTGCAACGAGCCGCTTTATCAAAATCTGGAGCAATTCGTCGTGGAGATGGCACCTGGCGAAGGATCGAGACCGATGCCCATACTCATGGACAAATTTGTCGAAGAATTAGCATTTCCAACATTATTTTGTAGAAAAGCTCGCTTAACCGGCGTTGACACATCATCATTAAATTATCGTGAAATTGCCAAGTGGGAGCTACTTAACCAAGATGCACGCTTCTCTTCGTGCCCATCAAATATATTCTTCAAAATGTTTAAGTTGGAATTGCTTCAAATGGACAACGTAATTGGTACTCGCGTGCGAAGGGAGATGATTGAGCATTTTGGTCAGTATCCGGCAAGAGATATGCTGAACAATGACGTACAGAGATCGTCGCAGAAAAAAAGATGCATTGTTCAGCGAACTCAAGAGTCTCCGTGTATCGCCGCAGTACTTAGAAAATTGCAGACGCGACATATTCGCAATGATCAGACAATTGGGTCCGCCAACATTCTTTCTGACTATCTCCATGGCGGATACAAAATGGGTCGACTTGCACGTCATTTTGCTAAAGCACAACAGAAATACAGGAAACCTTGCTAAACTCTCAAACACTAATATAAATCCTCCCCTAGATTTTGAAACCGTAGCTTTACTTGTGCGTACATTCCCAGTAGTATGCGCGAGATACTATGTCGAACGGAAGAATGCATTATTTCGAGAGATCTTGACAAGGAAAACTGGCATTCTCGGAACAGTCGTTGATTATTTTGTCCTCGACGAATTCCAGCATCGAGGCGCTCCCCATTCTCATTGTCTTATATGGAGTGAGTTCTTGGCATGTGACGCAGCAATTCCTTTGAAAAGGATTCTTGAATTTGCTGATAAGCACATTTCGTGTCATGCGCAAGACCTCACAGAAGATTCACAAACGGAAGATCTTTTGAGAGTGCAAACGCACAGTCACACTAGAACGTGCCGATTAAACAAGGGCAGCAGTATACGAAAGTGTCGTTTTGGTATACCAAAGTATCCACTTCCCCACACGTTGGTGTTAATGCATTCTGACAAAAACTTCTCGGAAGCAGATCTAGAAAGTCATAGGTCAAATAAAGCGACTGTGGATCAATTTCTTAATACGCTCGGAAAACATCATTTGGTCGAAACGTCTAACTTGACGTTTTCCACATTCTTGGATACGGTTCGTCTAACATACGATGAGTATATAAATTGTCTTCGAATAGGTTTGAAAAACGAACACTATTTCATGCAAGAGAAGTGAGAGACTGTTACGTCAATAATTTCAACAAGACAATTCTGACAGTTTGGCGTGGAAACATGGATATTTAATTATGTATTGACCCATATACTGTAGCAACGTATATAGTTGCTTTCATGACAAAATCAGGTAAAGGAATGAGTAAAATTATAGTAAATGCGAAAACGTTTGCGGCGATACGAGGCAAAGGTGTACTATACGTTCTTCGCGATCTTGGAAACTATATATTGAATACGCAGGAAATTAGCGCCCAAGAGGCGATAAATTTGATTCTTAGTCTTCCGTACAAAAAATCTACACGTGCCGTAGAATTCATCAATACCAATCACCCTCGTCAACGGTTGTTGTTGTTGAAGCCCAAGGCGGAGTTAGAACGCTTGGATCCCCAATCGACAGATATATTCAAGCCATATGCCTTATTGGATCGATATCTAAATCGTCCAACCATTATGGAGGCTGTATGTCTTGCTGATTTTGCAGCACAATATGAAGAATGTTCCAGACACGACCTCATAGGACCGGATCTTTCTGCGAAGAAACGCTTTTACCGCAGAAGATCAAAAAGGAAGATCATTTGCTACGTAAATTATCACAGCGATATCGACGAAGCGAATTTTATGCGAGAACAGACCCTGTTGTTTGTTCCTTTTCGTCAAGAAGTTTACGACCCTATCGAAGTCGCACGGATATTTGGAGCAAATGAGGAACTCATCATTTCTAAGAGGAATGAATATTCTATCAGCGGCGATTCATGGATGCGCGCATTTGAACACGCATTGCATGAGGACAATAATGACGATCTGATGGAAAGCGTGCGAATCTGGAGAGCGAACAAAAGATTAAGTCCGCCGACTTCGGCGAAACATTGCGTGCAGCTCACGTAACCTAGAACGATGAGCAAGTACGCGTTAGAAAGGTCTTAATCTCTACTTTCCAGAATGGTAAAGCACGCCTTCAACCAAGATCTAGGCCGATCGCTATCGCGATTTATGTGCGACGGGGTATCCTGGCGGAATTACTTGGCAGCCATGGATTAGATCTAGGAATGGCATAAGCAAGAGTTCAGATCTGAAAAGTGACGAGTTGGTGAAACCCTACCAACCCAACCCTCGCCCTACAACAATCCCCAACACCTTAAAGTGCCAAACTAGCAACACCAAAGGTGTTGTAGTTGGTAACAAAGGTTTGTTGGTGCTTGTTAGGTGCGAGTTCAAATCCAGCCCGCAACAAGTCCAACCACCACATTTTGCCCAAACCCTTAGCCCACAACCAGCTAGAGCAAAATACCACAACCACCTACACAATCAACACTCCCCCTTGCTCGTGCTGGAGGTGGCTGAACACCACTGGGCAAAATCCTTCACTCCACTCCCCCTTGCCCAGGGAGGGGCGCCATCCACAGCATGAGGTCGTCAAGGCAGAGAAGCACCAATCCTCCCACATCCTGCTCAGGCACCATGCTAACATGGGGCTGCATCCCCATCAAGGACATGCACACACCATGCCGCTCAAAAGGAAGGGGTTTGGTGAGTATGTCTGCTGCCTGACGGTCGGTTGGGCACCACCGGAGGATCACCTCGCCACTAGCCACCATCTCCCTGATGAAATGCCACCGAACCTGCATGTGCTTGGTGCGGCCATGCAAGCATGCATTCTGTGCAAGGGCAATGGCAGACTGGTTGTCCACAAACACAGGCACACCACCAGCAAACTCATGCCCAAACTCCCCAAACAAACGCTTCAGCCACACACCCTCCTGAATGCACTGACACAGACTGATGTACTCACTCTCAGTGGTGGACAATGCAACCACCGGCTGCCTCTTGCTCTGCCAAGAGATGGCTGCACCATTGAGGCAATAGACATAGCCGGTGTGACTCTTGCGATCAGCTGAATCTCCAGCACTATCAGCATCACTAAAGCCCACCAACTCGACCTGAGGCTTGCTGTGTGCGGGGTAGAAGATACCTGACTTGACACAACCTTTCAGGTACCTTAGCACTCTCTTAGCAGCCTGCAGGTGAAATGCCTTGGGACAAGACACCACCTTGGACAGCTGTGACACTGCATAAGCAATCTGGGGCTGTGTGGTCGTGCTTGCATACATGAGAGACCCCACAATGCTTTGATAGAGCCGGACCAGCTCATCTCTCAGCAAGGGCTCCTCAGCGTGTGCATGCACGTCGAACCCTGTGGGGAGAGTTGTACGCACGGGGTTAGCCTCAGAAAGGCCAAAGGACTCAAGCATGTTGAGAATGTACCTCTCCTGATGAATCAAGATGCCACTCTCATCACGCTCAATCTGCACCCCCAAATAGTACTTAGCCTCCCCCAAGTCCTTCATGCGGAAACGAGAGGACAAGAGGCCCTTCACCTCGTCCAGCAAGCCCATGCTCGAAGAGATGAGCAGAATGTCATCCACATAGAGGTAGAGGGACAACCTGCCCTCACGCCTCACCAAGTGGTACAAGGCGAGGTCACACTCCGACCTCTCAAAGCCAAAATCCATCAGCGCCTCATCAAACTTGAGGTACCACTGCCTTGGAGATTGCTTCAGCCCGTAGATTGATTTTATGAGTCGGCATACTCTGCCTGACCCATCATCAAAGCCAGGGGGCTGCCTCATGTAAAGCTCCTCCTTCAAGACCCCATGAAGATAGGCAGTGGTCACATCCATGTGATGGACGTGAGACCCCGAGGATGCTGCCATCCCAAGGGATCCTCTCAGGGTAGTAGGCTTACCCAACGGGGTATATACCTCGTCATAGTGAACACCTCGTGTTTGAGTGTTCCCCATGGCCACCAACCTGGACTTAGGCCGCTCAATACTCCCATCAGCCAGGTGCTTATACTTCCACACCCACTGACACCTCAAGACCTCCATTCCAGGTGGCACACAAGCTGGATCAACCAGCTCAAAGGACTCGTTCACCCTATGAGACTCAAGCTCCTCACGCATGGACTCGACCCACTCAGGACGGGACAAGGCCTCCTTGATCGACTTAGGCTCATGCACCTGACCCATGAGACAAAAATCAAGCCCAAGCTCACCCCCCTCAGCATCCACAAGCATGCACTCCTCCAAATCATGCACCTCATGATCATGCATGCAAGCATACTGTGCGCTTGGTGTGAACCTGTCAGGTGGCCGGGAGATGCGTGTGGTGCGGCGCAGAGGTGATGCCTCCCCCTGCTCCAAACTTTGCAGCTTCTCCTTCCAAGTCACTCTCTTCATGGGGGACCGTGGTGACTTGGACAGCTGCTGCTGCAATAGTTGCTGCCACCTTCCCACAGCAATAGGCGGTGTATGCTGCTGTGGTGGCTGCTGCTGCTGCTGCTGCTCTTGAGGCTGCCGCGGTTCATGGGCTGGTTTGTTAGGGTCAGGGGTGGAACCAGCAGTTGGGGAATCTTCATGGTGAGGTGCAGCTGCCTTGTGTTCCTCCTGCTGCTCCTCTACCTCCTCTCCAGGGTCCTCCCATGTCCCCTCAAAAATGGAAGAGGTGTAGGGATCCTGGAGGGAGCTCCCAACTGTACTAGCACCATGCTCCTTCCACCCCTTGTAGCTCAGCCCCTCATGGAAAACCACATCCCGGCTTTCCACCACCCGCTGATCCGCCACACTCCACAACATCCAAGCTTTGCTCCTATCTGACACACCAAGGAAAATGCCCCATTGTGCCTTGGGATCCAGCTTCCTCCGTTGCTGGTCGGGCACTTTGTACTGCGCCATGCACCCCCAGACTCGTGCCATGGACACACTAGGCACCTTCCTGGTCCACATGAATTAGGGGCTCTTGCCCCCTAGCCCCTTGCTGCCCATCCGGTTCTTGACCCAGTTGGCATATTGCACTGCTGCCCCCCACCAAGTATGGTCCAGCTGCGCATGAGCAAGTATGGCTCGGGCAAGGTCAATGAGGGTCCGGTTAAGCCGCTCCGCTGCTCCATTTTGCTGCGGCGAGTAGGCAACTGAAAGTTGGTGGGTGATGCCCTTATCCTCAAGGAAAGACTCCAGATCCTTCCCCATGTACTCCCCACCCCGATCAGACCGTAGTATTTTCACCTTGACCACGGCTTCCCTCCCTCTCCGCATAGCGTATCCAACGCTTGAACACCTTGGCCACCTCATCCTTGGTTTTCACCAAGGTGACCCAACTGAGGCGGCTGTAGTCATCCAGGAATGTGATGAAGTATTTGCTGCCCTTCTCCCTATCCGGTGTTTGCATGGGGCCACACACATCCGTGTGCACCAACTCAAGAGGTGCGGAGGCTCTAGTGGTGGAGGTAGGGAAAGAGGTCCTTGGCAGCTTCCCGGTCGTGCAATCAGGGCACTTGCTTGGCTGCCCACCACCCTCCTTGATCTCCACACCCTTCAGCTCCCCCTTCTTCACACACTCCACAAGTTGCTGCCTTCCTGCATGCCCCATGCGTAGGTGCAGCAAATCTGCCGTCACTTGCTCCACATCCTTCCAACGGGTGCTGCAAGCGGCATCCTCGGCTTCAACCCCATGTGCCCTTTCCACCTGAGGCACACAAACTGGAACAAGGTATAGACCCTTCTCTAACTTGGCCTCCATCACCACAGCTCCACCCTTGCAAACCGTGCCACCTTCCATGGTGAAGGTGCATATGTATTCTTGCTTCGCAAGCTGAGAGCATGAGAGAAGGTTGGCTGCCAATTCAGGAACATGAAGCACACCCTTCACATTCAGCACCTCCCCCTCCTTCCCTTTGACGGTGATGGTGCCGATGCCGATTGCTTGTAGCTTATCTCCGCTCCCCACAATCACATTTCTGGAGTTAGGTGGGAGGGAGTGATAGATGGTGAAGAGGTCGCGCCGAGGCACCATTCCACAGGTTGCTCCGGAGTCTAGAATGAGCTGATTGGGGTCAGCCAACGTACGACCAGCAAGCGCCGTCTCTATCTCCAAGGATAAGAAGGCGAAGCCATCATCCGATGAGTCCTCCTTTCCCTTCTTATCCTCGTTTGTCGCCGCTGCTGCCGCTTTCTCTTTGCTGCCCTTCTTGTTCCATGCTCCATTCTTCATCCTCCTCTCCACCCACTCAGGCCTAGTGACAGGTGGAGCCTCTCCTGGGTACCCTTGAGGCTTCCACCCATCTGGTCGGCTCCAACACTCCTTCCAAGAGTGCTTCCGGTTGCATCCAGGGACAAGGCACTTGTCGAGTTCCTTCTTCTTCCCCCCACCTCCTTGCCGCTGCTGGTATTTCTTGGAGGCAGCCCTATCACCTGCCCCCATTCCCCCTTCAACTCCTCTACCAGCATCCCTTTTGCGAGCCTCATCAGAGACCAACACCTCCCATATCCAGGCCTTGGTCCATTTCTGTTGCTCAAGGTGAAGGTACTGCAGTAGGGCCTCGTTCGCCTCTTGGTCCAGCCCCTGGAGTGCGGTGTAGATGATCTCCTTCTCATCTACAGTGTAGTTTAACTCCTCCAAGGCTCTCACATACTCATCCACCCTCTGGAGATACTGCACCATGGTCTCCCCATCACCATAGTTGCGTTCCATGGTGTAAAACCGCTTCCTCCAGGTGAGTATGCTTAGCAGCCCTTTTTGCAAGTGCCGATCTTGAACTCTCTTCCATGCTTGGGCTGTCAAATGATATATATGTGTGATACATATAGGTAGGCTGTAGTGGGGTAGATGTTATAGGGGATAACCCCTTAGGGTTTTCCTACTTGTAAAATTTCTCTCGATAGTCAACTTCACCTTGCCTAGCTATCTCAACATGGCATCTAGAGCAATGGTCCTAAGGACCTAAGATTGGGGCCCACCTACTCATGAGTTACTTTCCCTACAGCTATACCTACGTGCCTACCTTGCCTGCTGCCCGCGCGCGCCTCGGCTGCATGCGCGCGTGCATTTTTTTTTAGCGCGCCCCGCTGCCTTAGCCGCCCGCGTGCTCGCTGCTGTCACGCGCAGCTCGGCGCCGCGCGCAGCCCGCCGCCACGCGCGACCCGCCGCCGCGTGCAGCCAGTAGCCACGCGCAGCCCGCAGCCGCGCGCAGCCCGTCGCCGCGCGCAGCCCGCAGCCGCGCGCAGCCCGTCGCCGCGCACAGCCAGCTGCCACGCACAGCCCGCAGCCGCGCGCAGCCCGCAGCAGCGCGTGCCCTGCCCTGCCTGTGCGCCACTGCCTCGACCTGAGCGCTTAGCCGCCCGTGAGTCGTGCGCTTGCCTGCCTTACGCGCGGCCTGTCACAGAACTGCGTGCTTCCTTACCTGCTACAGTTACCTGCTGCCTGAGCCTGCTGCCTGAACCTGCAGTCTTTGCCTGCTGCCTGAGCCTGCTGCCTGAGCCTGCTGCCTGAGCCTGCTGCCTGAGCCTGCTACTTTTGCCTGCGCTACAACCATGGCGACCCTTACTGTTCTCGCCTTTGAGCCTGACGGCCGCCCCATCGAGTTTGACACCTGGCTTAGTGACCTGCGCCTTTACCTTATGACTGACGTCGCAGACGGAGTGTCACTGCTAGCCTATGTGACCGGCACTGTCCCTACTCCTGCTGAGACTGCTCCTGCCCCTGAACGAGCACAGTGGGAGCTCCGTGATGCAGTCGCGCGCCTTGTTATTCGCAATCACCTACCGATCTCTGAGCGCGCGCATTTCAACCAGCTTAAGACTGCTAAGACGCTGTATGATGCTGTCGTTGCCCGCTATTCCGCCCCGACCACAGCCACCGTTGGTAGTCTCATCCTGCCTTACCTGTTCCCAGACTTAGCCTCGTTTCACACTGCTGCCGACCTTATCACTCACCTCCGCGCTAGTGACGCCCGCTTTCGAGCCGCTCTTACCAACGAGTTCCTCGCCACGAACACCCCCCCGCTGTACTTCACCCTCTACATCCTCGTCACCCGCCTCCCTGACACTCTTCGCTCTGTCAGGGATTACTTCCTTGCCAAGGATCCTCCAACTATCACTCTGGACGACTTCGAGCAGCAGCTGGTCGCAGCAGAGAAGAACATCCTCGCTGTCGGTGCTGCTCGTGGCACTCCCCGCACTCCCCTCTTTGAGGGGTGCTCCCCCTCCCCTCTTGACCCCTCCTACGCCTCTGCTGCTACTGCTGTCGACTTCCTCGGTGCGGAGAAGGTCGCAGCGGCTTCCGCTCCTGGTGGGAAGCGTGGTGGTGGCAGGGGCGGCAAGGGTGGCAGGGGTGGCGGAGGTGGCGGTGGAGGGAGCGGTGGTGGAGGCGGCGGGGGTGGTGGAGGTGGTGGGGGTGGCCGTGGGGGTGGAGGCGGTGGGTGGGGTGGCGGCAGGACCGGGGGCGGTGGAGGCGGCGGCGGCGGTGGTGGGGGAGGAGGCAGCGGCAGTGGCGGTGGAGGTGGGAGTGGGGGTGGATCTGGCCAGAAGGGTGGCCAGCAGCAGCAGCAGCAGCAACAGCCACAGCAGCAGCAGCAGCTTCCTCCCCTCACCTCCCAGCAGCTCAATGACTGGTATGCTGGGCGTGGGGCGTCTCGGGGTTCTGACCGCTGCCCCTATGTCATTCGTACTGGCCCCCGCAAGGGTCGCCCCTGCAACGGTTTTCACACTGAGTATCGTTGTTTTGCTAGGCTTAGTGACGCCTGGCGTACTAAGTATCCTGATGCTACTGAGTTCCCCAACTGGGCAGAGCTGCTTAGGCGTGATGTGCCTATCTTTGATCTGGACTATGATGTTATTCTTGCTGCCATGTATGCATTGACTGTTAGTGCTGAGGGTGACTGCTACTTGTGTGTGCCGCCTGACCCCGGTATAAGGACTGCAGCCCTAGGTGCTAGTGAGTCTGCTCCCCTTGGTACTGCGTCGGCTCAGGCCTTGCACACGTTTACACTTGACTCTGGTGCTTCCCGCTGTTTCTTTCGCGATAGCACCACCGTCACTCCGCTCCCTGCACCTGTCCCTGTCTCCCTCGCTGACCCCTCTGGGGGCCCAGTGCTTGCACGCGGCACGACTGTGCTCCCGTGCCCGGCGGTCCCGTCTGGTGAGCTGTCAGGTCTCCTCGTTCCCTCGTTCTCTACAAACCTGGTGAGCAACGCCGTCCTCCAGGATCACTGGGTTGACACCTGGACTCCTGGAGGGCAGCGTGTGGCGATCTGCACGTGCTCCAAGACTGGCCGCCACCTGGCCACGTTCACTCGTGAGCCGGGGTCCAGTCTGTACACCCTCACCACTGTTTCACGCTCCGCTCCTTTGTCTCCGCAGCTGTACGCGTCTGCTCAGGTAGCTACCCAGTGTGAGTGCCGCCGCCTGTCGCACGACACGCTCCTGTGGCACCACCGCCTTGGTCACCCCTCCCTGCCTCGCCTTCGTAGCATGCACTCTCGCTCTCTGGTCTCTGGGCTTCCCAGGTCTCTGCCTGCCCTCCCTCCCTCGCCTGCGCCGCCCTGCATTCCCTGCGTCGAGGGGCGGCAGCGCGCCGCTCCTCACTCCTCCTCGTTTCCTCCCACAGAGGCTCCCCTGCAGACGCTTCACCTGGACGTGTGGGGCCCAGCCCGCGTCCAGGGACAGGGCCGTGAGCGGTACTTTCTGCTGGTTGTCGACGACTTCACGCGTTACACCACGGTCTTCCCCTTGCGCAGCAAGGGAGACGTCCCTGCTGTTTTGATCCCCTGGATCCGCGCTGTGCGTCTCCAGCTCCGCGAGCGGTTCGAGCGGGACTTTCCTGTCCTGCGTCTGCACTCTGACAGAGGTGGTGAGTTCTCCTCTGACCTCTTGGCAGCCTTCTGTGCGGAGCACGGCATCACCCAGTCGTTCACGCTTCCGGCCTCTCCGCAGCAGAATGGGGTTGCTGAGCGCCGCATTGGCTTAGTCATGGAGGTCGCTCGTACCTCCATGATCCATGCGGCGGCTCCCCATTTTCTGTGGCCGTTCGCGGTCCGGTACGCCGCGCATCAGCTCAACCTCTGGCCCCGTGTCTCCTTGCCGGAGACCTCACCCACACTGCTGTGGACGGGGGAGGTTGGCGATGCGTCGCGTTTCCGGGTCTGGGGTGCTCGTGCCTTTGTCCGCGATCTCACCGCGGACAAGCTCTCTGCTCGCGCCATTCCCTGCGTCTTCCTTGGTTTTCCTCCTGACGCGCCTGGCTGGCAGTTTTACGACCCCACCTCGCGCCGTGTCTTTGCGTCTCAGGACGTCACCTTTGACGAGTCTGTTCCCTTCTACCGTCTCTTTCCCTACCGCACTGTCTCTCGCCCCCCCCCGCCGCTCTTTCTCGCTCCAGGTCCTCCCCAGGTAGACCCCCTCCCCGCGCCAGGTCCTGCTCCTTCAGGTGTTTCTCAGGTAGACCCTCCGGTACCTGCGCCTGTTGAGGTCACTGGTGACTCAGGTCCTGCTGGAGGTGGTCCTGCTCGGGGTGCTATCTCTAGGGGTGCTGAGCCTGGGGGTGCGGAGCCTGAGCGAGAGGCGCCTAGAGGTGCTGAGCCTGGGGGTGCGGAGTCTGGGGATGCCGTGCCTGCGCGTGAGGAGCCTGGCGGTGCTGAGCTTGGGGGTGTCGAGTCTGAGGGTGCTGTGCCTGCGCGTGAGGAGCCTGGAGGTGCTGAGCTTGCGGGTGCCGAGTCTGCGGGTACTGAGCCTACGCGTGAGGAGCCTGGGGGTGCTGGCGCTGGAGGTTCTGGAGCAGCTGGGGGTGCTGGCGCTGAGGGTTCTGAGTCTGCTGTTGCGCGGTCTCCTTGGAGTAGCCGCCTTCGTCCACGTGTGCCTCTCACCCCACAGCAGCTGCAGGACTGGTACGGTCACCGTCAGCGTCGCGCTGCTGGAGCTAGGAGTGGTGCTGGACCTTTGTCTACTGGAGGTGCTGGCTCTGGGGGTGCTGCTGCTGGTGACACTGAGGCTGGAGACCCTGGGACTGGGGGTGCTGGTTCTGGGGGTGCTACTGCTGGAGACACAGGGGCTGGAGACCCTGGGACTGGAGGTGACGACTCTGGGACTGGAGCTTCTGGAGCTGCTGGAGGTTCTGGAGCTGCTGGAGGTACTGGAGCTGCTGGGGGTACTGGAGCTGCTGGAGCTGCCGGTACTGATGCAGCTGCGCCGACACGACTGTTCTTCGCTCCGCCGTCTCCGTCGTCTCTGCCGCCGTCTGACTCTGTTCTTCGTCAGGTTCTTACTCTCCCGTCGTCTACTGGTCTTCCGTTACAGCCTGGCTCACCGCTGCCTGCTCCTTCTCCTTACACTGAGCAGACTGGTAGTCCTGCTGAGCGTCGTGAGCCTGTGTCGCGTCCTGTCTCGCCTGCTCGTCCCGGTCGTCGTGTTCCTCGTTCGCGTCAGCAGGCTGTCCCCAGCACACACCTCGTAGTTCGTCGTCCTTCCTCTGCTCTGCAGCCTGTTCCTCTTCCGTCTCCTCCTGCGTCCTCTCTACCTGACGTTCCAGACCCTGAGTCTGACCGGTTTCGTGCTGAGCACCCTACTGTCACGCGTCTGCTAGCCACTGTTGTTACTGACCCGTCGTTTGAGTCTACTGCTGCGTCTGCTCTTGTCGCTGAGCTTGTTGACTTTGCTGCTGCCTGTCGTCTAGACTACGCCGCCAGTCTTGTTGCTGAGTCTGCGTCTGTCTGTCCTCCGTCCGTCGGGGGTGAGTGTGCTCTTGACACGGACGTCCTTGAGGACAGGCAGGAGGAGTTCCAGTGTCTTGCTGCTGCTTTACCTCATCTTGTGTCCTCGCTACTTGCCCGTGAGGGAGACCCGGATGCACCAGACATCCCGACTCCGCGCTCTTACGCAGAGGCGATAGAGAGTCCCTACTCCTCTCAGTGGCAGGCAGCCATGGACGCAGAGATGGCTTCCTGGAAGTCCACAGGCACCTATGTCGACGAGGTTCCCCCACCTGGGGCGAACATCGTCAGTGGCATGTGGATTTTCAGGGTGAAACGGCCGCCGGGTTCTCCGCCTGTCTTCAAGGCGCGTTACGTGGCTCGAGGCTTCAGTCAGCGAGAGGGAGTTGACTTCTTCCAGACCTTCTCCCCCACCCCGAAGATGACCACTCTTCGGGTGCTGCTGCACGTTGCTGCTCACCGTGACTACGAGCTTCACTCTCTTGACTTCAGCACTGCTTTCTTACACGGCAGCCTGCACGAGGAGATCTGGCTGCGCCGCCCCCCGGGCTTCACTGGGTCGTTCCCTCCTGGCACCCAGTGGAGCCTCCGACGGCCGGTCTACGGTCTCCGCCAGGCGCCACGTGAGTGGCACGACACACTGAGGACGACACTTGCGGCTCTTGGGTTCGTGCCTTCTACTGCTGACCCGTCGCTGTTTCTGCGCACAGACACTTCACTGCCGCCGTTCTACATCCTCGTGTACGTCGACGACTTGGTTTTTGCCACTGCTGACACTGAGGCTCTCGCCCACGTGAAGTCGGAGCTACAGAAGAGACACACGTGCACTGACTTGGGTGAGCTGCGCAGCTACCTTGGCTTGCAGATCACCCGGGACAGAGCACGCCGCACCATCACCTTGACTCAGTCACACATGGTGCAGCAGGTCCTTCAGCGCTTCGGCTTCACCTGGTCTTCAGCACAGGCCACTCCTCTGGCTACAGGTCACACGCTCTCAGCTCCACCTTCGGACAAGTCCGTAGAGCCGAGTGGTCCTTACCCAGAGCTAGTCGGCTGCCTCATGTACCTGATGACTTGCACTCGACCTGACCTCGCGTACCCTCTTGGTCTCCTCGCTCGCTACGTGGCTCCTGGTCGACACCGACCTGAGCACATGGCTGCTGCTAAGAGGGTACTGCGCTACTTGTGCAGCACATCAGGCATGGGGCTAGTGCTTGGAGGGACGAGCCCAGTTGTCCTCACTGGGCACTCAGACGCTTCTTGGGTTGACGACCTGGCTACTCAGCGGTCGTCACAGGGTTACACCTTCAGCCTTGGCTCTGGTTCAGTTTCGTGGCGTTCTACACGCTCGTCTTCAGTTCTCGGCTCCAGTTGTGAGGCTGAGATCTACGCCACCGCCATGGCTGCACAGGAGTTACGCTGGCTCACCTACCTGCTGACTGACTTGGGAGAGCAGCCTCGTTCTCCTCCAGTGCTGTACGTTGACAACAAGGCCGCCATTGCCTTGTGTGAGGAGCACAGACTGGAGCACAGAACGAAGCACATTGCTCTGCGTTACTTCCTGGCTCGAGAGTTGCAGCAGCGAGGCCAGCTTTGTCTTCGTTACGTGGCCACTCGGGCCAACACTGCTGATATATTCACCAAGGCACTTCCGTCTGGTGATCATCAGCGCTTTTGTACTCTGTTAGGCCTTGTGCCTACGCTTCCACACTTGCTGTAGTCTTTGCTTGTACTGTGATCTATATACATATATACCTGCATGCTGGCTCTTGCTAGGTAGCTCGACACTGTACTGTCATTGCTGCATATATATCTCTGCATGTGAACTGGCCTTGTGGCCATTTGCTTGTGCTCAGAATGTGTGGTGACGTTGTGATCCACCCTGAGCTTGTTTTGTTTCTCTTGACTGGTCTTGTGACCCGTTGCTCTCCCCCACTTTGCCTATGGGGGTGTGTCAAATGATATATATGTGTGATACATATAGGTAGGTGTCAGAAATAACTGAGCAGGAATGAATTGAACTAGCACAGAGTTTGGTACAAGTAGGAAACCCTAACTTTGTGTACCCCCTAAGGTGTAACCCACTACAGCCTACACAATATAAACATACAATGTTTGACACACCCCCATAGGCGCAGTGGGAGACAACCACAGGGTCACAAGACCAGTCAAAGCAAAGCAAAGCAAGCTCAGGGTGGATCTCAAGGATTCCACACAAATTCCGAGCACAAGCAAGCGGTCACAAGACCAGTTCACATGCAGGTTTATAACAAAACAAGAGATACAGTGATCACAACCTAGCAAAAGTAAACAAGTAGGCATATATATATAGTGATCACAGTACAAGCAAGGTCAAGAGGTAAGCAAGTGAGGCCCAGTAGGTACAAGGCCTAGCAGAGTGCAAAAGCGCTGATGGTCACAAGGCTGAAGCGCCTTGGTGAACACATCAGCAGTGTTGGCCTCCGTGGCCACGTAACGCAGACAAAGCTGACCACGCTGCTGCAGCTCTCGAGCAAGGAAGTACCGCAGAGCGATGTGCTTCGTTCTGTGCTCCAGTCTGTGCTCCTCACACAAGGCAATGGCAGCCTTGTTGTCGACGTACAGCACTGGAGGAGAACGAGGCCGCTCTCCGAGGTCGGTCAGCAGGTAGGTCAGCCAGCGTAGCTCCTGAGCAGCCATGGCTGTGGCGTAGATCTCAGCCTCACAACTGGAGCTGAGAACAGAAGAAGAGCGAGTAGAACGCCAAGAGACTGAGCCAGAGCCAAGGCTGAAGGTGTAACCCTGGGACGACCGCTGAGTAGCCTGGTCGTCTGCCCAAGAAGCGTCTGAGTGCCCTGTGAGAACAACCCGGTCTCGCCCTCCAAGCACAAGCCCCATGCCCGACGTACTGCACAAGTAGCGCAACACCCTCTTAGCAGCATCCATGTGCTCCTTCCGGTGACGGCCAGGAGCGACATAGCGTGCTAGGATGCTAAGAGGGTATGCAAGGTCAGGTCGAGTGCAGGTCATCAGGTACATGAGGCAGCCCACAAGCTCTGGATACGGGCCACTCGGCTCTACGGACTCATCCGAAGGCAGAGCTGAGAGCGAGTGACCGGTAGGCAGAGGAGTGGACTGAGGCGAGGAGTACGTGAAGCGGAAGCGCTGGAGAACCTGCTGCACCATGTGTGACTGAGTCAGGGTGATGGTGCGCCGTGCTCTATCCCGGGTGATCCGCAAGCCAAGATAGCTCGTCAGCTCACCCAGGTCTGTGCACGTGTGTCTCCTCTGCAGCTCCGACTTCACGTGGGCGAGTGCCGCGGTGTCAGCAGTGGCAAAGACCAAGTCGTCGATGTACACGAGGATGTAGAACGGCGGCAGCGAGGTGTCGGTGCGTAGAAACAGCGACGGGTCAGCAGTAGAGGGAGCGAACCCAAGAGCCGCAAGTGTCGTCCTCAGTGTGTCGTGCCACTCACGTGGCGCCTGGCGGAGACCGTAGACCGGCCGCTGAAGCCTCCACTGGGTGCCAGGAGGAACTGACCCAGTGAAGCCAGGGGGGCGGCGCAGCCAGATCTCCTCGTGCAGGCTGCCCTGCAAGAAAGCAGTGCTGAAGTCAAGAGAGTGAAGCTCGTAGTCGCGGTGAGCGGCTATGTGCAGCAGCACCCGAAGAGTAGTCATCTTCGGGGTGGGGGAGAAGGTCTGAAAGAAGTCTACTCCCTCTCGCTGACTGAAGCCTCGAGCCACGTAGCGCGCCTTGAAGACAGGCGGAGAACCCGGCGGCCGCTTCACCCTGAAAATCCACATGCCACTGACGATGTTCGCCCCAGGAGGGGGAACCTCGTCTACGTAGGTGCCTGTGGACTTCCAGGAAGCCATCTCTGCGTCCATGGCTGACTGCCACTGAGAGGAGTAGGGACCCGCCATCGCCTCAGCGTAAGAGCGTGGGGTCGGGATGTCTGGTGCATCCGGGTCTCCCTCAGGGGCAACTAGCAAGGACACGAGACGGGGCAAAGCAGCAGCAAGGCAGTGGAACTCCTCCTGTCTGTCCTCAAGGACGTCCGTGCCGAGAGCACACTCACCCCCGACGGACGGAGGACAGGTAGACGCAGACTCAGACTCAGCGACAAGGCTGGCAGCGTAGTCTAGGCGACAGCGAGCAGCAAAGTCAACCAACTCAGCGACCAGAGCAGACGCAGCAGAGGACTCAAAGGTCGGGTCAGTGACAACTGTAGCGAGGAGACGCGTAACAGTGGGACTGGCAGCACGACGGGAGTCAGACTCCGGGTCAGGAAGAGTAGGAAGAGAGGACGCAGGAGGAGACGGCAGCGGGACACGCTGCGGAGCAGTGGAGGGACGCAGAGTCATGTAGTGAGTGCCAGGGACAGGAGGAGGACGCGGACGAGGGACACGACGACCAGTGCGAGCAGTACGAACAGGCGACGCAGGACGAGACTCAGGCTCACGACGCTCTGTAAGACCTCCTGTGGGACCAGCGTAAGGAGAGGGAGCAGGGAGAGGCGAGGCAGGCGGTAACTGTGACTGCGGCTGGACAGGTAGAGGACCCTCGACGGAGGGAGGAGGACCAGGAGGAGGAGCCTGACCAAGAACCTGCTGAAGGAGCGGGACGAAGTACGGTCGCGGCCGCGCAGCGTCTCCAGAAGCAGCAGGGACACCAGCGGCAGCCCCAGCGCCCAAGTCCTCAGCACCAGCAGTAGCTCGAACACCCGAGTCCTCAGTACCAGCAGTAGCTCCAACGCCCTGGTCCGCAGCACCAGCAGCAGCGTCACCGGTCGGGTCCTCAGCACCAGCAGCAGCGCCACCAGTCGGGTCCGCAGCACCAGTAGCAGCTCCAACGCCCGGGTCCTCAGCACCAGTAGCAGCTCCAACGCCCGAGTCCTCAGCAGCAGCAGCAGCGCCACCGCTCGGGTCCTCAGCTCCAGCAGCAGCTCCAACGTCCGAGTCCTCTGTACCAGCAGCAGCGCCACCAGTCGGGTCCGCAGCACCAGGAGCAGCTCCAACGTCCGGGTCCTCAGCACCTGTAGCAGCTCCAACGCCCGGGTCCGCAGCGCCAGGAGGACCACTCCGAAGACTGCAGCGCCGTGTGTACCACTCTCGAATCACCTGAATGGGGGGGAGCTCCTGGGAAGGAGGGGAAGTACCGGGACGAGCTCCAGCAGCACCTCTCCGGAGGCGGCAGTACTCGAGGTACCTCTCCTGCAGCTGCTGGGAGGAGAGGGCTCCTCCAGGCGTAGCACGCTCAGGCTCAGCACCCCCAGACGTAGCACCCCCAGACTCAGCACCTCCAGGCTCCGCACCCCCAGGCTCCGCACCCCCAGGCTCAGCACCCCCAGGCTCCGTACCCCCAGGCTCAGTACCCCCAGGCTCCGCACCTCCAGGCCCAGCACCCCCAGACTCAGCACTCCCAGGCTCAGCACCCCCAGACGCAGGACGCGAGTCAACAGCTACCTCGACAGGCTCACCCGGGTCTACCTGGGACACACCTGAGGGAGCGGCACCCTGAGGGGGGAGGGGGTCGGGTACCTCAGCACCTGGAGCGAGGAAGAGCGGCGGAGGGGGGAGGGGGGCAGTGCGGTAGGGGAAGAGGCGGTAGAAGGGGACGGACTCGTCAAAAGTGACGTCCTGAGAGGCCAGAACCCGGCGCGAGGTGACGTGGTAAAACTGCCATCCAGGCGCGTTGGGAACAAAGCCAAGGAAGACACAGGGAAGAGCGCGACGGGAGAGCTTGTCCACAGACGTGTCGCGGACAAAAGCTCGGGATCCCCACACCCGGAAACGCGACGCATCGCCAACCTCTCCCGTCCACCGCAGAGTCGGGGAAGTCTCCGGCAAGGAGACACGGGGCCAGAGGTTGAGCTGATGCGCAGCGTACCGGACCGCAAACGGCCACAGAAAGTGGGGAGCAGCCGCATGGGTCAGGGAGGTACGAGCGACCTCCATGACTAAGCCAATGCGGCGCTCAGCAACCCCATTCTGCTGTGGAGAGGCCGGAAGCGTGTACGACTGCTCAATGCCGTGCTCAGCACAGTAGGCTGCCAAGAGGTCGGAGGCAAACTCACCACCTCTGTCAGAGTGCAAGCGCAGGACAGGAAAGTCCGAGTGAAAGCGCTCGCCTAGCTGGAGACGGGCTCGGCTGATCCAGGGGATCAAAACACCAGGGACGTCACCCTTGGCGCGCAAGGGGAAGACCGTGGTGTAGCGCGAGTAGTCGTCAACAACTATCAGGAAGTACCTCTCCTGACCCTGACCACGGACGCGGGCTGGGCCCCACACGTCCATGTGGAGCGTCTGCAGGGGAGCGGTCGTCGGGGGAAAGGAGGAGGAGTGAGGAGCGGCGCGCTGCCGCCCCTCGACACAGGGAATGCAGTCAGGAGCAGGGGAGTCAGGAAGGGGAGGGAGCACCCTGGGAAGACCAGCAACAAGGTCCCGTTTGTGCATGGCCCGCAGGCGCTGCACAGACGGGTGACCAAGGCGGTGGTGCCAGAGGACGGTGTCGTTCGCCAGAGAGCGACACGAGCAGGGGGCGGACAGCTGACCTGACGCTGACGCAGACGCAGCTACCTGAGGGGACTCAGTGGTCAGTGTGTACAGGTCAGACCCCGGCTCTCGAGTGAAAGTAGCTAGGTGGCGGCCCGTCCGAGCACACGTGCAGTGAGTCACACGCTCGTAGGCAGGGGTGAACTGGTGAACACCCCCGTCCTGGAGCGCACTACCTGCCACCAAGTTCGTGGAGAACGAGGGGAGGTAGAGACCTGAGAGCGTGCCGGACGGAACCGCTGGACACGGAAGGGTGGTGGAGGAGGTCGCAAGGACCGGACCCCCAGAGGGGTCAGCAAGAGAGACAGCAACCGGCCGAGCTAGAGGCTCAAGGACAGTGCGGTCACGAAAGAAAGAGCGAGAAGCACCTGAGTCCAGTGTGAAGGTGTGCAGTGCTGCAGTCGACTCAGTACCAGGGGGCACAGACGCACAAGCACCTAGAGCAGCAGCTGCAGTAGTACCTGTGGAAGCAGACACACTAGCACCTAGAGCAGCAGCGGGGCTGGCCTGAATGCCCGGATCGGGCGGAACACGCAAGTACTGAGCACCCTCTCCACTAATAGACATCGCATACATGGCAGTGAGAATAGCATCAAAGTCTAGTGCCCAAATATCAACACCCTTCCTGAGCAGCTCAGCCCAGCGCGGCAGCTCACCCCCACCAGGAAACTGGGTGCGCCACGCATCGTTGAGGCGGGCGAAGCAGCGCTCCGTCTGGTGCGGCCCCCCACACGTCTGGCCAGTGCGGTCACCTGTACGAATAACGTACTGGCAGGTGACGCTGCGCCGCGCATACCACTCACGGGCGGCCTGAAGGGTCGGGGCAGGCTGCTGACTCTGACCGCCCCCCGGGCCTCCACGACCACCACCCCCTCCGCCTCCGCCCCGGCCACCTCCACCCCTGCCGCTGCCACGACCACCTCCGCCTCCGCTGCCACCTCCGCCCCTGTCACCACTCCCAACGCCGCTGTCACCTCCACCACTGCCGCCACTAGCCTCTCCAGTCGCACCTCCACCGCCACCACCTCCACCCCCGCCTCCTCCGCCACCACCCCCACTCCTGCCACTCCTGCCCCTGCGTCGTCCGCCTGAAGCAGACGCAGCCCCGACCTTCTCAGCACCAAGGAGGTCGACAGCAGCAGCAGAGGCGACAGAGGGGAGGAGGGGGGAAGGGGAGCACCCCTCGAAGAAGGGGCCGCGGGGGTCGCCACGAGAGGTGCCTACAGCGACGATACTAGCCTCGGCTGCAAGCAGTTCCTTCTCGAGGAGGTCTACGGTGAGCTCAGTGGGGGAGCGAGAGAGGAACTGGTCCCTGACAGGGCGCAGAGAGTCAGGGAGGCGGGTGACAACGTGGTAGAGAGTGATCCAGAGCGGGGGGGGGTTGCTAGCGAGGAACTCGTCAGGCATGGCAGCGCGAAAGCGAGCCTCACTAGTCTTAAGGTGGGTGATGAGGTCTGCGACAGTGTGAAAGGAGGCTAGGTCGGGGAACAGGTAGGGGAGAGTGAGGCGGCCTAGCGTGGCAGAAGCGGGTGAGGAGTAGCGGGCCACTACAGCTGTGTAGAGGTCCTTAGCAGTCTTGCACTGGCCGAAGTGCTCGCGCTCATCTAGCGGCAGGGAGTTGCGAATAGCAAAGCGAGCGTGCGCGTCACGGGTCTGCCACTGTGAGCGCTCAGCTGGGGGGGCAGTAGCGAGTGGGGCGGTCGCATGGCCGAGAGCGTGGTCGTACAGTGTAATATCTTCCTTGGCAGTGAGCTGTAGGAAAAGGTGCAGGTCATCTAGCCAGGTTTCGAATTTGACCGGACGGCCCTCGGCGTCGAAAGCTAGAACAGGAGGACTAGCCATAGCGACAGCGGCAGTAGTAGAAGCAGTAAAGTCACTGAAAAGGCGTGCGCAGGGTCAGCGGGGCCGGTGGGGCCTACGGACTGTAGTGGCGCACAAGCAGCAGTAGCAGGAAGTGTAGTAGTAGGATCTGCAGTGGTGCACAGGCGCAGCAGGCGGCAGCGAGAGCCGGCGCAGCAGGGGCGGGCTCAGCAGCGGTGATACGCGGGCGGCGGCGGGCGCAGCAGCGGCGGTGCGCGGGCGGCGGCGGGCTCAGCAGCGGCGGTGCGCGGGCGGCTGCGGGCTCAGCAGCGGCGGGCCGGGAGCAGGCAGCGCGCGGGCCGTGCGGGCCGTATATGAGCTGTGCGGGCAGCGTGCGGGCCGGCGGCGGTCAGCGCACGAGCCGCGCAGGCTCAGCGCGGGCTGCGCGGGCTGCTCGCGGGCTGCGTAAGCGGGTCGCGGGCGGCTCGCGGGGGTTCGCGGGCAGGTCGCGGGCTGCTCGCGGGCAGTTCGCGGGCTGTGCGCGGGCTGCGCGGGCTGGTCGCGGGCTGCGCAGGCGGTTCGCGGGCTGTGAGCGCGGCGCGCTGTGCGGTTCGCGGGCGGCGTGACGGGGCCGATCGGGGCGCTAAGGGGCGACGCGACGGGGGCCGTGAGAGGCCGCTAGGAAAAAAAAGTTCGACGGGGCCGCAGGGCCGCTAGATCGTGCTAGATCGACGGGGCCAGCGGGGCCGGAAACAAGCGAAGGTAAGCAGGTAGGTAAGTCGGTGGGCCCTAAGAACAGTCCTAGCGAAGGACCTGCTCTGAAACCATGTCAGAAATAACTGAGCAGGAATGAATTGAACTAGCACAGAGTTTGGTACAAGTAGGAAACCCTAACTTTGTGTACCCCCTAAGGTGTAACCCACTACAGCCTACACAATATAAACATACAATGTTTGACAGTAGGCTGTAGTGGGGTAGATGTTATAGGGGATAACCCCTTAGGGTTTTCCTACTTGTAAAATTTCTCTCGATAGTCAACTTCACCTTGCCTAGCTATCTCAACATGGGCAGCTGCACCTTGCTTCCCCTTCAGGTCAATCAGCATCTTTAGGAGCTCTAGTTGGCCTTCCAAGGCCCAACACAGGTACTGGAACGCTTGCTTGTCCTTGCGGTCCCATGCTTCCTGTGCCTTGATAAGCTCCTCCGCACTAAGCCGTTGCCTTCCGGTTCGCGGTGCTGCTGATCCACCTCCACTTCCCTCAGTTGTGGATGAGCTAGAGGCTCCCCCAGCCCCTTCTCCCACTTGGCTAGAGACTCCAGTAGATGCCTTCCCTTCATCAGCTTCAGGTCTTCGCTCCGATCCCTCCAAAACGCCCTCTAGGTCCTTAATACCTAGCCAAAGCGTAAACTGGAACCGCCATAGCGAAAAATCCGAGCCGGTGAACCTAGGAGGGCCATCTAATTTCTGGGCCATGACCAACCCTAGATCTGGAGGTTCTTAAGCCAATTCGAAATACGATAATAGGAGGGAATATCGCTGGCCTAACTCGCTCTGATACCACTGATGGAAAGCGTGCGAATCTGGAGAGCGTAACAAGAGATTAAGTCCGCCGACTTCGGCGAAACATTGCGTGCAGCTCACGTAACCTAGAACAATGAGCAAGTACGCGTTAGAAAGGTCTTAATCTCTACTTTCCAGAATGGTAAAGCACGCCTTCAACCAAGATCTAGGCCGATCGCTATCGTGAATTATGTACGACGGGGTATCCTGGCGGAATTACTTGGCAGCCATGGATTAGATCTAGGAATGGCATAAGCAAGAGTTCAGATCTGAAAAGTGACGAGTTGGTGAAACCCTACCAACCCAACCCTCGCCCTACAACAATCCCCAACACCTTAAAGTGCCAAACTAGCAACACCAAAGGTGTTGTAGTTGGTAACAAAGGTTTGTTGGTGCTTGTTAGGTGCGAGTTCAAATCCAGCCCGCAACAAGTCAAACCACCACATTTTGCCCAAAGCCTTAGCCCACAACCAGCTAGAGCAAAATACCACAACCACCTACACAATCAACACGATCTGTATAATAATACGTCTCAATGTGGTGCAGATGTGGATATTGGTGTGGAGCTAGGCTTTCATGATTCCGGTCGTTCGATTGTTGCAACTGACAGCGAATATTTGCAAATGGAACGCTTGCTAAACGCCGAGCAACGTGCAATTGCCGACCACATTTTTTTATGCGTGCGTCGAGGTTTCGAAAATGATCGATTGATGTGGATATTTCATGCGCAGATTCACACGGACTTCAGTACCATTAAGGTGTTAAAGATCGCACCTTCAGGTGTTGCTGCTTTTCAGATCAAGGGTTATACGATACATAATGCCCTAATGATTCCCGTCGTTCAAAATCGACGAATCAAGAAGTTGACATCGGATAAGATAAATACCTTGCGAGCACGACTCGGTGACGTAAAAGTTGTCATTGTTGATGAAATATCAATGGTCGGCAAAAATACGTTTGAATGTATCGATTTTAGACTTCGCGGGCTAACGAACAACGCGAACTTGGCTTTTGGAGGTTTGCATATGATTTTTGTTGGTGATTTTTTTCATAAACGAATCACAGTTATGAGAACGCGTACGACTCGTGGAGCTCACGACGATAATGCGTTAGCGCGATGAGGCTAGGTTTGCCGAGTTACTGAATCGATTACGTGAAGGCAAACAAACCCGCTCGGACCTTCAACTGTTATACGTGCGTCAGATAGATACTCAGTCACCAGGAATGGAGCTCCAACATCTGTGTTGCACGAATAAAGCCATTGATTTATTTAATCACGAAGTCTACTCCTCCTCTTTGGAAGAAAAACATGCAATCCCAGCATTGGATTGTGCGTTGTTTGGGAAGGATCAATCTAGAAAAAACAAACCGATCACACCTCATGGTTTTTCACGACGGCTTCACATGGATTGTTACCTCTTTTGGAGCTCTTTACTACTTCGCGGGTCCATATGTCATGTAATGTGGATACATCCGATGGCCTTGCTAACGGCACTCCTGGCATTGTTGTTCATTTTACACAAAATGACCAACGTGTGGTGGAGATCATATGGGTCCAATTCGATGACGATGAAGTCATTCGTAAAAAATCCGAATCATTGATATCAAAACTTAGTGAAGTCAAACAAACCTGGACACCTATACAACGTATTGAGAAATCATTTCCCGTCAACTCTCGATACGATATGATATCTTGAATGCAGTTTCCTTTACGGCCAAGTAATGCGATTAGTTTCAATCGAAGTCAAGGCGCTACTTTTGATGCTGGAGTTGTGCATTTCTATCGAAGTCAAGGCGCCTACGTTGCTCTAAGTCGCTTTCGCAGTCCCAATTGCTTATTCTTAACGAATTTTTCGGAAGCATAAGAACCGATCCCCGTGTTGTAAAAGAAATGTGTCGCTTACGTGAACGACCTCTTGTTCTAAAACCAACATCAGTTGAAGTGGTCTCAAAACAATCTTCATGTGTGAAATTTGTCTTTCAAAACGTACGAAGTTATCGGGGCCACTACAAGGACGTGAATATTTATAGTCTGCAAGATTTTGATTTCGTGGTTCTTTTTAAGACAGATTTGAGCTCAAACGATGTATTACCGAGCGAAACGGATGAGTTCTTTGAGGTTTTTTGTGCGGATTGCAAATCTGGCGGAATTGTACTATATCATCGAATTCCGATCAGATTGATGCAGTATCAAGAAAAGTCTAAAGTTGAACTTTTGACTTTCGTTATCGATATCAGAGACAAAAGTTTGATCATTACTTGCTGTTATCTCAACCCGACCAATCAGCACAATTAAAACATCATGTTTGATATGATTTTATCAATTATTATTAAACATCCTCGTGATAGCATGATGTTCATTGGTGATTTCAACCTCGATTTCAATGCGAATCCGCAACGCCGGTATGATAATTTCTTCAGGCATCATGGTTTCACTCAGTTTGTTATCGAGCCAACTACAGTAAATAATACACTTATTGATCACGTATGGGCAAATTGTTTCAAAACACAAATCAAAGTCCATGTCGGCGAGACTTACTTTTCTGACCATTTCCCAGTTTATGTCGTTATTGATTGATATACCTCCGAAGTTGCAATACATCTCCAAAGTTCATTATCATACAAATATCAACATCTGTAATATTATTGTGCTTTCATTCCAAATTCCATGTGGTTTTGAAAGCAGGCAGGGCCATCGCCACCTCCGCACGACCGTACGCAGATAAGTTTTGCCTTGTTATATTGTTATGCACATTATTGTAACGACTATAAGTCAAATACACTTTATTGATACAACATTCACAGGTTTCTGGAGGATTGGGTGGTAGGAGGAGACAAGCCATCCGATTTCCATCTTAAAGTGATGGCGATTGGAGTCAAGAACACTTACATCAAGAATGGAAAGACTTCGCCAGGAAAGATTCTTCTCTTTGATGCAGCACGTTCTGTCGCCGAGATGGTCATGTGGCCAGAGTCCACAGGATCTTAGTCGATGCGACGTGAGTGCATTGAACGAGTTCTTGATGGGAATCTCCATTGGAGATGTCTATCAAGTTTGACGTGTCAATGCTTCGCGCAAACAACCTGGCTGGTAAGTTATGTCTGGACTTAAGCATATGCATGAATACATATAATATGTATATTAATATATGCTATTTGTACAAGACTCTTATTGGAGGCCTTGACGTGCAGCTGACCTGGATTCATCGTTGTTCATTCCTGGTGGAAGATGATGAGGGCCTGCCGCTGACTTTGAGAGACGTGCCCACTGCACCGCCCATGAACTTCTTTGAGATGAACGACGATTCCAGGGTAAGACTTACACTGCGGCTAAGTATGGTATGTGAAAAGATGACTAATCTTGGTAAGTTTGGTGTTAATCATGCCTTTACAAGAGTGCTACATTTGCCGTATGTTCTCAATCCTAACGCTTAATACCTTGTACATATGGTTCGTTTCATCGATTCTAGTTGATGTTCTTACGTAAGAGATGATTATTTGGCATACCACCAGTTATGTTTTTGTGTAACTTACTTGTATCTTTTCATGATATTCGTAATCTTCTTAATGACATTTTTCTCTTCTATATTACCAGATCCCATGCGTTTCTGTCAGACTCAAAGCCCCATCATACGAGGAGCCGAGTGGATTGCCCAAGCTTACAGCGAGCATCCACGATTCCTCCCTTGAGAGTGTCCTGGTAGCGTTGGGGGACGCTGCCACACGGATCTACGAGTCTACTACTTTGAAACCATGTTAAGATAGCAAGCAGGAATGACTGCATTGAATAAGTTGTGGGTACAAATACTAACCCTAATTTGGTTGTACCCCATATGGGCTACCCCACTATAGCCTACACACAACTACCGGTAGCACAGAGATAGTTTGACATCCCTAACACCAAGCTCTGGGTGTTCGAACAACGCTGTTCGAACGTGCAACATGAATCGCTACGTGCCCGATGTGACAGCATTGTTCGTATTGGAAACAATTAATTCTAAGCGCCTCTGTCGTGTCGAAACACCGAGTCAGAAGCGAAGCAAAACATATCGAGGCACTAGCGAGTCAACCCTCGGAGGTTGAGAGGTTGTTGGAGGTTACGCGAAAGTCAAAGGTCAGCGACCTTTGACCTGACAAGTACAGCGCGACAGCAAGGACACACAACTGACTCGCTACAGAGCAGTTGCCCGAGTCGTCACTGTATCGAACCGCAACAGCAACAGTAAAGTAGTTATAACTGTATCTCTTCATATTCCTTGTACTCTTATATAATCTTGTATCTCTTTGCTTTAATCAATCTACTTTGCCCTCACATACTAGCGCAAGGTGGTTCACAAACTCTTCATTAAACGCTTCCGCTATTACATTGTTCCTACCCAGAGTTCACCCCTGCAAAGATCCTAAGGGCTTTTCTTAGCCCAACATGGTATGAGAGCTGTCAGGGGGAATTCAGTTACTATCAAGATACCAAAAACATCAGAAGGCATGGCTACTCAGAAAGAAAGGAGTTCCTCTGCTGGTTCTCCTGGCACTACTACTAGTCCACCTCCTGCCTCTGGCCTACAGACAGAGGAAGGAACGGCAACAAGAACACGAGCAACATCTTCCGAGACTCCCGCGAATCAACCTGCAGGCTTCGACCAGAGCATGATGGAGAAGTTCTTCTCCTTCATGTCCTTCTACGAGCAACACCAGCAGTCGGGACCTGCACAGTCACACAACAGCAACAACGACGAAGCGGTTCCCATGAGTCTTCATGGCTCATCGTACGCACGCGGAAATCAACAGCAGCAGCCTACTTTTGCTCCGTACGAGAGCGGGTCTATCAGCTTCATGCCGAACCCGCAATCTTCACCTGGACAAGAGAAACCACCAGACGCACTACAAGTTCAGTCGCAGAACGCGCACGTTCTGAAACTGCAGACGTCAAGACCTTTCGACGGAAAAGACTTCTTCACCTGGTCGTTCGAGTTCGAATTGATGATGATGTATCAAGCAACAGACAGTGTAAATCAGAGTCGGTTAATGGCGCAGTTGACAACAGTTGAAATGAAACCAGGAGAGAAAGGAATGGCGTATATCAGCCGATGTCGCGAACTGCGCGACAAGCTTCTTCGATGTAAAGGATCGATATCTGAAGACGCCTTCGTGACAGTCATCATCGGCGGCCTCGGTCCTCAATGGCGCGCCACGAAAGCCATCCTCCGAGCCCACGGAAGAATCTCTGAAGCAGCGCTCTGCGCCGAAATCCACGCCGAGCAGCTCTGGACCTGCAAGAAGAAAGGCACAAGAGGAAGACATCAACATCCGAGTTCGCGTTTCACACTCAGCGACGCTACAACAACAACAACAACCGACAACAACCAAAACACGTACCTCCGTTCTTGCCATATCTGCAACACGTCAGGGCACCCGCGCATACACTGCCCAAATCAAGAACAGTCAACACCGCCACAGCGACAGCTTCGACCTTCAAGCAACCAAGTCGCTTCAACGCAAGCAAATCCCACCACTCAGGTTCAATCCTCAACAACATCAACGGGACAACCTGCACAAGGAGCAAGAAATGTCGTCAGTTGCATGGCAAGACTGAGCGACTCCTGCATCACTGAGTCACCACCGTACTACTCACCGGAAGAGCAACTCGACGACACTACACCTCGTCGCGAGTCGCTCCAGTCGAATCCTATCAAAGTAGTAGGAGAAAGTTAGAATGAAGAGAGGAGAGGGGTTTCACTAGCAGCAGTTGGGGTACATATAGCAAACCCTAACTGGGTTGTACTCGCTATAGAGCACCCCACTACAGGCTAGACAATAATAACATTCTGACACACCCCCATAGCCAAAGTGGGGTGTAATCAGTACAATGAGCAGGCATAGCAGTAGTTCACAATTATAAGCAAAGCTAGAGGTGATCATAGAGGGCAAGTGAGGAGGAGGAGAAACTGTGAGGGCGAGAAGATGAAAGGCGCCGACTGAAGCTGCAGACACACGGGCAACAGGAGCGGCGCGCACAGTGGCTACCGAGCGCACGAGGGCACCGGACTACGGGAGTATCTGGCTCCGCGGCTACGACGAGCACACACAGGAGCAACGGACCCACAGGCGACTGGCGAAGCAGGCTCGCTGGGCTACCGAAACGCGCGAGGGCATCCGGACTACTGGCGCTGCTGGCGTCACGACGGCTACCTCCACGCAACCTCCCCCGACCGTCCCACGCCCCTCTCACACACCCCCTGCTGACACCCTAGCTCCACTTCCACGACACCCCCCTTAAACCCTAAACCTCGGCTCCCACACATCCACCCCCCTCAGCGGCAGCTGCAGCAGTGGGAGACGGAGGAGGAGGAGGAGCAGGGGACGGCGCACACACACGGCACCCCCATAGCTGCCACCCCCACACTCCTCACCCCCAAACCCTAAAAACGGGCGGAACGGGGGAAGGAGCGCGGGGGACGGCGAGGGGGACGGCGCTCGGCCCCCAGGACGCCACCACGGGGCAGCGAGGGGCCGCGCGCGGCTCCCCAGGGCGGCGCGACGGGAAATCGGGGCCGCGGGGGGTCGCGCGCGGCTCCCCAGGGCGGCACGACGGGAAATCGGGGCCGCGGGGGGTCGCGCGCGGCTCCCCAGGGCGGCACGACGGGAAAACGGGGCCGCGGGGGGTCGCGTGCGGCTCCCCAGGGCGGCACGACGGGAAATCGGGGCCGCGGGGGGTCGCGCGCGGCTCCCCAGGGCGGCGCGACGGGAAATCGGGGGGGGGGGGGGGGGCCGCGGGCGTCCCCCACGGTAGGAAACCGCCGTGCGCCTCGGTGCGCACGGCGGGGAGAAAACCGCCGCACGCCCCGAGCGCGCGGCGGGATGAAAAATCCGTCGCACGCCACGGGGCGTGCGACACAAAGAGTAGTAGGAGCAGCGGAAGCAGGTGGTGGGGCCCACCCACAGGATCGACCCATCTGGATCGTCCTGCTCTGATAGCACATCAAAGTAGTAGGAGAAAGTTAGAATGAAGAGAGGAGAGGGGTTTCACTAGCAGCAGTTGGGGTACATATAGCAAACCCTAACTGGGTTGTACTCGCTATAGAGCACCCCACTACAGGCTAGACAATAATAACATTCTGACAAATCCGACATACTCAGCCACCGCCCAAAGCGAGCCATCCGGGAAGGACACCTGGTTCTTGGACAGTTGCTGCGGACAGCACATGTGTTCTTCAGGACGCTTCGTGCAGCGAGAGTACCAACTCCAACGCGAAGTAGTCATCACCGTCGCCAACAACCAGAACCTGCGCACACGACGACAAGGCGTAGTACAGCTTCAATCACGGGAGACAAACGTGATACTACAGATGTCGAAGGTTTTAATCGCAGAAGGTCTCGGGTACAACTTACTGAGCGTCAGACAGCTGATGGCGAAGGGTATACATCTTGAAGCAAACAGCACCACCCAAGAGTTCAAACTGTACCACAGGAGAGGCGGACTCTACATCGGGAAGGCAGTACTCAAGAACAACGTCTTCGTCCTCAACTTCGTCCCCAACCTCGGCACCGCCGACAGTGACGCCATCGTGAACTTCACAACTTGGACACACCCGCCAGATCTCGACCCCGACTTCAGTCCTGGAGGCTTCTGGTACTCGGAAACGATCCCTGAAGCAGAAAGAACAAGAGCGTTAGCGACAATACAACATCGGCAGCAGCAGAAACAACATCAGCAGCAGCAGAGACAACACCGGCAGCAGCAGAGACAACATCGGCAGCAGCAGAAACAACATCGGCAGCAGCAGAGACAACAACAGCAGCAGCAGAGACAACAACTGTAGCAGCAGGAACGTCAACCCCAATCGCTGGTTCTTCAACGGAACCACGCTTCATCAACGACACGCCACCGACACATGCATATCAGCTCAACCTGGCACCACGAGAAGTTCACCGTAGCGCCAACTTCACCGCCGGCTTCTACTCCAACTCCGACATGTATCGGCGCTCATCCGGACACCGCGCCAACGAAGAAACCTGGCACGCAAGGATGGGACACCCAAGCAACACAGTGTTAAACAACACGATAAGAACAGGCGTGCTCGACAAAGCTTCTCTCCTACTTCACGATGGCAGAGAACTTCAGCGAGCCCGTGGAACGTGCTTCACCTGCCCTGAAGCTGACTTACCGCATCAGCCGTTCGTCTCGCATCACAATCCAAGCGCACCTGCATACGCACCACTCGAGAAAGTGTACAGCGACATCCTGTACAACCGCGAAGCTGGACAAAACGCGTACAACTACACCATCACGTTCATCGATGCCGCGACACGATATGTTTGGCACCTCAATCTTCCAAGCAAAGACATGGCCTTCGAAGCGTTTGTCGCCTGGCTCCCAGTAGCGGAATAGAGAATCAGGCATAAAGCTCAAAAGTTTCCAGTCAGACGGGGGAGGAGAATACACCTCACAAAGGTTCAAGCAGTACTTGGCAGAGAGGGGAATCAAGCGGCTCATCTCCCTTCCCTACGCCCATCAACAGCAAGGTGTAGCAGAAAGGATGAACAGGACCCTCCAGAACACCATGCGCAAGCTGCTACGTGGCATGCACCTGCCCAACCACCAGTGGCCCGAAGCAATGGACCACGCCGTCATGCTGCACAACTTGCTCTCGTCATCATCGCTCCCGAACAACGCATCACCGCATCTACTGTGGACAGGAAAATTGGGCAGCACAAAAATGTTGAGAGTTTTTGGCTGCATGGTACAGTACCGACCCCCATCTGCACGAGCCGGCCGATTCTCCCAACGCGCAAAGTGAGGACTACACCTGGGCATCAAAAAGCATTAAGTGAGGACTACAAAGTGAGGACTACAATGCGTGGAAAATTTTCGACCTCGAGACAAAGGAAACAGTGGCAGCACGTGATGTCATCTTCTACGAAGGACTCACCATGCGATACTACCTCGCCAAATTGCAAGAAGGCAACCCCGACCGCAGCGATGGTTTTCGTGGAGACAGAGCCTTCGCTTTGGCAGCCGACGAAGCTGACTGGGACGAGCAGAATGTGGAAGGAGCCTCGGAAGAAGCCGGACCACTCCCATACTGCTGGGTGGACGTACCGATGGACGACGACAACCCTCGCGAAAGCATCAACGCCGAAGTCTTCTACAAGTTCGCCGACGACGGTTACGTTACACCTGAACAAGTCAACACCAAAGAAGCAGAACGCGTAGGACCTAATTTCACACCTGATCCAGAAGCTGGAGACGAAGCAGTTTATCCCGAGGACACCACACTCCCCCGCTACACACAGAGTGGACTCCAGATACTTGGGCTCGTCACCGCAGTCCACGGCGCAGCCATTCCTAAGGAGCCTGCGACAGTTCAACAGGCTCTGGGGGGGGAGCATAGGGAAAAATGGCGCGAAGCCATGGACAGGGAGCTGAAGGCACTGGAAGAGCGCAACACGTGGAAAGTTGTTCCCATCGGCGTAGCACGGAACAAGACGATTCTCACCGGAAAGTGGGTCTTCCGCGTGAAGACGAGAGCTGACGGCACCATTGACAAATTCAAGGCGCGCTGGGTCGTACGCGGTTTCGACCAAGAGCACGGACGAGACTTCACCGAAACATTCGCTCCGGTCAGCCGACACACCTCGTTACGTATTTTTCTCGCGATCGCCGCCATGAAGAAGAAGAAGCTGCGGCAAATTGACGTCGCCAACGCATTCCTCTACGCACCTGTCGACGCAGAGATCTTCGTCGAGTTATCACCCGGCTCTAGCATGAACTTCAAGCACGTCTGCCAGCTACTCAAGTTGCTCTACGGCATTAAGCAAGCTCCACGGCTATGGCAACAATACCTACACGCTCGCCTCATTCGCATCGGCTTCAAGCAACTACCGCACGATCAGGGCATGTACCGGCTCACGAAGGGCACCGACTACAACCTGCTAATCATCTATGTAAATGATCTGCTCTACATCGGCTCAACCGACGGTGTCACAACCTGGTTCGAAGGGGAGCTGCAGCAAGACCTCACGCTCACGGTCTCATCTACCGTCACACAGTACCTCGGCCTCAACATCCGGGAAGAGGAAGACGCGATCTACCTCAGCGCCGCGAAATACGCCGACACCATCGCCAAATGCTTAGCTCTCACGCCGACCGCCATCTCCATGCCGTACCGCTACGCGACAGGAAATAACAAGGGAGGCTCTGCTCTACTCAAGCCCGCCGGCATACGCGACTACCAGAGGAAGCTGGGATGCCTCCTTTTCGCAGCTGTTACCTGCCGCCTGGACCTATCATACTCTGCAAGCCAGCTCGCCACCTACCTCAAGAAGCCTGAAGCGGAACATCTGGCGGAGCTCGACCGCGCTCTTCACTACCTCGTCAGCACCCCGACGATCGGCCTGACCTACCATAAGAACGGAACTACAACTCCTAAGCTAATCGGCTACGTCGACGCCGATCACGCCGGCGACTCCGACAACAGGCGCTCGCGCACCGGCTACATCTACCGCTTCGAGCCTATCGGTCCTATCTCCTGGCAGTCGACCAAACAGGAATTATTCGCCCTCTCTTCAGCAGAAGTTCGAGTACTGCATGCTGCTGACTGGACAAAGCCACGTCACCAGCAGCGACACTCCAGAAGCGAAGGGGAGTGTTGGAAACAATTAATTCTAAGCGCCTCTGTCGTGTCGAACACCGAGTCAGAAGCGAAGCAAAACATAACGAGGCACTAGCGAGTCAACCCTCGGAGGTTGAGAGGTTGCTGGAGGTTACGCGAAAGTCAAAGGTCAGCGACCTTTGACCTGACAAGTACAGCGCGACAGCAAGGACACACAACTTGTCAAACTTATATGACATTGTATATTTAGGCTCTAGTGGGGTCGACACTATAGGGTACAACACTTCTAGTCATTCTTATTCCTCTCACATCTCACATGGTATAGAGCGGGTTCCCTAGTGGGACCGTTTCTTCCTAGGGCCCACCATATATATATATTTTTTTAGCCTGCCCGAAGCGCGCTTCGCGCCCTGCCCTGAAAGTCGCTGCCACTTAGTGGCCTTCCCCTCCAGCGGCCCTTCGCGGCCCCCTCAAGGCCCTTCGCGGCCCCCTTCGCGGCCCCTTCGCGGCCCTTCGCGGCCCTCTCACGGCCCTTCGCGGCCCCTTCGCTGCTCTTCGCGGCCCCTTCGCGGCCCCTTCGCAGCCCTCTCACTGCCCTTCGCGGCCCCTTCGCGGCCCTTCGCGGCCCCTTCGCAGCCCTCTCACGGCCCTTCGCGGCCCCCTTCGCAGCCCCTTCAAGGCCCTTCGCCCCCCCCCCCCTCTCAGCCCTTTGCGGCCCCTTTGCGGCCTCTCCGCGGCGCTCTCGCGGCCCACCGTAGCCGCCCTGCCGTCCCTTCGTCACCGCCCCAGTAGCAGCTGCCGTTGCTGCTGTTCGCCGCTGCCGTTGCCGTGACAGCCGTCGCCACCACCGCTGCCGTGACAGCTGCCGTCGTCGCTGCCGTCACAGCCGCCGTTCTTCGCAGCTGCCGCCGCTGTCCCGGACCTGCCCTGCAGCCGAGCCGCGGCCCTGCCCTGCCGCCCTGTCGCGGCCCTGCCCTGCCGCCCTGTCGCGGCCCTGATCCTGTCGGCACACCTCGGTCCTGCCCCGCCACTTGCGGCCTTCTACCCACCCGCTCCTGATAAGCGCACAACCGAGCCGCGCTCCTACTGCTACTGCTCCTGCTAGCCTGCTGCTGCTGCTGTCATGGCTACTCCCGCTGTTCTTACCTTCGATGCTGAGGGTCGTGCGATAGACTTTGAGGTCTGGCTTGATGATCTGCAGCTTTTCCTGCAGTGTGATAGCAAAGACGGTCTCTCACTGTTCGATCTCACGTCTGGTGCCTCTACTGCCCCTGCTGCCGATGCTGACAGTACTGTTCGCTCACAGTGGACCACACGCGATGCACGTGCCCGTCTTGCTATGCGTAGTCACCTGCCGTCCGCTGAGTGCGCGCACTTTAGTCAGTACAAGAGTGCTAAGACCTTGTACGATGCTGTCGTTGCACGCTACTCCTCCCCTGCCTCTGCTGCCCTTAGTCGCCTCATGCTGCCCTACCTTTTCCCTGACCTCGCTGCCTTTGCTACAGTTGCTGACCTCATTACGCACCTCCGCACTAGTCACACCCGCTACCGTGCTGCACTTCCTGCTGAGTTCCGCGCCCAGAACCCCCCCCCCATGTACATCACCCTCTACTACCTAGTCACCCGGCTCCCTGACTCCCTTCGCTCGGTCAGGGATCACTTCCTCTCTCTCTGCCCCACCAAACTCACCGTTGACCTCCTCGAGGAGCACCTCCTTGTAGCTGAAAATAGCATAGTCGCTGTAGGAGCCTCTCGTGGTGACCCTCGTACCCCTTTCTTTGAGGGGTGCTCCCCCGTTCCCCTTTTGCCCTCTGTTGCCTCTGCTGCTGCTGTCGACCTCCTTGGCACTGAGTCGGTCGGCGCTGCGTCTGCCCCTGGCTGGTGGGAGGCGCCGCACCGGCAAGGGCAAGGGGGGCAAGGGTGCTGGAGGAGCTGGCGGGGGTGGTGGTGGTGGCGGTGGAGGCGGCGGGGGGGGTGGGGGTGGAGGTGGGAGTGGTGGCGGAGGTGGGGGCTCTGGTGGCAGCGGTGGAGGCGGAGGCAGCGGCGGCGGCGGCGGTGGGAGTGGAGGAGGTGGCGGTGGCGGCGGTGACGGCGGTGGCGGCAGTGGCGGCGGTGGCGGTGGCGCTGGTCGGGGTGGCTCTGTGCAGCGGGGAGGCTTCGGTGGTGGCCAGCGTCAGCAGCAGCAGCGCTCTCGTGAGGCCCCGCCACCCCAGCAGCTTCACTAGTGGTACGCTGCGCGTCAGCGGTCTGGGGGTGCTGGTCCCTGTGCCTACGTCCTGCGTACTGGTGACCGCACTGGGGAGCCGTGTGGCGGCCCGCACACCACCCAGCGCTGCTTCGGCCGCCTGACAGACGCCTGGCGTCTCCGGTTCCCTGACGCCACTGAGCTCCCTCGCTGGAGTGATCTGCTTATGTCGGAGGTTCCTATCTTTGATCTTGACTATGATGCTATCCTTGCTGCCATGTATGTTATGTCTACTAGTGATGAGGGTGACTGTTACCTGAGTGTTCCGCCTGACCCAGGCATTGCAGCTGCTGCTCTAGGTGCTAGTGAGTCTACTGCTCCGAGTGCTAGTGAGTCTGCTGCTCCAGGTGCTGGTGAGTTTGCTCTCTCAGGTACCACGTCTGCTCAGGCGTTGCACACTTTCACCCTTGACTCGGGTGCTTCCCGCTCCTTCTTTCGAGACCGCACCACCCTCACGCCGCTCAGTCGGCCGGTTGCGGTCTCCCTGGCAGACCCCTCAAGGGTCCTGTCCTTGCCCACTACTCCACTGTGTTGCCGTGTCCAGTGGCCCCGTCTGGCTCCCTATCAGGTCTTTACCTCCCCTCGTTCTCTACGAACTTGGTGAGTGGTGCTGACCTACAGGATGGGGGGGTTGACCAGTTCACTCCTGCGAGTCAGCGGGTGACCCACTGCACGTGTGCTCGGACGGGCCGACACTTGGCCACGTTTACCCGTCAGCCGGGGTCGAGCCTGTACACACTGACTACCGAGTCTCCTCCGGTTGCTGTGCCTGGTCAGGTAGCTGCGTCGGGTCAGGTGTTTTCTGCAGCATCTGAGTCTGCCCCCTGCTCGTGTCGCCTCCTGTCCCACCAGACTCTCCTCTAGCACCACCGCCTTGGTCACCCCTCCCTGCCTCGTCTCCGAGGCATGGCCTCTCGTGTCCTTGTCTCTGGTCTCCCCCGGTCTCTCCCTCCCCTCCCTCCGGGGCCTGCCCCTACCTGCGTTCCCTGCGTCGAGGGGCGGCAGCGCGCCACTCCTCACTCCTCCGAGTTTCCGCCGACAGAGGCTCCGCTGCAGACTCTTCACATGGACGTGTGGGGCCCAGCCCGCGTCCGTGGACAGGGTCATGAGCGTTACTTCCTGCTGGTGGTTGACGACTACTCGCGTTACACCACAGTCTTCCCCTTGTGCCGCAAAGATGTAGTCACTGAGGTGTTGATCGACTGGATCCGCGCTGCTCGTCTCCAGCTCAGGAAGAGTTTCGGCTCGGACTTTCCTGTTCTGCGTCTGCACTTTGATAGAGGTGGAGAGTTTTCCGAGCCTCTGCGAGCCTTCTGTCGTGCGAGGGGCATCCGCCAGACGTTCACGCTTCCGGCCTCCCCACAGCAAAATGGGATTGCTGAGCGCCGCATTGGCATGGTCATGGACGTCGCTCGTACGTCCATGATCCATGTGGCTGCTCCCCATTTTCTATGTCCGTTTGCGGTTCATTACGTGGCGCATCAGATCAACCTTCAGCCCCGGGTCTCCATGCCGGAGACCTCCCCCACTCTGCGGTGGACGGGGAAGGTTGGCGATGCGTCTGCGTTCCGTGTCTGGGGATCTCGGGCTTTTGTCCGAGACTTGTCTGCGGACAAGCTGTCCTCCCGTGCTGTTCCCTGCGTCTTCCTTGGCTTCCCCCCTGACGCGCCTGGTTGGCAGTTTTACCACCCCACCTCGCGACGTGTTCTATCCTCCCATGGCGTCACGTTTGACGAGTCGGTTCCGTACTACCGTCTCTTCCCCTACCGCACTGCCCCCCTCCCCCCCCCACCGTTGCTCTTCCTCGCGCCATGTCCCCCCCCGGTAGACCCCCTCCCCCCTCAGGGTCCTGCTCCTTCAGGTGTGTCTCAGGTAGACCCCCCCCCCCTTGGCTGAGCCTTTGGAGGTCACTTCCGACACCTCTGGCTCACCTGAGGGGGGTGGCGCTGCTGCTGGCGCCCGGCGGCCTACCGCCGCACACCACGCTTGGAGACCCCTCCGGGTTTCCCTCCGCGACCTTCATCACCGCCTCTGCAGCCGGTTGCTGTTGACTCTGGTGTAGGTTGGGGGTGGTGCTACTCAGGGTGCGGAGTCTGGGGGTGCTGAGTCTGGAGGTGAGCCGCCTGCGGGTACTGGGACTGCTGGTGTGCGGTCTCCTTGGAGTAGCCGCCTTCGTCCGCGTGTGCCTCTCACCTCACAGCAGCTGCACGACTGGTACGGTCGTCGTCAGGGTCGCGCTGCTGGAGCCCGGGGCTCTACTGCTGGAGGTACTTCTGCTGCCGTCCCTGGAGCTGGGAGTGGTGCTGGTACTTTGTCTACTAGAGGTATTGGAGCTGCTGGGGCTGGTGGTGCCGCTGCTGGAGACACTGAGGCTGGAGACCCTGGAACTGGAGGTGCTGGTTCTGGGGGTGCTGCTGCGCGAGACACTACGGTTGGAGACTCTAGGGCCGGGGATGCCGGTTCTGGGGGTGCTGCTGCTGGTGACGCTGGTTCTGGAGGTGCTGGCGCTGGAGGTGCCGGCTCTGAGGCTAGAGCTTCTGGAGCTTCTGGAGCTGCTGGAGGTGCTGGAGCTGCTGGAGGCACTGGAGCTGCTGGAGGTGCTGGAGGTGCTGGAGGTACTGGAGCTGCTGGAGCTGCCGGTACTGGTGCAGCTGCGCCGACACGACTGTTCTTCGCTCCGCCGTCTCCGTCGTCTCTGCCGCCGCCTGACTCTGTTCTTCGTCAGGTTCTTACTCTCCCGTCGTCTACTGGTCTTCCGTTACAGCCTGGCTCACCGCTGCCTGCTCCTTCTCCTTACACTGAGCAGACAGGTAGTCTTGCTGAGCGTCGTGAGCCTGCGTCGCGTCCTGTCTCGCCTGTTCGTTCTGGTCATACTGGGCGTCGTGTTCCTCGTTCGCGTCAGCCGGCTGTCCCCAGCGCGCACCTCGTAGTCCGTCGTCCTTCCTCTGCTCCGCAGCCTGTTCCTCTACCGTCTCCCCCTGCGTCCTCTCTGCCTGCCGTTCCGGACCTTGCGTCTGACAGGTTCCGTGCTGCGCACCCTACTGTCACGCGTCTGTTAGCCACTATTGTCACTGACCCGTCGTTTGAGTCTACTGCTGCGTCTGCCTTGGTTGCTGAGCTTGTTGACTTTGCTGCTAGCTGTCGTCTAAACTACGCCGCTAGTCTTGTTGCTGAGTCTGAGTCTGTCTGTCCTCCGTCCGTCGGGGGTGAGTGTGCTCTTAGCACGGACGTCCTTGAGGACAGGCAGGAGGAGTTCCAGTGTCTTGCTACTGCTTTACCTCATCTTGTGTCCTCGCTGCTTGCCCCTGAGGGAGACCCGGATGCACCAGACATCCCGACTCCGCGCTCTTACGCAGAGGCGATAGAGGGTCCCTACTCCTCTCAGTGGCAGGCAGCCATGGACGCAGAGATGGCTTCCTGGAAGTCCACAGGCACCTACGTAGACGAGGTTCCCCCACCTGGGGCGAACATCGTCAGTGGCGTGTGGATTTTCAGGGTGAAGTGGCCGCCGGGTTCTCCGCCTGTCTTCAAGGCGCGTTACGTGGCTCGAGGCTTCAGTCAGCGGCAGGGAGTTGACTACTTTCAGACTTTCTCTCCCACCCTGAAGATGACCACTCTTCGGGTGCTGCTGCACATAGCCGCTCAGCGCGACTACGAGCTTCACTCTCTTGACTTCAGCACAGCTTTCCTACAAGGCAGCCTGCACGAGGAGATCTGGCTGCACCGCCCACCTGGCTTCACTGGGTCGTTTCCTCCTGGTACCCAGTGGAGCCTCCGGCGACCAGTCTACGGTCTCCGCCAGGCGCCCCGTGAGTGGCACGACACACTGAGGACTACGCTTGCGGCTCTTGGGTTTGCTCCTTCTACTGCCGACCCGTCGCTGTTTCTACGCACCGACACCTCTTTGCCGCCGTTCTACATCCTCGTGTACGTCGGCGACTTGGTCTTTGCTACAGCTGACACTGCTGGACTCGCCCACGTGAAGTCCGAGCTGCAGAAGCGACACACGTGCACAGACCTGGGTGAACTGCGCAGCTACCTTGGCTTGCAGATCACCCGGGACAGAGCACAGTGCACCATTACCCTGACTCAGTCACACATGGTGTAGCAGGTCCTTCAGCGCTTCGACTTCACGTACTCCTCGCCTCAGGCCACTCCTCTGTCTACTCGCCACTCGCTCTCAGCTCTGCCTTCGGATGAGTCCGTAGAGCCGAGTGGTCCGTACCCAGAGCTTGTGGGCTGCCTCATGTATCTGATGACCTGCACTCGACCTGACCTGGCCTACCCTCTTAGCATCCTGGCACGCTATATTGCTTCTGGGAGACACCGACCAGAGCACATGGCTGCAGCGAAGAGGGTGTTGCGCTACTTGTGCAGTACGTCGGGCATGGGGCTCGTGCTTGGAGGGCAGAGTCCAGTGGTCCTCACTGGTCACGCAGACGCGTCTTGGGTCGACGACCTGGCTACGCAGCGGTCGTCACAGGGTTACACCTCAAGTCTTGGTTCCGGCTCTGTTTCGTGGCGGTCTACCCGCTCGTCGTCTGTTCTCAGCTCCAGCTGTGAGGCTGAGATCTACGCAGGGGCCATGGCTGCACAGGAGTTACGCTGGCTCACCTACCTGCTGACTGACCTAGGAGAGCCGCCTCGTTCTCCTCCAGTTCTGTACGTAGACAACAAGGCCATGCTGGCCTTGTGTCGGGAGCACAGACTGGAGCACAGAACGAAGCACATTGCTCTTCGCTACTTCCTTGCTCGTGAGCTGCAGCAGCGTGGTCAGCTGCGCCTTGCTTACGTGGCCTCTCGGGCCAACACTGCTGATATCTTTACCAAGGCACTTCAGCCTTGTGATCATCAGCGCTTTTGTACGATGTTAGGTCTTGTGCCTTCCTGGCCTCACTTGCTTACCTCTTGACCTTGCTTTGTACTGTGTCCTATATATACCTGCTCTTCCTTGTTTCCCTTTATATATAATCCTACATGTGAACTGGCCTTGTGGCCTTGAACCTGTGCTCGGAATGTGTGGTGACGTTGTGATCCACCTTGAGCTTGCTTTGCTTGACTGGTCTTGTGGCCTCTAGGTCTTCCCCACTTTGCCTATGGGGGTGTGTCAAACTTATATGACATTGTATATTTAGGCTCTAGTGGGGTAGACACTATAGGGTACAACACTTCTAGGTTTTCTACTTGTACCCACTTCTCTTCTAGTCATTCTCATTCCTCTCACATCTCACACAACTGACTCGATACAGAGTAGTTGCCCGAGTCGTCACTGTATCGAACCGCAACAGCAACAGTAAAGTAGTTATAACTGTATCTCTTCATATTCCTTGTACTCTTATATAATCTTGTATCTCAATCAACTTACTTTGCCCTCACATACTAGCGCAAGGTGGTTCACAAACTCTTCATTAAACGCTTCCGCTATTACATTGTTCCTACCCAGAGTTCACCCCTGCAAAGATCCTAAGGGCTATTTCTCAGCCCAACAGTTTGGATGGGCGACAATTTCGACATGTGACGTCGCAGAAGCCCATGTGAGGTGTGGCGAAAGGGGTAACATTTCGCTTGTTCTGATGAAGGTGTTCAAACAGCGAGGTGACACGTCCTCATTATGTTGGAATATATTATGGATGTACAAGATTACATAACACAAGACGGATTGCAGATTTAATGCAGACTGTGTATTCTAGATGCTTAGGCATGAATTGCTACACTGATACAAAACGACTCCGTGCTACGCTGCATGGTCCAAAACGACTCGAAAAATTGCTTGTTTGCTCATCATACGATCGAAGGCCTCTGATGCCTGGCTGGCGGGAAAGACCTCGTTGATTGGCCGAATGCCATGCCGAGCAGCAAACTGGACGGGGGTGAAGCGTGATTGGTGGGTGACAGAGCGGGGGGGGAGGGGGAGGGGGGAGGATGACGTGGAGATGGTGAGATGGAGAAGAGAAAACTCGGGGATGGAGAGGGCAGCAACAATACAGAGGGAGGGGCAGTGCATTTGCACGGTGCAGTCATTGTGAATGCCCACGCCTCCTACAGCCATAATCACAACCCCCACAGCCTCCTGCCGGCAAACAGAACCTGCGGGTCCACGAGCATGGTGCACGCAGACACCTTGGCCCCCGCCCAGCAGCAGTAGGAGCGCGAACTCACGCCTACCTTGCACAGGCGACCATTACACCCGTTACCCGTGCGCGCACACTGACCTGGAGTGCGTCCTCGGCATCGCTGGGCTGCCCCGAGGGGAAGCCCATGACCGTGCGGCGGCCAGCGATGAGGAAGCCCGGGTCGACGCGCACGGTGCAGTCGTCATGCCCGCCCACGCCCAGCAGCACCAGCACCCCCGCCTTGCCCAGCGTGGGAAGCACCGCCGTCATCGCACTCGCGCTAGGTGCTGTTGCTAGCAGCACCTTGATGCCCCCTCGCGCCTGGTGGGTGGGAAAGGGGCAAGCGGTGACGAGAGTTGAGAGGAGTGGTGGAGAAGTTGAGCAGCATGAGAGGATGGCCTTGGCGAGGATAGGGAGGACGGCTGTCATTGCACGGGGAGGACGAGTGGCATGGATCTGGTGCTAGGAGCTGTTCGAGCAGCCCGCTCATTCGCGCTCTTGGCGAGGGTGGAAAGGATGTAGGTGAGGGCCTGATAAGCTGACTTCAACTTTGGAAACTGAGGGGGAGGGCTGGTAACGAGTCTGTACAAGGGCTTCAGAGATAATGCATGGGGGCAAGGAGAAAGGAGAATGGGCCCTAGGACCTGGGAATTTGGGAATGGTGGTTGTGTGAAAGCGAAACACCTCGCCTCAGTTAAGATTTCTTCTGCAACCCATCCTCTGGTGTGCACACAGAACTGTCACATGAAACCTAAGTTCTCACCTGAGCTTTTTCCTGATTTCCAGCTTCTCACCTGAACTTTCTCCTGAAATCCCTCCTCTGTGGTGTCAACGTAGTGCTGAGCGCCCAGCCTGCGTGCCTCCGCCTCCTTGCTTGGACCGCGGGAGAACACAACCACCTCGTACCCCATCTTGCTCGCGTACTGCGGGATTCCGCATCATGAAGACGAGGGAGGAGTGGAGGGCGGTTGGGAGGGAGGGACGATGGTTGGCGAGAGATTGCCAGCACTTCACACCCCATCTTGCTCGCGTGCTGTGGGCCTGTAAGCAGAGGGGGGAATGACAGTTATGAGCGGCCGATGGGTAACGAGGGACAGCAATGGTTGTGTTTGTACTGTGGGTGGGGGTGATGGGAAGAGAGGAAACGACACCACCTCATACCCCATGTTGCTCCCGTACTGTAAGGTGATGATAAGGGATTATGAGGAGGGGGAAGGAGTGACAGCAACGAGGGGCGGATGGGTATAGTACTAACGGCACCACCTCTCTTACCCCACCTGGCTCGCATGTCGTGGGCTATACGGTAAGGACGATGGAGGTGGGGGTGAGGAGCGGTGGGTGGTGGGGAGGAGGGGTGATGCTAAAGAGGAAACGCCATTGCATCGTAACCCATCTTCCTCACGTAGAGTGGGATCATGGGAAGGGAGAAGGAGTGACAGTAACAAGGGGCGGATGGGTTTAGAACGAGCGAAGGGAGGGATGATGGCTACAAATACAATCTCCACCCACTGTACCCCATCTTGCTCGCGTGCTGGTGTGATAGTAGTGAGGAACAGCAAGTGGTTCCAACAAAAACATATGGTTCGAGGGAAAAGGCAGCTCCTTTATTCCCCTCCTCCTACACCCGAAACCCACACTGAATGATTTCGGTGAGTGACACCAACGGCTGGATAAAAGATTTTGCAGCAGAGCACCGCACCTGAACGGCAAGGTGGCCCAGACCCCCCAGACCCTGAACACCAACAGTGGCACCTGGCGAAGCACCTGCATGGCGCAGACTGTTGAACACCGTCAGACCTGGCGGGGGAGGAAAGGGGAAGGGGTGGTCGAAGAAAAGGGGAAGGGGGTTGTTGAAGAAACACCTGAATGGTGGCGACCAATGCACACTTGCATGGATGGCAAACAAGCGCACGTGAGGGACAGGAGGGAGGAGGGCAAGAGGGATTCTTTTAAGGGCTTGAAACTCCTGGACGCCAGCAGTGGCACCCTAAACCCTAAACCCGTAGCGGTGATTGTTGAACACCGTCAGGCCTGGCGAGGCAGCGGCAGGCGTGAGGTTGAAAGAGGAATGGAGTGGGGAGGGTGGAGAAGTGTTAGTGAGGGGGAGCTGATATCAACGCTGAGACAGGACGAGGGCTGTAGCATGAGAGGGAGGAGGAGGTGAAGGGGGGGAGAATACGCGGGGGAAGAGTACAGGGGAGCGTGCACAGGAGAAGACACTGACAATGAGAGTAGGGGGAGAACGGCAAGGGAAACTACGTCGCGTTTTAGGGGAATGGTGAAAGGTGCAATGAGCAGAAGGGAGGAAAGGAGAAGAGAGTGAGAATGAGGTGCAGTGGAGATGGAGGCGTGAGGCGCGCATGGTGGCGCGCAGGGGTGCGTGTTTTGAGTTGATGTGGGTGAGCATGCCTCGGGGGTGCAACGCGGGTGGGACACTCGGCGTGACGTCAAGGGGTCCTCACTCATGGGGTAGCGCGGCAAGGGGGGGGAGGGGGAAGGGTGGGGAAGCGGGAAAGGGGGAAGGAGGAGGGGGGGGGGGGGGCGAGAGGGTAGGGTGGGGAAGGGGGGGGGGGGGGGGGGGGGAGGGGGGAGGGAAACAGGGGGGCGCCATCCAAGGAGCAATGCCCCACCCACCTGCGCACATTAGCGGTGCGGCTTCCATGAAGGTGAGCTGGTCGGGAATCTTAGCGAGCGCGTTGGCGGCGACGGTGACGAACGGCTGGTAGCCGCCGTCCAGGTGCGCGCCGGTGATCTCGAGGTGGTCGCAGCAGATCAGATCGCCCTCGCGGCACGACCGACACGCGCCACAGCACCCGCCGAACCAACCCAATCCGACGCGATCCCCGATCTTCCACTGCGGCCGCGCTCCGCCTGTTGCGGCGCCATCTACGGCGGCTCCTACGGCGTCGACGACGCCTGCGATCTCATGGCCTGGGACGCGCGGGAAGGTGGTGCCCAGGAGCCCGAACTTCGCAACCACGTCGCCGTGACACACGCCGCACGCATGAACCTTCACGCGAACCTTCCCCGCAGGCGGCGCTTCGACGGACTTGTCCACCGTGGCGAACGGCGCCCCTGGCGCCGTGAGTTGCGGGGCTTTGAAAGTCGCCGCCATGCCGCAATCGCAGAAGAGAACCGAAGGGCGGATGCTGATTGGGATTTCGTCTCTTAAAAATCGACTCAAAAGAGCACCGGGAATGGCCTGGGAATTGTCACTTGGCAAATGCCGCTGATCGACTCCGTCTGACAGGACAGACGGCACGAACGAAAGTCGAAATAGTACGCATTGCGCGCTGGTGGCAACAAGGCAGATTCCAGCATACTCCAGCATTCTTTCTCGTGAAACGCATTATAAAGTACAGAAGAACTACTGTTACAGAATACATACAGCGCAACTCAATAATCTTGAAAGAAAATGGTAGCTACAAAGGTTGGTGACACAGAGCGAAAAAAAATTATTGGTAGCCAATAAAATACAAGCACAACTTAAAATATAAACCAAGACGTATCGTAGCGGTGCATTCAGTGTTACGAATAGTAAAATGTGATGAGTTATTATGCATTTCTGCCAGTAACAAGAACGAGGAACATAGAAAAGAGTACCGTATTCTCCCGGACATAACACCATAGGGTATAGCTAAAAATACAGGAAAAAATTGGGGGGGGGGAGGGGGGGGTCTCCTCATAGGAAAAAGCTGCGTAATACTCGAATGTATACATACGTGTTAAAAGGAGGACTTAGGTAGTGGCTTTAGGAGCCATGGCAAGGGTGGAGAGGAAGGATGTCGAGAGAGTTTAGTGCAAGAAGAAGAGGTGTTTCACTATAGAGTCAAGGGTAAAAATAGGGGAGGAAAGGGGATAAACCACCAAACAGGAAAATGTGATAATTACACTACTACTAGATCTACATGCAGTTATAATAATGTAATCCTGACATCCCCCCTTAACTGCATGCGGGAACAGCAAAGTGCAAATCACAACCTGTAGGGGTACACTGTCAAACTATATATGCTGCATATTGTCTAGGCTGTAGTGGGGTAGCCCATATGGGGTACAACCCAATTAGGGTTTACTACTGTCAAATGTTCTAGCCATTAGTGGGTTGTGCAATAGGGGGTACAAACAGTTAGGGTTTGAATATGTACCCCAATCTGTCTAATGCAACTCATTTCCGCTGTAGCCACATTATGAGATGGTATCAGCTAGGTTCCTCGCTCCTAGGCCCTAGGTTAGTCTACGATCCTTCTCTACCTCGCCGGACACGCCAGCGCGCTAGCGCGCTCCGCCCTCAGCCACCAGCCAGGGAGCCAGCCCTCCCCCCCCCCCCCCCCCCAAACGCGCCACGCCGCCGGTCGACCTGTAGTGCGGCCCGTCCCCTTGCCACCCGCCCTCAGGCCCGCGCGTCGCGCTGCCCGTAGGCCCGCCCATAAGCCCGCGCGTCGCGCTGCCCGTAGGCCCGCACGTAGGCCCGCGCGTCGCGCTGCCCGTAGGCCCGCCCGTCGCCTAGCCCGCCTGTCGGACCGCGCGTCGCCTAGCCCGCCCGTCGGGCTGCCCGTCGCCTAGCCCGCCCGTCAAGCTGCCCGTCGCCTAGCCCGCCCGTCGGGCCGCCCGTCGCCTAGCCCGCCCGTCGGACCGCGCCTAGCCCGCCCGTCGGGCCGCCCGTCGCTTAGCCCGCCCGTCGGGCCGCCCGTCGCCTAGCCCGCCCGTCGGGCCGGCCGTCGCCTAGTCCGCCCGTCGGCCCGCCCGTCGCCTCGCCGCGTAGCCCGGCCGTCGACCCGCCGCGCCGCCCGTAGGCCCGTGCGCCGCGTCGCCCGCCCGTCGACCAGCTGCGCAGCCCGCCCGCGACCCGCCGCGCCACCCGCCACCCAGTACGCCGCCCCATAGCGCGCCACGCCGCCCACCAGCCAGCGCACTGCGCCGCCCACCAGCCAGCGCACTGCGCCCCCCTTCACCTACCTACCTACATGCCTCCCCGCCTGCCCACAAGTTACTGATTGTCTCCCCCCCTCCCACGGCTGGCAGCCGCGTTCTCTCACTTTCGCCCCCTATGGCGACCTCCCGAGTACTTCGCTTTGACCCTGAGGGGAGACCGATTGATTTTAGTACGTGGCTTACGCAGGCGCAGCGCCACCTTAAGAGCCAGCGGCAGGATGGCGTGCACCTGTTCGCACACGCGTCCGGCACTCAGACCGCCCCTCTGCAGCCTCGGCCGCTGCCCACTACCCCACCGCCTACTTCTGAGCAGGAGGCCGACTACCAGCGCCAGCTCCTCGCTCGTGACGTGTGGGAGTCTCGTGACGCCGCTGCCTGCCTCGCCCTGACCGACCTTCTCCCGCCGACAGAGGCAGTCCACTTCGCTCAGGTCGAGTCTGCTGCAGATCTGTATAAGGCTATTGTTGCTCGCTACTCCACTCCCTCCTCTGCTTCACTCAGTCGCCTCCTCGTACCCTTTATTTACCCTGACCTCGCCTCCTTTGAGACTGTCTCTGACCTAGATACCCACCTGCGCTCCCTTGACGCTCGCTTTCGCGCTGCTTGCACTGAGGACCAGCTTGCCCTTGCCCCGCCCCCTATGTGGCTCACTAAAAAATGGCTAGTCACCCGCCTCCCTGATCGCCTAGCCACAGCCCGCGACGAGCTTCTTCTGACGCACCCCACTGAGCTTACCATCGATCTTCTTGAGACCGCTCTCTCGAAGATCGAGAGTAACCTCCTCACTGTTGCCTCTGCCTCTTCCGCGCCTCCTCCTCGTCTTTTTGAGGGGTGTGCGGTGCCGCAGCTTCCCACCTTCACTGCCTCACTTGCCACCCCCACGTCTTCTGCCTCTGAGGAGACGGCGGCTGTTTCTGTCTCTGGCGGACAGAAACGTGGCAAGGCCGGCAAGAAGGGCGGGAAGGGCGGCGGGGGTACTGGGGGTGGTGCGGGTAGTGGCGGCGGCAGTGGGGCAGGTGGTGGTAGTGGTGGTGGGGGTGGCTCGGGCCCTGACGGCCCTCCTCTCGACGGTGGAGTTTTCACTGGTGGTGAGGGGTTCCAGCAGCAGCAGCAGCAGCCGACTTCTCAGCAGCTGCCACCGCCTGGACAGCAGCAGCGGCAGGGACAGCAGCAGCAGCAGCGACAGGGCCAGCAGCAGCGCCTACCGCAGCAGCAGCCTCAGCAGTGGGGCCCTCCGCAGCAGTGGGGCCCTCAGCAGCAGTGGAGGTCTGCGGGTCCCCCGAGCACTGGGCGCAGTGGCCCCCCCTCCAGTCGGGGACCTCGCTCGACCGGACGCGACGTTGGTCCCTGTGAGTACTGGATCCTTACGGGTCCTCGTAGGGACTCGTACTGTGGCCGCCCCGACCACTCTGCTGCACGCTGCTTCAGTCGTCTCGACGACCTCTACCGCTTGCACCACGGCCCCTCCGCTCCCCCGCCACCACGCTGGGGGACGCTTCTTGCTCGTGGTATTGCTGTTTTTGATATGACTATGGATGATGCTAGGTCTTATGCCATGTATGCTGATGTTGACTATAGTGCTCCTGGATCTGTGTACTTGCCTGTACCTAGCTTAGGATCTTTGCCTGTTGCTAGAGTAGGTGCTAGTGTAGGATCTTGTTTAGCTACTAGTACAGGTACTCCCTCGGCGGACGCGTCTCTCTCCTTCACACTGGACTCAGGAGCGACTCAGTGCTTCTTCCGCGACCGCACGACTCTCTCTCCACTCCCGGCACCGGTCTCTATAGCACTGGCTGATCCCACTTCGGGACCAGTCATTGCCACTCACGCCACTACTCTCCCGTGCCCAGCTGCCCCTTCCGGTTCCCTGACTGGCCTCCACGTTCCTACGTTCTCTAGGAACCTGGTTGGTGTGGGCCCCCTGTCCAGACAGCACGTCGGGGTCTGGGTTGAGCCTTCTGGTGACACCGCGGTCTGTGTGGACGGTGACACGTACGCCCCCTTGGCCACTTTTCGCCAGGAGCCGGGCTCCGGTCTCTACACCCTCCACACCGACCCTCGTCAGGTTCCTCCGTCCCACCAGGTCGCCAGGTCCAGTCAGGTTGCTGTGTCCGGTCTAGATGCTGCGTCTGGTCAGGTCCCCACGTCAGGTCCAGTTGCTGCGTCGTGCTCCTGCCGGTCGCTTGCTCACCCCACCGTTCTGTGGCACCACCGGATGGGGCACCCGTCCCTCCCTCGTCTCCGCGCTATGTCCAGTCAGCGTCTTGTCTTAGGCCTCCCCCGAGTCCTCCCGCCACTCCCGCCGTCCCAACCTCCTCCGTGCGGTCCTTGTGTCCAGGGCCGGCTGCGTGCCACCCCTCACTCCTCCTCCCTTCGTCCGGCCACCGAGCCCTCTTTGACGTCTGGGGCCCCGCTCCCCGCCTTGGCCCTGAGCGGGAGAGTTTCTTTCTGGTGAGCGTTGACGACTACTCTCGGTACACCACCGTGTTCCCTTTGGCGAAGAAGTCCGACGTGACTTCTACGCTGATCCGGTGGCTCCTCGCCACCGAGGGCACTCGTGGTCGTCGTGTCAGTTGTCTCCACTCTGACCGTGGGGGTGAGTTTCGCTCCGGCATTCTCGCTAGATTCTGTGCTGAGCAGGGCATCACCCAGTCCTGGACTCTTCCAGACTCTCCACAGCAGAATGGGGTTGCTGAGCGCCGCTTAGGCCTGGTCATGGAGATCGCCCGCACCTCCATGATCCACGCTCGCGCGCCCCATTTTCTGTGGCCCTACGCGGCTCGGTACGCCGCTCACCAGCTGAACCTCTGGCCTCGCGTCTCTCGGCCAGGGGCTTCACCGACCAGTCTTTGGACAGGGTCCCCTGGTGTTGCGTCGAGGTTTAGTGTCCGGGGCTACTTGGCTCTTGTCCGCGACACCTCTGCGGACAAGATCTCGCCTCGCGCTGTCCCCTGTGTCTTCCTTGGTTTCCCAGAGGACTCCTCTGACTTCACCTTTTACCACCCTCCCTCCCACCGGTTCTTAAACTCTCGTGACGTCCGTTTTGACGAGTCCGTCCCCTACTACGTCCGGTACCCCTGTCGAGGTCTCCCGGTTCCCCCCCCTCCCCTCTTCCTAGCTCCAGCTCCTACTCCTCCTACCCCTGCTCCTCCGGTACCCCCCCCTGTTCCCGCTCCGTCTGGTGTGTCCCACGCTACTCCCCCCCCCTCGGTACCCCCCCAGGTCTCTCCTCCTTCCCCACAGTCGTCCTCACAGCCTCCGCAGCAGCCGTCAGCGCTTCCTTTACCGGCCACTGCGGACTCTGAGGGTGTTGGTGCTCGAGGTGAGGGCTCTGGCGGTGCTCGCTCTGGGGGTGCGGGCGTTGGAGCTGAGAGTGCACCTGTCGCACCTGCCCGTTCCGAGGGTGCTGGAGCTGGTGGTGTTTCTGGAGCTGGAGGGTCTGGGGTTGGTGCTGGTGCCCTTAAAGGCGCCACGACTGGGGGTGCGGCTACACCTCCTACATGTTCTGCTCGTGCTGCCGCGGGAGGTACTCGCTCTGGGGGTGCTCAGCCGGGTACTGTCGAGGACGGCGCCGGTTCTTCTACTGCGCCTCCTGCCACCACTCCTCCTCCTCACCCCTACCCGACTCGTTACGAGGCCATTTTTCGTCTAGAGCGTGAGGAGCAGCAGCGTTTGGAGCGTGAGAGGTCGGAGGTTCAGCAGCGGGTGGAGCGTGAGAGGTTGGAGTTGCAGCAGCAGCAGCAGCAGCAGCAGCAGCACCAGCAGCAGCAGCAGCCGCAGCCGCAGCAGCAGCAGCAGCCGGAGCAGCCTCCGGCCCCTGTTTCTGGCCTTCGGGCCCTTGGTCTCCCCTCCTCTCCTCCTGTGTTCGGTCCTACGTTTCCTCCTCCGGACTCCACTCCGGCTGTCTTCCCTCGTTCTCAGTCTCCTCCGTCCCCCCCTCCTCTCGCCCACACTTGGGCCTCTCGTCCTCCTCGTGCTCGTCCCTCGTCCCCTGTCACTGACCTCCGTACCGTGTTGTTTCGTCCTAGTCCTCCTCGTTCTCCTCCGTCTGTCCTTCCTCGTCCTCCTGAGTCGTCCCTCACTGCCTCCCTGTCCACTCCGGTCACTGACTACTACCGCGCGTACCGCCCCACTCTCTCTCGTGTTCTCGCCTCTCTTGTTACAGACCCTCGTGCCTTTCCTTCCTCAGTCGCAGTCCTCACTGCCGCCGTCACTGACTTTACTCTTACGCGTCGCCTTGACTACGCCACTCGTGTTGTGGCCGCTCCTCCTGTCCGTCCTCTGTCCGCCGGGGGTGAGTCTGCCCTTGGCTGTGACGTCCTAGAGGACAGACAGTTTGAGCTAGAGTTCCTGGCAGCTGCTTCACCTCATCTCTGTGCCATGCTGCTCACTTTTGAGGGAGACCCCGATGCTCCTGACATACCTACTCCTCGCACTTACGCTGAGGCAATGTCAGGGCCTTGAGCCTCTCAGTGGAGAGCTGCCATGGACGCAAAGATGGCCTCCTACAGGTCCACAGGCACTTACGTTGACGAGGTTCCCCCCCCAGGGGCGAACATCGTTGACGGCATGTGGATCTTCAAGGTGAAGCGGCCGCCGGGATCTCCCCCAGTCTTCAAGGCACGCTACGTGGCTAGAGGGTTCAGTCAGCGTGAGGGAGTTGACTTCTTTCAGACCTTCGCGCCCACCCCGAAGATGACCACTCTTCGAGTGTTACTGCACGTAGCAGCGCAGAGAGACTACGAGCTTCACTCTCTTGACTTCTCCACTGCCTTCCTCCAGGGCCGCCTACACGAGGAGATCTGGCTGCGTCGTCCTCCGGGCTTCACTGGCACTTTCCCGCCTGGGACCCAGTGGAGCCTCAGACGACCGGTCTACGGTCTCCGCCAGGCACCCCGTGAGTGGCACGACACTCTCCGCTCTACTCTCTCCGACCTCGGGTTTGAGCCGTCTTCCGCCGACCCGTCGCTGTTTGTTCGTCGTGGGCGCACACCTTTCTTCGTTCTGGTCTACATTGACGACTTGGTTTTTGCCACAGCCGACACAGCTGCACTGGCGGAGGTGAAGTCCGAACTGCAGAAGAGACACACCTGCACTGACCTTGGGGAACTGCGCCGCTACCTTGGCCTGCAGATCTCCAGGGACAGAGCCGCTCGCACCATCACTCTGACTCAGTCACACATGGTGCAGCAGGTCCTTCAGAAGTTCGGGCTTCAGGACTCTTCTCCTGCCCCCACTCCTCTTGCTGTAGACCACAGACTCACTGGGCCTTTTCCTGACGAGCCGTTCGAGCCCAGTGGTCCCTACGCAGAGCTGGTGGGCTGCCTCATGTACCTGATGACGTGCACTCGCCCGGACCTCGCCTTCCCTCTTAGCATCCTGTCTCGCTTTGTTGCGACTGGGAGACACCGTCCTGTTCACTGGGCGGCGGCTAAGAGGGTGGCGAAGTACCTTGGCGCGACATCAGGCATGGGGCTTGTACTTGGAGGGACACAGCCAGTTGTACTCACCGGTCACTGCGACTCCTCCTACGCCGACGACGTTGAGACTCAGAGGTCTATGCAGGGTTACTATTTCAGACTGGGTACTGGAGCTGTTTCGTGGAGGTCTACTCGGTCCTCCTCGGTTGCGACTTCTACCGCAGAGGCCGAGATCTACGCTGGGGCCCTTGCTGCTCAGGAGCTACGCTGGTTGACCTTTTTGCTCACTGACCTTGGTGAGCAGCCGAGCTCTGCACCGACCCTGTTTGCTGACAACAGGGCGATGATTCTCCTGTGTCGTGAGCCTCGACTGGAGAGCAGAGTGAAGCACATCGACGTCAGGTACTTCCTCCTTCGAGAGTTGCAGAGACGCGGGCAGGCTCGTCTGGACTTCGTGGCCTCCGAGGCCAACACTGCAGACATTTTCACCGAGGCTCTTCAGCCTTGTGACATTGCCGGTTCTGTCTGCAGTTGGGCCTCGTTGAGACTGGGTCGAGTAGACTGCAGTAGTGAGTGCTTGTCTCTTGTCTTTGCTTGTACTGCATATATTTGCATATACACTCTTGAACTGGCCTTGTGGCCGCTGTTTGCGCTCAGACTGTATGGTGACGTTGTGATCCACCCTGAGCTTTGTTTTGTCTCTTGTTTATGACTGGTCTTGTGACCTTAGGTTGTTTGTTGTTACTTTGCACTCCCCACTTAGGCTATGGGGGTGTGTCAAATGTTCTAGCCATTAGTGGGTTGTGCAATAGGGGGTACAAACAGTTAGGGTTTGAATATGTACCCCAATCTGTCTAATGCAACTCATTTCCACTGTGGCCACATTAGTGCAAGAAGAAGAGGGGTTTCACTATAGAGTCAAGGGTAAAAATAGGGGAGGAAAGGGGGTAAACCACCAAACAGGAAAATGTGATAATTACACTACTGCTAGATATACATGCAGTTATAATAATTTAATTCTGACATCCCCCCTTAACTGCATGCAGGAATAGCAAAGTGCAAATCACAACCTGTAGGGGTACACTGTCAAACTATATATGCTGCATATTGTCTAGGCTGTAGTGGGGTAGCCCATATGGGGTACAACCCAATTAGGGTGTACTATTTGTACTCCCGCATCCTTCTAGTTCATTCATTCATGTCATTAGTTTCTAACATGGTTTCAGAGCAGTAGGTCCGTAGGACCGTTTTTTTTTTTTTTTTTTTTTTTTTTTTCGGGCCCACCATTACCTAATGTTCGACTACGGTTACAGGGCTACCCCACGCCCTGCCTTGTCTGCGCTGCGCCTCACGCGCGCGCCCTGCCTTGCCTTGTGACGTGCTGCGCTGAGCGCGCCATCGTGCAGCCCTCGCGCTGCCTGCTGCAGCCTTGCCTGCCTGCTGCTCCCCCGCGCACTGCCCCAGCTACGAGCGCGCCGCCCCTGCAGGCCCCGTCAGGCCCGTACGTCGCCCCTACAGGCCCCGTCAGGCCCGCGCGCCGCCCCTGCAGGCCCCGTCAGGCCCGGGCGTCGCCCCTGCAGGCCCCGTCAGGCCCGTGCGTCGCCCCTGCAGGCCCCGTCAGGCCCGTGCGTCGCCCCTGCAGGCCCCTTCGGGCCCGCGCACCGCCCCTGCAGGCCCCGTCAGGCCCCCGCGTCGTCCCTGCAGGCCCCGTCAGGCCCGCGCGTCGCCCCTGCAGGCCCCGTCAGACCGGCGCGCGGCCTCAGCAGGCCCGTCAGGCCAGCGCGCCGCCCCTGCAGGACCCCGCCGCCTGTGCGCAGCCTGTGCCCGACCGCGCACGTTGCGCTACAGCCCCGCGCGTCGCGTCCGCTGCCCGCGCGTCGCGCTGCAGCCCCGCGCGCCGCGGCTGCTGTCCTCGCGCAGCCCGCGGCGGCTTCTCGCGCCGCGCCCGCAGCTCTCGCGTCGCGCTGCAGCCCCGCGCGCCGCGGCTGCCCCTGTTCGTCGCGGCGCGACCCCCCCTGGACGTCGCCCCCGCCTGTCCCAGTCGCGGCCCCGCCCTGCAGCAGCTGCCGAGGAGCCTTCTGCCGCCGTCGCGGCCCTGCCCTGCAGCAGCTGCCGAGGAGCCTACTGCCACCGTCGCGGCCCTGCCCTGCAGCAGCTGCCGAGGAGCCTTCTGCCGCCGTCGCGGCCCTGCCCTGCAGCAGCTGCCGAGGAGCCTTCTGCCGCCGTCGCGGCCCTGCCCTGCGGCAGTTGCCGAGGAGCCTTCTGCCGCCGTCGCGGCCCTGCCCTGCAGCAGCTGCCGAGGAGCCTCTTGCAGCTGTGTGACACGGCCCCGCCCTGCAGCAGCTGTCGCGGACCTGCCTTGCCGCCGACGCAGCCCTGCTCTGCCGCAGCTGTCGCGGCCCCGCCGTCGCCGCCGTCGTGCGCCTACCCGGCCGCCGCCCGCCGGGCGCCGGCCCTAACCGCCACTGGTTAGCACCTACCTGCCTGCCTGCCTGCCTGCCTGCGTGCCTGCCTGCCTGCCTGCCCGCCTGCCTGCCTGCCTGCCTGCCTGCCACGCCTGCCCTGTCAGTGCTGCTACTGCTGCTCCCTCTGTTACTGCTGCTGCTGCTGCTGCTGCTACTACTGCTACTGCTGCTACTGGCAGGTGGCCAGATGCAGCTCCAGCGACGTTCACGCGAGTCTCTCACGCCCCAGCAGCTTAGTGAGTGGTACGCTAGTTGGAGTTTTCGCGGTAGCCGTCGTAGCTGTCGCCCTGGAGCTGGTCAGATGGGGACGTCTGGCAGTGGCCAGCTGCAGCTGCAGCGGCGTCCACGCGAGACACTTACGTCCCAGCAGCTCCATGAGTGGTACGCTCAGAGTAGCAGGTCTACGCGTACAGTTCGCTGCCCGTACGTCATTCGCACAGGTGATAGGACTGGTCAGCCTTGTGGGACGCTTGGTCACACACAGTCCCGCTGCTTCGCCCGTCTGAGCGACGACTGGCGTACAGTGTTTGGCGACGAGGCTGAGCTCCCCACCTGGCTGGAGCTGCTTGGACAGAGGGTAGATATCTTTGCTCTTGACTATGATGCTATTCTCACTGCCATGTATGCATTGCCTACTAGTGCTGACCGTGCCTGTTACCTGTGCGTACCGCCTGACCCTGGTATAGAGCCTGCTGCTCTAGGTGCTGGTGAGGCTGCTGCTCTAGGTGCTAGTGCGTCTCCTGCTCTAGGTGCTGGTGAGGCTGCTGCTCTAGGTGCTAGTACGTCTCCTGCTCTAGGTGCTGGTGAGGCTGCGGCTCCAGGTGCTGGTGAGTCTGCTCTCTCTGGTACTACGCCTGCTGCGGTCTTGCACACCTTCACCCTTGACTCAGGAGCTTCCCGCTCCTTCTTTCGCGACTGCACCACACTCACGCCGCTTAGTCGGCCAGTTGCAGTCTCCCTTGCTAGCGGACCCCTCTGGGGGTCCTGTCCTTGCCCACTACTCCACGGTTCTGCCATGTCCGGCCGCCCCGTCTGGCTCGCTGTCAGGTCTTTACCTCCCTTCGTTCTCTACGAACTTGGTGAGTGGAGCTGACCTCCAGGATGGGGGGGTTCACCAGTTCACTCCTGCGAGTCAGCGAGTGACTCACTGTACGTGTGCTCGGACGGGCCGACATCTGGCCACGTTTACCCGTGCGCCTGGCTCGAGTCTGTACACACTCACCACTGAGTCCCCTCAGGTAGCTGCGTCTGCGTCTGTGTCTGGTCAGCTGGCGGCCCCCTGCGAGTGTCGCGCTTTGTCGCACGACACTCTCCTGTGGCACCACCGCCTTGGTCACCCCTCCCTGCCTCGCCTTCGTAGCATGCACTCTCGCTCCCTGGTTTCTGGTCTTCCCAGGTCTCTGCCTGCCCTCCCTCCCTCGCCTGCGCCGCCCTGCATTCCTTGCGTCAAGGGGCGGCAGCGCGCCGCTCCTCACTCCTCCTCGTTCCCTCCCACAGAGGCTCCCCTGCAGACTCTCCACCTGGACGTGTGGGGCCCAGCCCGCGTCCGTGGACAGGGCCACGAGCGGTACTTCCTGCTGGTCGTCGACGACTACACGCGTTACACCACGGTCTTCCCCTTGCACAGCAAGGGGGACGTCCCTGATGTTTTGATCCCTTGGATCCACGCTGTTCGTCTCCAGCTCCGCGAGCGGTTCCAGCGGGACTTTCCTGTCCTACGTCTGCACTCTGACAGAGGTGGTGAGTTCACCTCAGACCTCTTGGCAGCCTACTGTGCGGAGCACGGCATCACCCAGTCGTTCACGCTTCCGGCCTCTCCGCAGCAGAATGGGGTTGCTGAGCGCCGCATTGGCTTAGTCATGGAGGTCGCTCGTACCTCCATGATCCATGCCGCTGCCCCCTGCCCCCCATTTTCTGTGGCCGTTTGCGGTCCGGTACGCCGCGCATCAGCTCAACCTCTGGCCCCGTGTCTCCTTGCCGGAGACCTCGCCCACACTGCTGTGGACGGGGAAAGTTGGCGATGCGTCGCGTTTCCGGGTCTGGGGTGCTCGTGCCTTTGTCTGCGATACCACCGCGGACAAGCTCTCCGCCCGCGCTGTTCCCTGTGTCTTCCTTGGCTTTGTCCCTGACGCGCCTTGTTGTCAGTTTTACCACCCCACCTCGCGCCGTGTCTTTGCGTCTCAGGACGTCACGTTCGACGAGTCGGTTCCCTTTTACCGTCTCTTCCCCTACCACACTGCCCCGCTCCCCCCCCCACCGCTCTTCCTCACTCCAGATGCTCCCCATATAGACCCCCTCCCCGCTCCCGGTCCTGCTCCTTCAGGTGTGTCTCAGGTAGACCCTCCTCCCTTGACTGTGCCGGTTGAGGTCACTGGTGACTCAGGTCCTACTGAGGGTGGTCCAGCTCGGGGTGCTACTCCTGGGGGTGCTGAGCCTGGGGGTGCGGAGCCTGGGGATGCTGAGCCTGGGGGTACTGAGCCTGGGGGTGCGGAGCTTGAGGGTGTGGAGCCTGGAGGTGCTGAGCCTGAGTGTGAGGGGTCTGGGGGTGCTGAGCTTGGCAGTACTGAGTCTGGGGGTGTTGCACCTAGGGGTCGTTCCCTCCTGGTACCCAGTGGAGCCTCCGGCGGCCAGTCTACGGTCTCCGCCAGGAGCCTCGTGAGTGGCACGACACACTAAGGACTACACTTGCGGCTCTTGGGTTCGCTCCTTCGACTGCTGACCCGTCGCTGTTTCTGCGCAACGACACTTCGCTGCCGCCGTTCTACATCCTCGTGTACATCGACGACTTGGTCTTTGCCACTGCTGACACTGAGGCTCTCGCTCAGGTGAAGTCGTAGCTGCAGAAGAGACACACGTGCACAGACCTGGGTGAGCTGCGCAGCTACCTTGGCTTGCAGATCACCCGGGACAGAGCATGCCGCACCATCACCTTGACTCAGTCACACATGGTGCAGCAGGTCCTTCAGCACTTCGGCTTCTCCTGGTCCTCCCCACAGCCCACTCCTCTGGCTACAGGTCACTCGCTCTCAGCTCCACCTTCGGACGAGTCCGTAGAGCCGAGTGGTCCTTACCCAGAGCTAGTTGGCTGCCTCATGTACCTGATGACCTGCACTCGACCTGACCTCGCATACCCTCTTGGTCTTTTGGCTCGTTACGTGGCTCCTGGCAGGCACCGAAAGGTGCACATGGATGCTGCCAAGAGGGTGTTGCGCTACCTGTGCAGTACATCAGGCATGGGGCTCGTGCTTGGAGGACGGAGTGAGGTGGTCCTTACTGGGCACTCAGACGCGTCTTGGGTTGACGGCCAGACTACACAACGGTCGTCACAGGGTTACACCTTCAGCCTTGGCTCTGGCTCTGTTTCTTGGCGGTCTACACGCTCGTCTTCTGTTCTCAGCTCTAGTTGTGAGGCTGAGATCTACGCCACCGCCATGGCTGCACAGGAGCTACGCTGGCTCACCTACCTGCTGACTGACTTGGGTGAGCGGCCTCGTTCTCCTCCAGTTCTGTACGTTGACAACAAGGCAGCCATTGCCTTGTGTGAGGAGCACAGACTGGAGCACAGAACGAAGCACATCGCTCTGCGTTACTTCCTGGCTCGAGAGTTGCAGCAGCGAGGCCAGCTTCGTCTTCGCCACATGGCCACTCGGGCCAACACTGCTGATATATTCACCAAGGCACTTCCGTCTGGTGATCATCAGCGCCTTTGTACTTTGTTGGGCCTTGTGCCTACGTTTCCACACTTGCTGTAGTCTCTGCTTGTACTGTGATCTATATATATATACCTGCATGCTGGCTCTTGCTAGGTAGTCATCACTGTATTGTTATTGCTGCATATATATCTCTGCACGTGAACTTGTGGCCCTTTGCTTGTGCTCAGAGTGTGTGGTGACGTTGTGATCCACCCTGAGCTTGCTTTGCTTCTCTTGACTGGTCGTGTGACCCCTTGTTCTCCCCCACTTTGCCTATGGGGGTGTGTCAAACTATATATGCTGCATATTGTCTAGGCTGTAGTGGGGTAGCCCATATGGGGTACAACCCAATTAGGGTTTGTTAAACTGTATTATGCTTGTAGGCTGTAGTGGGGTAGCCAATATGGGGTACAACCCCAACTAGGGTTTCATATTTGTACCCAAACTTCTGCTAGTTCAATCATTCTTGCCTAGCTATTCTGAAATGGTATCAGAGCAGGAGGTCCCTAGGACCTACCGACCGTTTTTTTTAAGGGCCCACCACCGCTCGCATGCGGTTACCACGCTACCCCGTGCCCTAGCCTCGTAGCGCCCTCGTGCGCCCTCGTTAGCGCCCTCGCGCGCCCCTCGTTAGCGCCCTCGCGCGCACCCTCGTTAGCGCCCTCGCGCGCCCCTCGTTAGCGCCCTCGCGCGCCCCTTGCTAGCGCCCTCGCGCGCCCCTCACTAGCGCCCTCGCGCGCCCCTCGCAGTGTCGCCCGCCCGCCGAGCCGCCCGCTCGCAGCCCGCTCGTCCTGCTGCCCGCTTCGCAGCCCGCCCGCCCGCTCGCTGCCCGCTTCGCGGCCCGCCCGCCACGCAGCCCGCCCGCCCGCTCGCTGCCCGCTTCGCGGCCCGCCCGCTTCGCAGCCCGCTCGCTCGCTGCCCGCTCCGCGGCCCGCCCGCTTCGCAGCCCGCTCGCCCGCTCGCTGCCCGCTTCGCGGCCCGCCCGCCCGCTCGCTGCCCGCTTCGCGGCCCGCCCGCTTCGCAGCCCGCTCGCTCGCTGCCCGCTTCGCGGCCCGCCCGCTTCGCAGCCCGCCCGCCCGCTCGCTGCCCGCTTCGCGGCCCGCCCGCCCGCTCGCAGCGCCGCCCGCCCGCCCGCTACCTGCTTCGCAGCGCCGCCCGCTGCCTCACTGCCCGCTTGCTGCGTCCCCTCTGCTGCTGCCGCTGCTCTGCTGTGCCCTCACGCCTGAGCTATGGCCTCTATTCGCGTTCTTTCCTTCGATGCTGAGGGCCGTCCCGTGCAGTTCACTTCCTGGCTCGACGACCTGCAGTTGTATCTTATGAGCAATAGCACGGACCACATCTCCCTCTATGACTACGCGTCTGGTGCTGCCGCTGCTCCTGCTGCCACAGCCGAGCTTAGTGTTCGTTCCCACTGGCAGACTCGTGACGCAGCTGCTCGCCTAGCCATTCGTAGTCACCTGCCGCTAGCTGAGCTCGAGCATTTTGGCGACTGCAAATCCGCTAAGGCCCTGTACGATGCTGTCGTTGCTCGCTACTCCTCGCCTGCCACAGCCGAGCTTAGCCGCCTCATGCTGCCGTACCTGTTCCCCGATCTGTCCACCTTTACTACAGTCGCCGATCTTATCACCCACCTTCGCACTAGTGATGCTCGCCTGCGTGCCGCCCTTCCCACCGAGTTCTGCGCTAAGAACCCCCCTCCACTGTACTGGACACTCCACTTCATAGTCACCCGTCTCCCTGACACCCTCCGCTCAGTTCGAGACCACTTCCTTGCTCGCTGTCCCACTGAGCTCACAGTCGCCCTCCTAGAGGAGCAGCTGCTCGCGGCCGAAAAGAGCATTGTAGCTGTTGGTGCTGCTCGTGGCGCTCCTCGCACCCCCATCTTTGAGGGGTGTTCTCCCTCTCCCCTCGCTCCCTCCTACGCTGCTGCTGCTGCTGTTGACTTCCTTGGTGCTGAGTCTGTTGGCGCTGCTTCTGCTCCTGGTGGGAGGCGCCGCACCGGCAAGGGCAAGGGGGGCAAGGGTGGTGGTGGTGGCGCTGGGGGGGGAGGAGGTGGGGGAGGTGGGGGGGGAGGCGGTGCTGGAGGGAGCGGTGGCGGGAGCGCTGGTGGGAGTGGGGTCGGTGGTGGAGGCGGGGGCGGCGGCGGAAGCAGTGGCAGTAGTGGCGGCGGCGGCGGTGGTGGCGGTGGTGGCGGTGGCGGTGGTGGCGGTGGTGGCGGTGGCGGTCGGAGCGGTGGTAGTGGTGGCGGCGGCGGTCGGAGTGGAGGCACTGGCTCGGGCCAGAGCTCCCAGCAGCAGCAGCGTCCCCAGACGACCCAGCAGCTTCGTGAGTGGCTTGCTCAGCGTGGGACGTCGGGGGGCAGTGGCCGCTGTTCTTATGTCATTCGCACAGGTGACCGCAAGGGACAGACGTGTGGGAGGTTCCACACCCCGTACCGCTGCTTCTCCCGCCTTGACGACGCTTGGCGTGAGGAGATGGGCGCGGATGTTGAGCGCCCCCGCTGGGCTGAGCTCATGAGGGCTGGTGTTGATGTCTTTGCTCTTGACTATGATGCTATTATTGCTGCCATGTATGCATTGACTGTTAGTGCCGAGGGAGACTGTTACTTGTGTGTGCCGCCTGACCCAGGTATAGAGCCCGCTGCCCTGGGTACTAGTGAGTCTGCTCTCTCTGGTATGGTGCCCCCTGTACTTGCTCCCCCCAGTGCTGTCCTGGCTGGTTTCGAGTCTGCTCTCTCAGGTACAGCACCCACAGAGACTGCTCTCTCAGGTACCGCACCGGCTGAGGCCTGTCACACCTTCACCCTTGACTCAGGTGCTTCCCGTTGCTTCTTTCGTGACAGTACTGAGCTCACACCGCTTCCTGCACCGGTCCCAGTCTCCTTGGCTGACCCCTCTGGGGGCCCAGTCCTTGCCCAGTCCACCACTGTCCTCCCTTGTCCGGCGGTTCCGTCTGGCTCGTTGTCGGGTTTCCACCTCCCCTCGTTCTCGACGAACCTGGTGAGCAACGCTGTCCTCCAGGATCAGTGGGTTGACACCTTTACCCCTGGCGGACAGCGTGTGGCGATCTGCACGTGCTCCAGGACCGGCCGTCACCTGGCTACGTTTACCCGTCGGCCGGGGTCGAGTCTCTACACACTGACCACTGCGTCTCCTCAGGTCGCTGCTGTCGGTCAGGTGTCTGCGTCAGGTCTGGTAGCCCACGCCTGTGAGTGTCGTTCCCTGTCGCACCAGACTCTTCTCTGGCACCACCGCCTGGGTCACCCCTCCTTGCCACGCCTTCGTGGCATGCACCGTCGCCACCTTGTGTCTGGTCTTCCCAGGTCCCTCCCTCCCCTCCCTGCCTCGCCTGCGCCGCCTTGCCTTCCTTGCGTCGAGGGGCGGCAGCGCGCCGCTCCTCACTCCTCCTCGTTCCCCCCGACAGAGGCTCCTCTGCAGACCCTCCACCTGGACGTGTGGGGCCCAGCCCGCGTTCGTGGTCAGGGCGGTGAGCGGTACTTTTTGCTGGTTGTCGACGACTACTCGCGTTACACCACGGTCTTCCCCTTGCGCACCAAGGGTGAGGTCCCTGCTGTTCTGATCCCTTGGATCCGCACGGTTCGTCTCCAGCTCCGCCGCCGTTTCCGGACGGATCTTCCTGTCCTGCGTCTGCACTCTGACAGAGGTGGTGAGTTTTCCTCCGATCTCTTGAGGACCTTCTGTCAGGCGGAGGGCATCGAGCAGACCTTCACGCTTCCGGACTCCCCACAGCAGAATGGGGTTGCTGAGCGCCGCATTGGCCTGGTCATGGAGGTCGCTCGTACCTCCTTGGTCCACGCGGCGGCTCCCCATTTTCTGTGGCCGTTTGCTGTCCGGTACGCCGCGCATCAGCTCAACCTCTGGCCCCGTGTCTCCTTGCCGGAGACCTCGCCCACACTGCGTTGGACGGGGGAGGTTGGCGATGCGTCGCGCTTCCGGGTGTGGGGTGCTCGTGCCCTTGTCCGCGATACGTCCGCGGACAAGCTCTCCTCCCGCACGCTTCCCTGTGTCTTCCTTGGCTTTGTCCCTGACGCGCCTGGCTGGCAGTTTTACCACCCCACCTCGCGCCGGGTCTTCGCCTCTCAGGATGTCACCTTTGACGAGTCGGTCCCTTTTTACCGTCTCTTCCCCTACCGCACTGCCCCCCTCCCTCCCCCGCCGCTTTTCCTTGCTCCTGGTCCCCCTCCGGTAGACCCCCTTCCCCCTCAGGGTCCTGCTCCTTCAGGTGTCTCTCAGGTAGACCCTCCTCCCGTCGCTGAGCCTGTCGAGTTCACAGGTGACTCAGGTGCTGCTGCGGGTGGTGCTGCTGGGAGTGCTGAGCCTGGGGGTGCTGAGCCTGGGGGTGCTGGGCCTGGGGGTGCTGGGGCTGCAGGTGCTGGGACTGAGGGTGCTGGAGCTGAGGGTACGGTGCCTGAGAGTACGGAGCCTGGGGGTGCTGAGCCTGGGGGTGCTGAGCCTGCGGGTGCGGGGCCTGGGAGTGCTGGGACTACGGGTGCTGGAGCTGAGGGTACTGTGCCTGAGAGTTTGCCGCCTGGGGGTGCTGAGCCTGGGGGTGCTGCGACTGGGGGTGCTGAGCCTGCGGGTACTGAGCCTGCGGGTACTGAGCCTGGGGGTGCTGCTACTGAGCCTACGGAGCCTCGGGTTACTGCGTCTGGGGGTGCTCCGGTTCGGGGTGCTGAGCAGTCTCTCACACCGCAGCAGCTTCGTGACTGGTACGTCCGGCGCTTTCGCCGTCCTAGTGGCTCGGCTGGAGTTGGGGGTGCTGGGGCTGCTCGTCCTGGGGGTGCTCGTACTGGGGGTACTGGAGCTGCCGGGACTGGTTGTTCTGGGAGCACTACGACTGGAGCTGCTGGAGCTGGGGACTCTGGCGCTGGCGGTGCTAGCGGAGTTGGAGCTGCCGACTCTGGGGGTGGCGCTGCTGCTGGTGCTGCGGACCCGCCTGGTGGAGCTGCTGCTGGAGCTGAGGACCTGAGCGGTGGCGCTGCTGCTGGTGCTGGGGACCCGGACGTTGGAGCTCCTGCTGGTCCTGAGGACCCGGCCGCTGGAGTCTCTTCTGTTTCTGGAGACGCTGCGCGGCCGCGACCGTACTTCGTACCGCTCCTTCAGCAGGTTCTTGGGCAGGCTCCTCCTCCTTGTCCTCCTCCCTCCGTAGAGTGTCCTCCGCCTGTCCAGCCGCAGTCACAGTTACCGCCTGCCTCGCCTCTCCCTGCTCCCTCTCCTTACGCTGGTCCCACAGGAGGTCTTACAGAGCGTCGTGAGCCTGAGTCTCGTCCTGTGTCGCCTGTTCGTCCTGCTCGCACTGGTAGTCGTGTCCGTCGTGAGCGTCCTCCTCCTGTCCCAGGCACTCACTACATGACTCTGCGTCCCTCTACTGCTCCTCGGCGTGTCCCTCTACCGTCTCCTCCTGCGTCCTCTTTGCCTGCCGTTCTGGACCCTGAGTCTGACCGGTATCGCGCTGAGCACCCTACAGTCACGCGTCTCCTCGCTACTGTTGTCACTGACCCTACCTTTGAGTCCTCGGCTGCGTCTGCTCTGGTCGCTGAGTTGGTTGACTTTGCTGCTGCCTGTCGTCTAGACTACGCTGCTAGCCTTGTTGCTGAGTCAGAGTCTGCGTCTGTCTGTCCTCCGTCCGTCGGGGGTGAGTGTGCTCTTGGCACGGACGTCCTTGAGGACAGGCAGGAGGACTTTGACTCTCTTGCGGCTGCTGTACCTCATCTCGTGGCCTGGTTGCTTGCCCCTGAGGGAGACCCGGATGCACTAGACATCCCCACTCCGCGCACTTACGCAGAGGCGATCTCGGGTCCCTACTCCTCTCAGTGGCAGACAGCCATGGACGCAGAGATGGCATCCTGGAAGTCCACAGGCACCTACGTCGACGAGGTTCCCCCTCCTGGGGCGAACATCGTCGATGGCATGTGGATTTTCAGGGTGAAGCGGCCGCCAGGTTCTCCGCCTGTCTTCAAGGCTCGTTACATTGCTAGAGGCTTCAGTCAGCGTCAGGGGGTCGACTTCTTCCAGACCTTCTCCCCCACCCCGAAGATGACCACTCTTCGGGTTCTGCTGCACGTTGCTGCTCAGCGTGACTACGAGCTTCACTCTCTTGACTTCAGCACAGCGTTCCTGCAGGGCAGCCTGCACGAAGAGATCTGGCTGCGCCGCCCACCTGGCTTTACTGGGTCGTTTCCCCCTGGTACCCAGTGGAGTCTCCGCCGGCCAGTCTACGGTCTCCGCCAGGCGCCACGTGAGTGGCACGACACACTGAGGACTACACTTGCGGCTCTTGGGTTCGCGCCGTCTACTGCTGACCCGTCGCTGTTTCTGCGCACAGACACGTCGCTGCCGCCGTTCTACATTCTCGTGTACGTCGACGACTTGGTCTTTGCTACTGCTGACACTGAGGCACTCGCTCGTGTGAAGTCGGAGCTGCAGAAGAGACACACCTGCACTGACCTGGGTGAACTGCGTAGCTACCTTGGCTTGCAGATCACCCGGGACAGAGCTCGCCGCACCATCACCCTGACTCAGTCACACATGGTGCAGCAGGTCCTTCAGCGCTTCGGCTTCCAGTTCTCCTCACCACAGGCCACACCTCTGGCTACCAGCCACTCGCTCTCAGCTCCACCTTCGGACGAGTCCGTAGAGCCGAGTGGCCCGTACCCAGAGCTTGTAGGCTGCCTCATGTACCTGATGACTTGCACGCGACCTGACCTCGCGTACCCTCTTAGCATCCTTGCTCGTTACGTTGCGCCTGGGAGACACAGGCGAGAGCACTGGGAGGCTGCTAAGAGGGTGCTGCGTTACCTGTGCAGTACATCAGGCATGGGGCTGGTGCTTGGAGGACGTGACAGAGTTGTCCTCACTGGTCACTCGGACGCTTCTTGGGTGGACGACCTGGCTACGCAGCGGTCGTCACAGGGTTACACCTTCAGCCTTGGCTCTGGTTCTGTCTCGTGGCGGTCCACCCGCTCTTCCTCTGTTCTCGGCTCTAGTTGTGAGGCTGAGATCTACGCCACAGCCATGGCTGCACAGGAGTTACGCTGGCTCACCTACCTGCTGACTGACTTGGGAGAGCGGCCTAGTTCTCCTCCAGTTCTGTACGGTGACAACAAGGCGGCTCTTGCCTTGTGTCAGGAGCACAGACTGGAGCACAGGACGAAGCACATTGCTCTTCGCTACTTTCTTGCTCGAGAGCTTCAGCAGCGCGGTCAGCTTCGGCTTGTGTACGTGGACTCGAAGGCCAACACTGCTGATATCTTCACCAAGGCGCTCCCGCCTAGTGATCATCAGCGGCACTGTACTTCTTTAGGCCTTGTGTCCACGTTTCCTCACTTGCTCACTGCTTGACATTCTTTGTACTGTACTTTATATATATCTTGTTGCTTGCTTGCTAGGTTTTGATCACTGTGTTGCTTGTCTTGTACTATATCTAGCACTGCATGTGAACTGGCCTTGTGGCCTTTACTTGTGCTCGGAGTGTGGTGACGTTGTGATCCACCCTGGGCTTTGCTTTGCTTTGCTGGACTGGTCTTGTGACCCTTTGTTCTCCCCCACTTTGCCTATGGGGGTGTGTTAAACTGTATTATGCTTGTAGGCTGTAGTAGGGTAGCCAATATGGGGTACAACCCCAACTAGGGTTTCATATTTGTACCCAAACTTCTGCTAGTTCAATCATTCTTGCCTAGCTATTCTGAAAGGGTTTACTACTTGTACTCCTGCATCCTGCTAGTTCATTCATTCCTGTCATTAGTTTCTAACATACACAAAGCAGAACAAAGTAGCAACACACAAAAGCAGAAGCAACCTGGTGCAATAGTGGTAGATACAGCTGCAGAAATCCCTTAGCCAAGACGAAAGACGAAAGGGGGCTTGCATGCGGGTCAGGTAGCCTGGACAGCGGCGTGTAGCGGCACAGCAGGCTCAACGGCAGCACCTGCTCCAACAGCAGCAGACGAAAGACGAACGAAAGGTGGCGACAGGGGCTGCAACTATAGGTGCCACGTTAGCAGTGGACGACAGTTCCAGATGCGTGGCTGCTGTTTCCACGAGGGAGGCGCCCAGATATGACGAATACGAGGAGGAGGAGTAGCGAGAAGTGATGCAGCGGAAGAGAGAGGGAGAAGAACGAGAGAGAAACAAAACAGGTTACGCTCATCCCCCCTCAACTTCTCTCCCCCTCCCCCCCCCCCGCAGCACCAAGTGCTGCAGGGAGAGAGGAAGAGAGAGGGGAGGGACGGGCTGCTGACTGGTCACCCCCGCCACCCCCACATCTCCCCCCCCCCCCCCCCCCCCCCCCCCAACGGCATAAGCCGCGGTAGGGAACGGGTGGGGTCGGCGTGAGCTGCTGCTGGCGCCGACGTCCGCGCTAGCAGGGCGCATGCGGGGTGACAGGCAGAGCGCGCGCGGGGCAGCCGACTAGGCGCACACGGGGCTGCCGACGGGACGCGCGCGGGGCGACGGGCAGGGCGTCCGCGGGGCAGCCGACGGGGCGTCCGCGGGGCGACGAAACGGGGAGCTGCGGGGCGACGAAACGGGGGGCCGCGGGGCAACGAAATGGGGGGCTGCGGGGCGACGAAATGGGGGGAGACGCCACGGGGCGATTTGGGGGACCCGCGGGGCGCATAACGAGCTGCGCGACGGGTGGGCCCATGATACTTGAAATTATTGGAAGGGTCCAGGAAGGAACCTGCTCTGAAACCATGTTAAAAGGAGGACTTAGGTAGTGGCTTTAGGAGCCATAGCAAGGATGGAGAGGAAGGGTGTCGAGAAAGTTTAGTGCAAGAAGACGAGGGGTTTCACTATAGAGTCAAGGGTTCAAATAGGGGAGGAAAGGGGGTAAACCACCAAACAGGAAAATGTGATAATTACTCTGCTAGATCTACATGCAGTTATAATAATGTACTTCTATCAATATGGCACATTATTTTTTTAATATATTAGACAATTTGGGTGTTTCTCTGGTTGTTCCAACATAACAGGTTGAGGCGCGAATGTGAGTTTCGGCGCGAATCTCATCACAACTACGTCATCACGTTCATCGACGCCGCCACACGATACGTCTGGCATCTTAATCTCCTGAGCCGCGACATGGCCTTCGAAGCATTTGTCGCCTGGCTTCCAGTAGCAGAACGGGAATCAGGAGTGAAGCTGAAAAGCTTTCAGTCAGACGGGGGAGGAGAATATCAGTCACAGAGGTACAAGCAGTACTTGCAAAGAGAGGCATAAAACGACTCATCTCTCTTCCCTACGCCCATCAACAGCAAGGCGTGGCAGAAAGGATGAACAGGACCCTCCAGAACACCATGCGCAAGCTGCTACGTGGCATGCGGCTACCCAACCACCAGTGGCCCGAAGCAATGGACCATGCTGTGATGCTGCACAACTTGCTCTCGTCATCATCGCTCCTGAACAACGCATCACCGCATCTGCTGAGGACTGGGAAGCTGGGCAGCACAAAAATGTTGCGAGTGTTCGGCTGCATGGTACAGTACCGACCCCCAGCTACACGAGCTGGCTGATTCTCCTAACGCGCACAGTGGGGACAACACCTGGGCATTGAAAAACACTACAACGCCTGGAAAATTTTTGACAAAAACACAAAGGAAACAATGGCAGCACGTGATGTGATCTTCTACGAGTGCCTCACCATCCCGACGTACCTGGACAACCTGGCAGCAGAGCGAGATGTCACGGGCGGATTTCATGGTGACCGAGCCTTTGCGGCAGCAGATGTGGCTGACTGGGACGAGCAGAACGTGGACGGAGCCTCGGAAGAAGCCGGACCTCTTCCCTACTATTCGGTCGACATCCCGATGGACGACGACAACCCTCGCGAAAGCATCAACGCCGAAGTCTACTACGACTTCGCCGACAACGGCTACGTTACACCCCAGCCAGTCAACACCGACATTTCAGAACGAATAGTAACCAACTTCTTACCTGACCCAGAAGCGGGAGACGAAGCAGCCTATCCCGAGGACACAAGTCTTCCTTGCTACACCCAGAGCGGGCTGCAGATTCTAGGAATCGTCACCGCCGTCCACGGAGCAGCGCCACTGAAGGAGCCTGCCACAGTTCAGCAAGCTCTAAGGGGGGAGCACAGGGAGAAATGGCGCGAAGCCATGGACAGAGAGTTAAAGGCGCTAGAAGAACGCAGCACCTGGAAAGTCGTACCCATCGGAGTGGCACGCAACAAAACCATCCTCACGGGGAAGTAGGATTTCCCCGTGAAGACAAAAAATGACGGAAGGATCGACAAGTTTAAGGCGCGCTGGGTCGTACGGGGCTTCGACCAAGAGCATGGACGAGACTTCACCGAAACCTTCGCACCGGTTAGTCAACACACCTCTCTCCGGAATCTCCTCGCGATAGCCGCCATGAAGCGCAAGAAGCTTCGAAAAATCGACGTCGCCAACGCTTTCTCTATGCTCCCGTCGACGCTGAGATCTTCGTTGAGCAACCGCACAGCTCTAACGATGACCCCAACCAAGTCTATCAACTGTTAAAAATCTCTATACGGCATCAAGCAAGCCCCGAGGCTGTGGCAGCAGTACCTTCACGCCTGACTAATCCGAAATCGCAAGGAAGCCTCCGCTCCACTCAAACTCGTCGGCATATCGACTACCAGCGAAAACTGGGATGTCTGCTCTTTGCAGCCGTTACCTGCTGATTGGATCTATCATACTCCGCGAGCCAACTCACCACCTACCGCAAGAAGCCTGAAGCGAAACACATGGCGGAACTCGACCGCGCTCTTCACTACCTCGTCAGCACCTCGACAATCGGCCTAACCTACCACAGAATCAGAACTACGACGCCCAAGCTAATTGGTTACGTGGATGCTCACCAAGCCGGCGATTTCGACAATAGGCGATCGCGCACCGGCTACATCTACCGACTTGAGCCTATCGGCCCCATCTCGTGGCAGTCGAGCAAGAAAGAGCTAATTGCCCTCTCCTCAGCTGAAACAGAATATATTACGCTCTGCTCAGCCACCAAGGAAGGACTGTTCCTTCGCAAACTACAGGAAGAAGCGAAGCTGGCGAAGTTGCCCAACTTCTCCCTGCTCTGCGACAACCAATCAGCAATCCGCATAGCGAACAAGAGCTGGTTCGCGAATCGAATGAAAAACATCGCCCTGCGATATTTCTTCGTGAAGGACGAAATCGAGAAGGGGAGACTCGAGCTGTCATACTGCCCCACATCCGAGATGGCAGCTGACTATTTGACCAAGAAACTCGGAAAGCAGAAGTTCGAGTACTGCATGCTGCTGACTGGACAAGGCCACGTCACCAGCAGCAACACTCCATAAGCAAAAGGGAGTGTTGGAAACAAGTAATTTAACGCTTCTGATGTGCCGAAACATCAAAATGTAAACGAAGCGAGTAACAACGAAGCAACGGCGAGTCAAACAAGGAGGTTGACAAAACGTAACAGCTAGAGGTTATGCAAAGGTCAAAAGTCAGCGACCTTTGACTCGCCAGGAGGCAGCGCGGCAACAAGGACAAAAAACGGACTCGGTATTGAGCAGTTGCCCGAGTCGTCGTTGTATCAAATCGCAACAGCAACATGAAAACATATAAAGTTGCGTCCTTTCGTATTCCATGTAATATTATAAAAAGCTTGTATTACTCTACTATAATCAATCTCTTGCTCTCACATACTAGTGCAAGTTGGTTCAACGGTTCATTAGAACGCTTCCGCAATTACAACATTCCTACTCAAGATCTTAGCCTTAAAAAGATCCTAGGGGCTTTTCTCAACCCAACAACCGCATCAGGCAGCTGCATGATCGAGGAAGTTGGTGGGAACAGTTTCGTACCTGTACGAGCCGCACGCTTGGGTTTGAAGCTGAATAAGGGAATTTACCCATTAGAGTACATGTCTAGACTAGGACCTTTGGTATTCCTCTGCACTCTTTTGTAAATCGTTGTATTTGCACGATTTAATTATTTCTGTCATATTAAACCCACTCTGATCCAAGGTCACTTTTCGCCTCTGCAACACTATGACTCTGCAAACATGGTAAGCTGAGGTGGTCCTAGAACGATGTACTCGCAACATGTTATAAGAGCGACTCGGGGATCCGTCGCAATGCCACCTCCGATATCTTCGGCGAACTAAAGTGGCGTCCGGCACACGCTCGTGCGTAAGGATGGCCGGAGGATCTGGAGGTCAGACAAATCTATCCACTGAAGCCAACCCAGCTGCGATAAACGAAGAGACAAGGACAATCGGCACAGACGCCCTCGCACAACTACTTTAGCGACTCTCGACTCTGGAGCAAGGGGTCCAGACATTGCGGAATGGCGACGCGAGAACATCCTCCCAACCCACTCAACCGGCCTCGAACGGCCGTGATACACCTCCGCACACCTTCTCCCTCGAAACAAATAGCTAAACTCCCAAGACTCCCCGTCCCAGCGATGAAGCAATTCTCGCAGCTTAATCAAGACTTCTGAGTATATCAAGGATAAAGACAAATTCCTGCTTTGACAACAAGGACTTTTACACCTGGAGCTTCGAGCTGGAGCTGCTGCTGCAAATCGCGTAGATTTGTCATTATTTCAACAGGAGCTACGTGGAGCCTGCGGAGAACACGGTTGAAGCCAGAACGCAGTACTACAACGGATCCCTCATGGCTTAGGGCGTCTTGCGCAACATGTCACCGGCGGAGTAGTTAGGAATGCATTCCTACAAAATCGCATCAGCTCCTACCCTTGACACCTGGCGACACCTCAACAGCGTATACCTAGCGAAGTACTCGGCTGCCTACTCCACCAAAATGGCCCCAGGGGATAAGGTCAACAACTTCATCAACCGCTGTCGGAGCTTACGCGATCAAATCGCGAAATCTGGGAGCTCGAATTTCGAAGAAATTTTCGTGAACATCGTGCTCGCAGGGCCTGGACCAGAGTGGTAACCCTGCAAGGCACTACCCCAACAACAGGGCGCAATCTTAGAAGCAGCCCTATGCGCCGCCCTTCTCGTCGAACAAAGTGATATGGATAAGCAGCGACCAGCACCGCAACGAGAACGAGAGAGAATCACATTCTACGCTGACAACAGAGAAGAACGCAAGCCACGGCGCCTCTACTGCAAAATTTGCAGAAACTTTGGGCATCTGGCCGAGCGATGCAAGATCCACTCCGCCCCTTGCCAGCACTTTGGCCAGTAGACAAGACGCAAGGCAGGAGACTCGTCATGCCCAGGGCTGTCAGCCCCCATCACGCAATTTGAACCCAGCGTTTCAGCACCAGCAGCAGAACCCGCCGCAACTCGGATCTGCACAAAATGTCATCGACAATATGACATTCACTACACGTGGAACCCACTGTCTCCGCGTGCGCACACAATCTCCTGAGCCAGCACGCCATCCAATCGGGGCATTCACGGACAATAACCCATTTACTCCCCGACGCGACATCAGCGATGATGACAATCATGACTGGAACCTTCCAGTCCCGCTGCTTGAAAGCCTCGCGCACGTACCTGATTCGCGGGCGGCACCGATCGACAACAGGCGCTACAACAAGTGGTACCTTGATAACTCATGTGGGCTGCACATGGTGGGCTCTGAGCGTTTCATATCCAACGCGTCTCCACCCACACAGTCCCTTATGTCACAGTGGCAAACAAAACTCGCCTGTGCGCAAGTGCGCAACGCATCGTAATCCTCAAGGCGTAGGGAAGAAAGGCACACATTACACTTAACGATGTGCTGATCGTACATAATCTACGATTCAATCTTCTCTCCATGGCGCAACTCGCGGACTACGGGTCGAGCTTCACAGATCCCAAGACCTGTGACATTCTACTGCACTACACGGCACCGAACAAACAGCGCAAGCAAATCAGACAAGCACACTCCAAACGTGGCGTGCACATCCTTGACTTCGACATTCGCGACTGCCGCGTCATTCCACTGCGCTTCGAGCAAATCCATCGCTCCGAGTGGAAACGCCCCGATGGGAGACCGTGGGTGCCTCACCACCCACTTCCGCGCGAAGGCGCGCTGCATGAGTCATACCCCGATGGAATCTACAAAAACTGCCAAATACCTACTACACCAACAAATGCGATCGCTAGACGCGGCCTCATGACAATCGCTGAAGCTAAGCGAAGCGCGCCTCCCAAAAAAGAGATGTCAGTGCTCGAGCTCGAAGTTACGACGCAGCGCGTCTTTGCCACTGAAAAGAATCCTCTCATGGGTTCATCTTCACAACGGCTCCAGGGAATATTACGCGGACATCGCCACAGAACATTCGATGAACCCATGTGGATGGTACTAAGGGTAAGCGCGTTAGTTAACCTTATATGGATGGTGCTAAGAGTATGTGCGTTTGTTACCCGTGTGGATGGTGCTAATAATAAGTGCATAACTTACCCATGTGGATGATACTAAGAGTAAGCGCGTTACTTACCCATGTGGATGGTACTAAGAGTAAGTGCGTTTCTTACCCATGTGGATGGTACTAAGAGTAGGCGCGTTACTTCCCCATGTGCAAAGTACTAAGAGTAAGTGCGTTATGTACCCATGTGGATGGTACTATGGGTAAGGGCGTCAAAAAGTAAGTGCGTTATTTACCCATGTGGATGGTACTAAGAGTAAGCGCGTTACTTACCCATGTGGATGATGCAAAGAGTAAGAACGTTTCTTATCCATGTGGATGGTACTAAGAGTAAGCGCGTAATTAACCACGTGGATGGTACTAAGAGTAAACGCGAAATATGCCCATGTGGATGGTACTAAGAATAAGTGCGTTACTTACCCATGTGGACTGTACTAAAAGTAAGTGCGTTACTTACCCATATGGATGGTACTAAGAGTAAGCACGTTACTTACCCATATGGATGGTACAAAGAGTATGCGCATTACTTACCCATGTGGATAGTACCAAGAGTTGCGCGATACTTACCCATGTGGATGGTACTAAGAGTATGCGCGTTACTTACCTATGTGGATGGTACTAGGAGTAAGCGCGTAATTTACCCATGTGTATGGTACTAAGGGTTAGTGCATGATATACCCATGTGGATGGTACTAAGAATAAGTGCGTTAGTTACCCATGTGGATGGAACTAATAGTAAGTGCGTAATATCCCCATGTGGATGACACTAAGAGTAAGCGTAATATACCCAAGTGGATGGAACCAAGAGAAAGGCGTTGCTTACCCATGTGGACGGTACTAGTAAGCTCATTACTTACCTATCTGGATTGTACTAAGAGTAAGTGCGTTACTTACCCATTTGGATGGTATTAAGAGTATGCGCATTACTTACCCATGTGGATGGTACTTAATGTAAGCGCGTAATTCACCCATATGGATGGTACTAAGAGTATGTGAGTTACTTACCCATGTGGATGGTAATAAGAGTAAGCACGTTACTTATCGATGTCGATGGTACTAAGAGTAAGTGCGCACCTTACCCACGTGGATGGTACTAAGAGTATGCATGTTACTTACCCATGTGGATGGTACTAAGAGTAAGCGCGTTATTTACCCATGTGGATGGTACTAAGAGTAAGTGCGGAGATAACTTTAGCAACGGGAGCTTGTCTACAGGGAAGGCACGTGCGTGAGAGGGATCTCTGCGTTCGTTCACTTAGTCGTTTGCTCGTGTGTTCTCTGCTTGCACATTCATGGGATGATTTTGCAAGAGTTCCACTAGCAAAGAGTCACAACAATGATTCAGAATGATAGCAACAATGTTGGCAACATAGGCTACATCAGAGCTCGCTAGGCTGCTGGTCGACCTCCAACGCAGCACGGTCGACCGCGTTCCAGCGCAGAAATGCTCGCACTGCTCCAACACTGCAGAGATGCGGCGCGCCAACGTTGCATGTCCACAGTGTGCCAACGCTGCAGCAAGTCGGCTGCACAGCGTTGCACCCGCAGGACAACGGTGCACCTGCTTCGCAGGTGTGCGCGGCTGGTTGGTGTACCACCCCCGAGGTCGTTCTTGCAGAAATCTCCCCCGGCGACCTTCGCACACGTCGCCCGGGTATCCCGGTCGACCGGGCAATCCCGCCTGGTCGTCCAGCCCAATCGGTCGCCGGCTGCACTACGGCCGGCGTCCCAAGATCGGCGTCCACTCGCCCAGGACGCCGTCCAGGCGCCCAAGTCGGCGTCCAGGCGCCCGGGACGCCGAGCAGACCCCCAGGTCGGCGTCCCACCTCCCAAGACGCCGAGCAGAGGCTCACGTTGGTGTCCAGGCGTCCAGGACGCCGAGCAGACGCCTAGCACGGCGTCCAGGCGCCCAGGACGCCGTGCAGACGCCCAGGACGACTTCCACGCGCCTAGGACGCCGAGCAGACGCCCAGGACGGCGTCCAGGCGCCCAGGACGCCGAGCAGACGCCCAGGACGGCGTCCACCTGCTCGGCGCCATCCAGCCAGGCGCCCTCCAACACGACGGCGCCCTTGCAGTGGCCCCCGTGCCCACTGCTGCAGGTCGGCTGCATCTCCCCCGTACACCCGACCACGAGGTCGGCTCCGCCCAAGCGAGGACGGGGCCGAACACAACTCCCGTTGACAGTAAGCACGTTAGTTACCCATGTGGATGGTAGTAAGAGTAAGCGCGTAATTTCCCCATGTCGATGGCACTAAGATTAAGCCGTAATATACCCAAGTGGATGGTACAAGGAGAAAGTGCGTTACTTAATAATGTGGATGGTACTAAGAGTATGTGCGTTACTTACCCGTGTGGATGGTACTAAAAGTAAATTCGTTACTTACCCATGTGGATGGTACTAAGAGTAAGTGCGTTACTTACCCATGTGGATGGTACTAAGAGTAAGCGCGTTACTTACCCATGTGGATGGTACTAAGAGTAAGTGCGTTACTTACCTATGTGGATGGTACTAAGTGTTGTTCAGGATCCGTCACTTCGAGAGCTTACGACGAACTCAATTCTCAACTAAACGCAAATCCGCTCAGTAGGATGTTGCGCCTTAGGCTTAGCTACCATCTCCAATTTGAATCACTTAAAAAGATGGTCTATTGAGTGAGAACCGTATGAAAATGTCCAGCAGCTGCATGACTAGAATGGTGGAGGAAGTACAAGCATAGCATAGAAAGTTGGAGTTGGGAACCTCCAAGAGAACCATGAGAGAAACGGGTTCTCCAAGAGCTAGGGAAGGATGGTAGGAACCTTCCTAGCAGCAAGGATGCAACCCTCATCATGAGGTCCTTGAGGTGTCACATGCAAAATCCAATCTAGTTGGATTTTGCCTAGGTGTTGCAACATTTGCAACCCATGCTAGAAACTTCTAGCCACCCCAATCCAAAAGTTGCCTTCCTAACCACCCAACCAAAGATCCCCTTTATAATTATGTCCCAATAATCACCCAAATTAGATATAACCCCAAAAGGTAATAAGAAATCCAAGTCTTGGAAATCTTGTAACTTGGGCGATCTTGGTCGGAATAAGGCGATCTTGGTATCGTTGGAAAGCTCTGGATTTCTCCTGCATGATCAAGCATTTATACTTGGAGAAATACACAGAGATAATAATACCCAACAGCCATGCACAATGACATATGCTCATGCAAACAATGCACGCATGAATAGCACGAGCACTCGGCAGGACGTTAGGATGACATGCACTCAGAATGACGTGCATCCAACAAACTCCCCTCAGACTAGCAGACTGCATGCACATACACACACACTGACATGCATGCAAACACTCATGCACACAAACACACATGCACTCATGACACCGCTGCCCACACTAGTGCAATGCCATGCCACACATCTTAGCACACTTCCAATGTGCGCTCTCGGGAAGTCTCTTGGTGAGAAAATCTGCCGCCTGCTTGCTAGCCTTCACATGGTGAAGCTCAACAACTCCCTCCTTCACCATCTGCCTCACCCAGTGCCACTTAATCTTCATGTGCTTGTTCAGCCCATTCAGGATAGGATTATTGGCCATGCCAATAGCAGCTTCGCTGTCAGAGAAAAGTGGTGTAGGTCCCTGCTGTTCAGCTCCCATGTCCTCCAGCAGCTTCCTCAGGAGCACGATCTCCTTGATGGCATGGTACATCGCCATGTACTCTGCCTCTCCGGAAGACTGAGCAATCTCACTCTGCTTCTTGGACCTCCAGCTCACTGGTCCACCTCCGACCATGCACACAAAGCCGCCAACTGATGACTGATCCTCCTCCTCTGAGGCCCATGTAGCGTCGGTGAAGCACGACAGCTTCAAGGTTCCAGGCGTGATCCCATCTGCTCCAGTCTGTTTCAGCTGGCCGCCAGCTGAAAACTGAACACCAGCAGATGCCGTTGATCCGAGGTAGCGCACCAAGCGCTTTGCCACCTCCAACTGCTCCTCAGTGGGCCGCTGCACAACTCTGGCCAGCTGCCCCACTCCAAATGAAGCATCAGGTCGCGTATGCACAGCTGCATACATCACACTCCCAATGAGTGACTGGTACTCATTCTGCTGCTCATCCTCGAGCACATCATCCTCCTCAACTTCCTTCTTCAATTTGAAACCCGCAGGGAACGGTGTCATCACAGTGCGACCCCCAGTCACACCATAGCGCTCCATGACACCAGAGATGTAGTGTGACTGATGCACCTTCAGCCACCTCCTCTCAACATCCCTCTCAATCTGCAGCCCCAAGTAGTAGTGGACATCCCCCAGCATCTTGCACTTGAAGTTGTCCACCAGCAGCTTCTGTGCCCTCTCAATCTGCTCCATGGAAGGTGAGAACAGCAGTATGTCGTCGACATACACCAGCAGCAAGAGCAGCTGCTCCCCCTCTCCAAGCAGAAACAAGCTGTGATCCGCTTGGGACGTCTTGAAGCCTCCACTCAGCAGCACCTCCTCCAGCTTCTCGTACCAGCACCTGGGCGCTTGCTTAAGGCCATAGATAGCCTTCTTGAGCTTGCACACCCGGCTGGTCCCATCCTCATAGCCGTCGGGCTACGCCATGTAGATATCATCCAGCAGTATTCCATTGAGGAACGCAGTGGTGATATCCATCTGCTTCACATGCCATCCCTTCACAGCTGCGCCAGCCAGCACAGTCTTCAATGTCACTGGCTTAACAACGGCAGCAAAGATCTCCCCAAAGTCGACCTTCTCCTTCTGCTGAAACCCCTTGGCGACCAAGCGGCTCTTGAACCGCTCCAGCGCACCATCAGCTCCACTCTTCACCTTGAAGACCCACTTGCTGCTGATCGGCCGTCGCCCCTCGGGTAACTGAATAAGCTCCCAAGTCCCATTCACAATTAGACTGTTGAACTCCGCATCCATGGCAGCCTTCCACTCCTCCTTCTGGGGTCCACTCAGTGCCTCCTCCACTGTGGCTGGTTCTCCAGGCAAGGGTGTGAAGAAACAGAAGGCCATCTCCTCATCCTCTCCCTCATCCGCCTGAACCGCCACGGCTATACTTCAGCCTTGAAGGTGGCGCTGCCACTCTCTTCTCGCGGGTTCCAGTCTGCTGCCCATGTGGTGAAGCTCCTTTCTGCACACTCCTCTTGGTGACCTTGGCGTTTGCAGCATGCTCGGGCTGAGTTGGTGAGTCCACACGTGCCGACTCATCCTCCAACCCCTCCTCCGCAGCAGGACCAGAAACTTGCTGCTCACCACCGCCACTGTGGTCACTGGTCAGCTCTGACCCAGGGAGATCATCAAGGTGCAGCTGAACCTCCTCCACTGCAGACCGCTCAATCTCCTGCAGACGCAAGCCAATCTGCACCTGCTGCTGCTGCTGCCAGTCCTTGTACATGACGTCCTCCACAAACTTGACGTCACGGCTGACCAGCGTCTTCTTGCTCTTGGGGTCCCACATCAGCCACCCCTTCGAGTCAGGAGCCATCCCAAGATGGACAGCCCACACAGCAGCAACTTCCAGCTTGTGCCTCTGCTCCTTAGGCACCATCACAAGCCCCATGCAGCCCCACACCCGCAGCATATCAATGGATGGCTTCTTCCCAAGCCAACGCTCGTACGGCACCCAATGCTTGTCGCCAACATGCGTCAAGACCCTGTTCTTGGCCGTAATGACATGGCGAACAGCTTCAGGCCAGAACTTGTAGGGCATCCCAGCAGCCCCCAACAAGGTCTTAGCCGCCTCGCCAATGGTCCGGTTGGCACGCTCAGCAATGCCGTTCTGCTGCGGTGTTCCTGGGCAGGTCAGCTGGTGTCGAATGCCGTTCCTCTTGAGAAACTTGGTGAATTCTGCTCTAAGGAATTCTCCACCACGGTCACTCCTCAAGACTTTCACCACCCGCATCGCTTGCCGCTAACCATCGGCAACCAATCCTCCTTGATCGCCGCTGCAGCAATGCTCTTCTTGGACAAGGGACGTGCCCACGTGAAACGACTTTATTCCTCCACCATGGTGAGGAAGTACAGCACTCCCCCAGTCCCCTCCGTCCTCATAGGACCCACCAGGTCCATTTGCACCACCTCCAATGGTGAAACAGCCACGTGTGCGAGCCGCCGATGCCAAGTCTCCAAATCCGCTTGGCCCGAGGTAACCGACGCCTTCACCGCTGCACTTTCTCCAATCAGCTCCTCTCCTTGCACACCTTGCTGCTCCTCCTCAGTGACGCTCTCCTCCATAGATGCCGCGGCTGCCGCCTTGCCCGATTTCCGCCAAGGGAGGACCGGGATCTGCCACATGCGCTTGTGGACATCCCCTTTCTGCCGCAGGTCCCTCATCGTTGTAGGCACGATAGCGCACCGAGCCAATCGTCTCGGTGTTCACACCTGCATCACCCAACCGGCCAGTAGAGATCAGGTTTGCGCACAAGTCCGGCACCCACAGCACGTTCTTCAGCCCCACGAGCTCTCCATCCGCTCCCATGAGCTTAGTACTTGGCGCATCCCATGCCCATGACCTTGGCCTTGGCGCCCGTCGCGGATCTGACTGTAGAGATGGGTGCGGGCTGAATCTCATCGAGTAGGTGCTGCACGAGGAGTCATGTGCCAGGAGCTTCCCGAGTCAATCACCCAATGGGTGAGGGGGTGTAGGAGAACCTTGGCAGCCATAGCGAGGTCGGTTGCACCTTCGTTCACGAAGAAGAAGAACCCGGCCTTCCGCTCCTCAGATTTGCCGCCTTTCTCCTCATCCTTCTCCTCTCCACTAGCTCCCATGACTCCCCCACTCCTCTTGCCACCATGCTGGTTGCTTGATGAAGGCGGGGTCCAATCCTTGGGTCGTTGGTAGCACTTCCGCCAACGATGTCCGCGCTTCTTGCAGTAGAAGCACACCTCCCCTTGACCCCCACCGCCATCCTCCTTAGGGTTATACTTGTTCTTGCCCTTCCACTTCTTCTTGAAGCCACTCTTTCCACCTCCAACTCCATAGCCAGCCCCCTCCTCCGAGCGCTCCACACTCCGCCGCCGCAAGTCCTCCTCTAGGATGCGCGCGCGAATGTAATCCACGCTCCACTGGGGCTGTTGAGAGTTGAGGTTGATCGCAAGGGCAGACCACGACTCCGGCAGCCGTATCACGATCTCCACGCACTGCACGAGCTCCGGGTACACCACACCACCGCCTTGGAGCTTTGTGAAAAATGTCACGCATCTCGTCCAACACCGGTTGCATCGGCTCTCCATCAACGAATTTTATGTCGCGCAGCCGCCGCGCGAGTAGCACGATGCCGGTAGCGTGTGTCGGTGAGTGCACATCCAGAAGCTTCCTCCAAGCCTTGGGGCCACACTCTGGATCACCCAAGAGGTCCTTGATGTGGTCAAGTTGTCGTCCGCCAACCGCTTGCACTATGAGCATGTACGCGTCAAACGAGCGATTCATCCACGCACCTTTCAGACCCGCGGCCTCCGGCATCGTCTCCACCAGGTCCAATAGCTTATATTGGGTGCACATCAGCCTCATGCGGAAACTCCAGTGCTCGTAGTCCTCCCTCATGAATTTCTCAATGGAGAACGCCATGAATCCACGGTTGTTGGAGATGTTGTAGAAGTCGAGGGTAGCGTAGGGTTGGCTGGTTGGTGAGTCCCCACTCCACCACCAGCAACTCCCCCCTGCTCTCCAGCCTCTCTACCTCCAGCCATCTCGCCATTAGCACCTCTGGAGTCCGTTCCAGTCATATTGAGGCCTTGAGTCATATCGAAACCAGAGAAATCGTTTGGAGAAGATTATGCCAGAAATTCTGAGTTTACGAAAATCGCTGTCGCGGACTGGATACTTCGACTTGAAACGCATTTCGACCAGCAATCGAAAGTTCGCGAGGCCTACTACTAGAAAACGGTCTCACTCATCAACATTGGTTGAGAGCACGACGATTCGTCATCTCAAAGTCGACTACCCGCTCTGATACCACTTGTTGTTCAGGATCCGTCACTTCGAGAGCTTACGACGAACTCAATTCTCAACTAAACGCAAATCCGCTCAGTAGGATGTTGCGCCTTAGGCTTAGCTACCATCTCCAATTTGAATCACTTAAAAAGATGGTCTAGAGAGTGAGAACCGTATGAAAACGTCCAGCAGCTGCATGACTAGAATGGTGGAGGAAGTACAAGCATTAAGGCATAGAAAGTTGGAGTTGGGAACCTCCAAGAGAACCATGAGAGGGAAGGGGTTCTCCAAGAGCTAGGGAAGGATGGTAGGAACCTTCCTAGCAGCAAGGATGCAACCCTCATCATGAGGTCCTTGAGGTGTCACATGCAAAATCCAATCTAGTTGGATTTTGCCTAGGTGTTGCAACATTTGCAACCCATGCTAGAAACTTCTAGCCACCCCAATCCAAAAGTCGTCTTCCTAACCACCCAACCAAAGATCCCATTTTAGTCATGTCCCAATAATAACCCAATTTAGATATAACCCCAAAAGGTAATAAGAAATCCAAGTCTTGGAAATCTTGTAACTTGGGCGATCTTGGTCGGAATAAGGCGATCTTGGTATCGTTGGAAAGCTCTGGATTTCTCCTGCATGATCAAGCATTTAGACTTGGAGAAAAACACAGAGATGATAATATCCAACACCCACGCATGAATAGCAAAAGCACTCGGCAGGACGTTAGGATGACATGCACTCAAAATGACGTGCATCCAACACTAAGAGTAGGCGTGTTCCTTACCCATGTGGGTGGTACTAAGCGTAAGCGTATTACTTACCCATGTGGATGGTACTGAAAGTAAACGCGTTACTTATCCATGAAGATGGTACTAAAAGTAAGTGCGCTACTTACCCATGTGGATGGTACTAAGCGTAAGCGTATTACTTACCCATGTGGATGGTACTAACAGTAAGCGCGTAATAACAATATGAGCGTAATATACCTATGTGGGTGGTACTAAATATAAGTGCGTTACTTACCCATTTGGATGGTACTACGAGTGAGCGCGTTATTTACCTAAGTGGATGGTATTAAGAGTAAGAGTATTACTTACCCATGTGGATGGTACTGAGAGATGCGCGTTACTTACCTATATGGATGGTACTAAGAGTAAGCGGGTTACTTACCCATGTGGATGGTAATAAGAGTCATCGTGTTACTTACCCATGTGGATGGTACTAAAAATTAGCGCGTTACCTACCCATGTGGATGATAATAAGAGTAAATGCATAAGTAACCCATATGGATGGTACTAGGAGTAAGCGCATTACTTACCTATGTGGAAGGTAATAAGAGTAACCGTGTTACTTACCCATGTGGGTGAGACTAAGAGTAAGCGCGTAATATACCCATAAGAATGGTACTCAGAGCAAACGCGTTACTTACCCATCTAGAGGGTACTAGAGTAAGCGCGTTATTTACTCATATTGACGGTACTAACAGGAAGCTCGTTACTTACCTATGCGGTCGGTACTAAGAGTAAGTGCATTACTTACCCATGTGGATGGTACTAAAAGTAAGTGTGTTACTTACCCATATGGATGGTACTAAGAGTAAGCACGTTATCCACCCATATGGATGGTACTAAGAGTAAGTGCGTTACTTACCCATAAGGATGGTACTATGAGTAAGGGAGTAATATACCCATGTAGATGGTACTAAGAGTAAGCGCGTTACTTACCCATGTGGATGGTATTAAGAGTAAGCATGTTACTTACCCATGTGGATGGTACTAAAAGTAAGTGCGTTACTTACCCATGTAGATGGTACTAAGAGTAAGCGCGGTTTTACTCATGTTGACGGTACTAACAGTAAGTGCGTTACTTACCCATGTGGTTGGTACTAAGAGTAAGTGTGTTACTTACCCATGTGGATGGTACCAAGAGTAAGCGCGTTACTTACCCATGTGGATGGTACTAAGAGTAAGCGCGTTACTTACCCATGTATATGGTACTAAGAGTAAGCGCGTTTTTACTCATGTTGACGGTACTAACGGTAAGCTCGTTATTTACCCATGTGGCTGGTACCAAGAGTAAGCGCGTTACTTACCGATGTGGATGGTACCAAAAGTAAGTGCGTTACCTACCCATGTGGATGGTACTCTGAGTAAGGGCGTAATATACCCATGTGGATGGTATTAAAAGTTACTTACCCATGTGGATTGTACTAATAGTAAGCGCGTTACTTACCCATTTTGATGGTACTAAGAGTGAGCGCATAATATACCCATGTGGATGGTACTAAGAGTAAGCGCGTTACTTACCTATGTGGATGATAATAGAGTAACCGTGTTACTTACCCATGCTGGTGGTACTAAGAGTAAGCGCATAATATACCCATGAGAATGGTAGACAGAATAAACGCGTTACTTACCCATATAGATGGTACTAAGAGTAAGCGCGTTACTAAACCCATGTGGCTGGTGCAGAAATAACTCTAGCAACGGGAGCTTGACTACGGGGAAGGCACGTGCGTGAGAGGGATCTCTGCGTTCGTTCCTTAGTCGTTTCCTTGTGCGCACACTACTTGCTAGTTCACGGGGAGAATTGGCAAGAGTTCCGCTAGGAAAAGATCACAACAAAAGTTCAGAATGATAGCAACAACATTGGCATGCATCACTACATCAGAGCTAGCACAGCTGCTGGTCGACCTCCAGTGCAGCACGGTCGGCTGCGATCCAGCGCAGCAATGCTCGCACCGCTCCAGCGCGGCAGAGATGCGGCGCGCCAACGTTGCATGTCCACGGTGTGCCAACGCTGCAGCAAGTCGGCTGCACAGCGTTGCACCCGCAGGACAACGGTGCACCTGCTTCGCAGGTGTGCGCGGCTGGTTGGCGTCCAACTCCCCGTCACGTGCCCAGCGCAGACATTCCCGCTCGTGACGGCGCCTATCAGCCACGTCGACCTCGGGATACCACCCCCGAGGTCGTCCTCGCAGAAATCTCCCCCGGCGACCTTCGCACACGTCGCCCGGGTATCCTGGTCGACCGGGCAACCCCGCCTGGTCATCCAGCCCAGTCGGTCGCCGGCTGCACTACGCCCGGCGTCCAGGTCGGCGTCCACTCGCCCAGGACGCCGTCCAGGCGCCCAAGTCGGCGTCCAGGCGCCCGGGACGCCGAGCAGACCCCCAGGTCGGCGTCCCACCTCCCAGAACGCCTAGCAGAGGCCCAGGACGGCGTCCAGGCGCCCAGGACGCCGAGCAGACGCCCAGGACGGCGTCCAGGCGCCCAGGACGGCGTCCACCTGCTCGGCGCCCTCCAGCCAGGCGCCTCCCAACACCACGCCCTTGCAGTGGCCCCCGTGCCCACTGCTGCAGGTCGGCTGCATCCCCCGCAGACCCGTCCACAAAGTCGGCTCCGCCCAAGCGAGGACGGGGCCACACAACACTCCCGTTGACACTCCCCTGCCGCGTTCACGCTTGGGTCCCCAGCCCATACGGCAGCACTGCTCGAGGAATAGCTTGGCGGCGTGCACACAACGCACAGCACGCCGGTCACCGCACCAGCCATGCAAGAGGGCATGGCACCTACTGCTGCACGTCATTGTCGCCGTCGCCGACTTCAGCCAGGCGCACCTGGCCGACTGCGACGGAGCACCGGTTGAAGGCCGGGTAGTGCAGTGCCTTCGTAAAAAAGTCGGCCGGCTGCTCAGCGGTCGGGATGTATTGCAGCGCAAACTTCCCCCGCTTCACCATGTGCTGCAGCCAGGCCTGTCGCCGCTCCATGTGCTTGAGGTTGCCCGTCAACCCCATGCCCTCGGCGACCGTGATGGCCGACTTGTTGTCCACGCGCAGGACAATCGGCTTCCAGGCGTCCAGCTGCTGGAATTCTGCCAGGAGGAAGCGAAGTCGGCGTCCTTCCTTCCCGGCGTCGACGGCCGCCACGTACTCCGACTCGGTCGACCTCGCGCCAGTGCTGGTCGCTCCTCACCGTGAGGCCGCTCCCCAGCTTGCTGCAGGCGAACGCGATGTCCGGCCTCGTCGTTGTCGCCGCGAACTGCAGCGAGCCGACCTTCTACCGGTACTCCTCCTCTTCGCGCCCCTGCGCCTCCTCGTCATCGAAGGTGAGCTCGGCGTAGGCGTCGACGGAGACCGGCGTCTTCGGAGTCCGGCCGCCCTGCTCCTCGTCGATGAAGCGCCTACGCAGCTTGTCGGTGTAGCCCTTCTGGCGCAGCCACAGCTTCCTCGCCGACCTGTCGCGCACGATCTCCAGCCCGAGGTACTTCTGCACCGGCGAGATTTCGCGCAGCTCAAAGGCGGCCTCCAGCAGCTCCTTCAGCCCCTCCAGCATTGCGGCGCTACTGCTGGCGGCAAGCAGATCGTCGACGTAGACCAGCACCCAGCAGGCCACTCCGTCGTCGCCGACCTTGAAGTACAGAGCCTCGTCGACCTGGCTCTTCTTCCACCCGGCGCCGACCAGCACGTCGTTGAGCGCCAAGTACCACAACAGCGGCGACTGCTTCAGCCCGTACAGGCTCTTCAGCAGCTTACACACCCGGCCGGTTCCGTCGTTGAAGTAGTCCGGCTGCGACATGTACAGCACCCGGTCGAGCTTGCTCTGGAGGAAGGCGTTCTTCATGTCGAGCTGCATCAGGTTCAGGTTGAGGACGGCGACGATGCTGAGGAAGATCCTCAGCGTGACGTAGCTGCCCACCGGCGCGAACGTCTCGTCGTAGTCGGCGCCGTACACCTGCGTGAAGCCCTTCACGACCAGCCTCGCCTTCTCTCGCTCGACGGTGTCGTCGACGCGATACTTCGTCGTCAACACCCACCGGTTCTTCATGATGTTCACTCCCGGCGGGCGTTCAACCAGCTCCCACGTGCCCATGGCGAGGAGGCTGCGGATCTCCTCCTCCATGGCGGCCTCCACCGTCGGGCCCTTCCAGCTTGCCAACGCCTCCTTCACCGTCATCGTCGAGATGTCCCAACGATGCTCGGGGTCGGCGTGCATGTCGGGGTCGAGCTCCGGAAACTCCTCGTCGTCCTCGGCGTCGTCGTACGCCAGGTCGTCGTCGTCATCGTCGTACACCGTGGTGAAGGCGGCCGGTGGGAGGCAGACATGGTAGGTGAGCCACTCCGGCGACCTCCGGACTCGTCTTGAACGCCGCGGTGCAGGCTGCTCGGGGGTAACCTCCATCTCGGCGCTGTCGGCAGCCTGCTCGGCGTCCGTCTTCTCCCCTTCAGCTTCACTGTCCTCGGCGTCCTGCTGCACCTTGATCGGCGTCCCGACCGATGTCTCCTCTACGGTCAGCTCCCCTGTCGACTGCCAGGTCGCCGACTGCTCCTGGGTCGGCCGCGCTGCTGTCTGCTCCCCTGTCGACTGTGCCTGCTCAGCCTGCTGCTTCCCCGGCGTCCCTTTTGTCGACTCCGCTTTCAGGCCGACTTCCAGGATGTCACGTCGGCCACCGGCGATGCTCTTGGTCGGCGCCACAGGTGACGCCCCACTGCTCCCCTCATCGCCGGAGGCCGACGCCGGAGTCAGCCCACGCAGGTCGGCGACGAGGGGAGGGGCAGGAGAGGGGGAGGAAGGGTGGACGACCTCGGCGTCCTCATCAGCAAGCTCACCGAGCGAGCAGAGGCAGCGTCGCCGCCGAGGTGTCGGTGGGCGGGGTGGTCGTCGTCCGCCCTGACACCGGCCCGTGCTCCGACTTCCACACCTCCAGCGACATGTCCTCGTAGAACACCACGTCCGACGTGGTGACCACCCGATTAGCGGCGATATCGAGGAGCTCCCAGCCCTTGCTCGCCTCCGACACGCCGAGATGAAGGCCCCACTTGGCCTTCGGCTTCAGCTTCCTTCCACGCTGCTGCTCGGGGACGAGGAACTGCGCCATGCAGCCCCACACGCGCGCCAGCGACAGGTCGGGCTTCTGCCCAGTGAGCAGCTGGTATGGCGTCGTCCCCGGCGTCGCCGACCTCTCCAGGCAGTTGCGAATCCACACGGCCTGCCGCAGAGCGAGGTGCCACCAGTGGTGCTGCACGCCCATGTGCAGCAGCATCGTCCGCACCGACTCCACCACCGTCCGCATCTCCCGCTCCGCCATGCCGTTCTGCTGCGGGGTGTACGGGCAGGTCAGGTCGTGGACGATTCCCTTGCCTCCCCTGGGCGCTGCGACGAGTCAGCGGGGGGCCGCGCGCGGCTGTTGTCTGTCAGCATCCATTGTTTTGTAAGTCCGATGTTGTTTCTTAAACATGTTCGGATTAGATAGCCTATGAAGTGGTCTACTAAATAGCGTTCTACAAAGAAGTATACTAAGGAGCGCTCTATAAAGCAGTCTACAAGAGAGGCAGAGGTGGATCTGCAGCAAAATCGTTTTGGTAAGTTCAAAGTGTTGATGGATCTGCCCGTTGAACTCTTTTTCTACTTCATCCGTTGGCTGTTAGCATCTGTTTTCTTGTAAGTTTCTGATCTAGATGAATATGTACTTATTAAAGTTTGCTGTTTTTTCTTAAACAGGAGCACATGACGGATTAGATGGCCTACAAAGCACTCTACCAAGGAGCATTCTACAAAGAAGTCTACTAAAGAGCAGTCCTTAAAATAGTCTCTCAAGGGGCAATTTGCAAAGTAGTCTATCAAGGAGCGGTCTGCAAAGAAGTCTATAAAAGAGCAGTCTACTAAGCACTCTACCAAGTAACAGCCTGTTAAGCACTGTACAAGGGAGGCAAAGGCGAATTTGCAGCAAGATCACGTTTTAGTAAGTTCGAAGTCCTAGTAGATCTGCCTGTTTAACCGTTTTCTGCTTCATCCGTTGGCTGTTAGCATACGTTTTCTAGCAAGTTTCTAATCTAAATGTATATATATTAATTGAAGTCTATCGTTATTCATCAAGAGCAAGTGCTGGTTCGGATGACCTATAAAACAGTATGCTAAGAACGGTCAACAAAATAATATACTAAGAAGCAAACTAGACTGCTAGGCAACGGCGGACCGGACTACAAGGCAAACTTTTAACTAGACTACAAGGCAAGCTTTTAACTAGACTGCAAGGCAAGCGTTTAACTGCTTGGGCTGCTTGCTTGTTAGTTCGTATATTTAAGATCCAAATTTTGAAATGCTTGTCCTCTGAAGTATGTATTTTATTATGATTATTATTATTAAACAAGAGCAAATAGCGGATCAGATGGCCTATGAAACAGTATACTAAGAACGATCAACAAAATGCGGACTACAAGGCAACAAAGGAGCAGCCTAGAATGCAAACTTTTTACTGCTTGAGCTGCTTGCTTGTTAGTTCGTAATTTTAAGATTCAAATTCTGAAATGCTTGTTCGTAATGATTTTTTGTCGTTTTTTCTTAGACATGACACCCCAATTGGAGTCGAAATGGTGGATGACGGAGTCTAGTAAAAAACAGCACCACGCAATCTACTACGAGCCTACGAATCAGCCTCCTGCAAGCCTACGAGGGGGCGGTGGACAGCTTACAAGGGAGCAGCTCCCTACTCGACTCAACAACCTAAGGAGTAGCAGCCTTCGACTCACAAGCTCGCAGGCTAAGGAGCAACAACTTACGACACAGCAGGCTACAAAGGAGCAGCTGGTAAGCTTTCACAGGCCGCTCCTGCTTGAGCTACTTACTCGTCTGTTCGTTTTCTAAGATACAAGTTCTGAAACATGTGTACTAGTTTGTGTCCTGCAGTTCAGTCATACATGATAGATCTGGCCCGACGAGCTGCCGTACAGCCAGTGGATGGTGTTGACCCTGGTCGTAATGTGACACGGCGTGCTCGAAGCGCTCGTCCTCAGAAACACCTTAAGGCAACGGGGAGGAGTGTAACGCATGACCTACTCTGCCTAACCTACCACTAGCTTCCTAAGTCAACATCGAGAGAGTTTCTCGATGAGAAATGACTTGATGGGAATTGAGAAGGTTGAGGGGAAGGCTGGTTGGGATGTTCCAAACATCAACCTTGAGGCTTAGAAACGTCCAACCCATCAAAGTGAAGATTGGGAAGGTTGGATTTCCAACCAATCAAATTGTGCCAGTTGTGGTTACAATCCAACCAAACACAAAACAACCATACAACACAATTAAGTTGGGTTTTCCCAACCAAACAAATATGCCACTTCGGCTCCAAGGTAAGCTTTTAACTAGACTGCAAGGCAAGCTTTTAACTGCTTGAACTGCTTGCTTGTTAGTTTGTATTTTTAAGATCCAAATTTTGAAATGCTTGTCCTCTGAAGTATGTTTTTTATTATGATTATTATTATTAAACAAGAGCAAATAGCGGATCAGATGGCCTATGAAACAGTATACTAAGAGCGATCAACAAAGCAATCTACAAAGATGCGGATTAAAAAGCAACGGCGGACTACAAGGCAACAGAGGAGCAGCCTACAATGCAATCTTTTTACTGCTTGAGCTGCTTGCTTATTAGTTTGTAATTTTAAGATTCAAATTCTGAAATGCTTGTTCGTAACGATTTTTTGTCGTTTTTTCTTAAACATGACACCCCAATTGGAGACGAAATGGTGGATGACGGAGTCTAGTAAAAAACAGCACCACGCAATCTACTACGAGCCTACGAATCAGCCTCCTGCAAGCCTACGAGGGGGCGGTGGACAGCTTACAAGGGAGCAGCTCCCTACTCGACTCAACAACCTAAGGAGTAGCAACCTTCGACTCACCAGCTCGCAGGCTAAGGAGCAACAACTTACGACACAGCAGGCTACAAAGGAGCAGCTGGTAAGCTTTTACAGGTCGCTCCTGCTTGAGCTACTTACTCGTCAGTTCGTTTTCTAAGATACAAGTTCTGAAACATGTGTACTAGTTTGTGTCCTGCAGTTCAGTCCTACATGATAGATCTGGCCCGACGAGCTGCCGTACAGCCAGTGGATGGTGTTGACCCTGGTCGTAATGTGACACGGCGTGCTCGAAGCGCTCGTCCTCAGAAACACCCTAAGGCAACGGGGAGGAGTGTAACGCATGACCTACTCTGCCTAACCTACCGCTAGCTTCCTAAGTCAACATCGAGAGAGTTTCTCGATGAGAAATGACTTGACGGGAATTGATAAGGTTGAGGGGAAGGCTGGTTGGGATGTTTTAAACCTCAACCTTGAGGCTTAGAAACGTCCAACCCATCAAAGTGAAGATTGGGAAGGTTGGATTTCCAACCAATCAAATTGTGCCAGTTGTGGTTACAATCCAACCAAACACAAAACAACCATACAACACAATTAAGTTGGGTTTTCCCAACCAAACAAATATGCCACCTCGGCTCCAAGCCTATTAGCTCCCCAACCATGGAAGCCATGGTTGGGAAGAGCCCCAAGGGGTATTGTGGAAGGGGTTGGAGCTTTCAAGCTCATTCCCACTTCCCAACTCCATTTTACCAATTTGGTAATAAAGTTTACTCCAAGTCTTTGATTCTCTTAACACACTCTTCTACACAACTAGAGTTGTGATTTTCAAAGGATAAGCTATACAACAAGCTCCTACCTACTTGCTGAAGCTTCATCAACCTTCTTCAAGCTCTCTTTCTCCTCTCAAGCTTCAAGAGTATTATCAAGGCTAGTTTATCCCTTGGTGGGATTACTTTAATATTGGAAGCTTTGTATATTGATTTTATATAAATTGTCAAGGAGGATTTATATTAAACACACGGTTGCCCATTGTTATAAGCGACGTGGTTGTCAAAGCGGATGCTGGCGACGCCACGTGTGCGATCGTGTGCGGAAGACCTGCGTGCGACGGTGTACGGGAGATGGTGATTTACCACGTGCGATGATCGGCATGCGATGTTGCGCGAATACTGACGACGTGCCGCATGCGACGATATCCGACGAGCGCCATGCGACATACCGTGCGCGTCCGTCCCCGCAGCGCTGACGTGGTTAATGACGAAACGGACCGTGTCGAGAAAATGCGGCGAGTGCGGAAAACGACGATCGGCAAGCGAGGCGGTGCTGCTGGTGAAGGCGTGTGGCTGGCACGATGAACAGCGGTGAAGGTGTGCAACTGGCACGGGAGCGATTCGGGCGCTGCTGAAGTGCTGCTGGATGATCCTGGCGTTGCTGAGGTGGACGAGCATTTTGCTGAGGTGAACGGGCGCGGTGAGATGACGCACGCCGGCACGCACTGGCGTGTGGCTGCCTCTACCCGCCCTGCTGATCGCCCGCTCGTGGAGCAGCAAGGCAACACTGTCATCTCGTGCCCAGCAAAGCAACTGGGAATAGCTTTTTCCCCTCGCCTTCCCTTCTCGTCACCCTCCATTCGTTCGTTTTGTCATTCCTTGTTTTCCGCACCTCGTTTTTCACTCCATCGTCCTGCATTTCGCGTTTATGCACGTCCCTCTGATACGTTCGGCTGCAGCCTAGTAGATGTCCTCCGCGGGTTTTGGATAGCATTTTGGGTTGGGTAGCATGGAGTTTGGGTTTTGGGTAATATAGCTCCTCCCTCTACTAGCTGCAGTCGACGTATCATGGACGTGCATCCATCCCACCACTTCGTTTCCACGTGTTGTTCTCCGCTTTCATTTTCGCACTTTTTTTTTTTCCTCGCTTTCATTTCCGCATTTCGCTTCCTTGTGTTCGTTTTGCTTTATTTTTCATCGTGCATTTCTGTTTACTTGTGTCTGCTTTATTTTTCATCGCACAGTTCCGTTTACTTGTGTTCTGTTTATTTGTGTTCGTGCATCTGTCTGTGTGTTCCATCCCCCTGTTTTTGAGCAACCATGGGTTCTTCACTCGGGAGGAGCAGAGGCGCATGCAGAGGACGGCAGTAGCGACTCGGGAGGACGGCAGCAGTGAGAGGGAGAAGCGAGCGGTGGGATGATGCACGGCCCGGCAGCCACACGGCTGCCTCGTACCCGCCTTGCTGACCACCCGCTCTGCTCGAGGCGGGCACTTCGAGCAAGGAGGCGCGAAGGCAAGGCTGCGGCACTTCAGCAGAAGTGTAGTGCGGTGTGGAATGGTATGGTGCGGCATGAGGAGGAGGCGCCTGGAACGCAGCGCCTGGAGTGAGGAGGATGACGAGGGCGCATGGCTGATCAGATGACAAATCATGCGAACATAGCGGCCTACGATGCAGTCTGCAAAGAAGCGGCCTACAACTCAGCACCCTACGAGTCAACAATCTACGACTCAGAGTAGCCCGAGGAGCAGAGTACGAAACATAGGCCCCAAGGAGAGGCTATGTAATTAATGTAGGGAAGAGGTGAAGCGACTTTGTGGAGAGGAGAGGAGATGAACCCCTGAACCTTGAAGGCAGCCTGGTGCAGATAAGGGGAGAGGCAGCTTGGTGGAGCTAAGAGGAGATAAACCTATGAAGGGTTGATTCAGCCTGATGCTGACAAAAGAAGAGGCGGCATGGTGGTGAGGAGAGGAGGTGAATTCTTGAACCCTGAAGGGATGATTCAGTCTGGTGCAGACAAGGGGAGAGGGAACCTAGTGGAGAGGAGAGGAAATGAACCCTCGAAACCGGAGGCGGAGGGCGGGCCGCGGGGGCGGAGGGCGGGCCGCGGGGGCGGAGGGCGGGCCCAACTGGATGGTGGCCTTAGAGGTGGGTGAGCTAGTTGGGGCTCAGCCGGTCGTAAGGCAAGTGGCGCGGTGTGGGTGTGGCCTCAGCAGTGATGTGATGGAGAACGGACCAGTGTTTGATTCTGGCAGTGCAAAGTCGACTGGCCGGAGGCTTCGCACTGCCTGGATCTAGAACCAAACAATACCGGGTATCCGCGCACTCCAGGTAGCATCACCATTGGGGTTGTACTTGCAGCAGAAGTCAATACTGCACGTGCGTGGGTGCAAGGGGGTTGAGTCATTCTAAAGATAAAGGAGACCGCACCAGGGTGCGGAGAATTTCTCTTACCTCTGAATGATGAGTCTACACTGGCGTGGGTGTAAAAAAACTCATTTTAGGTCCACATGAAGGTTTTCCGTATATGAGGTTGTGGTTTTACTTAAAGCCTAGGGGCTTTCTCACACTAGCATAGGTGTGAGGTGGTCCTACCACTTGATGCATTAGCTTGGAATCACGTAAAGAGGGGATGGATTGTGAAGGGAGAAGCGGCCTCCTGGTGCAGAGAAGGGAAAAGCCGTCTTCTGGTGCAGAAAAGGGAGATGTCGCCTCCTGGTGCAGAGAAGAAAGAAGCCGCCTCCTGGTGCAGAGAATGGCCTCCTGATGCAGAGAAGGGCCTCCTAATGCAGAGGGAGAAGCCGCCTTTTGGTGCCACAATGAGAGGGATGAAAGGTGGAGGGATGGAGCAGTGAAGGAAAGAAGCCGTTGACTGGTGCAGCTGTCCCCACAGTATAATTGATCGCCACTGCTTAGTGCTATCGTTTTCTTCTTTTTAACTGTAAATCGTATTGCAATTTGACTGTTGACAACATTCTTTTTTTTTTTTTGTTTGCTTTTTTCTATGTTTGGAAAAAAATCACTTCTTTTCTTTCTAGATCACTCTAAATAACGAGCCAATGCAGCCATTCATCAAGCACAACTTCAATGGAACTCTTCTGTTAGACACAGGGCATTGTCAAAAAACAATACTTTGTAATGGAATTATGGTCCTAAAGTTTTTTTTAACAAGGAAAAAATCATATTCAGTGCAATAAATATGTAAAATATCCACAGATTTTGAAACAAAATTCTAGTTTGAAGAACTTTTAAATAAGCAAACTCAATGGGCAGCTGTTGTTGGACAATAAATTACTGAATAAAATGGGGGCTCTACTTCATTCTAGCTTGCATCTTCTAACATTCTTTCCAAAACTCATTCTTCCATTCTTTGATTGTATATTGGAATCCATATTTTTTCTTTCAAGTTATCATGTTTCCAAGTTCGCCGGTTGAATCTTTAGCTTCCTTGCTACTCTAAATCTATGCCTAATCTAACATTTTCTTATTCCAAGATATATTTCTTCCTCTAAATTTTTTCTTTCAAGGTAGCTTCAATTAGGTCCTCCACTCCATTCCTTCTTTGTATTGCTTCCATATCTTCATTTTCACATATTTTCTTATTCCATCATTTTGTAGTACCCCTTCGTAACAGTATTTGTAGTATTCATTCACACCTTTGGTGTCTTTGTTCTTTATCAGTTTATACTGACTCCCATTGCTTTGTTTTTGAACTGTGCTCATTTGATTAGTTTGTTTTTATCCTTTTCTGGTTGCTTGTTTACGTTCGTCTCTCTTATTAGTTTGTTATGGTTTATTATGGGGACAACAACAATAAAATCTATTTTTATGCCTTATATGAAGGTGGCGGCAAGCCCTCAAACATGCTGATCCATCAGCGTGTATCGCCCAAAGTTGTGTCCAAATCAGCGTTAGGGTTAAATCTACAATTAGACAATATGAATGGTGCTACTGGCGTAGCTGCTAATGTTATGCCTTCTTACCGCGAAGGTCCCCGGTTCGATTCTCGTCTACGAGAGCAATATGAATGGGTCTGAAGTCATTTAATGGGAATTCTGGGCCGAACATCCTCTAAACACGCATACCCATCATGTCCAAACCACTACGACTCGGTACCTTATACTGATGCTTCATTGTTACGGGTACACCTTAATACAGATTTGTAAGGGTAGTCCTTATTTTTAAACTGGAAAAATAATGCAAACATAAAAAAATAATGAAATTTAAGGAAAATAAAAAATGGAAAAAAAAGCTTCAAAATTGGAGTAATCAATATCATTGATGCTGGTAAATAGAGGCATGTGTGACGGTCTAATAGCACCCATCATGTGAAGGTATGAGTGTTTCTAATCTTCTTTGACTTTTTATTTGGACTTTTGGGGTTGGAAATTTTGTCACTTCTTTGATAGATGATGCCTAGTGGTTGGGAGAAGTCAAACTAGGTTCGCAAGTGTGCCAAGTTGAAGTGAAGTGGATTTGAGAGGTTGGGAAAATGACAAGGTTCAAAGTTGGGTTCATATAGGGAAAGAATCTTTGTGTTTATGGAGTTTTCCTAGTTGGTAACTCTCTTGAGACCTTCCATCTCGTCCTCCTTTTCCCTCTTACCTAATTCATTGTGTGGATCTTGTGATACAATTGTTATTGAGCTAAGTTTACTACGACAGCATACTTCCTAGTGCGCATAAATTCATAAGTCGAGTTATACTCCATCTTTTAATATGATTCAGATTGGGAAAGATAGCCACTGTCAAGTGCTACAACATAATCGAGTTTAACGAAATTCTAACAGTTAGCTTTCCGTCGAAGGCGTCTCTTGTGAACTCGTCTTTTCTGTCTAGAATTCTAGACAACGATTTTGCGATATTGCGGACCTTAAAGCTCCGTATACATTTGAAAGAAGAGGTTCAAGTTCCTTAGGAAATTGAAAAGTTGCCCCACAACTGTGAGGCCCACTTATAAACCCTAAACCCCGCTGACAAATGTTTACTGCCGCTTTAAACGTTCCAGACTCCGTCCTTAACTCTATCAGAGCACATCATATGCAATTGCGACGCCAACTACAGAGAAAATGTCATTTGGCATAACTGACCCTGACTGCAAAACGTTTTGGCAAGTTTTTTTTTTTTTTTCACATTTCAATCATCTCTAACAACTAGCCCACAACGCTCCGTCTAGTACGGTGGTTTTTGTTGACTACTGTTGAGACTAGGAACCTCTAAGCGCACCTTTAATCGCCACTCAGTTATCCCCATGGGGTCACCTCCAAGGGTCCTCGGGTGCCTGGTAAAACCAACCCCTAACCAAGGGTCTGTGTTTGTAGAGGGATTTTCCAAGTGTGATAACAATCGTGTGCTCTAGAGTAATCACAAACTCAGTTGCGCAGCGTTAATTGACTGATTGGCTCGTGTGCAGAAATTCTCATCACGTCAATACGTTGATAGATAATAATTCATTCACAAATGTTGATCACAAACAAACGCAAGCACAATTTTATACTAACCCACCAAAAGCAAAAGCTAACAGCCCACCAAAATAACAGCTAGCAACATACTCCGAATTGCCAACTTTCACCATGCGAAATCAGTGGGAACATACTCGCCCACGAACGTTTATGTGGGCCATACTTGTTCGCGAAGGCTCGTGGACGCTCGTGGCCGTTCGTGGCGACAGCTCGTGACAGCTCACGGAATCTCCTGAAGAAATCGCGCAGTTACACGACGAAATTAAGCTGTCGTCGAAACTCCCCTCGCACACTTCGCGCCAGTGTTGAATGTTAGTCGCGCGCTTCACGAAACACCCCGTAGCGAAATTCCTCTCGACTAATAAGGACAAACAGCTCGAGGGTCAAACAAAATCTTGCTTGCCCCATGTGGCACCCTCGAAATCCACTCTGGACCCACGCGCGTTTGACTTTACCCTCGCGCCACCTCACTGCCACACTCGCGCGTATGGCTCCGAATTGGATTGCGAGGGGATGAGGATCTGCTCCCTCCTTGGCAGATGCATTCTCACCCCCCTCGTTCCCTTGCATATGGAAGAACTGCCCTGGAGCACGCTCATAACCGTCTTCCCGTTCATTTGCAGTCTCTGCTACATAACCAACGCCATGAGGTTGGTCCTCCTCATTATCCTCATGCCCGGGAGTCCACCCCTTAGGCCGCTTCCAGCACTTTGCCCAAGTGTGACCCAGCTTCTTGCAGTACCAGCAAGTTCCCTTGAACCTGTGGTAACCACCATCAGCATCCTCGTTATCAGCTTCTTCTTTGTCATCACGCTTGCTGCTCAACTTCTTATCATCACGTCTGCTTCCATAACTTCCACGTTCACCTTCACCCCGGCTTGTCCTCTTACGCCAACTGCTGCCTTGCACTGCATACCCGCCATCTCCTTCGTGAGCATGACTCAGCTGCCTCCTCCTAAAGTCTTCTTCCAATATCTTGGTTCGTACCCATTCCAATGTCCATGATCCCTGGTGTTGAGGAAAACTAAGCCCGCTTGTGAACTGCAGCCAAGACTCGGGCAGCAGCGAGAACATCCGTATACACTTGGTTTGCTCCGCGTAGGTGATGCCTGCGATTTTCAGCTTTGCATACAGCTCCCTCATTTTGTCAAGAACCAGCTGAATCGGCTCCCCCTCACTCAAGCGCAATGATGCCAACTCACGCTCCAGCATGAGCGTTGCAGCCACCGATGTAGGCGCGTGCAGCTCCTTTAGCAACGCCCAAGCTTGTGGCCCATTATCAACTTCTTCCAGTAGGTGCATCACGTGCGACCTCTTGTTCAGGTCTAATGACTGTGAGAGGCGATAGTTGTCGAAATCAACAGACAGGAATGATTGAACTAGCAGTGAAATCAGTACAAGTACCTAACCCTAGAATTGTGTACCCCCTATAGGCTAACCCACTGTAGCCTAAACAAACACAACATATATAATGTTTGACACACCCCCATAGGCAAAGTGGGGGAGAGCAAGGGGTCACAAGACCAGTCAAAGCAAAGCAAAACAAGCTCAGGGTGGATCTCAAGGATACCACACAAATTCCGAGCACAAGCAAGTGGTCACAAGACCAGTTCACATGCAGGTTGATAATATAACAAGAGATACAGTGATCACAACCTAGCAAGTGTAAACATGCAGGTATATATATAAAGATCACAGTACAAGCAGAGTCAAGAAGTAAGTAAGTGAGGTCCAGCAGGCACAAGGCCTAGAAGAGTACAGAAACGCTGATGGTCACAAGGCTGAAGCGCCTTGGTGAACACATCAGCAAGGTTGGCCTCAGTGGCCACGTAACGCAGACGAAGCTGACCACGCTGCTAGAGCTCTCGAGCAAGGAAGTACCGCAGGGCGATGTGCTTCGTTCTGTGCTCCAGTCTGTGCTCCTCACACAAGGCAATGGCAGCCTGGTTGTCGACGTACAGAACCGGAGGAGAACGAGGCCGCTCTCCCAAGTCGGTCAGCAGGTAGGTCAGCCAGCGTAGCTCCTGGGCAGCCATGGCTGTGGCGTAGATCTCAGCCTCACAACTGGAGCTGAGAACAGAAGAAGAGCGTGTAGAACGCCAAGAAACTGAGCCGGAGCCAAGGCTGAAGGTGTAACCCTGAGACGACCGCTGAGTAGCCTGGTCGTCCGCCCAAGAAGCGTCTGAGTGTCCAGTAAGTACAACTCGGTCTCGCCCTCCAAGCACTAGCCCCATGCCCGACGTGCTGCACAAGTAGCGCAACACCCTCTTAGCGGCATCCATGTGCTCCTTCCTGTGACGGCCAGGAGCGACATAGCGTGCAAGGATGCTAAGAGGGTATGCAAGGTCAGGTCAAGTGCAGGTCATCAGGTACATGAGGCAGCCCACAAGCTCTGGATACGGGCCACTCGGCTCTACGGACTCATCCGAAGGCAGAGCTGAGAGCGAGTGACCGGTAGGCAGAGGAGTGGACTGAGGCGAGGAGTACGTGAAGCGGAAGCGCTGAAGGATCTGCTGCACCATGTGTGACTGAGTCAAGGTGATGGTGCGCCGTGCTCTGTCCCGGGTGATCTGCAAGCCAAGATAGCTTGTCAGTTCACCTAGGTCTGTGCACGTGTGTCTCCTCTGCAGCTCCGACTTCACGTGGGCGAGTGCCGCGGTGTCAGCAGTGGCAAAGACCAAGTCGTCGACGTACACAAGGATGTAGAACGGCGGCAGTGAGGTGTCTGTGCGTAGAAACAGTGACGGGTCAGCAGTAGAGGGAGCGAACCCAAGATCCGCAAGCGTTTTTCCTCAGTGTGTCGTGCCACTCACGCGGTGCCTGGCGGAGACCGTAGACCGGCCGCTGAAGCCTCCACTGGGTACCAGGAGGAACCGACCCAGTGAAGCCAGGAGGGCGGCGCAGCCAGATCTCCTCGTGCAGGCTGCCCTGCAAGAAAGCAGTGCTGAAGTCAAGTGAGTGAAGCTCGTAGTCGCGCTGAGCGGCAACGTGCAGCAGCACCCGAAGAGTGGTCATCTTCGGGGTGGGGGAGAAGGTCTGAAAGAAGTCAACTCCCTCTCGCTGACTGAAGCCTCGAGCCACGTAGCGCGCCTTGAAGACAGGAGGAGAACCCGGTGGCCGCTTCACCCTGAAAATCCACATGCCACTGACGATGTTCGCCCCAGGTGGGGGAACCTCGTCGACGTAGGTGCCTGTGGACTTCCAGGAAGCCATCTCTGCGTCCATGGCTGTCTGCCACTGAGAGGAGTAGGGACCCGCCATCGCCTCAGCGTAAGTGCGCGGGGTCGGGATGTCTGGTGCATCCGGGTCTCCCTCAGGGGCAACTAGCATGGACACGAGGTGGGGTAAAGCAGTAGCAAAGCACTGGAACTCCTCCTGTCTGTCCTCAAGGACGTCCGTGCCAAGAGCACACTCACCCCCGACGGACGGAGGACAGACAAACTCAGACTCAGACTCAGCAACAAGGCTAGTGGCGTAGTCTAGACGACACCGGGCAGCAAAGTCTATCAACTCAGCGACCAGAGCAGACGCAGCAGAGGACTCAAAGGTAGGGTCAGTGACAACAGTAGCGAGGAGACGGGTGACAGTGGGACTGGCAGCACGACGGGAGTCAGACTCCGGATCAGGAAGAGTAGGCAGAGAGGACGCAGGAGGAGACGGCAGCGGAACACGCTGAGGAGCAGTGGAGGGACGCAGAGTCATGTAGTGAGTGCCAGGGACAGGAGGAGGACGCTCACGTGGGACACGACGACCAGTGCGAGCAGTACGAACAGGCGACGCAGGACGAGACTCAGGCTCACGACGCTCTGTAAGACCTCCTGTGGGACCAGTGTAAGGAGAGGGACCAGGGAGAGGCGAGGCAGGCGGGAACTGTGACTGCGACTGGACAGGCGGAGGACACTCTACGGAGGGAGGAGGACAAGGAGGAGGAGCCTGACCAAGAACCTGCTGAAGAAGTGGTACGAAGTACGGTCGCGGCCGCGTAGCGTCTCCAGAACCAGCAGAGACACCAGCGGCAGGGTCCTCAGCACCAGCAGCAGCTCCAACGTCCGGGTCCTCAGCACCAGCAGCAGCTCCACCGCTCGGGTCCTCAGCACCAGCAGCAGCTCCACCGTCCGGGTCCTCAGCTCCAGCAGCAGCTCCAACGCCCGGGTCCTCAGCACCAGCAGCAGCGCCACCGCTCGGGTCCGCAGCACCAGCAGCAGCTCCAACGCCCGGGTCCTCAGCACCAGTAGCAGCGCCACCCCCAGGGTCCGCAGCACCAGGAGCACCACTCCGAAGACTGCAGCGCCGTGTGTACCACTCTCGGATCTGCTGAATGGGGGGGAGCTCCTGGGCAGGAGGGGAAGTACTGGTACGAGCTCCAGTAGCACCTCTCCGGAGGCGGCAGTACTGTAGGTACCTCTCCTGCAGCTGCCGGGAGGAGAGGGCTCCTCCAGGTGTAGCACGCTCAGGCTCAGCACCCCCAGACTCAGCACCCCCAGACTCAGCACCCCCAGGCTCAGCACCCCCAGGCTCAGCACCTCCAGGCTCAGCACCCCCAGACTCAGCACCCCCAGGCTCAGCACCCCCAGGCTCCGCACCCCCAGGCTCCGCACCCCCAGGCTCAGTACCCTCAGACTCCTCACGGTCAGGCTCAGCACCCCCAGCAGGACGAGAGTCAACAGCTACCTCGACAGGCTCAACCGGGTCTACCTGGGACACACCTGAGGGAGCGGCACCCTGAGGGGGGAGGGGGTCTGGTACCTCAGCACCTGGAGCGAGGAAGAGAGGCGGGGGGGGGAGCGGGGCAGTGCGGTAGGGGAAGAGGCGGTAGTAGGGGACGGACTCGTCAAAAGTGACGTCCTGAGAGGCCAGGACACGACGCGAGGTGGCGTGGTAGAACTGCCAACCAGGCGCGTCCGGGACAAAGCCAAGGAAGACACAGGGGACAGCTCGACGGGAGAGCTTGTCCGCGGACGTATCGCGAACAAAAGCTCGAGATCCCCAGACCCGAAAACGCGACGCATTGCCAGCCTCTCCCGTCCAACGCAGTGTCGGAGAAGTCTCCGGTAAGGAGACACGGGGCCAGAGGTTGAGCTGATGCGCAGCGTATCGGACTGCAAATGGCCACAGAAGGTGGGGGGCAGCCGAAAGAACCAAGGAGGTACGAGCGACCTCCATGACCAAGCCAATGCGGCGCTCAGCAACCCCATTCTGCTGTGGAGAGGCCGGAAGCGTGAACGACTGCTCAATGCCCTCCTGCTGACAGAAGGCCTCCAAGAGGCCAGAAAAAAACTCCCCACCTCTGTCAGAGTGCAGACGCAGGACAGGGAAGTCGGAGCGGAAACGCTCACTGAGCTGGAGACGAGATCTGCGGATCCAAGGGATCAAGACATCAGGGACGTCACCCTTGGTGCGCAAGGGGAAGACCGTGGTGTAGCGCGAGAAGTCGTCAACAACAATCAGGAAGTACCTCTCCTGACCCTGACCACGGACTCGGGCTGGGCCCCACACGTCCATGTGGAGCGTCTGCAAAGGAGCAGTCGTCGGGGGGAAGGAGGAGGAGTGAGGAGCGGCGCGCTGCCGCCCCTCGACACAGGGAAGACAGGGAGGAGCAGGCGAGGGTGGGAGGGGAGGGAGAACCCTGGGAAGACCAGCAACAAGGTCCCGTTTGTGCATGGCCCGAAGGCGCTGCACAGACGGGTGACCAAGGCGGTGGTGCCAGAGGACAGTCTCATGCGCCAGAGAGCGACACGAGCAGGGGGCGGACAGCTGACCTGACACAGACGCAGACGCGGACGCAGCTACCTGAGGGGACTCAGTGGTCAGTGTGTACAGGTCCGACCCCGGCTGCCGAGTGAAGGTAGCCAGGTGACGGCCCGTCCGAGCACACGTGCAGTGGGTCACGCGCTCGTAAGCAGGGGTGAACTGGTGAACACCCCCGTCCTGGAGCGCACTACCTGCCACCAAGTTCGTAGAGAACGAGGGGAGGTAGAGACCTGACAGTGTGCCTGACGGGACCGCAGGACAAGGAAGGACAGTGGAGGAGGTCGCAACGACCGGACCCCCAGAGGGGTCAGCGAGGGAGACAGCAACTGGCCGAGCAAGCGGCTCAAGGACAGTGCGGTCACGAAAGAAACAGCGAGAAGCACCTGAGTCCAGTGTGAAGGTGTGCAGTGCTGCAGTCGACTCAGTACCAGAGGGCACGGACTCACTAGCACCTAGAGCAGCAGCCTCACCAGGACCTGGGGCAGCAGACTCACTAGCACCTAGAGCGGCAGCCGGACTGGTCTGAATGCCCGGGTCGGGCGGAACACGCAAGTACTGAGCACCCTCTCCACTAGTAAACATCGCATACATGGCAGTGAGAATAGCATCAAAGTCTAAAGCCCAGATATCAACTCCCTTCTTCTCCAGATCAGCCCAGCGGGGCAGGTCAGTGGCATCAGGAAACTGGGCACGCCACGCGTCAGTAAGGCGCGCGAAACAGCGCTGTGTGGGATGCGGCCTCCCACACTGCTGGCCAGTGCGGTCACCAGTGCGAATGACGTACGTGCAGGTAAAGCCACGCTGCGCATACCACTCACGGGCGGCCTGAAGCGACGGGGCGGGCTGCTGACTCTGGCCACCGCCAGCGCCTCCACGACCACCACTGCCGCCGCCACCGCCTCGGCCACCTCCACCCCTGCCGCTGCCACGACCACCTCCGCCTCCGCTGCCGCCTCCACCCCTGCCGCCACTCCCGCCGCTGCTGTCACCACCCCCACTGCCGCCACTAGCCTCCCCAGCCGCTCCTCCACTCCCACCGCCTCCACCCCCACCTCCTCCGCCGCCACCTCCACCCTTGCCCCCTTTGCTCTTGCGGCGCCCGCTCGAAGCAGACGCGGCCCCGACCTTCTCAGCACCAAGGAGGTCGACAGCAGCAGCAGAGGCGACAGAGGGGAGGAGAGGGGAAGGGGAACACCCCTCAAAGAACGGGGTGCGGGGGTCGCCACGAGAGGTGCCTACAGCGACGATGCTCGCCTCAGCTGCAAGCAGTTCCTTCTCGAGGAGGGCAATGGTGAGTTCAGTGGGGGAGCGAGAGAGGAAGTGGTCCCTGACTGTGCGCAGAGAGTCAGGGAGGCGGGTGACTATGTGGTAGAGAGTGATCCAGAGCGGGGGGGGGTTGCTGGTGAGGAACTCGTCAGGCATAGCAGCGCGAAAGCGGGCCTCACTGGTCTTAAGGTGGGTGATGAGGTCAGCAACTGTCTGAAAGGAGGCCAGGTCGGGGAACAGGTAGGGGAGAGTGAGGCGGCCTAGTGTGGCAGAAGCGGGGGAGGAGTAGCGAGCGACTACAGCAGTGTACAGGTCCTTAGCAGTTTTGTGCTGGCCAAAGTGCTCGCGCTCGTCGATCGGTAGGGAGTTACGAATAGCGAAGCGAGCGTGGGCGTCACGAGTCTGCCACTGTGAGCGCTGAGTGCTGTCAGCAGTGGTAGGAGGGGCAGTAGCGTTGCCTAGGGCGTGATCGTACAGTGAAACGTCCTCCTTAGCAGTGAGCTGTAGAAAGAGGTGGAGGTCATCGAGCCAGGTTTCGAACTTCACTGGACGGCCCTCAGCATCGAAAGTAAGTACAGTAGGAGTAGCCATAGCGGCAGTAGCAGTAGCGGTAGAAACAGTAAGAATGAGGCCGCAGGGAAGCTGTGGGCAGTGTCAGCACACGGGCGGCAGCAGCTGATGCGCACGGGCGGGAGCGGCAGTGGGCGCAGAAGCGGCGGCCGCAGTGGGAGCGAGTGCAGCAGCGGCAGCGGTAGCAGGCGCAACAGGAGCGCACGGGCGGTAGCGGCCGCGGCGCACGAGCGGGAGCGGCTGCGGGCGACGCGCAGGCGGTAGCTGCAGCGGCGGGCCCGTGGTAGCGGCAGCTGCAGCGGGCGACAAGCAGGCGGCAGCTGCAGCGGGCGACGAGCGGGCGGCAGCAGCAGCGGGCGACGAGCGGGCGGCAGCTGCAGCGTGCGACGAGCGGGCGGCAGCAGCAGCGGGCGACGAGCGGGCGGCAGCTGCAGCGGGCGACGAGCGGGCGGCAGCTGCAGCGAGCGACGAGCGGGCGGCAGCAGCAGCGGGCGACGAGCGAGCGGCAGCTGCAGCGGGCGACGAGCGGGCGGCAGCAGCAGCGGGCGACGAGCGGGCGGCAGCTGCAGCGGGCGACGAGCGGGCAGGCGCTGCAGCGAGCGACGAGCGGGCGGCAGCTGCAGCGGGCGACGAGCGGGCAGGCGCTGCAGCGAGCGACGAGCGGGCGGCAGCAGCAGCGAGCGACGAGCGGGCGGCAGCTGCAGCGGGCGACGAGCGGGCGGCAGCTGCAGCGGGCGACGAGCGGGTGGGCGCTGCAGCGGGTGGGTGGCAATGTGCAGGCCTGCGGGGCCGCTGCGGGCTGCGCTATAGCGGTGCGAGCGGCGCACGGGCGGCTAGCCGGTCGCGCTCAAAAGAAATCGGCCGCGCGCGGGCAGCTAGCGGGTCGCGCGCGGCTAAAAAATAAAAAAAAAAAGAGCCGCGCGCGATTGGCTGGCGGGCTGCGCGCGCGCGGTAGGTAGGAGGCGCACTGGGGCGCGTAGGCGCACGAGGGCGCACGGTAGGTAGGTAGGTAGGTAGGTAGGTAGGTAGCGGTGGGCCCTAAGAACGGTCCTAGCAAAGGACCTGCTCTGAAACCATGTCGAAATCAACAGACAGGAATGATTGAACTAGCAGTGAAATCAGTACAAGTACCTAACCCTAGAATTGTGTACCCCCTATAGGCTAACCCACTGTAGCCTAAACAAACACAACATATATAATGTTTGACAATAGTAACCGGCTTATGCACGTTCCTCCCACTCCCATTGGAGGACGGGATCGCTCGGCCTCTTCTCTTCACTAATCATCAACTTCAACAACCCAACCTGACGGAAGTACAGCTGCAATTTCTACGCCCAATCGTCGTACCCACTGCCGTTGAACTTGTCTACACTAAAGTTATTGAGCACCTCCCTCAACAGTGGGCCCTGGCTGGTCCGCGCTCCCCTTGGCGCTGAACCTCCAGTGTCATGGCTCCCACTATTAGCACGTGCAAGAGAACCTTTAGTTCCGCCCGACTCCATGGTGTTCTAACGGCAATCCTTAGGACCAGCTCTGATACCACGTGTTGACCACTATAGGGATCTAGAAACTCTTAAGCACACCTTTAATACACACCAGATAGTTCCCACAATTTCAGCTTCCGTGACATCTGCTGCAACCCTTTGCAGCTTCACCAAAACATTGTTGCTGCCACCCCTAGTGTCAGAAAACTAGAGACAGGAATGATTGAACTAGAATAGAGTTGGGTACAAGTATGAAACTCTAGCAGTTATGTACCCTACATTGGCTACCCCACTACAGCCTACACAAATATAACATATAGTTTGACACACCCCCATAGGCAAAGTGGGGGAGAACAAAGGGTCACACGACCAGTCAAGAGAAGCAAAGCAAGCTCAGGGTGGATCACAACGTCACCACACACACTGAGCACAAGCAAAGGGCCACAAGGCCAGTTCACATGCAGAGGTATATATGCAGCAACAACAAAGCAGTAATCACTATCTAGCAAGAGCAAGCATGCAGGTATATATGTATAGATCACAGTACAAACAAAGTCTACTTCAAGTGCGAAAACGTAGGCACAAGGCCCAACAAAGTACAAAAGCGCTAATGATCACCAGACGGAAGTGCCTTGGTGAAGATATCAGCAGTGTTGGCCCTGGTGGCCACGTGAGCAAGACGAAGCTGACCACGCTGCTGCAACTCTCGAGCCAAGAAGTAACGCAGAGCGATGTGCTTCGTTCTGTGCTCCAGTCTGTGCTCCTGACACAAGGCAATGGCAGCCTTGTTGTCGACGTACAGAACTGGAGGAGAACGAGGCCTCTCTCCCAAGTCAGTTAGCAGGTAGGTGAGCCAGCGTAACTCCTGTGCAGCCATGGCTGTGGCGTAGATCTTAGCCTCACAACTGGAGCTGAGAATAGATTACGAGCGGGTAGACTGCCAAGAAACAGAGCCGGAGCCAAGGCTGAAGGTGTAACCCTGTGACGACCGCTGCGTAGCCTGGTCGTCAACCCAAGACGCGTCAGAGTGTCCAGTGAGGACAACGGCGCTCCGTCCTCCAAGCACGAGCCCCATGCACGATGTACTGCACAGGTAGCGCAGTACCCTCTTCGCAGCATCCATGTGCACCTTTCGGTTCCGACCAAGAGCCACATAGCGAGCCAAAAGGCCAAGAGGGTACGCGAGGTCAGGTCGAGTGCAGGTCATCAGGTACATAAGGCAGCCCACTAGCTCTGCGTAAGGACCACTCGACTCTACGGACTCGTCCAAAGGTGGAGCTGAGAGCGAGTGACCTGTAGCCAGCGGAGTGGGCTGTGGGGAGGACCAGGTGAAGCCGAAGCGCTGAAGTACCTGCTGCACCATGTGTGACTGAGTCAGTGTGATGGTGCGGCGTGCTCTGTCCTGGGTGATCTGCAAGCCAAGGTAGCTGCGCAGCTCACCCAGGTCTGTGCACGTGTGTCTCTTCTGCAGCTCCGACTTCACCAGAGCGAGAGCCTCAGTGTAAGAAAGGCAAAGTCCAAGTCGTCGACGTCCGCAAGGAGGTAAAACGGCGGCAACGAAGTGTCGGTGCGCAGAAACAGCGACGGGTCAGCAGTCGAAGGAGCGAACTCAAGAGCCGCCAGTATAGTCCTCAGTGTGTCGTGCCACTCACGAGGCGCCTGGCGGAGACCGTAGACTGGCCGCCGGAGGCTCCACTAGGTACCAGGAGGGAACGACCCAGTGAAGCCAGGTGGGCGGCGCAGCCAGATCTCCTCGTGTAGGCTGCCCTGTAAGAAGGCTGTGCTGAAGTCAAGAGAGTGAAGCTCATAGTCACGCTGAGCGGCAACGTGCAGCAGCATCCGAAGAGTGGTCATCTTCGGGGTAGGGGAGAAGGTCTGGAAGAAGTCAACTCCCTCACGCTGACTGAAGCCTCTAGCAACGTAATGAACCTTAAAGATAGGCGGAGAACCCGGCGGCCGCTTTACCCTGAAAATCCACATGCCATCGACGATGTTCGCCCCATGAGGGGGAACCTCATCGACGTAAGTGCCTGTAGACTTCCAGGATGCCATCTCTGCGTCCATGGCTGTCTGCCACTGAGAGGAGTACTCACCCGCGATCGCCTCAGCGTAAGAGCGGGGGGTCCGGATGTCTGGTGCATCCGGGTCTCCCTCAGGGGCAAGCAGCATGGCCACGAGATGAGGCACAGCGGCTGCAAGACACTCAAGGTCCTCGTGCCTGTCCTCAAAGACGTCCGTGCCAAGAGCACACTCACCCCCGACGGACGGAGGACAGACAGACTCAGACTCAGCAACAAGACTAGCGGCGTAGTCTAGACGATAGGCAGCAGCAAAGTCAACAAGCTCAGCAACCAAGGCAGACGCAGCAGTAGACTCAAACGACGGGTCAGTGACAACAGTGGCTAACAGACGCGTGACAGTAGGGTGTGCAGCACGAAAGCGGTCAGACTCAGGGTCCGCAACGTCAGGCAGAGAGGACGTAGGAGGAGACGGCAGAGGAACAGGCTGCGGAGCAGAGGAAGGACGACGGACTACGAGGTGTGTGCCGGGGACAGCCGGCTGACGCGAACGAGGAACACGACGACCGGAACGACCAGGACGAACAGGCGAGACAGGACGTGACGCAGGCTCACGACGCTCAGCAAGGCTCACACGCAGGCTCAGTGTAAGGAGGAGGAGATGGGAGTGGTGAGCCAGGCAGTAACGGAAGACCAGTAGACGACGGAAGGGTAAGAACCTGACGAAGAACAGAGTCAGGCGGCGGCAGAGATGACGGAGACGGCGGAGCGAAGAACAGTCAAGTCGGCGCAGCTACACCAGCACCAGCAGCTCAAGTGGCTCCAGCACCTCCAGCAGCTCCAGCACCTCCAACAGCTCCAGAACCTCCAGCGCCAGCACCTCCAGTAGCAGCACCCCCAGAACCAGCACCTCCAGTCCTAGGGTCTCCAGCCTCAGTGTCTCCAGCAGCAGCACCCCCAGAACCGACACCTCCAGTCCCAGGGTCTCCAAACTCAATGTCTTCAATAGCAGCACCCCCAGACGCAGCACCTCCAGCCCCAGCAGCTCCAGTACCTCCAGTACGAGCACCTCCGGGACCAGTGACTCCAGCACCTCCTGTAGACACAGCACCACTCCCAGCTCCAGCGATGAAAGCAGAAACACCTCCAGCGGTAGAGCCCCGAGCTCCAGCAGCGTGACCCTGACGGTGAGTTTACCACTCGTGCAGCTGCTGCGGGGAGAGAGGCGCACGCGGACGAAGGCGGCTGCTCCAAGGAGACCGCGCACCAGCAATCTCAGTCCCGCAGGCGCCGCACCCCCAGACTCAGCACTCTCAGGCTCAGCACCTCCAGTCTCCTTGCGCACAGGCTCAGCACCTCCAGGCTCAGCACCTCCTGCAGGCAAAAAACCAATACCATTCCCAACTCCAGTGACGTCAGCAGAAGTACCTCCAGCAGTAGAGCCCCGAGCTCCAGCAGCGCGACCCTGACGGCGACCGTACCACTCGTGCAGCTGCTGTGAGGTGAGAGGCGTACGCGGACGAAGGCGGCCACTCCAAGGAGACTGCCCACCAACAGTCGCAGTACCCTCAGGCGCCGCACCCCCAGACTCAGCACTCCCAGGCTCCTCACGCTCAGGCTCAGTACCTCCAGGCTCAGCACCCTCAGGCCCCTCACACGCAGGCTCAGCACCCTCAGACTCGGCACCCCCAGGCTCAGCACCTCCAGGCTCCTCGTGCTCAGGCACAGCACCCCCAGACTCCGCACCCCCAGGCTCAGCACCCCCAGGCTCCTCTCGCTCAGGCTCCGTACCCCCAGGCTCAGCACCCCCAGAGACAGCACCCCGAGCAGGACCACCCCCAGCAGGACCTGAGTCACCAGTGACCTCAACAGGCGCAGGCACAGGAGGATCTACCTGAGAAACACCTGAAGGAGCAGGACCTGGCGCGGGGAGGGGGTCTACCTGGGAAGGACCAGAAGCGAGAAAGAGCAGCCGGGGGGGGGCGAGGGGCAGTGCGGTAGGGAAAGAGACGGTAAAAGGGGACGGACACGTCAAAGGTGAAGTCATGAGACGCAAAGACACGGCGCGAGGCGGGGTCGTAAAACTGCCAGCCAGGCGCGTCAGGAGCAAAACCATGAAAGACGCAGGGAATGGCGCGGGCAGAGAGCTTGTCCGCGGTGAGATCGCGGACAAAGGCACGAGCACCCCAGACCCGGAAACGCGACGCATCGCCAACCTCCCCCGTCCACAGCAGTGTGGGCGAGGTCTCTGGCAAGGAGACACGGGGCCAGAGGTTGAGCTGATGCGCGGCGTACCGGACCGCAAACGGCCACAGAAAATGGGGAGCCGCTGCATGGATCATGGAGGTACGAGCGACCTCCATGACTAAGCCAATGCGACGCTCAGCAACCCCGTTCTACTGTGGAAAGGCCGGAAGTGTGAACATCTAGCGGATGCCGTGCTCCGCACAGTAGGCTGCCAAGAGGTCGAATGAGAACTCACCACCTCTGTCAGAGTGCAGGCGCAGGACAGGAAAGTCCGACCGGAACTGCTCGCGGAGCTGGAGACGAACAGCGCGGATCCAAGGGATCAGGACAGCAGGGACATCCGCCTTGCGCTGCAAGGGGAAGACCGTGGTGTAACGCGTATAGTCGTCGACAACCAGCAGGAAGTACTGCTCGCGGCCCTGTCCCTGGACGCGGGCTGGGCCCCACACGTCCAGGTGGAGAGTCTGCAGCGGAGCCTCTGTGGGAGGGAACGAGGAGGAGTGAGGAGCGGCGCACTGCCGCCCCTCGACGCAAGGAATGCAGGGCGGCGCAGGCGAGGGAGGGAGGGCAGGCAGAGACCTGGGAAGCCCAGAGACCAGGGAGCGAGAGTGCATGCCATGAAGGCGAGGCAGGGAGGGGTGACCAAGGCGGTGGTGCCACAGGAGAGTGTCGTGCGACAGGCGACGACACTCACACTGGGTAGCTACCTGAGCAGACGCGTACAGCTGAGGAGACAAAGTGGCGTGACGCGACACAGTGGTGAGGGTGTACAGACTGGACCCAGGCGCACGTGTGAACGTGGCCAGGTGGCGGCCGGTCCGAGAGCACGTGCAGTGTGTCACCCGCTGTCCTCCAGGAGTAAAGGTGTCAACCCAGTGATCATAAAGGACGGTGGTGTTCACCAAGTTCGTAGAGAACGAGGGGATGTGAAGACCAGACAGCTCACCGGACGGGACCGCCGGGCACGGAAGCACAGTCGTGGCACGTGCAAGCACTGGGCCCCCAGAGGGGTCAGCCAGGGAGACAGGGACAGGTGCAGGGAGAAGTGTGACTGTGGTACTGTCGCGAAAGAAACAGCGGGAAGCACCAGAGTCAAGTGTAAATGTATGCAAGGCCTTAGCAGGCGCAGTACCAGAGAGAGCAGACTCACTAGCACCTAGAGCAGCAGCCGCTATACCAGGGTCAGGGGGCACACACAGGTAACAGTCACCCTCAGAAGTACCAGTCAAAGCATACATGGGAGTAAGTATAGTGTCATAGTCTAAGGCAAATATATCTACTCCGTCCTGAAGCAGCTCTAGCCAGAGGGGTAGCTCAGTCTCGTCGCCAAACCGTGCTCGCCAAGCGTCGCTCAGACGGGAGAAGCAGCGGGACTCTGTATGACTAACTGTCCCGCAGGTCTGACCAGCTCGATCACCTGTGCGAATGACGTACGGCCAGCAAGCAATAGTCCTACACCCCCAACTCTGAGCGTACCACTCATGCAGCTGCCGGGGCGTAAGGGTCTCGCGCGGGCGCCGCTGCAGCTGCATCTGGCCACCGCCAGAGACTCCGCACTGACCAGCTCCACCACGACTGCTACTACGGCCGCCGCCACCTCTCCGAGACGCACAACGCTGAGCGTACCACGCATGAAGCTGCTGGGGTGGAAGGGTCTTGCTCAGACGCCGCTGCAGCTGGAGGGAAGGCAGCAGCACGGGGAGCAGTAACAGCAGTAAGAGCAGTAGAGCGGCCCGGTGAGGCTAGGCTGCAGCACCTCCAGCACTCCTAGCAGCACCTCTACTAGCAGCAGTAGTAGCACGAGCAGGAGGGCGGATCGGGTCGGGTAGGGCGGCTCGGCTCGGCCTGGGCTGCGCGGGTAGCAGGGCGCGCGCTGTGCACGGCAGCACGGCGCGACGCGCTAGCTGCGTCAGCGCGCGACGCGCGGGGCAGTAGCGCGCGACGCGCAGGCTGCAGTAGCGCGCGACGCGCGGGCCAGCAGCGCGCGACGCACGGGCAGCCATAGGGCGCGACGCGCGGGCCAGCAGCGCGCGACGCGCGGGCTGCCGTAGGGCGCAACGCGCAGGGCAGCAGCGCGCTACGCGCGCAGGCTGCCGTGGGGCGTGACGCGCAGGGCAGCAGCGCGCGTCGCACGGGCTGCCGTAGGGCGCGACGCGCGGGGCAGCAGCGGGCTGCGCAGGCGGCGGACGCGACGCGCGGGGCAGCAGCGGGCTGCGCAGGCGGCGGACGCGACGCGCGGGGCAGCAGCGGGCTGCGCGCAGAATTAGGGTTTGCGCGCGCGGGGCAGCAGCGCGCTGCTTGCAGAATTAGGGTTTGCGCGCGCGGACAGTGCAGCACAGGCAAGGCAAGGCGCGCGCGGGCAGCGCAGCGCAGGCAAGGCAAGGCAAGGCGCGCGCGGGCAGCGCAGCGCAGGCAAGGCAAGGCAAGGCGCAGGCAAGGCAAGGCGCAGGCAAGGCAAGGCAAGGCGCAGGCAAGGCAAGGCGCGCGCGGGCAGCGCAGCGCAGGCAAGGCAAGGCAAGGCGCAGGCAAGGCAAGGCAAGGCGCAGGCAAGGCAAGGCGCGCGCGGGCAGCGCAGCGCAGGCAAGGCAAGGCGCGCGCGGGCGGCGCAGCGCAGGCAACACGTGGGGCAGCTCAGTAACCACAACGGTAGGTGGGCCCGAAAAAAAAAAAAAAAACGGTCCTACGGACCTACTGCTCTGAAACCATGTCAGAAACTAGAGACACGATTGATTGAACTAGAACAGAGTTGGGTACAAGTATGAAACCCTAGCAGTTATGTACCCCATATTGGCTATCCCACTACAGCCTACACAAATATAACCCATATAGTTTGACACCTAGTAGTTTCAGCTTCCTCCTTGCTTAACTTCACATCGGGTTCTCTAGTCACCCTAGTTGCATCAGCTACAATGCATGGCACATTCAGCACCTTGGCTTGAAGCTTCTGCTTCTCACGAGTGCCACGCCGCCTTAGCAGCTTGCACGCCGCCCACTGCTGCCCCGCGCGCTATCCCCTCGCTGCTCGCGCACCGCTCCAGCAGCCCTCGCACTGCCCGCTGCTGCCCCGCGCGTCGCCCTGGCAGCCCTCGCGCTGCCCGCTGCTGCCCCGCGCGCCGTACATGCAGCCCTTGCGCTGCCCACTGCTGCCCCGCGCGCCGCCCCAGCCGCTCGCGCGCCGCCCCAGCAGCCTCCGCGCTGCCCGCTGCTGCCCCGCGCGCCGCATTAACCACCCGCGCGCTGCCCCAGCAGCATGCGCGCGCCTCGCGGCTGCCCTGCGCGCCGCCCTAGCCACTTGCGCGCCGCCCCAGCAGCCCGTGCGCCGCCTCTGCAGCTGCCCAGCAGCCTTTGCTGCCCCGTGCGCCGCCACTGCGGCCCCGCGCGCAGCTTCTCCCGGCCTGCTCTCTGCTCTGCAGCCCGCACGCTGCCCTTTGCCGCCCGCACGCTGCCCTTACCTGCGTTGCGATCGTGGCGACTCTCAATGTCCTTGCAATTCAGCTTGACGGTCGCCCGATAGAGTTTGCCACTTGGCTCGACGACCTGCAACTGTTCCTTATGACCGATGCCAAAGACGGTGTTTCACTGTACGATCACGCCTCTGGCTCCTCCGTTGCTCCTGATAACACCGCTGACGCTCTCGCTCGCTCACAGTGGCAGACCCGTGATGCTACTGTGCGCCTCGCTATTTGTAATCATTTGCCGATCACTGAGAGTGGCACTCGTGAGAAGTAGAATCTTCAAGCCAAGGTGCAGCTGAAGGATGCAGCTGCTAAGGAGAAACTGTTGGTGCTGAATGTGCCATGCATTGTAGCTGATGCAACTAGGGTAACTGGAGAACCCGATGTGAAGCTGAGCAAGGAGGAAGCTGAAACTACTAGGGGTGGTAGCAACAATCTTTTGGTGAAGCTGTAAAGGGTTGCAGGAGATGTCGCGGAAGCTGAAATTGTGGGGACTATCTAGTGTGTATTAAAGGTGTGCTTAAGAGTTTCTAGATCCCAATAGTGGTCAACAGTTTTGAGTGAGTATTACATGGAAAATAAATATATTAAATATTAGTGTTGGCCCAACAGAAGTAGTTGGAAATTCATAACATAAAAGAAAAAACTTATGATTTACAAAAAAATGCAGCTTGGTGTCATGCTCCAAATCATCATTTCAAAGGCAAATCAATATGAATTTCTTGATTTTTGGGAGCCTGGTGCCATGCTCCAACTTTGTTAAAAACTAGTATATTGTTGACCCACACATTGAGGCACTTATCTAAAAGTGGGTGTAATGGCTTTGTTCATCGTCCTGGAAGGTTGTTGGGGCATTGGTCAGCCTCAAGGGCATTACCGTGTACCTGAATGGACCATAGTGAAGGACTCTTGACGAATGCTCATATGATGCCTCCTCTGGCTTTGAGTGAGGGGCTCAAAATCAATGACCTGCCCATGACAGTACTCTCAGAACCTCTCTCCGAAACACTTGATGCGACCTTGGCTACAATCTCCGTCGCTGGAGCATGGCAGTAGGAGCTGCAACACTATTACACCTCACAATTTTGAACCTTTAACGTTGCTCGGAGTCTCAGGGTAGCCATAATACTACGGTGCTGCAGCTGCATTTCCACTCCAAGTTCCTCCATTCCAAATCTCAGTTGCTTTCACATTTAGCTTCATATGTCTGTCGCTGGACGGGTCACATAAGCGTCGAGATTTCTTTGAGAAGCTCGCTGTCCAGGGGCAAGAGTTTGTTGTGATTTAACAAGGGGGGAAGGGAAGGGAGGGGGGGAGGGGAGGGGAGATGGTAGATGAGTAGTAGTGGCATGCGGATGGGTGCAAAGGAGGGCAAAGAGGTTCGATGTTGTGATGATGTGGGCAACAAAAAATCGATTGAAAGGTTAGAAAGCAGTAGGCAACGAGGAAGAATATGGCTATCAGATGACGGGGGCTGGGAATAGCTTGCGAAGCAGAGGAGCTAAAGCTCAAAGTGTTGGTGCTGAAGCCCTCCACTTCGGTGTTGGTATTGCGTGCAAGCGATTATGGAGTGTTAAAAAATATTAACTTTTCCATTCACTCTCAGGCCGAAACAAGAAAAGAATCACTTTTAGACATAGATTCTCCGTCGAATTCAACGAGATTGGTGATTGCTATTACAATGCCTCCATCCACAGGCATCTCAGAGCTGGTCCACTATTGGCATTGAGTCTTCATTGGAAGAAACGGGGACTTATTGGCAGTTTACGCCCACTGGGTGATTGCCATTGCCTCCATTCAAATGCATCTTAGAGCTGGGTCATTTCATTAAAAGTTGCTTCCATTGATATGGCATGCAAAGGATTTGTGAAGTCTAAGAACACTTGTTGAAAATGTGCAAGTATAGTAACATGTGTGTTGGCTATCCCAAAGATGCGTAAGAGCCCCGTATATGCACGAACAAGCCATATATTAAGTTGGTGAATGTTGGAAAGGTAAGGTGGGAAGGCAATGGCTTGGAAGGTAAGGCATGAGAAGGCAAAGGCTGAAAAGGTGGGACAAAGAAGGCAAGTGCTAAGAAGTCAAGGGCTAGGATGGGAAGATAAGAGCGGGGAAGGAATGGGCTTGAAAGGCATGGGCTAAAAAGGTAGGTGATGGGACCGGGAAGGCAAGAACTAGGAAGGTAATTGATGGGAAGGTAAGGTTTGAGAAGGCAAGGACTAGGAAGAAAAGGGCTAGGAAGGTGCTGGAAAGGGAAGGGTTGGGACGACAAGGCTGGGAAATGTAAGGGTAGGGAAAATAAGTGTTAATAAAAAAAAAGGGCTGGAACCGTGGGGGCTTGGAAGTATGGAAAGGTAAGGCCTGGTGAGGCAATGGTTGATACTGATGTTGCTGCAGATCGATTTCTATATTGCATGTGCCAGTAAGGATGGTAGCCAATCATCATACCTAGTTATAGCATATCATTTTTACCCCTATACACGTACATGCTGTATCGGCTTTGCAAACAACATTTTACAGAATGTCACTATGCATCCAAGCTTTGATGGCATGCTTGCTTTTTCATATGGGGAATGCCATCAATCCTAGTGCCAAAAAGATGCTCACGACATTGCAAAGAGAAGAATAGAAACAACAACAGCAGCAGCAGCCTCAGCAGCAGCAGCAGCAGCAGCAGCAGCAGCAGCAGCAGCAGCAGCAGCAGCAGCGGCAGGAGCAGCGGCAGCAGCAGCTACAGTAGCAGCAACAGCAGCAACATCAACAGCAGCAACAACAGCAGTAGCAGCAACAACAACAAAAATTGCAACACAAGCAACAACAGCAACTACAGCAACCCAAACGGTCCACAACATGCTGCAAGCAGATTGGCGCCAAGCTTGTATTTAAGAAAGCACCACAAGGAAAACGAAGTAGAAGTTGTAATGGATGTTTGGTTGTGATCCATTGTGGAACTGGGCGCAACTCAATTGCCAGGCTAAAGTTACTTTGGTGAAGTGACTGCGGACTAACATAAAAAAACATCACTTTTGGGATGGAATGGTACAAAGCCGATGCTGAGATCACGTGGGCCAACGTGCTTGTGTCACTGGACGAAAACTCTTGCATAATCACATTGCACGCCGACCTGGGCTATGCGGGAGGTCCCCACAAGACGATCCAGCGTCCTCCGTGGACCAACACAGACAAGCAGGATTGTCTTGTCACAGTGACAGGACAAGTGGTGTGCCTGAATCGTCACAAGAAATGACAAATATGTTTGATTTTACCGATTCACGGGATTGGCTCAAAGATGCAACTTAAGGCGGTACAACTAGCCTCGTTTCTGAGACAAATGGCCACAATGCATTGGGAGCTCTGTCGGGAGTGCCATGTCAAGGATGCAGTAGTATGGGATACGGGGGTGGTGGAGAAACAAGTGTACAATAGACTATTGCGAGTTGCAAGTGTTAGTGCTGCCGCACTTCGCAGTCACCACCGTATTCTATAGCAGCACTGAACATGGTATGATAGAGGTACCCTAATAGGTACATCCGGAACCACCACATGCTTTTCCCTGAAAAATCAAGATTCTTCACAACATCTGCCCTAAAAAATCAGGGATTTTTGTTCTAAAACAGAGAATCTGCCCTGAGCCATCAGGTTGTCCTCAGACGAATCTGAGGGCCTGCTGTGTAGAAAGAGTCCCCTGGTCATCCAAAGTGACCGTAGGAGTAAGAGGGGTGGGACACGGGGGGGAAAGCCGTATATATATATATATATATATATATATATATTTATATATGTTGTAGTACAATCTGTAGGTTGTAGTGGGGTAGCCCGTATGGGGTACAACCCAATGTTCGGGTTTCTATTTGCACCCAAACTTCCTCATAATTCATCATTTCTGCTTGTTCATTCTGACATGGTTTCAGAGCAGTAGGTCAGTAGGACCTTGTTCTTTTTTTTTTTCCAGGACCACCGACCGCTCGTTACCGCGCTACCCCACGTGTTGACCTGCATTGCGCTGCCTGTGCGCGCCTTGCCCTGCTTGCCCTATGTCGTGCTGCGCTGCGCGCGCCGTCCTGCTGCCCTGCGCGCTGCCCTCTCAGCTCGAGCGCTCCCTGATGCTGCCCGCGCGCTGCCGCCCCGCGCGCTGCCCTAGCTACGCACGCGCCGCCTTAGCAGCTTGCACGCCGCCCGCTGCTGCCCCGCGCGCCATCCCCTCGTTGCCCTGCGCGTCGCCCCGGCAGCCCTCGCGCTGCCCGCTGCTGCCCTGCGCGTCGCCCTGGCAGCCCTCGCGCTGCCCGCTGCTGCCTCGCGCGCCGCCCAGGCAGCCCTCGCGCTGCCCGCTGCTGCCCCGCGCGCCGCCCCAGCCACTCGCGCGCCACCCCAGCAGCCTCCGCGCTGCCCGCTGCTGCCCCGCGCGCCGCATTAACCGCCCGCGCGCCGCCCCAGCAGCCTGCGCGCGCCTCGCGGCTGCCCTGCGCGCCGCCCTAGCCACTTGCGCGCCACCCCAGCAGCTCGTGCGCCGCCTCTGCGGCTGCCCAGCAGCCTTTGCTGCCCCATGCGCCACAACTGCAGCCCCGCGCACAGCTTCTCCCGACCTGCTCTCTGCTCTGCACCCCGCGCGCTGCCCTTTGCCGCCCGCACGCTGCCTTTACCTGCGTTGCGATCATGGCGACTCTCAATGTCCTTGCATTTCAGCCCGACAGTCGCCCGATAGAATTCGCCACTGGCTCGACGACCTGCAACTGTTCCTTATGACCGATGCCAAAGACGGTGTTTCATTGTACGATCACGCCTCTGGCTCCTCCGTTGCTCCTGATGACACCGCTGACGCTCTCGCTCGCTCACAATGGCAGACACATGATGCTAATGCGCGCTTCGCTATTCATAATCATTTGCCGATCACTGAGCGCGTGCATTTTAGCCAGCACAAGACAGCTAAGGCACTGTATACCACTGTAGTTGCCCGCTACTCTTCCCCAGCCACTGCAGCCCTAGGTCGTCTTCTCCTACCCTACCTGTTCCCCGACCTGTCCTCGTTTACCACCGCTGAGGACCTCATCTCTCACCTTCGCGCTAGTGACGCTCGCTTTTGTGCTGCCCTTCCAAATGAGTTCCTCGCCGAGAACCCCCCCCCCCTCTGATGTACTTTACTCTCTACTTCCACGTCACCCGCCTCCCTTACACTCTTCGTTCAATCACGGACCACTTTCTCGCCCTAGACCCTACCACTCTCACTGTCGCCGACTTCGAGAAGCACCTCCTAGCATCGAAAAAGAGCATTGTCGCTGTAGGTGCTGCTCGTGGCACTCCTCGCACTCCCCTCTTTGAGGGGTGCTCCCCCTCCCCTCTTGCCCCCTCCTACGCCTCTGCTGCTGCTGCTGTCGACTTCCTTGGTGCTGAGGAGGTCGGGGCTGCTTCCGCTCTCAGTAGGAAGCGCTGCATCGCCAGGGGCGGCAGGGGTGGCAGGGGAGGTGGAGGTGGCGGTGGAGGGGGCGGTGGTGGAGGCGGCGGGGGAGGTGGAGGTGGTTGGGGTGGTCGTGGGGGTGGAGGTGGTGGTGGGGGCGGCGGTGGTACCGGGAGCGATGGAGGTGGCAGCGGCGGTAGTGGGGGAGGAGGGAGCGGTGGTGGCAGTGGTGGTGGGGGCTGTAGTGGAACCGGCCAGAAGGGGGGCTCCAGTGGTGGCCAGGGGCAGCAGCAGCAGCAGCAGCAGCAGCAGCAGCAGCGTCAGCGCGAGACCCCTACAACTCAACAGCTTCGTGACTGGTACGCTCAGCGTGGGGCGTCTGGGGGTCCTGTTCGCTGCCCGTACATCATTCGCATAGGCCCCCGCGCTGGTCACCCATGCGGCAAGTTTCACACTGAGTACCGTTGCTTCTCTCGGCTTAGCAATGTCTGGCACGACAAGTTTCGTGAGGGTAGAGTTCCCCCCCTGGGCAGACCTGCCCTAGGCGTGATGTTCCTATCTTTGATCTTGACTATGATGCAATTCTTGCTGCCATGTATGCATTGACTGTTAGTGCTGAGGGTGAATGTTACTTGTGTATGCCGCCTGACCCAGGTATAGAGATTACAGCCCTAGGTGCTAGTAAGTCTGCTCTCCCTGGTATTGCGTCGGCTCAGGCCTTTCACACCTTTACACTTGACTCTAGTGCTTCCCGCTGTTTCTTTCGCGACAGTACCACAGTCACTCCCCTCCCTGCATCTGTCTCTGTCTCACTGGCTGACCCCTCTGGGGCCCCAATACTTGCACGGACCACTACTGTGCTTCAATGCCCGGCGGTCCCGTCTGGCTCACTGTCAGGTCTCCACATCCCCTCGTTCTCATTGAACCTGGTGAGCACCGCCGTCCTTCAGGATCACTGGGTTGACACCTTTACTCCTGGAGGACAGCGTGTGACGATCTGCACGTGCTCTCGGACCGGCCGCCACCTGGCCACGTTCACACGTGCGCCTGGGTCCAGTCTGTACACCCTTAGCACAGTGTCACGCTACACCCCTTTGTCTCCTCAGCTGTACGCGTCCGCTCAGGTAGCCACCTAGTGTGAGTGTCGCTGCCTGTCGCACCAGACTCTCCTTCGGCACCACCGCCTTTGTCACCCCTCCTTGCCCCCCCCTTCGTGGTATGTACTCTCGCTCCCTGGTCTCTGGTCTTCCCAGGTCTCTGCCCTCCCTCCCTCCCTCGCCTGTGCCACCCTGCATTCCTTGTGTCAAGGCGCGGCAGTGCGCCGCTCCTCACTCCTCCTCGTTCCCTCCGACAGAGGCTCCACTACTAGCTCTCCATATGGACGTGTGGGGCCCAGCCCGCATCCAGGGGCAGGGCCGCGAGCGGTACTTCCTGCTGGTCGTCGACGACTACACGCGTTACACCACGGTCTTCCCCTTCCAGCGCAAGGGGGATGTCCCTTTTGTTTTGATCCCTTGGATCCGCGTTATTCGCCTCCAGCTCCACGAGCGGTTCCACTCAGACTTTCCCGTCCTGCATCTGCACTCTGACAGAGGTGGTGAGTTCACCTCCGACCTCTTGCGAGCCTTCTGTAAGGAGGAGGGCATCCTCTAGTCATTCACGTTCTGGCCTCCCCGCAGCAGAATGGGGTTGCTGAGCGCTGCATTGGCTTAGTCATGGATGTCGCTCGTACCTCTATGATCTACGCGGTTGCTCCCCACTTTCTGTGGCCGTTTGCGGTACGGTACGTTGCACATCAGCTCAACCTCTGCCACAGAGACTTCGCCCACACTATGTTGGACGGGGGAGGTTGGCGATGCGTCGCGATTCCGGGTCTGGGGTGCTCGTGCCTTTGTCCGCGATACCACTGCGGACAAGCTCTCCGCTCGCGCCATTCCCTGCGTCTTCCTTGGCTTTCCCCCTGACGCGAATGGCTGGCAGTTTTACGACCCCGCCTCGCGCCGTGTCTTTGCGTCTCAGGACGTCACCTTTGACGAGTCGGTCTCCTTTTACCGTCTCTTTCCTTACTGCACCGCCCCTCTTCCCCCCCCCCGCCGCTCTTTCTTGCTCCAGGTCCCCCCCAATTAGACCCCCTCCCCCCTCCTAGTCCTGCTCCTTCAGGTGTGTCTCAGGTAGACCTTCCTCTCTTGACTGAGTCTAATAAGGTCACTGGTGACTCAGGTCCTGCTGGGGGTGGTCCTGCTCGGGGTGCTGCTTCTGGGGGTGCTGAGCCTGGGGTTGCGGAGCCTGGGGGTGCTGAGCCTGAGGGTGCAGAGCCTGGAGGTGCTGAGCCTGAGCGTGAGGAGCCTGGGGGTGCTCAGCCTGAGGGTGTGGAGCCTGGGGGTGCTGAGCCTGGGAGTGCTGAGCCTGGGGGTGCTGAGCCTGGGGGTACTGAGTCTGGGGGTGCTGCGCCTGGGGGTGCTGCGCCTGGGGGTACTGAGGCGCCTGGTGAGCAGTCGCCTTGGAGCGGCCACCTACCTAGTCGTTCCGCTGGTGCCTCGCCGCAGCACTCTCGTCGACGTGTGCCCACACAGCAGCTGCGTGAGTGGTACGTTAGCCGTCAGGGTCGCGCTGCTGGAGCTGGGGGCCCTGCTGCGGGAGGCGCTGGCGTTGGAGGCACTGGAGCTGGTGACTCTGCTACTGAAGGCGCTTCTGCTGATGTCACTGGAGTTGGGGGTGCCGGTTCTGGGGGTGCCGAGTCTGAGCGTGCTGAGACTAGCGGTACTTTGTCTACTGGAGTTACTGGAGCCCCTGGTCCCGGAGGTGCTCGTACTGGAGGTATTGGAGCTGTTGGGGCTGGAGGTACTGCTGGAACTGGAGGTGCTGCTGTCGACCCTGGGGTTGGAGACCCTGGAGCTGGAGGTGCCGGTTCTGGGGGTGCTGCTGCTGGAGACACTGAGGCTGGAGACCCTGGGGCTGGAGGTGCCGGTTCTGGGGGTGCTGCTGCTGGTGGCGCTGGTACTAGAGGTGCTGGCGCTGGAGAATCTGGAGCTGCTGGAGGTGCTGGCACTGGAGGCGCTGGAGTTGGAGGCTCTGGAGATGCTCGTGGCGCTGGTACTGGTGCTGGCGCTGGAGGTTCTGGAGCTGTTGGAGGTGCTAGCGCTGGAGGCGCTGGAGCTGGAGGTTCTGGAGCTGCTGGAGGTGCTGGAGCTACTGGTGCTGGTGGCACTGCACAGCCACGACTGATTTTCACTCCGCCGTCACCGTCGTCTCTGCCACCGCCTGACTCCGTGCTTCGCCAGGTTCTTAGCCTCCCGTCTTCTAGTGGTCTTCCATTTCAGCCTGGCTCACCACTGAGCAGACAAGAGGTCTTGCTGAGCGTCGTGAGCCTGCGTCTCGTCCTGAATCGCCTGTTCGCACTGTTCGCACTGGTCGTACTGGTCGTCGTGTTCCTCGTGAGCGTCCGCCTCCTGTCCCCGGCATGCACCTCATGGCACTTCGTCCTTCCTCTGCTCCACAGCGTGTTCCCCTGCCGTCCCCTCCTGCGTCTTCTCTGCCTGACGTTCCAGACCCTGAGTCTTACCGGGTTCATGCTGCTCACCCTACTATCATGCGTCTGCTCGCCACTGTTGTCACTGATACATCGTTTGAGTCCACTGCTGCGTCTGCCTTGGTCGCTGAGCTTGTTGACTTTGCTGCTGCCTGTCGTCTAGACTACGCTGCTAGCCTTGTTGCTGAGTCTGATTCTGTCTGTCCTCCGTCCGTTGGGGGTGAGTGTGCTCTTGGCACGGACGTCCTTGCGGACATGCAGGAGGACTTTGAGTGTCTTGCGGCTGCTGTACCTCATCTCGTGGCCATGCTGCTTGCCCATGAGGGAGACCCGGATGCACCAGACATCCCGACCCCGCGCTCTTATGCTGAGGCGATCGCGGGTGAGTACTCCTCTCAGTGGCAGACAGCCATTGACGCAGAGATGGCATCCTGGAAGTCTACAGGCACTTACGTCGACGCAGTTCCCCCTCCTGGGGCAAACATAGTCGATGGCATGTGAATTTTCAGGGTGAAGCGGCCGCCGGGTTCTCTGCCTGTCTTCAAGGCTCGTTATGTTGCACGAGGCTTCAGTCAGCGACAAGGAGTTGGCTTCTTCCAGACCTTCTCCCCCACCCCAAAGATGACCACTCTTCGGGTACTGCTGCACGTTGCCGCTCAGCCTGACCACGAGCTTCACTCTCTGGACTTCAGCACTGCTTTCTTATAGGGCAGTTTGCACGAGGAGATCTGGCTGCGCCGCCCACCTGGCTTCACTGGGTCGTTCCCTCTTGGTACCCAGTGGAGCCTCCGGCGGCCAGTCTACGGTCTCCGTCAGGCGCCTCGTGAGTGGCACAACACACTGAGGACGACACTTGCGGCTCTTGGGTTTGCCCCTTCCACTGCTGACCCGTCGCTGTTTCTGCGCACCGACACTTCGCTGCCGCCATTCTACATCCTCGTGTACGTCGACGACTTGGTCTTTGCCACTACTGACACTGAGGCTCTCGCCCTGGTGAAGTCGGAGCTACAGAAGAGACACACGTGCACAGACTTGGGTGAGCTGCACAGTTACCTTGGCTTCTAGATCACCCGGGACAAAGCTCGCTGCACCATCACACTGACTCAGTCACACATGGTGCAGTAGGTCCTTCAGCGCTTCGGCTTCACCTGGTCCTCGCCTGAGTCCAGTCCTCTGGCTACAGGTCAATCGCTCTCAACTCCACCTTTGGACGAGTCCGTAGAGCCGAGTGGTCCGTACCCAGAGCTTGTGGGCTGCCTCATGTACCTAATGACCTGCACTTGACCTGACCTTGCGTACCCTCTTGGCCTTCTGGCACGCTACATGGCTCCTAGTAGGCGCCGAAAGGTGCGCATGGATGATGCTAAAAGGGTACTGCGCTACTTGTGCAGTACATCAGGCATGGGGCTTGTGCTTGGAGGGCGGAGCCCAATTGTCCTCACTAGGCACTCTGACGCGTCTTGGGTTGACGACCTGGCTATGCAGCGGTCGTCACATGGTTACACCTTCAGCCTTGGCTCCGGCTCTGTTTCTTGGCGGTCTACATGCTCGTCTTCTGTTCTCAGCTCCAATTGTGAGGCTGCGATCCACGCCACAGCCATGGCTGCACAGGAGTTACGCTGGCTCACCTACCTGCTGACCGACTTGGGAGAGAGGCCTCGTTCTCCTCCAGTTCTGTACGTCGACAACAAGGCTGCCATTGCCTTGTGTCAAGAGCACAGACTGGAGCACAGAATGAAGCACATCGCTCTGCGTTACTTCCTTGCTCGAGAGTTGCAGCAGCGTGGTCAGCTTCGTGTCGTTCACGTGCCCACCCGGGCCAACACAGCTGATGTGTTCACCAAGGCCCTTCCGGCTGGTGATCATCAGCGCCTCTGCACTGCTCTAGGCCTGGTGCCTACGTTTCCTCACTTGCTGTAGGCTTTGCTTGTACTGTGATCTATATATATATACCTCTGCATGTGAACTGGCCTTGTGGCCCTTTGCTTGTGCTCAGTGTGTGTGGTGACGTTGTGATCCACCCTGAGCTTGCTTTTCTTTTCTTGACTGGTCTTGTGACCCCTTGTTCTCCCCCACTTTGCCTATGGGGGTGTCTCAAACTACATGTATATATATATATATGTTGTAGTATAATCTGTAGGCTATAGTGGGGTAGCCCATATGGGGTACAACCCAATGTTAGGGTTTCTATTTGTACCCAAACTTCCTCATAGTTCATCGTTCTTGCTAGTTCATTCTGACAACTCGGATTGTGAGCCAGGGCTGACTATATCAGACAAAAATAGTCTGATTGTTTGAAATTTCATAGTATTTTCTTGCGGATCCTGATTTTTCATACTTGTAAGATTTCCCAACATTAGTACTTCAGACTGACTTGTTTTTTTATCCTGAGGATTTCAGAGTAGTGACGTAGCCGATAATGGGTCTTTAGACTACAGAGAGTACGGATCCTGAAATGCGGATCTGTACTTTCTACGTACCTTCCGCTACGTCGTATCTTGCCAGGGTACAAAAGCACTTCACTCACCGCGTTGTCACGCGCAAAATCTGTACTTGGCAACTTCTGCCACCCTTTTCTCTTAAAAATCTGCCGACCTGGCTCGCTGTTTGAATCACGTGGGTGGGACTATTGCTGCAGCTACACGGCGTCAGTGAGGGAAACTCCGAGCTATGCTCTTGACTGAATATAGTGTAGTGTGTTTACAATGTGATAACGTTAGGCAATGAAGTACCGTATTGGAAATTCCCTATTTGCCTTGTAAAGTCTGAGTACTTCGGACTTGTGTTTTTGTGGAACCTGAAAAATCAGAGTATCCATTCTCTGGGAAATATGCCTCAGACAAATTTTTTTCAGAGCCCCCAGAACATCAGACTGGTTTTTTTTTAATAGTCAGCCCTGCCCATGTCTTATTTATGGTATATTTTTTATCAAGCAGAAAAGATGTGAAACAAAATCAGGGGTCTGACTTCACTTCAACATTGTTGATCAGTTCCACAAAACCAAGTATACGAGGACACTTGACCGCCCACTGTGTCAAAATAGTATGTAGTGTTAGGAGCCATAGCTAGGAGAGTCCTAGCTAGGCAAGAGACAGTTTAGGCAAAAGAAGAGGGTTTTCACTAGCAGCAATGAGGATACATATAGCAAACCCTAGATGGGTTGTACTCGCTACAGAGCACCCCACTACAGGCTAGAGAATAACATTCTGACACACCCCCATAGCCAAAGTGGGGTGTAATCAGCAGAGCAAACAAAGCAGTACAAGCTCAGGGTGGATCACAATGTCACCACACATTCTGAGCACAAGTTCAAGAAGCAATAGTTTAAAGTTCACAGTTATGAGCAAAGCTAGTGGTAGTCACAACGGGCAAGTGAGGAGGAGGAAAGAGACTATGAGAGGAGAGGAGGTAGTGGGCGGCAGCTGAAGCTGCTGGCACACGGCGCAACTGGAGCAACTGGCACACGGGCAACTGGAGCAACTGGCACACTGGCAACTGGAGCAACTGGCACACGGGCTACTGGAGTAACTGGCTCCGCGGCTAAAAGTAGCGGCAGACGAGCAACGGACTCACGGGCGACTGGAGCAACGGGCTCACGGGCGACTGGCGCAACGGGCTCACGGGCGACTGGCGCAACGGTCTCACGGGCGACTGGAGCTGCTGGCTTGACGGCGGCCACCCCCTTCAACCTCCCCAAACTATCCCACTCCCCCTAACACACACCCGCTGCTACACCGCTAGCTCCACTCCCCTTTCACCCCCCCCTTAGTACCACTCCGTCGGCTCCAACAGGTCCACCCCCCCTCAGCGGCAGCTGCAGCACAGGGAGACGGAGGAGGAGGAGGAGCAGGGAACGGCACACAGAAGCTGCACCCCCATACCCCCCACCCCCAAACCCTAATCCAGGAGAACGGGCAGAAGGAGGGGTGGGGCGCCTTCAGAAGCACGGGGGACAGCGGGGAGGACAGGGGCAGCGAAGAACGGGCCGCCCACGGGCCTGGCACAGCCTCCCGAACCGCGCGCAGGCGGTCCGAGCCGCGCGCGGGCCTGGCGCAGCCCGTACGAGCCGCGCGCGGGCCTGGCGCAGCCCGTACGGGCCGCGCGCGGGCCTGGCGCAGCCCGTACGGGCCGCGCGCAGGCCTGGCGCAGCCCGTACGGGCCGCGCGCCGGCTGTACGGGCCGCGCGCAGGCCACGACGGGCGACGGGGGGCGACGCGCGGGTCCCCGTCGCCCGTCGCAGCGCCTCCCGGGGGCGACGCGCCGAGTGACGGGGCAGAAACCCGCCGCGCGCCTCGGGGCACACGGCGGGCAGAGAACCGCCGCACGCCTCGGGGCGCACGGCGGGCAGAAAACCGCCGCGCGCCTCGGGGCGCACGGCGGGCTGAAAACCCTAATTTCGACGCCGCGCACCACGGGGCGCGCGGCGGACAGGGAGTAGCAGTAGCAGCGGAAGCAGTGAAGTGGGCCCACAGGCCAGGAACGTTAAGCTCTGATACCATGTCAAAATAGTATGTAGTGTTAGGAGCCATAGCTAGGAGAGTCCTAGCTAGGCAAGAGACAGTTTAGGCAAAAGAAGAGGGTTTTCACTAGCAGCAATGAGGATACATATAGCAAACCCTAGATGGGTTGTACTCGCTACAGAGCACCCCACTACAGGCTAGAGAATAACATTCTGACACACTGGAATCTGCCACATGGCAAATTCCAGTGGGTAACTCTGCCGAGGCTGGAATCGCGCATGGTGATCCGTTGTCACTGTACCAGTCACTTCTTAACTGGTTTGGTCACGACTCACGTCCCTGTGCCTCATGTGAGGGTGAGTTTTACCTCTTGGGCCACTTGCAGCGGAAAATTCGCCAGCGTGGCGACGTCGAAATTGTGGGTGGGGGAAAATCTCGGCAGATTTGAAGTGAAAGTACATGCAAAATTTCATCTAGGGAGCGATTCTCGCGATATCCTCCCGTAAGGAATCAGACTCGATAACAACTATAACAGGAATCTAGAAAAGGGGGGTGTTATAGAAAATCACCCCAAAAGGGGGGGTATAGTACAAACGAGGTCGATTATAACACCCACCCCGCAATTACGGGGGTGTATAATTACGGGGGGTTATTCGAGAGAATACGGTACCCGGGTATTATGTATGATTTTCCGTTGAGGAGACCCCCCACCCCCCCCCCCCATTTTTTCCCAGTGGTTTTCATAATACCCTAGGGTGTTTCATCCGGGAGAATACGGTACAGTCATCATCGTGACGCTGGCTCTGGAGGTGATTTCAGTCGTGAGCCTTACGGCATCGAAGCATATTGTTGGGCTGAGATAGCCCCTTAGGATCTTTCAAGGGAGAACTCTGGATGAAGGTGTTGTAATAGCGGAAGCGTTTAACAAAAGTTTGTGAACCACCTTGCGCTGGTATGTGAGGGCAAAGTAGATTGATTATAGCAAGGAAGTACAAGATTATATAATAATACAAGGAATATGAAAGGATGCAGTTTGTAACTACTTTACTGTTGCTGTTGCGGTTCGATACAGTACGACTCGGGCAACTGCTCTGTAATGAGTCAGTTGTGTGTCCTTAACTGTCGCGCTGTATTTGTCAGGTCAAAGGTCGCTTGACCTTTGACTTTCGCGTAACCTCCAGCAACCTCTTTTAACCTCCGAGGGTTGACTCGCGGGTGCTTCGACATGGCGTGCTTCGCTTCTGGTGTGGTGTTTCGACACGACAGAGGCGTTTACAATTTATTGTTTCCAACACTCCCCTTCGCTTCTGGAGTGTCGCTCTTGATGACGTGGCTTTGTCCAGTCAGCAACACGCAGTACTCGAATTTCTGCTTTCCGAGTTTCTTGGTCAAATAATCGGCTGCCATCTCGGACGTGGGACAGTATGACAGCTGAAGTCTCCCCTTCTCGATCTCGTCCTTCACGAAGAAGTAACGCAGGGCGATATGTTTCGTCCTGTTCGCGAAGCCGTTCTTGTTGGCGATGCGAATTGCAGACTGGTTGTCGCAGAACAGGGTGAAGTTGGGTAACTCAGCTAACTTTGCTTCTTCCAGCAGCTCGCGAAGATAAAGGCCTTCCTTGGTGGCTGAGCAGAGTGCGATATATTCTGCCTCAGCTGACGATAACGCGGTCAACTCCTGCTTGCTCGACTGCCAGGAGATAGGTCCGATAGGTTCGAGGCGGTAGACGTAGCCGGTACGTGAGCGCCTGTTGTCGGAGTCGCCGGCGTGATCGGCGTCGACATAGCCGATTAGCTTAGTTGGTGTAGCTGCGTTCTTGTGGTAGGTTAGGCCGATCGTCGCGGTGCTGATGAAGTAGTGAAGAGCGCGGTCAAGTTCCGCCAGATGTTCTGCTTCAGGCTTCTTGAGGTAGGTGGCGAGTTGACTTGCGGAGTATGAGAGGTCGAAACGGCAAGTGACGGCTGCGAAGAGGAGGCATCCGAGCTTCCTCTGATAGTCGCGTATGCCGGCTGGTTTGAGTAGAGTGGATCGTCCCTTCTCGGTTCCTGTCGTGTAGCGGTATGGCGTGTCAGAATATTATGCTCTAGCCTGTAGTGGGGTGCTCTGTAGCGAGTACAACCCTTCTAGGGTTTGCTATTTGTATCCCCATTCTTGCTAGTGCAACCCCCTCTTTCGCCTAAACTCTCTTGCCTAGCTAGGACTCTCCTAGCTATGGCTCCTAAGACTACCGCTTATCTCAACATGGTATCAGAGCTTAACGTTCCTGGCCTGTGGGCCCACTTCACTGCTTCCGCTGCTACTGCTACTCCCTGTCCGCCGCGCGCCCCGTGGTGCGCGGCGTCGAAACTAGGGTTTTCAGCCCGCCGTGCGCCCCGAGGCGCGCGGCGGTTTTCTGCCCGCCGTGCGCCCCGAGGCGCGCGGCGGTTCTCTGCCCGCCGTGTGCCCCGAGGCGCGCGACGGGTTCCTGCCCCGTCACTCGGCACGTCGCCCCCGGGAGGCGCTGCGACGGGCGACGGGGACCCGCGCGTCGCCCCCCGTCGCCCGTCGTGGCCTGCGCGCGGCCCGTACACCCGGCGCGCGGCCCGTACGGGCTGCGCCAGGCCTGCGCGCGGCCCGTACGGGCTGCGCCAGGCCCGCGCGCGGCCCGTACGGGCTGCGCCAGGCCCGCGCGCGGCCCGTACGGGCTGCGCCAGGCACGCGCGCGGCCCGTACGGTCTGCGCCAGTCCCGCGCGCGGCTCGGACCGCCTGCGCGCGGTTCGGGAGGCTGTGCCAGGCCCGTGGGCGCCCCGTTCTTCGCTGCCCCTGTCCTCCCCGCTGTCCCCCGTGCTTCTGAAGGCGCCCCACCCCTCCTTCTGCCCGTTCTCCTGGATTAGGGTTTGGGGTTGGGGGGTATGGGGGTGCAGCTTCTGTGTGCCGTTCCCTGCTCCTCCTCCTCCTCCGTCTCCCTGTGCTGCAGCTGCCGCTGAGGGGGGTGGACCTGTTGGAGCCGTCGGAGTGGTACTAAGGGGGGGTGAAGGGGGAGTGGAGCTAGCGGTGTAGCAGCGGGTGTGTGTCGAGGGGTGTGGGACTGTTGGGGGAGGTTGAGGGGAGGTTGCCGTCGTGTCGTACGCAGCGCCTGTACTCCGGGGCACTCACTCCCGGTAGCTCAGAGAGCCGGTTGCGCCGTCGCCTGTGGGTCCGTTGCTCCTGCTGCTCGTCTTAGCCGCGGAGCCTGTTACTCCTGTACTCCGGGGCACTCACTCCCGGTAGCCACTGTGTCGCACCAGAGCCGTCTGTTGCCCGTGTGCCTGCAGCTTCAGTCGTCGCCTCCCATCTACTCTCCTCTCGCCAGCCCTCCTCCTCCTCACTTGCCCGTTGTGACTACCACTAGCTTTGCCCATAATTGTGAACTTTAAACTATTGCTTCTTAAACTTGTGCTCAGAATGTGTGGTGACATTGTGATCCACCCTGAGCTTGTACTGCTTTGCTTGCTCTGCTGATTACACCCCACTTTGGCTATGGGGGTGTGTCAGAATATTATGCTCTAGCCTGTAGTGGGGTGCTCTGTAGCGAGTACAACCCTTCTAGGGTTTGCTATTTGTATCCCCATTCTTGCTAGTGCAACCCCCTCTTTCGCCTAAACTCTCTTGCCTAGCTAGGACTCTCCTAGCTATGGCTCCTAAGACTAGCGCTTATCTCAACATGGCGTGGAGATGGCGGCTGGTGTGAGAGCGAAGCGTTTGGCGATGGTGTCGGCGTATTTCGCGGCGTTGAGGTAGATCGCATCTTCTTCTTCTCGGATGTTGAGGCCGAGGTACTGTGTGACGGTAGACGAGACCGTGAGCGTGAGGTCTTTCTGCAGCTCCCCTTCGAACCAGGAGGTGACGTTGTCTGTCGAGCCGATGTAGAGTAAATCGTCTACGTAGACGATTAGGAGGATGTAGTCTGTACCCTTCGTGAGCCGATACATTCCCTGATCGTGCGGTAGTTGCTTGAAGCCGATGCGAATGAGGCGAGCGTGCAGGTACTGTTGCCACAGTCGTGGGGCTTGTTTGATGCCGTAGAGCGATTTGAGTAGTTGACAGACGTGTGTGGAGTCCGTGCTGGAGCCGTGTGGTAGCTCCACGAAGATTTCTGCGTCAACAGGTGCGTAGAGAAAGGCGTTTGCGACGTCGATTTGTCGTAGCCTTTTCTTCTTCATGGCGGCGATCGCGAGGAGAATGCGTAGTGAGGTGTGTCGGCTGACCGGAGCAAAGGTTTCGGTGAAGTCGCGTCCGTGCTCTTGGTCGAAGCCGCGTACGACCCAGCGCGCCTTGAATTTGTCGATGGTGCCATCTGCTTTCGTCTTCACGCGGAAGACCCATTTTCCGGTGAGAATGGTCTTGTTTCGTGCTACGCCGATAGGAACGATTTTCCAGGTGTTGCGTTCTTCTAGCGCTTTCAGCTCCTTGTCCATGGCTTCACGCCATTTTTCCTTGTGTTCCCCCCCAGAGCCTGCTGAATCGTTGCAGGCTCTTTAGGAATGGCGGCGCCGTGGACTGCGGTGACGAGCCCGAGTATCTGGAGTCCACTCTGTGTGTAGCGGGGGAGTGTGGTGTCCTCGGGATAGACTGCCTCGTCTCCAGCTTCTGGATCAGGTGCGAAGTTGGGCCCTATGCGTTCTGCTTCGTTGGTGTTGACTTCAGCAGGTGTAACGTAACCGTTGTCGGCGAAGTGGTAGTAGGTTTCGGCGTTGACGCTTTCGCGAGGGTTATCTTCGTCCATCGGTACGTCCACTGAGCAGTAGGGAAGAGGTCCGGCTTCTTCCGAGGCTCCTTCCACGTTCTGCTCGTCCCAGTCAGCTTCGTCTCCTGCCGAAGCGAAGGCTCGATCGCCACGGAAGCCACCTGTGGGGTCTCGATTTTCGTCCAGGTTGGCAAGGTACGTTGGCAGTGTGAGCCGTTCGTAGAAAATGACATCACGTGCTGCTACTGTTTCCTTGGTGTGGATGTCGAAGATTTTCCACGCGTTGTAATGTTTTTCGATGCCCAGGTGTAGTCCCCACTGTGCGCGTTGGGAGAATCGGCCGGCTCGTGCAGATGGGGGTCGGTACTGTACCATGCAGCCGAAGACTCGTAACATTTTTGTGCTGCCCAGTTTCCCTGTCCACAGCGCATGCGGTGATGTGTTGTTCGGGAGTGACGACGAAGAAAGCAAGTTGTGCAGCATCACGGCGTGGTCCATTGCTTCGGGCCACTGGTGGTTGGGTAGCCGCATGCCACGTAACAGTTTGCGCATGGTGTTCTGCAGAGTCCTGTTCATCCTTTCTGCTACACCCTGCTGTTGATGGGCGTAGGGAAGGGAGATGAGTCTCTTGATTCCCTTCTCCGCCAGATACTGCTTGAACCGCTGTGACGAGTATTCTCCTCCTCCGTCTGATTGAAAACTTTTGAGCTTAGCTCCCGATTCCCGTTCTGCTGCTGGAAGCCATGCCACGAAAGCCTCGAAAGCCATGTCGCGACTTGGTAAGTTTAGGTGCCAGACGTAACGTGTAGCGGCGTCGATGAAGGTGATGGTGTAGTTATACGCGTTTTGTCCGGGTTCGCGGTTGTACAAGATGTCGCTGTACACTTTCTCGAGTGGTGCATATGCAGGTGCGCTTGGGTTGTGATGCGAGACGAAGGGCTGATGCGGTAAGTCAGCTTCGGGGCAGGTGAAGCACGTTCCTCGAGCTCGCTGAAGTTCTCTGCCGTCGATCAGTAAGAGTGAATCCTTGTCAAGTACTCCAGCTCGTATCGTGTTGTTTAATACTGTGTTGCTTGGGTGTCCCATTCTTGCGTGCCAGGTTTCTTCGTTGGCGCGGTGTCCTGGCGAGCGTCGGTACATGTCGGAGTTGGAGTAGAAGCCGGCGATGATGTTCGCGCTTCTGTGAACTTCCCGTGGTGCCGGGTTGAGCTGCTGCGCCGGTGTTGGCGGCGTCTCGTCGATGAAGGGCTGTGCCGTTGAGGGACCGGCGACTGGTGTTGATGTTTCTGCTGCTGCTGCTGTTGTCTGTGCTGCTGTCGATGTTGTTTCTGCTGCTGCCAATGTTGTCTCTGCTGCTGCCGATGTTGTCTCTGCTGCTGCCGACTGCTGAATTGTCGCCAGCGCCCTTGTTCTTTCTGTTTCAGGGATGGTGTGTGAGTACCAGAAGCCGCTCGGGCTGAAGTCTGGATCAAGATCTGGAGGATGTGTCCAGTCAGTGAAGTTGACGATGGCGTCGCTGTCGGCCGTTCCGAGATCGGGGACGAAGTCAAGAACGAAGACGTTGTTCTTGAGAACCGCCTTGCCGATGTAGAGACCTCCTCTCCCGTGGTACAGCTTGAATTCCTGGGTTGTGCTGTCTGCTTCAAGGTGAATGCCTTTCGCCATCAGTTGACTGACGCTGAGTAAGTTGTAGCCGAGGCCTTCTGCAATTAAAACCTTGGACATCTGTAGAATGACGTTCGTTTCTCGTGACTGAAGTTGAACAACTCCTTGTCGTCGTGTGCGCAGGTTCTGATTGTTGGCGACGGTGATGACCACCTCTCGTTGAAGCTGGTATTCTCGTTGTACGAAGCGTCCTGAGGAGCACATGTGTTGTCCGCAGCAACTGTCCAAGAACCACGTGTCCTTCCCGGATGGCTCGTTTTGGGCTATGGCAGCGTATGTCGGGTTCGGCTGAAGTGACTCGCGGCGTGGTGTCGTTTCGTCGAATTGCTCTTCTGGTGAGTAGTACGGTGGCGATTCTGTGATGCAAGAATCGTTCAGTCTTGCCATGCAGCTAACGATGTTTCTTGCTCCTTGCGCAGGTTGTGAGGGCAAAGTAGATTGATTATAGCAAGGAAGTACAAGATTATATAATAATACAAGGAATATGAAAGGATGCAGTTTGTAACTACTTTACTGTTGCTGTTGCGGTTCGATACAGTACGACTCGGGCAACTGCTCTGTAATGAGTCAGTTGTGTGTCCTTAACTGTCGCGCTGTATTTGTCAGGTCAAAGGTCGCTTGACCTTTGACTTTCGCGTAACCTCCAGCAACCTCTTTTAACCTCCGAGGGTTGACTCGCGGGTGCTTCGACATGGCGTGCTTCGCTTCTGGTGTGGTGTTTCGACACGACAGAGGCGTTTACGATTTATTGTTTCCAACATATATAACTCTGTTGGACGCCATGACTAAGGCACGGTGTCTAGGCGACAGTAGTGTGGAGCAGCGGACTAGGAGCAGACAACTGGCAATAACTGGCGGTAAGCTAGTGGCTAGCTATTAGCGTGGACTAGTGGCTGGCGGCTGCCGAGTGCACGGATGTCAGTAAGAGCAGTCGCTGGCAGCAGGCGGTAGGTGCTGGCGCGTTGGCTGGCGGGCTGCTAGGCGAGTGCGTGCAGGTGGCGCACTGCGGGCGTTTAGTGTTGGGCTGAGAAAAGCCCTTAGGATCTTTGCGGGGGTAAAACTCCGGTAGGACTATGTAATAGCGGAAGCGTATTAGTGGAGAATTTGTGAACCACCTTGCGCTGGTATGTGAGGGCAAAGTAAGTTGATTATAGCAAAGGGATACAAGAATATATAGAAGATTACAAGGAATACGAAAGGATATAGTTGTAACTACTTTTGCTGTTGCGGTTCGATACAGTGACGACTCGGGCAACTGCTCTGTAACGAGTCAGTTGTGTGTCCTTGCTGTCGCGCTGCACTTGTCAGGTCAAAGGTCGCTTGACCTTTGACTTTTGCGTAACCTCCAGCAACCTCTTTTAACCTCCGAGGGTTGACTCGCGGGTGCTTCGATATGGCGTGCTTCGCTTCTGGTGTGGTGTTTCGACACGACAGAGGCGTTTACAATTTATTGTTTCCAACATTTAGGTGGCGCGCGGAGCTGGCGCGTTAGCAATGGGCTAGCGTGTGGCGCTAGGCAGCGGGCCGGTGAGCACCCTAGCAGGCACTAACGGCGAGGCCTAAGGCGAGCTAGGTAGCGGACTAGGCTAGGGTAGGGTGAGTGGAAGCACAAAACTCATCATACTCGATACCATGTTAAATTGAGCATGTGACTGAAGTTGAACAACTCCTTGTCGTCATGTGCGCAGGTTCTGATTGTTGGCGACGGTGATGACCACCTCTCGTTGAAGCTGGTATTCTCGTTGTACGAAGCGTCCTGAGGAGCACATGTGTTGTCCGCAGCAACTGTCCAAGAACCACGTGTCCTTCCCGGATGGCTCGTTTTGGGCTATGGCAGCGTATGTCGGGTTCGGCTGAAGTGACTCGCGGCGTGGTGTCGTTTCGTCGAGTTGCTCTTCTGGTGAGTAGTACGGTGGTGATTCTGTGATGCAAGAATCGTTCAGTCTTGCCATGCAGCTAACGATGTTTCTTGTTCCTTGCGCAGGTTGTCCCGTTGGAGTTGTTGAAGATTGGAGCTGGGTCGTTGGATTCGCCTGTGTTGATGCGACTTGATTGCTTGAAGGTCGTAGCTGTCGCTGCGGAGTCGTTGACTGTTGTCGATTCGGGCAGTGCGTGCGCGGGTGTCCTGAAGTCTTGCAGATGTGGCAGAAAGGAGGTACTGGCTTCGGTTGTTGCTGTCGATTGTTGTAGTTGTTGTGACGTCGTTGAGTGTGAAACGCGAACTCTGATGTTGTCGTCTTCTTTCTGTGTCGTTCTTCTTGCAGGTCCATGTCCTGCTGCTCGGCGTGGATTTCGGCGCAGAGTGCTGCTTCAGAAATTCTGCCGTGGGCTCGGAGGATAGCTTTGGTGGCGCGCCATTGGGGACCGAGACCACCAATGATGACTGTCACGAAGGCGTCTTCAGAGATTGACCCTCCGCATCGAAGAAGCTTGTCGCGCAGTTCCCGACATCGGCTGATATACGTCATTCCCTTTTCTCCCGGTTTCATTTCGACTGTTGTCAATTGCGCCATTAACCTGCTCTGGTTTACACTGTCTGTTGCTTGGTACAGGCTCTTCAGGTGGCTGTACGCGAGCTCAGCGGAGTTGCCGTAACCCCGGTAAGAGCGTATGTTTTGCTGCTGAGTTGGTGTGACGTTCCTCAGCAGAATCGTATACGCCATCATCGATTGATACGTATACTGCTGCTTCTCATACTGTGTGCCGTTTGCTGGATATTGCAGGGACCCGTCGAAGAAGCCGAGTATCTGCGCGCCTTCCATCATTAACTCGAACTCGAATGACCAGGTGAAGAAGTCCTTTCCGTCGAAGGGCCTTGATGTCTGCAGCTTTAGAACGTGCGCGAACTGTGATTGCACTTGTAACGCGTCCAGTGGTTTATCTTGTCCAGGTGAAGGCTGCGGCATGAAGCTGATCGACCCGCGCTCGTACGGGGCGAAGGTAGGTTGCTGCTGTTGGTTTCCGCGCGCATATGACGACCCGTCAAGACTCATGGGTGTTGCCCTGTTGTTGTTGTTGCTGTTGTATGACTGTGCAGGTCCCGACTGCTGGTGCTGCTCGTAGAAGGACATGAAGGAGAAGAACTTCTCCATCATGTTTTGGTCGAAGCTGGCGGGGTGATTTACGGGAGTTTCAGTAGATGTTCCTCTAGGTCTTGTTGCAGTGCCCTCCTCTGTCTGCAGGCCAGAGGCAGGAGGTGGAGTAGGAGTAGTGCCCGGGGAGCCGTTGGAGGAGCTCCTTTCCTTGTTTGTTGCCATGTCTTGTAATGACTTGATAGTAGTGGAGTTTCCCCTGTTAGCTCTCATACCATGTTGGGCTGAGAAAAGCCCTTAGGATCTTTGCGGGGGTAAAACTCCGGTAGGACTATGTAATAGCGGAAGCGTATTAGTGGAGAATTTGTGAACCACCTTGCGCTGGTATGTGAGGGCAAAGTAAGTTGATTATAGCAAAGGGATACAAGAATATATAGAAGATTACAAGGAATACGAAAGGATATAGTTGTAACTACTTTTGCTGTTGCGGTTCGATACAGTGACGACTCGGGCAACTGCTCTGTAACGAGTCAGTTGTGTGTCCTTGCTGTCGCGCTGCACTTGTCAGGTCAAAGGTCGCTTGACCTTTGACTTTCGCGTAACCTCCAGCAACCTCTTTTAACCTCCGAGGGTTGACTCGCGGGTGCTTCGATGTGGCGTGCTTCGCTTCTGGTGTGGTGTTTCGACACGACAGAGGCGTTTACAATTTATTGTTTCCAACACTCCCCTTCGCTTCTGGAGTGTCGCTCTTGATGACGTGGCTTTGTCCAGTCAGCAACATGCAGTACTCGAATTTCTGCTTCCCGAGCTTCTTGGTCAAATAGTCGGCTGCCATCTCGGACGTGGGACAGTATGACAGTTCGAGTCTCCCTTTCTCGATCTCGTCTTTCACGAAGAAATAGCGCAGGGCGATGTGTTTCGTCCTGTTCGCGAAGCCGTTCTTGTTGGCAATGCGGATTGCCGACTGGTTGTCGCAGAACAGTGTGAAGTTGGGTAACTCGGCTAACTTCGCTTCTTCCAGCAGCTCGCGAAGGTAAAGGCCTTCCTTGGTGGCTGAGCAGAGTGCTATATATTCTGCTTCGGCCGATGAGAGGGCAATTAATTCCTGCTTACTCGATTGCCAGGAGATAGGACCGATGGGTTCGAGACGATAGATGTAGCCGGTGCGTGAGCGTCTGTTGTCGGAGTCGCCGGCGTGATCGGCGTCGACGTAGCCGATAAGTTTAGTTGGTGCGGTTGCGTTTTTGTGATACGTTAACCCGATCTTCGGGGTGCTGACGAGGTAGTTAAGAGCGCGATCGAGTTCTGCTAGATGTTCTGCTTCAGGTTTCTTGAGGTGGGTGGCGAGCTGGCTTGCAGAGTACGATAGGTCAGGACGGCAGGTGACGGCTGCGAAGAGGAGACACCCTAGCTTTCTCTGGTAGTCACGTATTCCGGCGGGCTTGAGTAGAGCGGGGTTTCCCGTGCTGTTTCCTGTTGTGTAGCGGTAGGGCGTGGAGATGGCAGTTAGTGTGAGAGCGAAGCGTTTGGCGATGGTGTCGGCATATTTCGCGGCGTTGAGGTAGATCGCGTCTTCTTCTTCTCGGATGTTTAGGCCGAGGTACTGTGTGACGGTAGGTGAGACTGTGAGAGTGAGGTCCTTCTGCAGTTCCCCTTCGAACCAGGAGGTGACGTTGTCAGTCGAGCCGATGTAGAGTAAATCGTCTACGTAGACGATTAGGAGGATGTAGTCTGTACCCTTCGTGAGCCGATACATTCCCTGATCGTGCGGTAGCTGCTTGAAGCCGATGCGAACGAGTCGGGCGTGCAGGTACTGTTGCCACAGTCGTGGGGCTTGTTTGATGCCGTAGAGCGATTTGAGTAGTTGACAGACGTGTGTGGAGTCCGTGCTGGAGCCGTGTGGTAGCTCCACGAAGATCTCTGCGTCAACAGGTGCGTAGAGAAAGGCGTTTGCGACATCGATTTGTCGTAGCTTTTTCTTCTTCATGGCGGCGATCGCGAGGAGAATGCGTAGTGAGGTGTGTCGGCTGACCGGAGCAAAGGTTTCGGTGAAGTCGCGTCCGTGTTCTTGGTCGAAGCCGCGTACGACCCAGCGCGCCTTGAATTTGTCGATGGTGCCATCTGCTTTCGTCTTCACGCGGAAGACCCATTTTCCGGTGAGAATGGTCTTGTTTCGTGCTACGCCGATAGGAACGATTTTCCAGGTGTTGCGTTCTTCTAGCGCTTTCAGCTCCTTGTCCATGGCTTCACGCCATTTTTCCCTGTGCTCCCCCCCCAGAGCCTGCTGAAACGTTGCAGGCTCCTTAGGAATGGCGGCGCCGTGGACTGCGGTGACGAGCCCGAGTATCTGGAGTCCACTCTGTGTGTAGCGGGGGAGTGTGGTGTCCTCGGGATAGACTGCCTCGTCTCCAGCTTCTGGATCAGGTGCGAAGTTGGGCCCTATGCGTTCTGCTTCGTTGGTGTTGACTTCAGCAGGTGTAACGTAACCGTTGTCGGCGAAGTGGTAGTAGGTTTCGGCGTTGACGCTTTCGCGAGGGTTATCTTCGTCCATCGGTACGTCCACTGAGCAGTAGGGGAGAGGTCCGGCTTCTTCCGAGGCTCCTTCCACGTTCTGCTCGTCCCAGTCAGCTTCGTCTCCTGCCGAAGCGAAGGCTCGATCGCCACGGAAGCCACCTGTGGGGTCTCGATTTTCGTCCAGGTTGGCAAGGTATGTTGGCAGTGTGAGCCGCTCGTAGAAAATGACATCACGTGCTGCTACTGTTTCCTTGGTGTGGATGTCGAAGATTTTCCACGCGTTGTAATGTTTTTCGATGCCCAGGTGTAGTCCCCACTGTGCGCGTTGGGAGAATCGGCCGGCTCGTGCAGATGGGGGTCGGTACTGTACCATGCAGCCGAAGACTCGTAACATTTTTGTGCTGCCCAGTTTCCCTGTCCACAGCAGATGCGGTGATGCGTTGTTCGGGAGTGACGACGAGGAAAGCAAGTTGTGCAGCATCACGGCGTGGTCCATTGCTTCGGGCCACTGGTGGTTGGGTAGCCGCATGCCACGTAACAGTTTGCGCATGGTGTTCTGCAGAGTCCTGTTCATCCTTTCTGCTACACCCTGCTGTTGATGGGCGTAGGGAAGGGAGATGAGTCTCTTGATTCCCTTCTCCGCCAGATACTGCTTGAACCGCTGTGACGAGTATTCTCCTCCTCCGTCTGATTGAAAACTTTTGAGCTTAGCTCCTGATTCCCGTTCTGCTGCTGGAAGCCATGCCACGAAAGCCTCGAAAGCCATGTCGCGACTTGGTAAGTTTAGGTGCCAGACGTAACGTGTAGCGGCGTCGATGAAGGTGATGGTGTAGTTATACGCGTTTTGTCCGGGTTCGCGGTTGTACAAGATGTCGCTGTACACTTTCTCGAGTGGTGCATATGCAGGTGCGCTTGGGTTGTGATGCGAGACGAAGGGCTGATGCGGTAAGTCAGCTTCGGGGCAGGTGAAGCACGTTCCTCGGGCTCGCTGAAGTTCTCTGCCGTCGATCAGTAAGAGTGAATCCTTGTCAAGTACTCCAGCTCGTATCGTGTTGTTTAATACTGTGTTGCTTGGGTGTCCCATTCTTGCGTGCCAGGTTTCTTCGTTGGCGCGGTGTCCTGGCGAGCGTCGGTACATGTCGGAGTTGGAGTAGAAGCCGGCGATGATGTTCGCGCTTCTGTGAACTTCCCGTGGTGCCGGGTTGAGCTGCTGCGCCGGTGTTGGCGGCGTCTCGTCGATGAAGGGCTGTGCCGTTGAGGGACCGGCGACTGGTGTTGATGTTTCTGCTGCTGCTGCTGTTGTCTGTGCTGCTGTCGATGTTGTTTCTGCTGCTGCCAATGTTGTCTCTGCTGCTGCCGATGTTGTCTCTGCTGCTGCCGACTGCTGAATTGTCGCCAGCGCCCTTGTTCTTTCTGTTTCAGGGATGGTGTGTGAGTACCAGAAGCCGCTCGGGCTGAAGTCTGGATCAAGATCTGGAGGATGTGTCCAGTCAGTGAAGTTGACGATGGCGTCGCTGTCGGCCGTTCCGAGATCGGGGACGAAGTCAAGAACGAAGACGTTGTTCTTGAGAACCGCCTTGCCGATGTAGAGACCTCCTCTCCCGTGGTACAGCTTGAATTCCTGGGTTGTGCTGTCTGCTTCAAGGTGAATGCCTTTCGCCATCAGTTGACTGACGCTGAGTAAGTTGTATCCGAGGCCTTCTGCAATTAAAACCTTGGACATCTGTAGAATGACGTTCGTTTCTCGTGACTGAAGTTGAACAACTCCTTGTCGTCATGTGCGCAGGTTCTGATTGTTGGCGACGGTGATGACCACCTCTCGTTGAAGCTGGTATTCTCGTTGTACGAAGCGTCCTGAGGAGCACATGTGTTGTCCGCAGCAACTGTCCAAGAACCACGTGTCCTTCCCGGATGGCTCGTTTTGGGCTATGGCAGCGTATGTCGGGTTCGGCTGAAGTGACTCGCGGCGTGGTGTCGTTTCGTCGAGTTGCTCTTCTGGTGAGTAGTACGGTGGTGATTCTGTGATGCAAGAATCGTTCAGTCTTGCCATGCAGCTAACGATGTTTCTTGTTCCTTGCGCAGGTTGTCCCGTTGGAGTTGTTGAAGATTGGAGCTGGGTCGTTGGATTCGCCTGTGTTGATGCGACTTGATTGCTTGAAGGTCGTAGCTGTCGCTGCGGAGTCGTTGACTGTTGTCGATTCGGGCAGTGCGTGCGCGGGTGTCCTGAAGTCTTGCAGATGTGGCAGAAAGGAGGTACTGGCTTCGGTTGTTGCTGTCGATTGTTGTAGTTGTTGTGACGTCGTTGAGTGTGAAACGCGAACTCTGATGTTGTCGTCTTCTTTCTGTGTCGTTCTTCTTGCAGGTCCATGTCCTGCTGCTCGGCGTGGATTTCGGCGCAGAGTGCTGCTTCAGAAATTCTGCCGTGGGCTCGGAGGATAGCTTTGGTGGCGCGCCATTGGGGACCGAGACCACCAATGATGACTGTCACGAAGGCGTCTTCAGAGATTGACCCTCCGCATCGAAGAAGCTTGTCGCGCAGTTCCCGACATCGGCTGATATACGTCATTCCCTTTTCTCCCGGTTTCATTTCGACTGTTGTCAATTGCGCCATTAACCTGCTCTGGTTTACACTGTCTGTTGCTTGGTACAGGCTCTTCAGGTGGCTGTACGCGAGCTCAGCGGAGTTGCCGTAACCCCGGTAAGAGCGTATGTTTTGCTGCTGAGTTGGTGTGACGTTCCTCAGTAGAATCGTATACGCCATCATCGATTGATACGTATACTGCTGCTTCTCATACTGTGTGCCGTTTGCTGGATATTGCAGGGACCCGTCGAAGAAGCCGAGTATCTGCGCGCCTTCCATCATTAACTCGAACTCGAATGACCAGGTGAAGAAGTCCTTTCCGTCGAAGGGCCTTGATGTCTGCAGCTTTAGAACGTGCGCGAACTGTGATTGCACTTGTAACGCGTCCAGTGGTTTATCTTGTCCAGGTGAAGGCTGCGGCATGAAGCTGATCGACCCGCGCTCGTACGGGGCGAAGGTAGGTTGCTGCTGTTGGTTTCCGCGCGCATATGACGACCCGTCAAGACTCATGGGTGTTGCCCTGTTGTTGTTGTTGCTGTTGTATGACTGTGCAGGTCCCGACTGCTGGTGCTGCTCGTAGAAGGACATGAAGGAGAAGAACTTCTCCATCATGTTTTGGTCGAAGCTGGCGGGGTGATTTACGGGAGTTTCAGTAGATGTTCCTCTAGGTCTTGTTGCAGTGCCCTCCTCTGTCTGCAGGCCAGAGGCAGGAGGTGGAGTAGGAGTAGTGCCCGGGGAGCCGTTGGAGGAGCTCCTTTCCTTGTTTGTTGCCATGTCTTGTAATGACTTGATAGTAGTGGAGTTTCCCCTGTTAGCTCTCATACCATGTTGGGCTGAGAAAAGCCCTTAGGATCTTTGCGGGGGTAAAACTCCGGTAGGACTATGTAATAGCGGAAGCGTATTAGTGGAGAATTTGTGAACCACCTTGCGCTGGTATGTGAGGGCAAAGTAAGTTGATTATAGCAAAGGGATACAAGAATATATAGAAGATTACAAGGAATACGAAAGGATATAGTTGTAACTACTTTTGCTGTTGCGGTTCGATACAGTGACGACTCGGGCAACTGCTCTGTAACGAGTCAGTTGTGTGTCCTTGCTGTCGCGCTGCACTTGTCAGGTCAAAGGTCGCTTGACCTTTGACTTTCGCGTAACCTCCAGCAACCTCTTTTAACCTCCGAGGGTTGACTCGCGGGTGCTTCGATGTGGCGTGCTTCGCTTCTGGTGTGGTGTTTCGACACGACAGAGGCGTTTACAATTTATTGTTTCCAACATTTAGGTGGCGCGCGGAGCTGGCGCGTTAGCAATGGGCTAGCGTGTGGCGCTAGGCAGCGGGCCGGTGAGCACCCTAGCAGGCACTAACGGCGAGGCCTAAGGCGAGCTAGGTAGCGGACTAGGCTAGGGTAGGGTGAGTGGAAGCACAAAACTCATCATACTCGATACCATGTTAAATTGAGCATGTGTAATTTGAATGCCAAGAATGGGTACAAATACCAAAACCTTGACTACCAAGTGTAATAACAAGAGCAAAAAGACAGTTTGACACTTATGAGAGCATCCATTCAAACAGTGACAGCCATGGCTCCCTTGTTGACAACGCCATCCAGAATGTCGTTGAGCGCATGGCAGAGACTGGCAATCTGCAGCATGCGACACAGCACACAGGGACAAAAGGCAGGCATGCGACAGAGTAGAGCACACAGGGCAGGCATGCGACAGAGTAGAGCACACAGGGCAGGCATGCGACAGAGTAGAGCACACAGGGCAGGCATGCGACAGAGTAGAGCACACAGGGCAGGCATGCGACAGAGTAGAGCACACAGGGCAGGCATGCGACAGCAGCAGGACAGGCATGAAACCTTGGGTGCTATTTCCATGCTGTGTTAGTTTGCTGTACCTGCTGGTCCCACTGCTGCCCGTACCTGCCGGTCCCACTGCTGCCCATACCTGCTGGTCCCACCGCTGCCCGTACCTGCTGGTCCCACTGCTGCCCGTACCTGCCGGTCCCACTGCTGCCCGTACCTGCTGGTCCCACTGCTGCCCGTACCTGCCGGTCCCACTGCTGCCCGTACCTGCTGGTCCCACTGCTGCCCGTACCTGCTGGTCCTACCGCTGCCCGTACCTGCTGGTCCCACTGCTGCAGGTCGTCAGTGTCGTTATCAAAGTGAATCACCGCCTCCACCTGGGGGGCGAGAGAGGGTTGAGAGGGGAGAGAGACAGTTGAGACGGGCCCCAAGGAGTGAGGGGTGAGGGTGAGAGAAGGGAGGGACGGGTGGCAATGTTTACAGAATGGTTTGCTGCCTCCACCTTATGGTGTGTGCGGCAAGGCAGGAGGGAGGGAGGGAGACAAAGAGTGGGGGCAGGAGAGGGATGGAAGTGTGGCAAGTGCAATTGGAGGTTCAAAACTGCCTCTCACCTGGTCAATGCTGCCCCTCACCTGGTCAATGCTGCCCCTCACCTGGTCAATGCTGCCCCTCACCTGGTCAATGCTGCCCCTCACCTGGTCAATGCTGCCCCTCACCTGGTCAATGCTGCCCCTCACCTGGTCAATGCTGCCCCTCACCTGGTCAATGCTGCCCCTCACCTGGTCAATGCTGCCCCTCACCTGGTCAATGCTGCCCCTCACCTGGTCAATGCTGCCCCTCACCTGGTCAATGCTGCCCCTCACCTGGTCAATGCTGCCCCTCACCTGGTCAATGCTGCCCCTCACCTGGTCAATGCTGCCCCTCACCTGGTCAATGCTGCCCCTCACCTGGTCAATGCTGCCCCTCACCTGGTCAATGCTGCCCCTCGCCTGGTCAGTTCTGCCCCTCACCTGGTCAATGCTGCCCCTCACCTGGTCAAAGCTGCCCCTCGCCTGGTCAGTTCTGCCCCTCACCTGGTCAATGCTGCCCCTCACCTGGTCAATGCTGCCCCTCACCTGGTCAATGCTGCCCCTCACCTGGTCAATGCTGCCCCTCACCTGGTCAATGCTGCCCCTCACCTGGTCAATGCTGCCCCTCACCTGGTCAATGCTGCCCCTCACCTGGTCAATGCTGCCCTTCATCCTGTCCTCCGATATCATCCGTGCCGCCACCTTCTCAGCCTGGACCACACGCCACCACACCACAGGGACGTATTCATGAAGGAAAGGGACGGTTGGAAATGAGGTTTTGACATGCGGAGTGGAGTGGAGTGGATCGGATGGCTCAGGAGTGGAGTGGATGGTTGCACACGCATGGAGGGGTGTGAGTGCAGAGCTGGGAGCGCCAAGTGTAGTGCTGCCAAACTCAAACGTGTAGGCACACCATGCATCTCTCTGACAGTGCAGAAACAGAATCTCACATGTATGGAGCATGGTTCAAGTCTGTCAAACGTTTGGTGCAATTTGCATGATGCATGGCGCATGACGTGTGGTGGTGCGTTGCCATCACCCATGGCCCAGCACCCAGCAGCACACACTTCCCCAACACCTCCACCCAATCCCCCCCACATCCCCACTGCCCTCACACCCCACCCCCCTCACACCCACCGTGTGCGGTGCAATGCCCAAGAGAGCACCCAGCTCTTCAAAGCTGCACACGTGATGGATAGGGAGAGGTGCAAGGGGAGTGGAGTAGGTTAGAGGAGTGCATTGGCAGTGCAGCAAGGCAGTGCAGAAGGCACGACCTAGCTGCAGTGCGGCAGAAACTTAATCACAAACCCAGCCCGCTACCAAAGGCCAATCAGTCACGGCCTTCATTGACACGCTACGCTGCGTTTCAACTAATCACCATGCCATGACAGACAGCGCAAGTTATTATGCCATACCACCCACAAAAGCTAACGCACAAACGATGTAGGCGTGTGCAGCATGGATACTCACCTGATGTTGGTGTACAGCTTGCTGGCGCTGAGCAGGTTGTGCTCTATCACTGCGCGGTCCAGCACTGTTGACCCGCCCGGCAACACCGCTTTCTGCACCGTGGGCAGTGACATGAGATAGGTGTCAGCACATACGTGCAGGCGGCAGAGAGAGAAGGAAAAATCGATTCAGTTGAATGCTGGGGGGAAAGCGGGTGACTCACATAGGTTTCAGCTGAAAGGAGTTTGAATAGATTGACAGGAATGTGATGCTGCACAACTAAGAAATTGACCTTGGAAGCCGAAAGTGTGCAGCCCAGCAACTCACCTGATGGGCTTGAGCTTACTGTGCGGGTTGAGCAGTGCACATATACATATATATGTATGAATTATATCGATGTGTATATATGTATACATACCTGATGTGGCTTGAGCTCCTTGGCGAATGCCTCCACCTCTGGTGATCGCAGGATGCGCTCCAGATACACCTGGGTGGAGAGCGGTGGAGAGCAGTGGAGAGAGGCAAGAGGTGGAAAGGAAGGCAGAGAGAAAACAGGTGAGATGGAGGAAAAGAAAAAGGAAGCAGAACTTGCAGGGCTTGTGACATCAGGGTCCAGTGCAGAGACAGCAGGGGAGACGGAGATACAGGTGATGGAGGTGGTAGGGCATGAGAGCAAGGGAGAAAGAGCGAAAGAGAGAAAGAGATGAGGGAGCAAGGAGGCATAGATGAAGCGCAGCAAGCGGCAGGACATACCTTCTGCAGAATGGGGTAGATCTTGAGCTTGCTGCAGCGCTCGTCCTGATGGGTGGCGCAGTAGCACCATGCACACACACAGACAGTCAGACAGACATACACACACACACACACACGCACACACACACGCACGCACGCACGCACGCACGCACGCACACACACACACAAACACACACACACACACACACACACACACACACACACACACACGAACAAACAAACCCCACACACACTAAAGCACGTCAATGAGTAACAATCAATCCGATAGACGAACTCGACACTCATGTTGGAAGCAGCAAGTCCCGTACATACATCATGCATTCCGAGACCAACGAGTCAGCTCAAGGCAAGACAATCAACAGATAACAGTTTGCACCTCTGAGAGAGAGGGAGCTGCACCTTATACAGCGTGGCGAGCATGCGGGAGCGCTGGGGGCCGGCAGCAGCGAGGATGGTGCAGGTGACAGCAGCGTTCAGCACCGCCTCCAACTCCTCCTCATCCACTTGCCTGCACCGTGCGAGCGCAACACATCCACATGTGCATGCATCGACACATGAAGTCAGGTCCGTGCGTGCGCGTTCAGAACGAATTGTGCAAGGCAAGGCAGACGTGCAATTCGACACATGAGCACATGGGCACGCGTGCGTGCATCAGCATCATCAACACATCAACTATGGTCGAGGACTTGAAAAGACAGCCAAGGCAAGGAAACAAACGAAGTGTGAAAGGTGAGTTGCAGCGTAACATTGGCCGGTTCACCTCCCTCACTTCCAACTTCTCTTTCCCACCATCTCTTTCTCCACACACAT